>CM029771.1:808745-2008745 GCA_017562165.1 Ectropis grisescens
TGACACTACTGCACTGCCGACACTCTACTGTACTGCCGACTCTCTACCCTACACCTGACACTCTACTGTACTGCCGACTCTCTACCATAGACCTGACACTCTACTGTACTGCCGACTCTCTACCATAGACCTGACACTCTACTGTACTGCCGACTCTCTACCCTACACCTGACACTCTACTGTAGTGCCGACTCTCTACCCTACACCTGACACTCTACTGTACTGTCGACACTCTACCCTACAGCTGATACTCATCTGTACTGCCGACACTACCATATAACTGACACTTTTACCGTATAGCTACACTACCGTAGAACTGACACCCTGCCGTATAGTTTACACTCTACTGTACTGCCGACACTCTACCGTACAGCTGACACTCTACCGTATTTCTGACACTAGCGCATAGCTTATACTACCGTACAGCTGACACTCTACCGTACTGCTGACATTGCCGTATAACTGACACTACCGTATAGCTGACACTCTACCGTACTGTCGTCACCACCGTACTACAGACACTATCGTATAGATTACACTCTCACTCGTTGCAGAGTTCGTTCCGCGAGGCGAGCGCGTTCCTCGTGCGCTACCGGCACGTGCAGGCGCGCGCGCGCTCGCTGCTCCGCTCGTACGTGACGCACGTGCTGGACGGCGCGTGCGCCGGCGCTGGCGAGCCGGCCGGGCCCGGCGCCGGCGCCGCCGAGCCCGGCCACGCCGCGGACACCGCCTACGCCGTCTACTTCGGCAAGTTCCAGGCCGCCGCGCCCAAGCTCACCATGGTCATACAGGAGGTGCAGAAACGGGCCGAGACCGACTCCGAGTCAGTATTTTTATATTTTTATTCTAAATGGCAAAGCATTACACAATGAAAACTAACAAGTATATAGTATATCTTTCTTGACTTAAATTTATCTATAAAATTGCGCTTTATCTATTTACATTCTTTAAATTATGGCTAGTTTTTTAATTATGGGATACTCTTGAAATCAAAAAGCAATTGCAAAGCCACAACCGTTTTGGTAAACCGTTTGGTCTCTCGCACCCGACCGCGGCGCTGTCATTGTTAGCGCTCTGCTAACAGAAGCTATACATATGAGGAAAGTGGACTCAAACAGTGTTGTATGTACCTATTTTGGGAATATTGAAATAGGGTGTTTTCACAAAAATTTTGTGTTCACCTATACCCCTTTTGTTATTTGTAACTTTCCATAACATTTCATTTTGTGACCGTATTTTAAACATTTTTTTCGAAACAAATGTTACTACTACTACTACTTTAAAACAAAATTGGCAGAAAATCAACAGGTCTACTCTCCTGTTTTCAGCTGTGCTCTAATTTGTGACGCAGCTGAAACCAGACAACAGAGATGCGATTTATTTGAAATACTTCTATTTAAAATGCATTACAAAATGCAACCTATTTTGTATTTTGCATTTAAATATCTTTTAGCAAAAAGCATTTTGTATTTTATTTGAAATACCTTTTGAGACGTATTTTGCATTTTAATATTCATTTCCAAATACAAAATACTTTGTCATTAAGTTTAGCCAAAAAAATATGAAACGAACGGATAACGATAACAGATATCACCAAATTTGCCCGATAGAGGCGCCTGCTAGCTATGCGCGCCCTTTTTTAACCCCCTACCAAAAATAGGGATGTTATAAGTTTGACGTCGATGTCTGTCTGTCTGTGGCACCGTAGAGTGCCAACAGCTGGACCGATTTCGATGCAGTTTTTTTTCTTTAAAGGTTAATTTTTGTGCCTTGATTTTTAGCTATGTTTGATTGATATCGATTCGAGAAGGCCGCCTCCATAAAATAGCGGACAAAATATTTCTTCACAACCTTCCTCAACATGGTTGCCAAATGAAAGGGCTTGACTAGTAGAATACTATGCACTACGACGAATTTCAAATCCAAGATGGCCGCCACCACAAAATGGCGAAACACATTTATTTTTCACTACTCCCTCAATATGGGTAGCCAATGAAAGAGCTTGACTAGTAGAATGTTGTACAGTAAAATTAATCAAAATTTTTAATTTTGTTCATTTTTAGGATTCCGTAGCCAAATGGCAAAATACGGGACTCTTATAGATTCGTCATGTCTGTCTGTCCGTATGTCACAGCCACTTTTCTCCGAAACTATAAGAGCTATACTATTGAAACTAGGTAAGTAGGTAGATGTATTCTGTGAACCGCATTAAGATTTTCATACAAAAAATTGAAAAATAAACAATACATTTTGGGGTGTCCCATACTTAGTACTGAAACTCAAAATTTTTGTTCCATCAAAACCATACGTGTGGGTTTTCTATGGATAGGTCTTTAAAAATGATATTGTTTTTTTTTTCTAAACTTTTAGTTTGAGAGACTTTTCCAAAGTGGTAAAATGTGGAAGCGGCCATCTTGGATTTGACATTTGTCATAATGCAATGTATTCTACTAGTCATGCCACCTCACATTACGTACCCTTTCGTTTGATACCCATATTGAGGTAGGTTGTGAAGAAATATTGTGTCCGCCATTTCGTGGAGGCGGCCATCTTGAATCGATATTAACCAAACATAGCTAAGAACATCCGCACGGAAATTAACTTTTAAATAAAAAAAACACATTGAAATCGGCCCATCCGTCGGCGACAGACAGACAGACATAGACGTTAAACTCATAACACCCCTTTTTTTGGTCGGGGGTTAAAAACACTGATTAAAGTAACAACGAATTACAAGAACTTTTATATCAAGTATGTTACTTGCTGCTATGGAAACCTTCATGGGCGAGTCCAACTCGCACTTGACCATTTTTATTCTTCTTTGGTCAGAGTGAGCGCCTTATGTCTGTTTAGTGTCAAACAATGTCAATGTAGACAGTCCAGGGTACAGTTGTTATTAAGAAAAGTGTAATACAAATAAAATAAGTTACACAACCAACCCAAATAAATAGCAACACAATTCACAAAATGGAGACAAAGCTTACTTTTCGTTAGGCTAGTTTTTCTGGAGTCGGTGTGTAGAAATACTCTGAGACAACCTATGTAGAAAAATAAATTATTAAGTTATCAATAGTTACTATGTTTTATCAAATTCTCAATACTTTTTGATCCCTCTATGACCAAAATGTCGTGCATAAGATGCTTGTTATTAGTTTTTGTTCGGTTCGGCATTGTGTCTCTATTTCTCATGATAGATACCTAAAATAAAAATAAATATCTGAGATTTGGTCAAAAGGTATTTTATTTTGAAAAGGTATTTTGAAAATACCTATTTTGCATTTAGCATTTGAAATATAAAACTCAAAACCATTTTGTATTTTGCATTTAAAATAGTAAATCTGAAAAGTATTTTGCATTTTGTATTTAAATGCTTTTTTAAAACCATTTTGTACATCTCTGCCAGACAACTACATCTGCTCTCCGTTCCGCTGCATACGGAAACCAGATGTAGTCTGCTTTCTTCGGGGTTACCAAATTGGCCGATGAAGTAACAGATCAAACCATAGCAGCTAGCAGGAGAGTTAGGCGGTAAACCTGGCTGTCACGAAATGGAATTTTCCAGAAGTGTCAAGAGGGGTGTATATTTGTGAAATGGAATTTTCCAGAAGTGTCAAGAGGGGTGTATATTTGTGAAATGGAATTTTCCAGAAGTGTCAAGAGGGGTGTATATTTGTGAAATGGAATTTTCCAGAAGTGTCAAGAGGGGTGTATATTTGTGAAATGGAATTTTCCAGAAGTGTCAAGAGGGGTGTATATTTGTGAAATGGAATTTTCCAGAAGTGTCAAGAGGGGTGTATGTTTGTGAAATCGGGCAATATCCCGTTCGTTGGTGCAGGTACGCGGCGCTGCTGCTAGACCTGCAGCGGGAGTACGTGTCGAGGCGCGCGCGCGTGGGGGCGGGCGCGGGCGCGGGCGCGGGCGCGGGCGCGGGGGGCGCGGGCGAGCAGTGCGCGCTGGTGCGCGCGGCGTGCGCGCAGCTGGCGCACGTGAGCCGCGACGAGTGCGCGCTGTACCGGCACGTGTTCTCCGCGCCGCCGGAGGACTCGCCGCCGCTGCAGTACGTACCAGACACCCACATTCCTGCACAACAATACTCACATTTGATTGCGACATATTCGCGTGGAATTTTTCAAAAATGTCTTATTCTCTTAACCGCTTAATGTGTTTGTAGGTACTATGACTGGCTTGTCCCCTAAATAAGCACCCGTTTACTATAGGTCTGACAGACAGCCCTCTATGGCGGGGATGGTTCGAAGAGGAAGAAACCCCACAGAATGTGCTCATGGAATGTAGTTGCGTTGCAGAACAGAGGGCACAATTTTTCCGATCTTCAGCATTTGTCCCGGTTGCCTATAATAATCTGAATAAGCTGCTGGCCTGCTGAGATAGTATGAGCTGGTAGTTTAGTAGCATTTTGAAGGTATTGATGACCAGTTGTGTTAATGTGTTACTGAGTGTTTAATCGATCACTCCACTTAAAGGCGGCGGTTCGCGCCGCGACCGCGACAGGCACTTGACATTATAGGTCTGTATGGGCGCCAGTTCGTCCCGCGACCGAGACCGGAGACCGCGACAAGTGTCTCGGTGTCTTGTCGCGTTCGCGGTGCGACCGCCGCTTTAACCGCTACTCCGACCTGACTGAGCTAGTGGACCCGTCACTGAAGAAGTGCCCCCGCAGGGAGTACCTGGGCGCGGTGTGCGGCGCGGCGTACGAGCGGCTGCGGCCCGCCGTGCTGCGCACCGACCACCTGGAGACGCTGGCCGAGCTGGCCGCCATCCTGCGCCAGGAGGTGCTGCAGCAGGCGCAGGCCGACCGTCAGTACCACCGCTCTGCTACTTCACTTTCAGCTCTCTGGCGCTTCTCTGCCAGCTTACCTCTCTAGCCACTAGTAGAGCTAGCGGCCTGGCGCGGACATCATAGCCTCCATATATCCTGCTCCACCGTGACTACCCTGTGCATCTACCAGCTCTCTTCTTGCAGCCTGGCTGCTTCCATCATTCGCCTACCATAAGCCCACTTTATACGAAGTCGGTGCAACGAGTTTCCTCCATTCCTCTCTATCAGTCCTCAAATCTTTCCTTTCCTATTCATATCTTCTTTCACACAATCCATCCACGTTTTTTTGTTTGATCATCCTCTCTACCACAGCATCCATTTACATTCTTATTCAACTTGGTTATATGATCTATATTCCTGGGCATAATATACCCAAACCACAAACATATACTAGTGCTCTTCAACCTTTCTGTCACGAGTGCTACTTTCATACTTCCCCTAAGATACTCATTGATAATAATCCTATCTCTTTTTATCACATCAGTGAAACCTGTGTCTTGTATGGCCCGCAGCGGCGGCCCTGAGCGCGCTGGGCGGCGCGGCGCGCGCGCTGCTGCACGACGTGCAGGAGCGGCTCGTGTTCCGCGCGCACGTGCACCTGCGGCGCGACGTGCGCCACTACCGGCCCGCGCCCGGCGACCTGGCCTACCCGGACAAGCTGCACATGATGGAGGTACCGCCGCTCTGTACTACACTACCCGGTGGACGGTGTGTACAGGCATTTACTCCACAAAAAGAAGAGAATTCAGCTTTGCTTCAAATACCTACCTAAAGTTTGGTGCCAGTTCTCGGAATATTAGGGCTGTTGTTTAAAAACCTAGTATTGACCCGATGCCGGTGTTGTTGCAGCAAATCGCGCTGTCGCTGCAGCAGGAGGCGCCGGGCCCGGCGCGCTCGCCGGCCGGCTCGGAGCCCGAGCGCCGGCCCGCCGCCTCGCCCGCCGACCTGCACGGCATGTGGTACCCCGGTCAGTACACAGCAGGAGCCAGTTAAACTTAACTTGTAAACACTTATTTATTTGTTTGTGTGCTCCCAGCGTGAGGTTGGTGTTGCAACTTTTGTTCTCTATGTATTTGTAATAGGATGTAATATTTAGATGAAGGCCTGACTCGCTTCGAAAACAAAACATTATCGTGTTTTAAGGCTTTCTAGCGCCATCTAGTGTTGTCCGAGACGAACCAATTTGTTTTTAAATGATTAAATGTAGTGTTTTGTTTGTTGTATGTCCGTCAGCGGTCCGGCGCACGCTGGCGGCGCTGTCGCGGCTGTACCGCTGCGTGGAGCGGCGCGTGTTCCAGGGGCTGGCGCAGGAGGCCGTGGCGTGCTGCGTGGACAGCGTGGCGGCCGCGGCCGAGCTGGTGGCCGCGCGCGCCACGCCGCTCGACGGGGACCTGTTCGAGATCAAACACATCCTCATCCTGCGCGAGCAGATCGCGCCCTTCCAGGTCAGTGCTCCAGGTCAAACACATCCTCATCCTGCGCGAGCAGATCGCGCCCTTCGAGGTCAGTGCTCCAGGTCAAACACATCCTCATCCTGCGGGGCTGAAGCTTAAGCCCTTCATTCAAGTTCGTAAGTGAAAAATTCGTTCGGGTGAACTCGGGACCGCCTGTGCCTGAGCGAGAAAGATAGTGAGCTGCTTCCTGTCTTGTCTCCTGTCACTGTCGTGTCGCTGTGTTTACTGTAATAGTCAATAAGTAATTGAAATGTTAAAATTTTAGGTCCTAATATTGCATTTTAAGAGGACGCAATTTATCTTTGGGACATGTGTGGGAGGTCAATATAAGCTTAACCCCAAGTTTGTGAGGTTGCCGCCCTTGTCCCCCGGCCGCCATCTTGGAAAACGCTTTTTTCAATATATCATTCAAACTACCAACCCTACAAAAAAGTATTGGGATATAATTTGTAGCTAGTGAAATTTTTCACGAGTTTGCATGTATTACTCTTTTTTTAAATTTCAAAAAGCAAAACAAACCAAAAATTTCTCAAAAAAAAATCTGATATTGCTTTGTAACTTTTTTTATCAGTTTAGAAAAAAAAAACATCTGAAACCAATCTTGTAGAGAGTCTTTTGAGGAAAAGTGTTCGCAATTGTTTTTTCATTTTAATTATTTTATAGAAATTTGAGAGCGCTCCAACGTAGAGCGGGCGCTTTAATACTCATAAAAATGAAATGTAAACGAAAAGTTTGTCATCATTTAATTAATATTATTTTTTTATATCTAGCTTTTCACCTTATTTTTGGAAAATCTTGTTCATCTTGTCTGACTCCGAGTGTTGTGACTGTTGCAGGTTGACTTCGTGATCAAGGAGACGAGTCTGGACTTCACCAATATGAAGAACGCGGCCTACGGGATCATACAGAAGCCGAGACAGCTGTTCTCGCTCAACAGGTGAGCTGCTTCCTGATCTAATACCCTTAAACGAGCTATTCTTGTATGTAGTTATGTAAATTAATAATGATTGTAGACAGCGTCTTGCGGTTTCGCCTGCGTAGTTCACGATCTCGTTTTTTTCTCCAGGATAAAAAATTGCTTAAATGTATGTATTGCTATGTTGCAGCATGACTTAGTAAGTTTTTGTAATTGTAATCATCTTTATTAAAAAAATATTTATTTGTGAAATCAGATTTAACCTTCGATCCCCAGTCACTAGTGGTTTTAATCCATATTTGTTCTGGCATATAATAAATGTGGCCTGCCCAGTCCTATTTCTGCACAGCAGTCTTCTGAGCCACAGCTATTGTTTATATCTGAAAGTGCAGTTCTGTATCCCTGAACGATCTACCAGTTTCGCTCCCACACTTTGCAATATCTATATTTATAAAAGAAAGTTGTGTTAGTTACACTTTTTATAACTCAAGAAGGGCTGAACCGATTTGGCAAAAAATTTGTGAGAAGGTAGCTTAGGACCAGGAAAAGGACATAGGATTTTTGTCACGTTCCCGTGAGACGGAAAACGACAAACGACGAATATTCCGTTCGACCGCGTTCCCGTGTGACGTGACATAAAACGTAAACGACAGCTAAACGTCATTTCATCGTCGTAATGTCAACGGTGACATCACCGAATGGAAGCCAAAAGAAAAAGTTGAAGTTGAAGAACTTTTGCTAATCTTTGTTTTTACATCTGAAATGGTACGACCAATTTCCGACAGGTGGCGTAGCTACACACAGGTAGGTAGCTGAAGAGGTTTTTTTGTTTGAAAACCACATTCTCAGGAATGTCTGAACCGATTTCAGTCATTCTTTCACCGTTGGATATGTACGGGATCCCGATGAGTGCTATATAATGTACCACGGGCGAAGCCGGGCGGACATCTAGTTGTAAATAAAGGACTTAATCACAATCAAAATTATTACTTACAACCGCCCTGGTCACTAGAAAACCGAAAAAAATCCGGATCGTCTCATTAGAAAATGAGGAGATCTCCATCTACCCTCATTTGGTCTTAAAAAATCATAGGGTTACCAAAACGACACACGACACTAACCGTATCACCAGGCTTCTCCAAACTCACATTTACTTATGACGGGATCCTACGACGCCAATAACCGAAAACTATTCTGCCGACATGACGAATACGTCTACCTGGATCAAAAGATACAGTTAGGTAGATCCAACTTCGACAAAGAGGTCCAGCGAAGGATCCAACTCGGATGGGCAGCGTATGGGAAACTTTGGCACATCTTTGAGTCCAAGATAACCCAATGCCTAAAGACGAAAGTCTTTAACCAGTGCGTGTTGCCAGTGATGTCTTATGGAACTGAGACGTGGTCCTTCACTGTGGGCCTCATAACGAAGCTCAAAGTCACACAGCGAGCTATGGAGAGAGCTATGCGCGTCTCTTAAGTCTCGGCGCGATAGAATCCGTAATGAAGATATTCGTAAAAGAACGAAAGTGGCCGACATAGCTCAAAGAGTAAGCAAGCTGAAGTGGCAATGGGCAGGCCACATCGATAGCAGAACTGACAACCGACGGGGAGGAAAGGTTCTCGAGTGGCGACCACGAACCGGAAGACGCCGTGTTGGACGGCCTCCCACTAGATGGACAGATGACCTCACAAAGGTCGCTGGAAACCGCTGGTTGCAGGATGCGCAGGACCGTTCGTTGTGGAAATCTAGGGGAGGAGGCCTATGTTCAGCAGTGGACGTCTTGCGGCTGATGATGATGATGAATGTGGTAAGTACCTAGAAGAAGAACTTAATGTCGCGATAAAAAGACATAAATATAGTAAACACGGGTACACAGGGGCTCTATTATTTTTCTCGCTCTGACGCGCTTGTTCACTCTATTTTGTTTCTCGCTCTAGCACCCCGAGTTTACCCGAAAAGCTATTATCATAATCGAGCGTGACGCTAGATTTCAATTCACTGCCCACGAAAATTCTGTCTAGGTGCGCCAAAAGAAGTTTTACCTCAAAAAAACTTAGTGAGTTGCGTCGTTCAGATGTTTATAGAAGTACGTTGCGTGTATTTAATTACGTCAACGGGTAACTCACGTGTGGTATGGTATAGTCGGTCCAGCCCGGTGGAGTGCCAAACGGGCAGCGATCCCGCGCGTGCACTTGCCTTGAAAAAGGTCGCCGGACGCGGCTGAAACACGAGGTGGACCAGATCTAGCCGGGGTTGACGCAATTAAATATGTTTAAGTTATATCTATACTAATATTATAAAGCTGAAGAGTTTGTTTGTTTGTTTGAACGCTAGGATCTGGGGAAGTACTGGTCCGGATTGAAAGATTCTTTTTTCTATTGGATAGTCCATTTATCGAGGCTATAGAAAGTAACGCTATTATTAATAGAAGCGGAGTATGAATCAATAATGTATCCAATCCATTTTGAGAGCTTTCGAACGTTTCGTGCTTTGACATGACACATGACAGCATGTGTCTAAGATTGCGTCATTGAATATCACAGATTACATACCTCTTGAACATAAAACCTTTGCTAATCTATTTTTTTTTCTAAATCTGTGTTGGTACAACCAATTTCCGACAGGTGGCGTAGCAGGTAGCTGAAGAGGTGTTTTGTTTGAAAGCGATATTCTCAGGAATGACTAAACCGATTTCAGTCATTCTTTCACCGTTGTATATGTATGGGATCCTGATGAGTACTATATAATGTACCACGGGCAACGCCGGGGCGGGCATCTAGTATATATATATATATGTACTAGCGGCCCGCCCCGGCTTCGCCCGTGGTATATATATATAACCTACAGCGTTCAAGGATTACGAACATATGAAAGAACGGTGAACGATTTTTTAAAATCGGTCCAGTAGTTCCCGAGATTAGCGTGTTCAAACTATATATATGCTATAGGCTACTTTTGATCCCCAAACTATCGTGCTGTTTACTGGGTCAGAAGTGACACCTGTAGACATCTGGCGGGGATAACTAATTAAATGACGATTGATCAGTTTTCGACCGGAGAGGAACAATTATTAAATTACTAAAATGGCTATTAAAAAATAAGGGTTGATCGTAGAAGGGTAAAAATTGAGGATTGTGTGTATTTTTGTATGTTGTATCATAAAAAAAAAGAAATTAAAAATTTTGTCTAAAAAATAAAAAATAAAATTTAGGGGTGGACTACCCCTAACATTTAGGGGGATGAAAAATAGATGTTGGCCGATTCTCATAGATACCGGAAAAGCGCAAAAAATTTCATCAATATCGGTCAAGCCGTTTCGGAGGAGTATGGCAACGAAAACTGTGACACGAGAATTTTATATATTAGATGTGTAAGGTATATGCGTGACCTCTGGTCCGGTGTGCGCAGCAACAACTCTCTGCTGGAGTTCCTGTCGGAGGGCGCGCCGCAGGTGCGGGAGCTGGTGCTGGACTCGCGGCGCGCGGCCGACCGCCGCCTGCGGGCCTGCTGCGCGCGCTTCCTGGCGCGCGCCACACGCGTGCTGGCCGCCGCGCTGCAGGACTGGCTGCAGCAGGTAACACGCGCGTGCTGGCCGCCGGGCTGCAGGACTGGCTGCAGCAGGTAACACGCGCGTGCTGGCCGCCGCGGTACAGGACTGGCTGCAGCAGGTAATACGCGCGTGCTGGCCGCCGGACTGCAGGACTGACTGCAGCAGGTAACACGCGCGTGCTGGCCGCCGCGGTACAGGACTGGCTGCAGCAGGTAATACGCGCGTGCTGGCCGCCGGACTGCAGGACTGGCTGCAGCAGGTAACACGCGCGTGCTGGCCGCCGCGGTACAGGACTGGCTGCAGCAGGTAATACGCGCGTGCTGGCCGCCGCGGTACAGGACTGGCTGCAGCAGGTAATACGCGCGTGCTGGCCGCCGGACTGCAGGACTGGCTGCAGCAGGTAACACGCGCGTGCTGGCCGCCGCGGTACAGGACTGGCTGCAGCAGGTAATACGCGCGTGCTGGCCGCCGGACTGCAGGACTGGCTGCAGCAGGTAACACGCGCGTGCTGGCCGCCGCGGTACAGGACTGGCTGCAGCAGGTAACACGCTTAGGGTTCGTTCATAACCCACGAAAAATCTGTGTGTGGTGCGTCAACAGAAGTTTTCACTTTAATTAATGTACTGATAGTGAGAGCGTGTAACTTATCCGCAGGCGCAAACGGTGGAGCCGTCGCAGCTGCGGAGCCAGCCGTGGGCGTCCCCGGCGCGCGTGGGCGCCGCCGTGCAGGCCTCGCTCCGAGACGTGAGGACGCACCTGGCGCCGCTGCAGCGCTCCATGCGGCTCTATCTCGCCAACAAGGAGACCGAGTTCATCCTCTGCCGCCCCATCCGGGTCAGTATACCGCAATGCGATCAAGAAAGATGCATCAGTTGCACATATTCCGAAGTGTATCCGTTAAAAAACCGGTAAATGTTGCAGCATTGTTCAAGATATGAAACTTCTTTTGGGCGTCGTTGTCTATGAGCCTTTTGTCACGTCTCTCGATTGATTCCAAAGCCTCCAAGCTGGTACTTAGCCGACCCATGTCAAAGGTGTTTAATTTAGCAACTCCATAGACTCCGGCGTCCGTAAAAGTATCTTAAAAGATTTTATTAAAGTAGGTACACAACATATGTATGAGCCACACACAGTAACCCAATCAAGACTTTTGAGAGAGATCTTTGTGCGGAAAAGTCCCCGTCAAACTAATTAACTATGTCGCCTCACCCCGGCTCAAGATCTCCAGATCATCCAGAACCGCAATAGTCCCTGACGGCCACCTGTAAGTGAACACGTGTGTTGCAGAACAACGTGGTGGGCCTGTTCGTGCAGCTGTCGCAGCTGCTGGCGGCCGCCGGGTACTCCGAGGAGGACCTGCTCATCGTGGCCTGCCCCACGCCCGAACAGGTACCGCACACCCACACACTATACGCGGAGATATTATTGTATGAAAATTGAAAATATTATGTGACTTGAATGTTTTTGGCCAAATATAGAGTTCTTTAAGTAGTCAATGAAGTGTTTTAGGAGAAAAAGATAGATTCAAAATATGTACCAGATGATAATTTGTTGGTTTAAATTGAATTATCTAGCAGGGTTAGTTGAATTGGTAGTAAGTCTCCCTGTGAAACTGTGGGTTGTGGGTTCACTTCCCATCCAAAGCAAATATTTGTATGATGAATACAAATATTTGTGCTGTCTGTTGTTTGCTATGTTTAATGAGTATGTATTTATTATTATACTAGCGACCCGCCCCGGCTTCGCTGGGATGCAATTCTGATACCTAAATACGAATAAAAATGGTTATAGTGGGTTATCCGTAAAAAATTGTTGTAGTGGCAGGACTCTTGACAGAGTCCGCCTGGGGAAGTACCACACCTTTGCCAGTTATTCTACCGCCAAGCAGTAATGTGCAAACATTACTGTGTTCCGGTTTGAAGGGCAATGTTTTCAGAGAAATTACAGGGCTTAGAGATATAAGATCTTAGATCTCTGGGTGACGAGCGCAATACAGTGCTAGGTAATGATTTGGACTCTTCATGTTCCAATAGCTGCGTGTCACTGTGCTGTTATGTGTCAGGCATGTAGCTTACCATCAGGCACATGTCCTGATTGTCGCGTCACTCTTTATTTAAAAAATAATAATAAAAAAATAGTATAATAAATAGTAGACATATACCACTGTGGACTTTTTTGTAGACCTTCCTAAGGGGTTCACTACTACATGCAGTACATTATTTTGATCTATCTCATACGATTCGGCCAGAGTTTGTAAAGTAAGCGCAAAAAATGTACTTATTTATGACATCACATTAGCACACCTTTAAAATTATCAATGTTTCTCTACTGTTGTATGCACATTTTATATCATATAAACCTTCCTCCTGAATCACCTGATCTATTTAAAAAACTACATATCTATTTGATAGTTTTAAAGATCTAAGCATATATAGGGAGAGAGAGATGCGGGAAGTGACTTTGTTTTATACTATGTAGTGATAAGCCTTCTATATCAGCTATCTGGCTTCCATAGTACAAGCTTTGCTAAGTTTGGACACAGTATAAAGCAACATTAGACTGTAGTTTGGGACTGGATGGTGTTGTGTGAGAAATGGCCACCAATATTTATCTTTTCAGATAATATATTTCTTCCATGAATATCTGTTTCTTTTATGTCTCTCATATTAATAAATACATATAAAATAAGCAAATCATGGAATATTTACAAAAAAGCAAATCTTTATTAACAATACTTAATTACAATATACTTACTACATGCGTAACTTCTTACACTCCCAGGGTAGTGAGTGAGTCTCCCAACTAAGCCAAAGGTTTGCATCCCACACTGATCAAGCATTTGTATGTGTGATTAATATTAATGCCATCTGTATTTTTGTCTAAATAGAAGTGGTGTTTATCCTCAGTTTAGCAATGTATTCAAATCATTCTATGGTTCAGATGTGTATAAATGAAATTGTGTGTAAGCCTTGAATCATTCTGCAGGTGTCGGTGTTCATATCCTCAGCAAGTCTAATCAGCCACTCGGAGCCAGTGCAGCCATATGGAGTGAAAACGCCGCTCCCGAGTGTCGTGAGGAAGCCCAGTGTCTCCCAACCACTGGACACTCAAAACACACTTGATGTCACTCAAGTACAAGATATCCAAGAAAAACCAGATGCCACTCAGGCTCCTGATACTCAAATCTTGATACAGGATACAGAGAAGCAACCTGGAATGATTGAGGTGGAAGATAATGCCAATGTTATTGAGCAACAGTCAACAGAGAATAATTCTAGGACCCAGGTGCAAGACATCAGTGAGAAACCAGCAGAAGAAACTGAAAGAGTTACTGTGTAGACAGAATACACACACTTCAGTGTTATAAATGTTATTAAACTATTTATCATGACTATAGGATGTAAGTTATTCTTGTATTATAGAGGAAGTTACATGCAAATAAAAACCTAAACTATTATAAAATTAAATTTTATTTACACAGCATATTTCACTAAATTAAATACAGTTTCCCCAAAGACAGTGTTTTAACACAATAAAACTAGATGCATTGGGAGAGATTGTTTAATGCGTTTCGATCTTAACTGATTTATAAATAATTGTCTAAAATACTAATTGTTTACGCCCGGAGCCAGTACATGCCGGAGCGGATCCTGGTGTAGTCGGGCAGGCCTTCAGTGGGCCCGACGGCGGCCACGGCGGGGCAGCGGTCGTACAGGTACTTGTAGCAGACGTCGCGCACGTTGGCCACGCTCACCGCCTCGATGCGCGCGTCCAGCTCGTGCACGGGCACGCGGCGGCCGTAGCACAGCATCTGGCGGCCGATGTCCTCGCACACCGGCGTGGTGCCGTCCAGCTGCAGCAGCATGTTCGTCTTCAGCAGGTTCTTGGCGCGCTCCACCTCTCCCTCCGTCACCGACGTGCACAGCTTCATCCACTCCTTCTGGATGTTCAGCACCATGTCGTCGATCTGCAGCGGCTCCGACACGAAGTAGATGCCCCACAGCCCCGTGTCCTTGTAGCACGTGTTGAACGACTGGAAGCTGTGGCACAGCCCCGCGCAGGCCGAGGCGCGCGCCAGGTAGGACGCGTTGTTGAGGCCGCCGCCCTGCGAGCGGTCCCACGCGCCGATGAGCGTATTGGCCACCATGAGCGGGATGTTGTCGGCGTCGGTCCAGCCGGCGCCCTCCACGGCGATGGCGACGTGCGCCAGCGGCATGGAGTCGTCGCGCACGCGGATCTCAGAGCCGGTGTAGCGGCACGGCGCCAGCTCCGGGATCTCGCCGGACGAGTTCTTGAGCCCACTGAAGTGCTTGTTGGCCAGGTCCACCAGCTTCTGGTGGTCGACTCCGCCGGCGCCGGAGAGCACGATGCGCGCCGGCTGGTAGTGCGTCTTGATGTAGTTCTGTAGGTCGGCCTTCGAGATCTTCTTGATGTTCTTGGTGGGCCCGAGGATGGTCTGTCCGAGCGGCGTGCCCTGGAAGGCGGTGGCGTGCAAGTGGTCGAACACCACCTCCTGCAGGTTGCTCTCCACATCCTGCATCTCGCGCAGGATGACGCCGCGCTCGCGCTCGATCTCCGGCTCGGCCAGCGACGAGTTCTGGATGATATCAGCGAGAATCTCAACGGCCGCGGTCACGTCGTTGGCGAGGCACTTGGCGTAGAACACGGTCTGCTCCCGCGACGTGTACGCGTTCAGGTGCGCGCCCATGTTCTCCACGAGCAGCTCGAGGTCGGTCTGCGATCGTTTCGTGGTCCCTTTGAACGCCATGTGTTCTAGGAAATGCGCGACTCCGTTGTTCTTGGACGTCTCATACCTGGAGCCGGCGTCGATCCAGAGCCCTACGGTGGCAGTCGGCGCGCCGGAGTCCTCGGACGCGACTCGGAGTCCATTGTCGAGTACTGTGAGCTTGGTCGGGGGGACGTTCACAAGGGCCTGTTTGTAGCCCACGGCCGTCGCGAGTTGACGAGACTGGTTGCCCTGTTGTGAGACGAGCCGCAAGGTGTTCGCTACTTTCAGCATTTTGAGGATATTGCACTATATAATACAAATTTTTCCTCGCTGATTTACGTAATAAATAGGCAATAGTGCCGAGAAAAGACGTCAAAAGCAAAATGGTCGGTGCTGCCACTCGATAAAAACTAATTCTACCAACGACCAAGGGAATTATTTTAAAACCAAGTAATTTCTTCTCAATTAAGTTTTACTATACTTGATGCAATGGTATTATTTTTTCATGGGTCCATGCTAAAAAGATGATCACTGAGTATCGTTACATATTTATTTATTTGAACTCGCAAAATTTCGAAAAAAAATCTTCTATTTGTTTAAAATGTCTTAAAGTATAGCAAGTACTACACGCCAGTGTTACCACTTTAATAATTTCCATTCCCCACGCCTCAATTGATATTTCCCCTCAAAAAATATGCTGCTATAGTTTCGGCACCCTTCCCCTTCAAAATCAAAATTATTTATTTCAAGTTACATATTGACTCATAGCATGTCAATAAATAGAATGTCATAATATTATTACAATGGTAATAACAATTAAAAATTTCAAGCAATTAAGTACTACTAATATGATTAAAAACAATGAAAACAAAATAAGAATACAAAATCTTATCTTATACCTTTAAACGAGCAATTCTTGTATATATATAATATATATATAGAATCTGAATCTCGGAAACGGCTCGAACGATTTTCATGAAATTATGTATACAGGGGGGTTTCGGAGACGATAAATCGATCTAGCTAGGTTTTATTTTTTAAAGACATCATTTTATGCGTGTTTTTAGACAATGAAAAACTCCTACAATGTCATTAGAATACGATAACTTATTTCGCTACTGTTCTTTAAGTCTAAATGGCTCAGACGGAATATGCTCGCCCTCGGAGGCAACAGGCCCCGGTTGGAATCCTAGTGGTTACTTTTCATTTTGTTCTTTTTTTTGCTCGCCCTCGGAGTCAACAGGCTCCGTTTCGAATCCTGGTGGTCCTTTTCTTTTTGTTCTTTTTTTTCTGAGAAAATCTTATACTTAGCGCCTCTTAGTAGGTATAGCAGTCTCGAAGGAGTCTGTCCTCGCGTCCGCGAACATCCCTGAAGCGCTACAGAAACGGGGCAGCCCCAGCACTACCCGAAATGCATTGTTGTATTGGACGCGGAGCGCGCTGTAAGCCCTCTGAGTGTGGTCAGCCCGCAGGCTGCACATGTACAGCGAGGTGCAGTACGCTCTAAAGAGCGTAATTTTCACCTCCCCCCAGAACAGCGAGCAAACCTGCGGGCTATCATATTAGCCCGTACTGACAGCGCCCTCCGCTCCCGCTCCATATCGACTACGTCTTTCAAGTCCTCGGTAAGAAGATGGCCAAGATATTTAAATTTATGTACTCGAGCTAGTGATACGCCACCCAGATGAAGAGATGGTATGTTTTTTTTTCGGCCGAGGGTAGCAAATTAACAACACCTAGTTCAAGTTCTTATCCCATTTTTATTCATTTAAAATTAATTGTAGCTAATTTTTTTTAAACAATTTATATGTGTATATAATTAAGAAGATATTTTACCTGCCGGCAAGTGTTGTTTTCAAGTTTTACACACATTATCACCACTTTTAGTCACAAATATATTTTTGCCTTGTATTGTTGTCATCACTATACAAACCAACATGGAGGGAATCAAGGAATCTATATCACAGATGAGTCATATGTTTAATGTGAGATTAGCAGATTTTGAGGAAAGACAGAGGAAACTGTCAACTCCAAAGTCTCCAGTTGACAGTAGTAATCTCTTCACAGAATTTGCCGCTTTCAAAGATTTGACATTAAGTTCACTGAGGGCACTGCAAACACAGGTGGAACTCTTGTCTAAACAATGTGACAACTTAGAGATGATCTCTCGACGGAAGATACTGCTTTTGCATGGTGTTCCAGAGGTAAAAGGTGAAGATACGGTGGCCATAACTGTGAAGTTGATTAAGCAGTCCCTCAAGCTAAATGACTTCCAGAATTGTGACAAATCGATGCCACAGAATGGGAAAGTCTACATCTCCGGATCGTCCTAGGCCCATTTTGTGCAAATTTAAAGAAGTGTCTTGGCGTTCTAAGTTGTGGGCTTCAAAGAAGTGTCTTCGTGGTTCCGGTGTCACGATGTCGGAGTTCTTGACAAAAGTGAGGCATGACACATTCATGGAGGCTCGCAAGCGTTATGGTGTGAAGAACTGCTGGACTTGGGACGGGTCAGTCGTAGTGCTGGGTGCGGACGGCTTGCGCCACCGTGTTTGCTGCTTGACTGATCTGGACAGACATGGCATTCCATCGGAAGAGGTCGCAGCTGTTGAGAGCATCGTGGAGTCGATCAGGACGGCTGCAGTGACCGCCGGACACAGCCCACGGGTAGTCAAGGCGCTTGGAGCTAGTGACCGACCGTCGCGGCGTGTACAGAAGACCAAAATACAGAAGTAGGCCAGGTCATCTAAGTGTGTAACTTTTTCTTTGTTTTTGCTTGTTTGTAAGATTTGCACTTAGTATCACGCGTATCACTGACAGTGATGTTAGGAGGAGCATAGTTTCTATTTCATCAAACGCTGTTAGACTTGATTCAATAAGCCGTAACATGATTATCCCTATCCTTGACCCCCTGCTGCCTATCCTGTGTCATATTTTTAATTTCTCTATATCCAATAGTGTGTTTCCGTGGGTAAGGTCTTGAATCGAGCCGCCTGAATTTAGGGGGGAGTTGGTGGAGGGGAGAGGGAAGGGTGAGGAAAACTACCCCCCACCATTTTTTCCTGCCGGAACCGCATAGTTTTTTTTTAATTAAATATCAAAGATCATTTTTGCTACTCTACTAAATCACTTTTATACCTAAATTTAGGGAAGGGGGAAGGAGTAGGGATTGGGGCTAGTTGTATCTGTCACTAATTTCGACCTCACCGGTCTGAGTTGGACTCCGGGTGGCCTCCCGCCAGAAGCTCTAGCGGTCGCCCCTGAACTTTGCTCCGCCACACTCAGCCTTCGTTTCGCTACAGAGGTCACCGGCTCGCTTCGCTCGCCACCTCCCCCCTTCGCTCAACTTGGCTTCATGCGGCAAAGCAACGTTCAGGACCTCCCTTGAGCTTCTGGCTCCCGCATTATTTATAAACACTCTAGGGGGTAGGGGCCACAAGACTAGGTGGAGTCGGGGTGCTCTGTGTCGGTTTTGTGACCAATTTCGACCTAACCGGTCTGAGTTGGTCTCTGGGTATGGCTATTTTATTAAAAATTGAAGGCAAGAAAATGATGCGATTACTCTATATTTCGTTTACAAAATGATTTATATAATTTATAGACATAATTAATCGTTTTAATCATTTCTAAAAAAATATATATTTTTTGGCTTTCGCCTCCACCAATATAACATCATGAAAACGTTTCGTTTCACGAATATAGACATCGAAGACGTTCAAATTTATGCAATATTTCCTGATATTGCGTTCCATTTCACGCATTTGCATGTTTTTCGTGCGAATTTACAGAAACATTAAATATTAATTTAAAATATTTTCGCGTAACTCCGGCAGCTAAAATCGAATTGGGAGGGTCAAGACAAATCCCTTTGACCATTCTACAGTAGCAGAATCCTCAAATTCAGGCGGCTCGATTCAAGACCCGACCCGTTTCCGTCCTCCTGGAAGGAAGCGCAAATCATTCCATTGCCGAAAAAATCGAATCCTCAATCCTTTTCTGAATATCGTCCAATTTCTATCCTTCCTTTTTTATTCAAAGTCCTAGAGCGTCTGGTTCACAACCAGCTAAATTCTTATCTCACCAAAAGTGACCAGCTCAACCCTTTTCAGTCAGGTTTTCGCCCGGAGCACAGTACGGTCAAAGCGCTTGTTAAAATCACCGACGACATTCGTCTAGGTATGGAAAATGGTAACTTGACCGTGCTGGCGCTTCTGGATTTTAGTAATGCTTTTTTGCTCTGTAGATATCAAATATCCTAGTGGCAATACTTCGCTCTTCCAACATATCTCCTGCAGTAATTGACTGGTTTCAAAGTTACCTGTATGGGCGCCGCCAGAGAGTCCGTCTTGAAGACAATTTCTCTTCTTGGTGTACTACTTCGGCTGGCGTACCGCAGGGTAGTGTCTTATCTCCTTTGCTTTTCGCTTTATTTATTAAACCATATCTCGTAACCTTTCTTAATCCTACCACCTGTACGCAGACGACCTACAATTATACTGCCAAGCTCCATTGGGCTGGCTATCGGAAGCTGTCGAGGCTTTAAACGATGACTTGCGACGTATTTTACAATGGAGTATTTCTTTTGGATTGAAAGTGAATCCTACAAAAACGCAGGTCATTGTTGTAGGTAGTTCTCGTATTGTTAACCTAATTGACTGGAACACGCTTCCTCGTGTTGTATTTGATGGAGTTATAATCCCTATTAGTAAAACTGTGCGTAACTTAGGCGTTATATTTGATCAGCATTGGTCTTGGGGCCCACAGATAGCGGAAACTAGCCGTAGATTATTTGCATCTGGAAGATCTTTACGTAGATTGCGTAATTTTCTTCCGACCACTACTAAAATTGCGCTTGCACAGTCACTCTTGCTCTCTATTCTCGATTATGCTGATGTCTGCTACCTAGATCTCACAGAAGAGCAGCTATCTAAACTTGAGCGCCTTCAGAACTATTGCGTCAGATTCATATTTGGCTTGCGCAAGTATGATCATATTTCTAGCTACCGCGCTAAGCTCAAGTGGCTGCCCATTCGTCGTCGCCGGGATGCTCACATACTATCCCCTCCGGTCACCCCGGTATCTTCAGGAGCGTTTTAATTTTCGTCAATGTCTTCTCCCTAGGTCATTGAGAAGTGCGGACAACCTCACACTTGATATCCCTCGACACAGTACAACTTTTTACTCCTCTTCCTTTACTGTGAGGGCTGTCAAATTGTGGAATGAGCTGCCGTTGGAAATAAAGCGCGCCCAGTCGCTAGATAATTTCAAGGTTCGGATTAAAGAATTCTATTTAGAGACTTAGTTGCCATCTATCTATCCTTAAGTTATCATCTGGTTTGTGTAGGTTTTGGTAATTGTTTATTATTATAAGTTTATGTAGGTTTATTTTTTGCTTCTAATATTATAAATATTATGTATATTCATATGTCGCATTGTATGCATTGAATTGCTGTGGTAGAAGGATTAGTCAGCCGGTGCGAACACCGGCTGGTCCAGGGTGCGCCGGGCATGGGTATAGGTATCACTCGTATATGCCGCTCTCGGGGAGGCTCCTTCTATGCACCCCATATTCATATGTGTATATGTATTATGTAAATTAGTATGTGTATTTTAAATGTGTTCCTTATTGTAAGTAGTATTTTATTTTAATTTTATGCTTAGGTTGTACAATAATTTAGCTATTTGGATTTGTTGTTTAATGTATTGAATTTATTATTAAGGCCGCATTACTGTTTTATATCCTATCCGTACACGGTTGCCTGGAAGAGATCGCTCTAAGCGATAAGGCCGCCAATTAAAATGTCTAGCATACGTTATTCTTAAGTTTCTTTTGTGATTTTGTTTTATTTTTGTATTTATGTGGCTTTTAATAAAGAGTTTTCTTATCTTATCTTATCTTATGTTCATAGGGTCCACACCGGCAGCTCGAAAGACCATGTACTGGCTCTTCTTACAGTTATATATCAACCCATGACCACGAGCATAATCCGCACATGTACTGAGTAGTTTCTTCAGGCCGCAGATCGACGCGCTCAGCAACACCATGTCATCATTGTAGCTCAGATTATTAACACATACTCCATCTATACATAGCATCCGACATGGAGGCTGCTGAGCGCGACTATCAGGTCGTTCATGTACAGATTAAACAGAGTAGGCGAAGTCAGACCGCCCTGCCTCACACCACACTCAAGGTGATAAGTGTCCGACATCACCCCCGCCCAACGGACATTATTGACCTGGTGCCCGTACCAGTATCGAAGCACCAATATGAGTTCCCGTGGTAGGTCCGTGTTCATAAGCTTGTCCCACAGGACGTCGTAGGAGACCAGGTCGAAGGATAAGTCGATAAGTCGAGAAAGCACGCGTACACTGGAGTCCTTCTGTTTGTGTAGTATTTGACATTAATTTGACAGCATGATTCAAACATAGTATCGCACTTTCTGTGGACAGTTTAGGCGGGAACCCAAACTGGTTGTCGTGAATTGTCACGTGTCTGTTAATTTGTGCATTCAGCAGGCCGTCAAACACCTTTGCTATTACAGTTGCAAGCGATATGGGCCTGTAGTTATTTTTATCTGCCACATCACCAGTTTTATTTTTAACCACAGGTACCACAACTGTTCTCTTAAAATCGGCAGGTAAATAGGAGTGGCTTACACACAACGAGTACAACGTGGCAAGAACTCTCGGTAGATGTTGCCCGGCATGTTTTAGGTGCTCATTACTGAGACCATCGTGGCCAGGGGACTGTCCTCTTGCTATAAGATTTATCGCGTTTGTAACGTCTTTTGCGCGGAAACCTACCACTTCCACGTTTTTAGCATCTGTAGGTATTCAGCACCACATCAGCCGGACCAAGTGGCGAACCGAGAATGAGGCGTTTTCCGACGAGATAAAAAAAGGATTCCAAAAAACGACGATAGGAGGCGCTTGTAAATTTTAGATTGCGATGTCAATGTCAAAAGCCACTGAGCCATATAGTGAGGGACTACTGGGACTGGACTGACTGAACCTAGTTCGCATACCTGTGTCGAACTAGTTCCTATCTTTCGTTCGTTCGGTCTTTTTCAGAAATTTTAGAGGACAATATTGCAATTTTTAATTCATACTGCGCTCCAATATTTAACTATTTCATGTTATGTAAAATACTTTAGTATTATATACTTTAGTATTTTACTTAACGTTTTCATTCATTTCACGTGAATTGAGAAAAGTTCCGGCTGGTCTCGTCGTGAGAATGGCAACTGCTGATTGGGATCTTATCGTTTCGAAAACATGTGCATAATGCCGCTAACTTAAAACGGTTAAGGAAAACTTCGTGAGGAAGCTGACATGTACCTAGAATTTTTCGAGGTCATGACTGTGTCATCCACCAATCCATACTGCCCCAGCTTGATGGATTAGGGTCTTGACTCTCTTTTTGCAAAAGAAGGCCCTGAGTCCCAGCAGTGGGAGCAATTAGTCGGCTGTTTATGCTTTTGCTACCTGATCGTAGATGTCTACGATTGTTGTTATTTGCTATTGTTGTGTTGTTGGTTGCTATTGCTTAATAACATCTGTAAAATCGGAAACGCTTTGTTTGATTTAAAAATTTCACCAATCTCAATATACGGATATTGTCAAAACCTTAGATTCGGATAGAAATGTTAAGTAATGTTCGACGTAACATAAGCGCCATCTATCATTTCTATGTTTTTATCTCTTCAAAATGTCTAGACAATCTGTATCTCGAAAAAAAATACGTGGTAGAAGTGATCCTTTAGAAATGCTTAACGTTCTTTTTACTGCAGCTTTTTCGTCTCATTGTTGTCTCATGTTTGATTTTCAAATCACAACGATGCTAAAGAATTGTTCACAAAATACGAAGTCTAATAAAATCGTTGAATACGTAACATACAATTCAGGTAAGAGTGAACTAAATCAGTCAGTTGACCATGCGGCATTACTGAACAATAGTGGATCGCCGAAAAATAACGGTCACGGAACAAGATAATCGATGAGCTAATTCGCATAGTTCACTAAAACTTAAGGAGTGGTTCTCTAATACTCGTCGTTTGGTAACTAATGTCCCAACCAGGGTTGTTACGGATGCAAAAATTTAGACATCCGCGGATGCAGATGCGGATGCGGATTATTAGAAGTTCACATCCGCGGATGCGGATTCGAAGCGGATGCGGATGCGATGCAGATGCGGATTTTGGGATTTTAAAAGGATAATTATTTAAATTTTGAGTGTAAAATAAGTCCAGATATTGCTTTTTATTGGTGGCGACATTTCACCTAATATTTCTATCAAAATATTCATTAAACACACAAAAAACTATGAAGTACACAGTAAACACTCACTGTAACTATAATTTATTGACAATGAGAAAAAACACAACAAACAAACCTGTAGGATCTTGTTACCAATGTGCGCCTTTCTATTCGACAGTTACTGAATGAAGTTAGTAATTACCAAAACAAACGCGAAGCACGTGCCACTCTGGCTCCGCCCACTTTCTTTACATGTAGTTACTTGTTGATGTGAATCTGCATCCGTAAAAACTCCGCATTGATTGATGCGGATGTGAATGCGGATGCAGATGTCTGAATTAATGCGAATGTTCCGCATTTGCGGATGCGGATGCGAATATTCGCAACAACCCTGGTCCCAACACTATTATTTTTTTATTTATTCTTGGCCATGGATACATTGGATACTAGTCCTTCAGCCGTAGATAAATATTTTCGTTTCAGTGTTGCCATTTATATTTTTTAATCTTCCTTTTACTTTTGCTTAATTTGTGTCTCTGCACCGAGAGTTTTAAAGATTTTTGTTGAAAATCGAATTTTATTGCATTATCAATTTAATTGACTATTTCCAATATTTTAACACTAAAAAAGAAGAAAATTTGTTTTAGTATAAAAAAATTTCTTCGAGTATTTTTCCCTGAACATTGGGAGGAGGCTTCATAGTAATCACACTTTTGAGAGTCTATGGTACAGACAAATCTTTTTGAAATTTCACACCGCCATCTAGTGCGTAATTTGGAACTATTTTTGTCTCGTCGGAAAACGGCTCATTGTTTCTTAAAGATATTATTTGCAATACTTTTTGGATCGTGGGATATTATACGTAGTATTTACATTCTCTTTGGGATATTATTACGGGATTGAAGTGGTAGCACCGCATTAGCTCCTTGTGCAATTAATTGGTTGGCAACATTGCTCGTCGTGATCGAAAATTTCTTTTCATTTTATCGCACGTAATTTCGTGGGGATTATTACGAGGGCATGATGTGTAGTGAAGATTCTCACAAATTAAGTTTCGTTAAAGATTTTTGGGACAGTGTGTGTCGGTAGATAAGTGTTTAAATTCTGTGCAAGATGCTAATAAAGTTTATATCTGTGATTTAAATTATTTCATCATGGGCACTATGAAGAACCCTAATTCGTCGCCTTCGAAGCTCGCTTTACTCAACCACATCAAATACGAGCACCTGGTAGCTGGTATATCAGGTGGCGTCACATCAACTCTCATCCTGCATCCCTTGGACTTGATAAAAAATTAGATTTGCTGGTGAGTAAAAGCATGCAATTTTTCAGTTGCCATGTGAGATTTCGCGATGTAGAGATAATGTTTGTGCAATTATTCTCTGGTCGTGTTAATCGTCGTTCCTTGGGTGTTGCTCAAGTATTGCCGTTGTTGACAGTCAGGTGATGAGATCCTTGTGAAGTGGCCTTGAACTTCACAAAGCGAAAGTAGTTGTTCTGGTATACTTTGTTTACAATTGCGATATCGATGTGTAAACATCTGACTTAAAAAGAAACAACTCCTGCAGCTCACTTACTATATCTATTACCACTTCAACTAATCAAAAACAAGCTCTTCCAAAAGGTTATTATAATAGAGAAATTTACTAATCTCCTGAAATGATGTGACTCAGACAGGAAACTGGTGTAATTAACATATGTGTAGATTGCCAAATACCACAACACCTCTCTTCCAATTTTCATTTTAAATTGCTGTTTGGCTATTGACTGCTTGTAGCTCAAATTATAAAAGTCTGCCAGTTTTAGGTCATGTTGTTTGTATGCAATTGCTAAAACTTTGCAATTACCAGTAGAACAGTTAAGATATTCAGTATAGTGAGCTTTTTTTAAGAAAACTTCAAACTATATATATTTGCTATATTAGTGCAGTGCACACATACAGTTATAAGGGGTTTGGGCAACACTTAAAATAAATGTAATGCACTTTCTATGCTTTCTCTAACATTGGTATACTACTATGATACTACATTTTATTCCGTATGAAATAAAGGCCACCTAAGGCCAACTCCATAGAATTGTTACAAAAAATATATATTTTACAATCCAATTTTGTTACTATTACTATGATGCTAACCTGTACTACTTAATACAGTTCACATCCTACATTAAAACTTGGTTAAATAAATTTGATAGCCAAACTTGTGTTTGAACTTTTTTCCTACAAAATTTTGCTATTTTCTTACTTCTTTTTGTGTAATAAATTTTGCAATTAATTGTAATATTTATATTTATTGTAAATAAATAATCAGCTAAATACTATTAGTGCTACTTACTTTTAAGTGACAGAATCCTTTAATTTAATCAATAAGCTAGTTTATTATTAAGTCATGATGACCTATTAATCAAAAGGACCAATTTCACAATCTTTAGGCTGTAGGTTCAATTCTAACGCCACTGAATATTTATCCATGTTCAGATGTCTGTTTGTTATCACCGGCTTTAAAAGTGAAGGAGTGATACAAAAAAGATGTCTTTTGAGTACCTGTACTTGGCTAGCATGGTGAACTATGGCCTGGACTTTCTTCTTTTGAGAGAAGTCCCTGTGTCACAGAAATGAGAATGTAAAGTTGGCTGCTTCGTATTGATGGGCAAACATCTCATACATTTCTCGGTGATTTGCCTATATCCTAGTCTCTTATCAATTGTTTCAATAATAGCACTAAAGGAAAAATAGCTAAGACAATTGACAAGAATTTGACCTATTCCCTAGGCACATTCCAAAATAAAATTAACACCACCTCGTCTCATTGCAGTCAATGTGACAAGGATGGCATATTCAAAATCACACACCTTGTCCAGAGAATTAGTCTAATGCCCCGTGTTATTGATACAATAATTATGACTTGATGCCGGTTGTAGTCAAATGGCATCAGGAGCCCCTTGAAACCGCACATCACTATGAGCAGCCCATTAAATGTTCCCACTTTCTGGGACTCAAGCCTTTCTCTCTCGAGGAGAGAGTTAAGGTCATATCCCACCACACTAGCCCAGTGCTGGTTGGTGGAATACACATGACCTCTAAAGATTCTTAGAACATGCTGGTTTCCTCACAATGTTCTCCTTCACCATTTTTAAGTCAGTAATTTAAAGACTGACTTGACTGACTAATAGCAGCATTTAAAAGGCAATGATCATACACACACACACCAATGTTTTTTCGAAGTCATATTATGTAACATGCATCTCATAGTCACCTGCACTAATAATAAAGACTAAAAAATCTTCAACAGATAAAACGCCAATTTTGACTTTAAAGAAAGACCCTGTAAATAAATAATAATAAATATTGGTGGACAATTTACACACAACACCATCTGACCCCAAACTAAGCAAATCTTATACTATCAAGGCCAGATAGCTGATATAATACTTATATAGTTTTTTAAATACATACTTATTATAAATAGAAACACCCAGACACAGTGCAAACATTTGAATTCATCACACAAATATTTGCACTGGGTGGGAATCGAACCCACAACCCTCGGGTTCTCAGGCAAAGTTACTACCCACTATGCCACGAGGCCAGTCTTGGACAACAATTAAAACAAACAATAAAATGACAACAAATTTTAATTTTACTTTACAAATCACTACCCCACCACCAGCTTGTGTTGGTGAGGAGAGAGAGGGAGAAGAGTTTACTGCTGGAAGAGGTTGCCCGGGAATGTTATTTCAGCAAACAAAAACATTGAACTCTTTGAAGAATTGGACAAATGGTTTTTTTTTAAATAAAGAGTGATGAGCATGATATGTTCCTGTTGGTAAGCAACATGCCTGCCACATAACAGCACAGTGACACGCAGCTATTGGAACATGAAGAGTCTAAATAATTACCTAGCACTGCACTGCACTCGTCGCCCAGATATCTAAGATGGTATATATCTAAGCCCTGTAATTTCTCTGGAATCATTGCCCTTCACACCGGAACACAGTAATGTTTGCACATTACTGCTTGGCGGTAGAATAACTGGCAAAGGTTTGGTACTTCCCCAGACGGACTCTGCTAGGAGTCCTACCATTACCATACAGAATCTATAGGACCATCAAACTGGACAAATGGATAGCAAAATCATGTTAACAGACAATCACCTATAATAAATATGTTATTTCCTTATTTCAACACTGAGATATAGGCATATTATCAGCTAATGCTGCTTACCTATTATTCAATAAATAAATATATTTTTTAAATTAACACTTTTGTTGCTTTAAATGTGAATACAATAAACATTCTAAGGTGTTTCTCTAAATGCAAATTGTTGAAATTTTTTTTTTAAAGACTATAACTGAATTGTCATAACCTAACTCTGTTTTGTTCCAGTTAATGATGGCAGGACTGCAACGGTACCTCGTTACGACGGGCTCGGTAGTGCTTTTGTCACCATCGTCAAGAAGGAAGGCGTGAAGGGCTTGTACCGAGGAGTCACGCCCAATGTCTGGGGCTCTGGCTCAGCATGGGGTTTCTACTTCCTTTTGTAAGTTATTTTTAATGTGGATTTTTTTATTGACCACTTTATCATATCAGTAATATTTTGCATGTTCTGGGAAAATCAAATTTTCAAATGGCAAATATGCTCACTAATTTTGTTATTGGGTTGTGTAACTTTTTTAGGAAGGGATAGGCTTATTTTTACTCTCACTCATAATGTTTTAAATACATCAATTAATAACCAATCATCTCCCTTGAGGTCGAATCATCTTACTCTGAGAACACTCAGCTACAATTAGCTAATTCACACTCCAATTACACCATTACTCAAAAGAACCATAGTAATTGATGTTCCAAAAACTCAAAAAAAGCCATTTAATTCCACTTTCTAAATAAGAACGTCTAAATATTTAAATGCAATGCCTGAGTGGGTGTTTCCTTGTGTGTGTTTATGCCACCGTAAAATTGTATTCACCGTCGATTTACAATATAATGCATGAGGTTATAATTTCATGGTAGGATTAGGTTGTAATCTAAAGCTGTTAAATTGAAATCTCACAGTTCTTACAATTTTATGGTGCCATCCATAATCTGGATGTCTCTTAAGTCTCAAGTCTTAGAGTGAATCGGTTTCTTCTTGGTTAAGACACTCCATCATGGATCACACTGTCGTTTAACTTCAGGGAAATGGCTGTGAAGTGCAAACCTATTCTTGTTGTTGAAAAACAATAAATCGTCGCTGTAGAATGAAAACCTCATATGTCCAGAGAACCAAACTTTACAGGAAACAAAAAAAATGTTTTATGTCGTCAATGTTTAAAATATTATAATGAGCTTTTGTCTCAAGTTTTGAATGGTAAAGGGAGTTATTTATGTTATTTACCAATCCCTCAATTTTTATATGTACAAAGTTACAAGGTTTTCTCACTTGTGACGGGAAGATGATGGCCGATTGACAACTAAGAGATTTTCGGTTTACTCCATAGACGGCATTAGAAGTCATATAATTGGGTTCAACAGTTTCCCGCATTACAAAATACGTGGTTTTCATTCATTTTTACAAAAATAAAAAAAATATGTTTTTTTTGAGGTATTCATTCTACAGCGGCGAAATACATCTTTCTGACCCCAAGAGTAGTTCCAAGTTGAGCCTAGTTAGGGGTACTCTGTGAATTAAGATATCTCGAAAACTTTTTTAATTTTTTGAAAAGTGAGACTCCCTATGTTTTTTTTTTATTTAAATTATCCACTCCACAGACTCCGGGGTCCGTAATCTTTGTCATTACAATAATCTTTTTTTTTTACACATTTCTTGGATAAGGAGAAGAGGAAAATAGAAGGGATTTGGATACATTTAAAATCTTTCTAGTGCTCGTCTGTAGAGCCGATCACTACAGGTTGGGATTCCGCTAGTAATCGACTCGACATCGAGTGTTTGCCTAATTGCCTTTTGCCATTTGCCTAAGCTGCCTCCTCCCGGCCCAGAGCCTCCACAACGGCCGCATTTCTGTCCCTGATGGCCGTCTGTAGGTTGAAATCGCGGATGGTCTTCGGTGATGCAGCCCACGCTCGCCGCACGAACCGACCGATGGTGTCGTCGGTGTCGTCAGCGTAGTATGTGAAGGTCCCCGTGTGCCGTGAGATTGCAACTACCGCATGGGGCACGCTCTCGTGCAGCTTCATGTTTGCCTTGGTTTTGATTACGATTACCGACTCGTCCGACGTATGTTAGTCCCTGAGCTTCATGGATGGTAAGGATGCGTGACCCGGTGCCTGACCCATAACCCTGGTTTGTCAGGGTCTCCTTCTCCTCTTGAGTGTGAACTAAGAAGAGGGTGTTTGGTTGGGTGTTGGGTATTTGCGCTCCCTTATATCTTCTCTGCTATAGGGACTTTATACGGGACGCTGAGGAGTACATACCGGAGTATATTTTCCTCAGTGCATATGCGACGTCCATTGGGTTTCGATGTGTGCAGAGCAACTCCTGGCTGATCTTTGTTAGCAGGTTCGGGCGATGATACCTCATTTCGAAGAGATTTTCCCTGTCGATATAAGGCAACTGATTGACGTCTCCAATGAGGACAATTTCACCAACACCAGACAGCCTTGAAGCCATCACAATGGCTCCAAAATGGTTTATGAGAGCTTCGTCCACCATGAGGCGGCTGAAACTTTCTCTACCGAAACCATTTACCAGAGCAGAAGCCATGGTTCGCACTCTGGTTTTGACCAGGTTTCCGATTCGGTGCGATAGCTTTTCTCTTAGATCTTTTGCTGCCTCAGTTGTTGTAGTGATGATGGCGTCCTTGTCCACGTCGAAGTGTCTAATCACCCATGTTGTTTTTCCACATCCTGGAACTCCGTTGACCCACTGTATTCTCGGTACCTCCCAATTTTCCCAATCTGCTTTGACGTTTCCGTTCCCTTCGATGGTCTTGGCCATCTCTAGGATCTTATCGTCCAGCATAATCTTGGTGCATCGGGCAGTAACTACAATTGGGTCGTTTGGTGGTGTCGCATAAACAGGCACTCCCGCGCGCTCTGTGTCTCCCTATGTGACTTCCTACAAGGTTGCATTAAACGTTTAACGCTATCATGGAGGTGGTATGAAAGCAATGTTGCGGGGGAGTGGGTATGAAAGAGACAGAGCGAGAGTGAAAAGTTTCACTTCTTCCGCGCGGGGGGACTTCACGCACTATTTTGTTTTATAAGTCTACATGTATACAACAATCATTGTATTCTCAGTGCAGTGACAATGCTGTGTCAATTCTGATGCACAAGTATACAGCTTTTACTTGTATGTATTTATTTGAAAATTGGGCACTTACAATATTGACATTAAATAAATCAGAGGTCACATTGATAACCTCTTTTTTTAATAGTTAAAAATATTGTTAAGTTACCAATACCTATTATATGATATATGACTCAGCATAAAAACTTGGAACAGTCAGACAAACTAACACCCATTAAATAATAATGAATTGTGGGCTACCGTTATCTAAAAGTGCTGATTCATAATCCCAGACTTATCTTGGGTTACGTAACAACAATGCTAACTATATACATATGATGTATAGCTGATACCTTACATGCACTAGACTGGATTAAATGGCATTAATCAAACAAATTGTGCAATGTGATTATGGTTAAAAATTGGATATTATATTGGTTATTTCAATTCAATTCAATTCAATTCATTTATTCATACCATAAATTCATAAGAACACTTGGTAACGTCATTTACAAAAAGGCAAAGAATCTGTGTACATAATATGATAAAATAACAACGTCAAAAAGAATAAAGCAGCTGTAAAGGGGCCTAGTCAATTACATGCAGCTGTAAAAAGGCTTTGTCGAAGACAATATAACAAATAATCAATACACACATTATACAGATACTACATTAGTACAAACAATGTAACATCAAAAGTCTTAAAAAATCTATTATTTTACCTTATTACAAGATTCTAATTTCGACACATTTCTCTTCCATACGTTACTATCTTTAACAAAGTCGTCTATATTATAATATGCCTTGCTCAATAGGTAGCTTTTATTTCATTTTAAACTTGGTTTCATTGAGGCCTTCCACTTGTACAGGGATTGCATTATAGAAGCGAATACCATTACATTTGAAAGAGTTATTTGTTTTCTGAAGTCTGCACTTAGGAAATACAATTTTGTGTTTATGGTGCGCTTTTGGATTCAGATCAGTTAATTTCTGCAGAAGACTTCGATTTTTTCTTACATACATTATACATTCATAAATATACAATGAAGGGACTGTTAATATGTTAATAGTTTTGAACATCTCCCGTACTGATTCTCTAGGTGATAAATTATATAGACCACGGATTGCTCTTTTTGCAATATGAAAACAGAGTTTCTGTCCGCAGCCGAACCCCATAATAAGATCCCGTAGGACATAATACTGTGAAAGTAGCCAAAATAAACAAGCCTAGCTGTTGCAACGTCTGATATTTTTTAATTTGACGAACTGCGTGGGCAGCTGAACTGAGTCGATCAGCTAGTCTCTCTATGTGAGGACCCCATTGAAGCTTTGAATCTACTGAAATACCCAGAAAACAAGTAGATTGTACAGGTTCGATAAGTTCATCCTTCAGTCTTATATCAAGTTTACCGCACATTACATTGCAGAGTGTGAACTTTATACATTTCGTTTTAGTTGGATTAAGTACTAGATTATTTGCATCAAACCATTTGTACGCAATGTCCAAAAGTACGTTTATTTCAGTGAAATCGTTTATTCCTCTCTTAATTTTGAATAGAAGTGATGTATCATCGGCGAACATAACTATTTCTATATTTTTATGTTTCTTTATCATAAAAGGTAGATCATTAACGTATATAAGAAACAAGAAAGGTCCAAGTATGGAACCTTGTGGTACACCCATTCTTATAGGCGACTCATTTGATTGCACACCGTCAACATCGACTATTTGTACACGGTCTTTAAGATATGAAGAAATGAAATTTAGAGCTGGTTTCGAAACCCCATAAAACTGCAGTTTCTTTAAAAGAGTGTCATGATGAACACAGTCGAAAGCTTTTGATAAGTCACAAAATACTCCCAGAACGTCATGATGATCTTCCCAGGCTTTCAATATATAATTAGTTAGTTCAATACCTGCATCGGTAGTGGAACGTCCTTTTGTGAATCCAAATTGGTTACTATGTAATAGATTATTAATATTAAAGTAAGATAAAAGTTGCTGGAGAACAAGTTTCTCGAATATTTTGCTGATGCAAGGCAAAACCGAGATGGGTCTGTAGTTTCCAAGTTCGTTTTTGTCTCCAGATTTAAACAGAGGTATCACTTTACTATATTTCATCATGTCAGGAAATGTACCATTTTTTATACATTCGTTAAATAATTCTGCTAAATATGGGGCAATGTTATTAATAATCCCTCAAGTACCTTAACAGATAATCCCCATAAGTCCTCTGTATTCTTAACTTTAATATCTTTGAACGTTTTTAGTATTGCAGTGGCAGTAACATGATGAAATTCAAATGTAGATGAAGGACAATCAACATTTTCTGTCAACAATTTTTCTGCAAAGAGGGAGACGAAGTTAGATGTTTAGTTGTCTCTAATGGAATATCAGCAAAATAAACCTTGAAGGCATCTACTATGTCCGATTTTTTCGTAGTGACTTTTTCGCCAATCCGAAGTGCGCTCATCATTTCACGACTTTAAATTTTTCCAGACTCATTGTTTATTATCTTCCACGTGCTTTTTATCATATTATTGGAGTTTTAATTTGATCCCGTATAAATATTGCTTTTGCTCGAATACATACATTTCTAAAAATACTTGAATATCTCTTAACATATAGTTTTGTGGCATCATCGTTGCAGTATGTCTTTAGTTTGTATAAATTGTAAAGATTGCTTCGACTTTTAATAAGACCTGGTGTTGCCCATTCGGCAAACTTCGGTTTTGCGTTAATATTAACAAATTTGGTATGGAAAATATTATTAAATTGTGTACTCAGCATTTTAAAAACTCAGAATAATTATGATTAGGATCATCAATTGTCATAATGCAAAATTTGTTGGAAAAATGATTAGTTATCGCGGTATTTAAAGCTGACATGCGGGACAATGTAATGGGTCTAACAAGAACTTTCTCTTCCGCCCTTTTCATACAGGCAGGAAGAGAAATGCTCAAGCCCCTATGGTCCGAACGCAAACAATCCAGGACCTCAGAATGAAAGTATTCACAGTTTACAAAAACATTATCAATGCAGGTTGCAGAACAACCTTTCTTAGTTACTGCGACCCTAGTGGGTTCAGTGAACACTTTTGTCAAATTAATAACATTAATATGTTGCTCTTGTTACGAGATTCCGAAAGTATATCTGTGTTGAAGTCTCCACACATCACAATCTGTTTACTTTTCTCAGATATTCTACTCAATGCTTCTTCTAAAGTAGTTAAGAAGATCTCAATTTCGGCACTAGGTGGTTTATAAACACATAAAACAACATATCGATCCAATTCTACGCAAGCTAGTTCACAATGTCGTTCAACAGTTATATTTTCTACATCTTTTCGAGACTTATATTTCACATTATTGCTAACAAAAATTATGCAACCACCTCCTATTGCCAATTTCCTACAGTATATACTACCTATTGAATAATTATTTAGGCTAAAGTTCAATTCACATTTCGATAGCCACGTCTCAGTGAAACAAATTACATCGTATTTGTGTGAGCTTTCCAAGAATAGCTCTATTTCTTCTAGTTTACCTAACAGCCTGTTTATATTCTGGTATAAAATATAAACGGTGTTCTTTTGAACCATCTGAATAACATTATTTGTTCGTTTATTGCAAGGGGGCCTAGTTTGTTACGACGCTTAGTTGTAACATAATGAAACCTCTCTGTTGTCAAGGATTTCAGTTTAAACAGACACTGTTGGTTGTCACAATATTTGTCAAGTTTTGAAATTTCCTTGTTCGCTCGTTTGACAATGTAAAACAATCAGTTTAGCAATTTTAACTTTTAAGTGTCGGGCTAAGAACTGTTTTCCATTAGACAATACAAAATTGTGTATAAAATTATTAATATCAAATAATATAAAGTCACCGCCTTTGTTTGAAATAAGGTTGTAAAATAACATTCAAAGAATATATTTTTGGTTTTGTCTATCACTCAAAGATGTCGAATAAGGAAATGTACATAATACAATTTTGCCAACTTTACCGGAACTGTGAAAATCCACTAATGATTCTATACAATTTATAAGATCTCTTTTGTGGTACTCAATGAGTTACCCATCATTATTACAACATCTGACTTTTGTTTAAACTTACTGACCACAACTTTGTCTATTAGCTGCTGAAAATTTATATTTGGTATACACGTGTTGGTCAGTTGGTTATTAGTATGTACATGATTGAAAACATTTCCCAACCCAACGCCAATCCCGTCGCAGAAAAGTTCAACCTTGCCGGTTTTTTCGACTCCACTAACATCTTGTACAGTTTGTTGATTAAAACATCTTGAAACACGCTAGCATTAGCAATCGTATCAGTTGATGAATTTATGTTCGATTTCCTGTTGTTGTTCACTGATGATAATGATGTAGCATGATCGGGGCCTATCATACAGGATACGTCATTTGTGAGTGTCGTAGTTGGGTCCGACAATATGTCTGCAGCAGAAATCGATTGCCGTTGCTTGGAGGACTAAGACCTATTAGACTATTCATTGCTGATATCAGTTGGGCTATTTCTTTCTGTGCTATGCTGTATTTGATGTTTAAATCTTTAAGTTGGTGTTCCAATCTATCCATCGTTACTATGTTTTCGTCGTAGTGTTGTTGTATTGTCATAATGGTGCTTTTGTCATCTCTGATCACCTCCCTTAATCTTATCTTTTCCTTGATAAGTTCGATATTACATCGATTATTACAATATTTTAAATTCTTATTACATTTTAAAATTGTTCTTTTAACTTTTAAGTACTTTTTAAGTGTGTTTCTTCCTTTGATCAAGTACACACGATTATTTTCCAAAACTGAGCTCTCTTTTTCCGTTGTTAGATCAATCGTTTCTATTACTTTAGGTTTGTTGTTATCCACCATTAATTTGTTATACAGACTTAATATGTTTTCAGCATCTTTTTCGCTTTTATATAAATCTATACTTTTGATCAGAATATTTGCTTGATTTAGTTCACCTTGTAAATTTTTTATTTTAATTTGCGCTTCCTCCAATTCTATATTTCTATTACCATTGATGTTAATTATATCCAATAATTTTTCTTTATCTTCTTGTAATTGACTATTTATCTCTTCAAGATTTCGCAAATCATTTTTCAATTGAGTGTTTTTGTCCAAAACAATTTGAATTTCCACCTCACCTTCATCTCTTTCTTGTAATAGGGTTTTATTGTCCTTTTTAGAGTTTTGTAAATCAAGTAAAGTTTCTTTTAATTTTTGTTCCAATTCGCGGATACTATTCTGCCTAGTTTTCATATTAGCGAATATAACAATTTCAAGTTATGTGAAATAATTCTTCGTTGATTTGATTCACTATATATTTTTATTATTATCTATGACAGTAAGTAACGAAACGTAAATTCAGAGCGTTTCTGATTTTTTGTATCAATCAAACGAAAAAAAGAATCAAATCTAAAGTTGGTGATGTCAAGCCGTTATTGTCAGTCAATCAAGCATCTGTATTTTTAATCTGTTGTCACTCATTTGCTCAACTTAGTTGTCAAAGTCATTTGCTGTAGTTTTCTGATGTCAAACTGTCAATAAATTTTACATGAAGGCGGGTTGAAATATAAACAAAGCGCCAAAGCGGATATTCGTCAATTATTTGCGTGATTGGTGGTTATTTAGTGATTCACAGCAAATTCCAAAAAATAAAATCCCGTTATACTGGAACAACAAAAAAGAATTCATGTAAAAAACATAATTTTACTTATGTATTTGGTGTAAAAATTACCTTTGTGATGATTGTGCGGGATGGGATGGATTTCATAAATAATTGCTATTATTTATTGTTATATCAGCCTATATATTTTCACCCAACAAAAAAGTATCTAACGTGCACGTCCCACTCCGCTACTTCGACGCTATTCTGCTACATTAGCATGTTGATGACGCGAATCGAAAAGATTTTATTTACCCTATCAAAAAGTGCTCTAAAAATAGGGCGAGCAGTTTCAAACAGGCCGTTGATGTAATTTTAACTACTGACAATTCTATCAGTAATTGATTCCTTTCCATGTATTATCCTTATTCTTAGCATTACTTAACACCTTATGTGTTATGTGTATTCACGAGAGTGCATAGCACGAGTTGACTCGCTGCTATATGTCAAATGTGAGTACATGTGAAGTTCTGTTCTTGGTGTTCCCCTTCGCCGTTCGCGCTCTGTTGTGATAGCGACTTGTAAACAAATCGTGGCTACACCATTACTGTTAACAGAACAATCTCGCTTCTTGGCAACACGTGCAATGAAGATTTTAACGCTAGACGTCTGATTACGCAAAATTTAACGGACGTTCCCAGGACAACTAATTGTTGACAATACTTATCTCTTGTAGAATTGTCTTTATTTGACCGTACAAACTACACATAAATCAAATTGTAGTATTAGTAAAAATGTAAAAAGTTTTTGTGAGTTGTTGTTGCATAACATAGGATAGTCGAAATCTAAATGTAAATACTCCTTACTAATGCTGGGAGTCGGGGTCATCTTTCGCAAGGACAGAGTCAAGGTCATAGTCCACCACGCTGGCCCAGTGCGGGTTGGTGGATGACACATGACCTCGAAAGATTTTAGGTACATGTCGGTTTTCAATCTTTTCGTTTACCGTTTTAAGTTAACGGCATTATGCACATGACGTCGAAAAGACAGTGCCGGGCGTGGGATTTGAAACTGCGGCCCCGGATCGGCAGTCGCCGTTCTCCCGACTAGACCAGCTGTAATATACAAAGTTGATCTCTCTCTGTGGTCAGGCTGGGGGCGGGAGCGGATTATCTGTTTCCACCGGTTTCGGTCCAGCGTCTTTCTCACGACCGCGTAGAATTTGGAAGACGATGAAAGTTGATAGACTAATATTATATTGGTTGGATAACATTTTAGAAAGACTGCTTAGTGTACGTGATAAAGTGGTTCTGGCTGTCGGTTTTTTACTTCTCTGCGTTTCGTTCCCGCTCCAGAATCCGTGTATACGACAAGGTCGACCGCGGTAGTTGGATCATGGCCTAAGCGCCGGGTTAAAATGATCTCGATCAAATCCTTTTTTCGTCAACATATCAATGACGTTGTCAAATAGATTTCACTCTCCCATAGTATTTCGCAACTGGAACCGCAGGCGCAGGGGCTGAGTATAAATCTGCCAAGGCGCCAGAGCGTGATGATGCACACTGCTCTGCTGAGAAGCTCCGCAGCCAAATGAATCGACCACTCTTAGGAATTACTTATAAAGTGATTGCACTCGAACTTGGCCCAAACTGACTGCGATTATATCCTTAAATTTTTTTTCAATAAGTCTTAAAATTGTAAATCTTTAAAAGTTATGTTTGATTTATTCCGTCCGAAAAAAAACGCATGTAGGTACGAGTATATTATATTTGGAACAAAAATGAATGCACGTCTATTGATAGTAATTCTCTTGATAAAGATTTGTTATGAAACTCGCGAATTTCAGTATCGAGAACGTGTAAGATAAGAAATCATTTAATATGTTTACTCAGACTTGGGACGCTGCCGCGGCCAGGTTAACAATACTCGGTGGAATTGACATTTTGGAACCTCTAGGAGCTAAAAATAAAACAACTCTTATACCATATCGTTTTTTTGTGAGAAACGTAAACGTTATCAAAGTAATCATTTTTAAAGCCCACATTCGTCCACTGCTGGACATACGCCTCTCCAATAATACGCCACGCAACCCGATCCTCGGCTTACCGTTTCCAACCGCCACCAGCTGCCTTTCGTAGATCGTCACTCCACCTAGTTTCAAGGAGTCCTACTCTACGTTTGCCGAAAAATTTAAAACTCGAGAATTGAATTAAAATATATATTTTTCACATTAACAAGCATGGGTATTATATTTTGTTGATTAAAAGTGTGCTTATGTGCTATACCAGACTAATAATATATCTTACGTCTTAATTAATTTACTTTATAATTCATTGAGTAACAAACATCCAAATATCTAAACATTTATACTCTCACATTATTGATATGTTAAAAGGATTTCTGGCAGGCCATAAATATCAGTTTACATCTGTATACGTTTTAACTTATCGGCTTTGATAAAGAACTAATTTCGACAATGACGCCTCAGCCCTATATCTACTACGTCATATTTCATCAGGTCGTTTCCAATAACTAGCGGGCTAGATGCAGCTGAAACATCTGTCTAGAATACAGGTTTTCATAAAGTTTCTGTCATACCCTCCGAATATCCTACTAATGTAATAAATGCGAAAGTTTGGATGTTCGATCACGTCGGAACGTCTGAACAGAACACATTTAAATTTTTAACTTAGTTAGATTATAGTCTGGATAGGTAACTTTTTATTACGGAAAAATAACTGGGATGGGAACTGCTCATGTAAAATCGTGGGGCGCTGCTGGTATAGACATATGTAAATCGAATAGCGTTGTGGCTCAGTCGGTAATATATCTGCCCAAATAGCTGTAACTTCTGGGTTGGATTCCCTCACAAGTTAGTGTTGTGTCATAAAATAGATAATATAGATAGAACGGACACTCCCCACCCCCCGCCAATTTCAAGCTTCCTCACCCCTCAGGCCGTTTCGAGCACACTAGGAGCACTTAGCGAAGGGCTGGTAATAATTATTGAAGCAATTAGGAATAAATTAAATCCGGAAATGGCAACATTATCCGAAGATCCCGGGCCTCCGGGGCGGGTGGCCACAATTCCACAATAACAACAATTCGTGGTGTTTGTTTACAAAATTTAATTAGAGTTTTGAGTTGAAAAAATCATAACACTTTACTGTTCGCTGACATGAGATGTAAATAATTATAATTAGTTTGTGCCCTGTATGATACTCTGATTCAATGAACTGTGATAATGACCAGGGTTGTTACGGATGCAAAAATTTAGACATCCGCGGATGCAGATGCGGATGCGGATTATTAGAAGTTCACATCCGCGGATGCGGATTCGAAGCGGATGCGGATGCGATGCAGATGCGGATTTTGGGATTTTAAAAGGATAATTATTTAAATTTTGAGTGTAAAATAAGTCCAGATATTGCTTTTTATTGGTGGCGACATTTCACCTAATATTTCTATCAAAATATTCATTAAACACACAAAAAACTATGAAGTACACAGTAAACACTCACTGTAACTATAATTTATTGACAATGAGAAAAAACACAACAAACAAACCTGTAGGATCTTGTTACCAATGTGCGCCTTTCTATTCGACAGTTACTGAATGAAGTTAGTAATTACCAAAACAAACGCGAAGCACGTGCCACTCTGGCTCCGCCCACTTTCTTTACATGTAGTTACTTGTTGATGTGAATCTGCATCCGTAAAAAACTCCGCATTGATTGATGCGGATGTGAATGCGGATGCAGATGTCTGAATTAATGCGAATGTTCCGCATTTGCGGATGCGGATGCGAATATTCGCAACAACCCTGATAATGACTTTTCAAATGCAACTAAGGAACGTAGTTTTACCTAATCTAATGTTCTGGGATCTGCGACTAGCCTAGAAATAAATGCCTACGCGATATGTGGAGTGATTAATTAATATATTATCAGTTAAACGATTTCTCTTTGGGTAAGTGTAACTAAAAATCAATTCGGTCCATGGTGCCTATATCTCCTACTTTGTTTTGAATCTTCTCCCTTCGGATTTAATAAGTTTTATTTGCATTCAAAAATACAACACGAAATAAGGATTAAGTAAAGACAGGGAAGATTTTAGGATACCTTACACTGGCTGGTGAACTCACGGGGCGAAGCTATTCAATAAAACATTTCAGTAACCCTAGACTAAACGCACACATTCACGCGTGTGTACGAACGACATCTGCGTAGTTGTGTGAAGAGTAGGTAACTCGCCAGCGCCATTTGTATGGACTTTTTGTGAAGTGTCCGGGGTGTGGTTGTGTGAAATATACCCTCCAATATAATAGTACTTTTCAAGGTCATCATGATTAGGTATTTTCATGATTAGCGTGCGTCGTCTTCGACCGTTCGACCACATCGTCGCTTATTATCAGTCAAGTAGGGGGTCAAGCTCGGACCCATAATGGATTAAAAAATTACATGTTATATGGCAACCCTCCCACCGATATTATTCAATCATGTTCGTGTATCCCTTAAAATACTTTCCTTCCCCTCACCAATAATTATCTTTTAATTCTCCAATGTCGTTAATGCTGTGCCTTCAGTTTGAAACCACACGGTTGGACCGTGAAATTGAATGAAATATTAAATGGAGCGAGCCAGTGTTTCTCACGGCCCTGACCGGTACTGAGGACAATGTTAGGGCCAATCAATATGTATAGAGTACTGAAAATTTTAACCTTCTACTCCGAGGTCAGAGGGATGATTTGTTAATGGCCTTTACAGTGAGTGACCTTTACCTTCATTGGAGCGGTTTCAATTTTCATGTTGAAAAGAAATGTCAGAAAGGAAAGAAAACATAAATAGAAAAATCTACACTCTTTTATTCGTGTTTGTCCTTGTCCGTGTACTTTATTTCATTTTTGATTGCTGAATTTAGGTCTTATTTCAAGCTTTGTTTAGTTTAGCGTAAGTTGTATTATGCCAATTTTTTTGCGATTTGCGGGCGAATGGCTCCACAACTGTCAGTGGTCAACACTAGATCTGTTAACCCTCCAGAAATTAAACAATGTTAGTTATTAAATTGTGGCTCCGAATGGTAGGTGTTTTGATTGAATTCGGGTATCAGATATGATTTTATCTACCCTTTTAGCTTGTCATGAATCAGTAGAGCGCAACATACCTTTTATTAAATCTGTCTATATTCCTTTCTGGTTCGACGATGTTAACTATTTTGCACTTTATTTAGTAGGATTTTTTTCGCACAAGGGTTGTGTTTCGTTGGCTATGAGCCTTTTGTCACTGGTTCCGTAGCAGGCGTGGTACATGTGCGGCGTGTGTTCCAGCTACAACGCCATCAAGACGTGGATCCAGGGCGGGAACGCGCGCACGCCGCTGGGCCCCGGGCTGCACATGCTGGCGGCGGCGGAGGCCGGCGTGCTATCGCTGCTGATGACCAACCCCATCTGGGTGGTGAAGACGCGGCTCTGCCTGCAGCACGACGGCATGGCGCCCGACCACAACCGGTACAAGGGCATGGTGGACGGGCTCGTCAAGATCTACCGCACTGAAGGCATCAGGGGATTATACAGGGTAAGTAACAAGTTGGCAGTCATGATCGATCTTCTGGCCGGTAACCACCTCTGTACAAGTCACCGTAAACCTGCAATCACCGTCAGTTTACAATATAACGTGAGATTATACTCGTAGAACCACAACGTTGGACCAAATTGTGAAGACTAAAATGGTATGGTCGATGCGTCCGTCAAGTTATATTGTATTTAAGTCTTGTGAAGACTTTATATGGTAAGAACGGGTGTGTAGTCGCTGCTGATCCCCATGCACCAGGATCGTGATGATTAACTTTAGGACGATGCTGTCCTAACTTCTTTGTCAAAAAATTCGGACAGAAATTATCAGTTTCTACTAGGTTTGCTAGTGTTAAATCTGTCTGATACTACATTAGTACCTTAAAATCGTTACTGAATCGACCTATCTTAATTGGTCCAATTCGTTTCTACGTAAAATGTTGTAGCAAATGAGAGTGCGATCAGACGCGGGTTTATTTCCTAAATTTCTCGATTAGTTCTGGGCGAAACCAACTCTACTAGTAATATCCGGTAACTAACGGTCAGAGCGTCTGACGTCGAGCGACTTGACATTCGATAGACAATAAGTGTAGTGTAGCGACCTCCTGGAGGTTGTCTGTGACGTCACGCTCGACCGATCGATACGCCGCGATCGCTCGATCAACCTCGTTGTGTCCCGATGGTGACGGCTCGCGGAACCAGACGATTACCTCGGGCCTCGTGATAGTGGTACAGTTCTTTCTGAAAACTGCATTCAGTATTCTGGGTTACGGGGAAGAAAAACGATAATACATCGAGTTAGCTGGATAGAGCGATAATCATTATTGTGACACAAATAAATGAATTTTACAGTGAAATAATTACTCGTATCAGCTAATGTTAAAAATAGCGGCATTATTGCAGGTAGCCAGTAGTTTTTGTAGATGTAGGACTCTTAGCAAAGTCCATCTGTGGAAGTACTACGCCTTTGCTAATTATTCCAACACCAACCACGGCTTCATGTGGTCTGTACTGAGCTTTTTTGGGCTAATAGATTCACTAATACCATCAAAAACTAAATGCCAAGGCTCCTTAAATAAAATTTGCCTGTGCAAAAGGAGTAAGGCCCCACCGATCTAAATGATAGCGATAATATGATTGAATGGACTTGGCTGGGCCACACTGTCGTGTGTCTAGATACAGGCCTTGACTTGCGCATTTGCTCTTGAAGGATCTTACGTAAGGGTATTAGGGGTCAATAGGGTTTAAAAAGCTACGTTTGCTTTAATCATATAGAATATTCGATGTAATGTTAGTTGAGTGTAGCCACATTTATTTCAATGTTTACTGGCATATACCGATTTGGTTTGAAAACAGTTAGCCAGTTTTTTTTAGTTAATTTCAATATTCTGCGATACTGCAGTGATAGTTTGGGCATTCTCTCTACATAAAATAAATATATAGATAAACTATTTATTGAACTTAATCAGAAAACAAAATAACAAAAAAAAGTAGCAATTAGCCACATTTTTTATGTAAAATAACACTAAAAATTGTAAAGTAGGTAAAAATAAAAAGTGTTTGATACGTACACAGATTACAGAAACAAAGCGTGGATACGTAAATAAACATTAAAACGTAGAAAGTAATTACTAATAAAACATTTGTTTTTGTATGGTCACCTTACTAACCTATTTGACGGCGTTATTTTAACTGACTTCGTTGCTATCCTAAATTGTATCGTCCGTTGTAGAGCACAGCCAAAGTTAACTTATTTTTTTATCCCAGTAGCGCATTTAAAAGTAATATTTATGTAGCAATTTTCTACAGTATCTCTTTATTTAAATCTTGAAATCGTTTCATTAGTTATGTATTTGAAAAAAATGTGTGACGTATCGACGTAGCGTAGATTGAATATAATGGATTTCGGAAATTGTTTTTATTTCATACATTCATCTGGTTCTTATACCGCGATTATCTTATCTTCTTAGCAAAATGTAATCTTACATTTCAGCTATTTACATTCTATCTATCTATCTAAATGTATGTCAGCCGGCGCAGAAACGTTACTGTGCGGAAACTGAACTGGAATTGCGTGGAATTGAATAAATTGAAACCTGCCTGTTGTGTGGTGGTCGTGCGGTGACGTCATTCCCCTATATAGATAGTCAGTAGGGCATGTTTACTAGGGCTCGGCCACTTCCTAATCAGCTCGTCGCCATTCTAGCTCGCACCAGTTTACGCACCTTCCTACATTACAAGTTTTATCATGTTCTTGATTATTTCTAGGTCTATGAAACGTACTTGTATCGGTATAGTTTGGCTGTTTTTAATTGATTCCATTATGACTCGAGAGAATCTTTTGTGGGGATGAAAACTTAATTTTTATTTCGCGAGTATCGTTCTTTACGGAATATTTACCCAAGTTATATGGTTAGAACAAGTCCTCGGCAGGTTCGTGTCTTCGCGGTTCAATCTAAAAAAAATTGTAATTAATAATTTAATTTGTAACCCAGGACCACAAGCTAAATAAATGATTTGATTTGATTTGAAAAGGAGCCATCATAGCTTAGATTTGAAAGCTGAGCATCTCTGAGGCTATTGTTTAAATCTATCAATGTACCTATTGACTGCTATTGATGTGTGAATACATTACCAATTCGTGTATACTGTTTGCTTGAAGGAATCTACAAGTGTTTGTGAAACAAGATTACTATTATGAATACGATTCTACACCAAAACTAACATTTTTCACTCATGCAGTTGGCTTCAGGTGATGCTTACTGTTCATTAAAATTAAGGCTAGCGCAGAAGGCGAAGACCCTATTCATCTGAACTTACTAATTACACTCGTTAAGTACCCATTTACCGTACTTAACTAGCTCTACATGTTGTACGGTGACCAGCACAAGCGGACTTCAGACTGTACGACCTTAGAGTGGGCTGCCCAGAGTAGTTATGTAGTGCCCAGTATAGTAATGTTTCCAGAGAAATTACAGGGCTTAGAAATACAATATCAACATCTCTGGGTGACGAGTGCAGTGCTAGGTAATGATTGGGACATCTTTGACTTTTTGGACTTAGCTTCATGTTACAATAGCTGCGTGTATACTGTTCTGTTATGTGGCAGGCATGTTGCTATACTATAAAAAAACTCAATGTTTATAAAATCGCGATGAAAATTTGATTAGTTCCCGTAGTACTGGAGATCTGTGTTAATTTTAGCAAGAACGTTTCAATACAGATAACGAGCGAGATATCAAAAGTTAAACAGTCGTAAACCGCGGGGGCTCGGAATCACTGTTGGCAGTTATCATTTTAACTCGCACGATAACGTTGGAAATTACGGAGTTTTCAATGAAATTACAATCATTAAAGCCATCGTTTTTTGTTGGTTGACGCGACTTTCTAAAATTAACGTAAAAAAAAAAGGGATGATTGATGGAAAAAGGTGATTACAATCTTTGTGTCTTTTAGTCGAGAGTGAATCAGTTTTTTCTAGATAATTGCGCTCCAATGTATGCATCGTTGCATATGTAACATCAGACGAGATGGCGGTCAAATGCAAACCTATTATTTATTGTTAAAATAATAAAGCTTATGTCAATGAAATGGACTGTGCTAATGAATGACACAGGGTTTTGGAGTAAAAGAAAATATCGTCGATGTACTCGGTACAATTTTTATTTTGTCGTTGATTTATCTAAAACCCCCTGGATAGTTTTTGATAATATTTGAATCAAAGGGTTCCCAGGCAAAACCCAAAAAGAAAATCCTTTGACACAAAACCAGTATTTCTAAATCGGTTTCGTCGTTTTTGAGTGAGAGGTCCGATTACGGAATCACGTGATTTTCCTTCCTAAATCCGATTATCGTAATAATTTTTATCATAGAATTTATTATTTTTATCGACGATCAGTACCTTCGTCGTTTACATAATATGCAGATTTATGTTATTTATCTACCCGCCTCGCCATCGGTATCGTGGACGGGCATAATATATGACTCTGAATCTTTTCAGTTACCGAACCAACATATTTACCACGTGAAAAGGTAAATTGATTTGGAAGGCCCAACCAATACAGTTCTGTTTATTAAATTTATAGTCGTAGGACTCCGCCCGGGGAAGTAGGTACTATACTTTGGTTATCATTTATTCTTCGACCCAACTGGCTGTTAGGCTGCTTTTCCACCAGAGATGTGCTATGCAGCTAAGCTGCGAGTACGCGAAAGCTAAGCTCGGAAACTATGTGACCGTCTCCAGTGATGGTGAGCTGTGTAGCTAGGCGAGCAAAATATGCTATGATGATGCATCTATTTTGCCGCGCGTCAACAGCTATACCATTTCCCATCCATAGCACACGCTCAGCTCCATCTATATCACAGACGTAGCTACCGTAGCACGTATCTTTCCAAATAAAAATAGCTTGAATAGCTTATTTGTGAGCTCGTTTCCACCAGTCCTGCGCTAAGTGGACCAATAATGGACCAATAAATATTATTCATAGATATCAATTGCATCTATAGCGACGTAACATAGCACATTTCTGGTAGAAAGCAGACTTAGCCTGGCACCGTAACGCTTACTGACGCTGGGTAGCCACTCTGTCACATATCTATCCACCACATCACATATATATCTCTGTCTCCACCTGCCGTCACCCCGTCTGGTCACGGTTCCTGTCTAGCGCCTTCTCCGAGAGACACATTACACGGTTACCAACATCAGTGTCTTTCGCTTTTCGTCGGTTTTACCGTAAAGCTCCGAACGGTGAAAGAAAACATAGAGAAAAGATAATGAAAAGAAAAATATGATTAAAAAAGTAAGAGAGAGAGGGGTGGGTGGTAGAGGGCTAGTATTTGGTACCTACTTGGTCTCTCCAACCTTCCTACTCTGTCTTTGAAACTGCTAAGAATAGTATATACGAGTATTATGCTATACGTATAAGTATATTATGTCTTTCTCGTTGAGAGTAAATAAAACGTGGAAATTGTGACTTCGTGTCCACGTGTTTTGTCAATACATTATGTTATTGACACGGGGGACTTTCGTATACAAGATGTTAGTCTTAGTAATCGTAGGTTATATTATTTAGCCATGGCGTTGCCGTTGCTGACTTATCAGCTATTTATTTTTGTTGTATCTCAATGCTGTTATAACTTGATAAAATATGTCATATTATGCATATCCTTATATGACATAATATGACGTATAAGGATATGTCATATGTCTTGTTGTTATTCTGGGATCATCCACCTCACTATCGACCACTCATCCATGTACCGATTATACTTATATCACTGGGTGCCGAGCGCAGTGCAGCGGCTTAGTAATGATTTCGACTGTTCGTGTTCTAATATATGCGTGTCACTGTGCTGTTATGGGCAGACATGTTGCTTACCATCAGGCACATCTTAATATATATGAATTATGTCTTAATATATATGAATTATGCGTCACGTTGTTTGTCCGCGATGGACTCCTGAAATGACGGCTAAAAGGACTAGAATACTCATTTACGTTATGAAACTCCTTCGCGATGTAGCAAATCCTCAACTCCTCAAGACTATATATCGGGCCCTTTGCCAATCCGTCCTAACCTACTGTATTACAGTATGGGGTGGTGCAGCTTCTTCGAACATCATTCGCCTTGAACGAGCCCAACGGGCTGTTCTGAAAACAATGCTTAGGAAACATTTTAGATTCCCGACAAGACTTTTACTTGCGGAAGCTCAGGTGCTGAGTGTTCGGAGGCTTTATATACTTAAAACAGCTCTATCCACTCATAAATAAATTTTAAATTCAGATACTTACAGGTCATTATCAGGTAAAAGAATTTTTAGATTGCCCTTACCTGCTTTTAAAACGCGACTCGCACGCCGGTTTAGTTTATATATGAAGCCATGGTTATATAATAAACTGGACAAATTGTGTGGCATCCACGGTCTCACATATTATGAGCTGAAATCAAAAGTTACAAAGCAACTTCTCCAATGGTCTTTTGAGGATACGGAAAGCTTCTAGAGGGGAATTTGGTGAGCAACGGAATTAGACACCGCTCACACACCCACACATACACACCCTCACACACACACACCCTCTTATACTCTTACATATTCACTCACACCCCATTCTCAAATCGTGATTTATGATTTTAATCGATGTTGGTCGATGTATTTTTATGCTTATAATTATATCTCGATTGAAGTTAAATCACTCGTGTGCCGTCAGTACGAACCTCATGTGAAACTAAAATTAACCACAGGACTAGCCTAGCTTAGTGTGGGTGTTTTCGAAATTATGGGCATTTTGTACTAAGATATCTCTGTACTTCTTATGCTTATTTGTTATTTTAGTTGAAATAAATTTGATTTGATTTACTTAACCGATTTAGTCAAATTTGCAAACCGTGTGCAGTTTGATCCAACTTGAAAGATAGGATAGTTTTTATTTCGATTAATAGTCTTCATATGACAATATCGTAACGAAGTCGGAACGGACCGGTAGTACTATAAAAAAACATTAAGTTAGTATATTTGGATCGCCCTATGTACGAGCGCCGTTGCATAACTCTGAGAGCTGACGTTATCGGGCGCAGCAATGATTGATTTTCCGATTACGTCTGCAGCAGATGTTTTCCTCGCGTGTTGTTGCGGTTCTCATATTTTGGCCCTTTATTTTGATAGCTGACAACGATTTCGGTCGGGCTAAATACGATCTATTGTTGGTACATATTTATAAATCTAGAAAGTTACGAAAGCCATGGAAATAGATTAACATTGTTGCATAGTGTTATGATAATTAGTGATAGTGTTGAAAGATATGTAGATAAGATACACTTTATTGACACAACACAAGAAAAGGATAAAATATAAAGATAAAAATATATGAAAACTAGCAGTGCCCCACGGTTTCACCCGCTTTGTACACGATCCCGGTATTTTCCCGGGAGAAAAAGTAGCCTATATTACTAATATGTCAGATGGTGTTGTGTGTGAATTGTCCACCAATATTCATACAAAAAAAATACTCGTTATACGAGTACCTTCAAGATTTGTGCAAAGTTTCATGATGATCAATTTAGTAGTTTTCACGAAAGCGTAAAACACACATACTTACTTTCGCGTGTATTATATTAGTAGGGTAAGATAAAATACTGAGAATCTTACTGTTATGAATGTCAAAGTTTCAGATGTTCATTGCTCAATCACGTCAGAGCGGCTGAAAAGATCGGGGCGATTAAAGAAACAAAGTTAGACCGTACGTTAGAGGACTAAGACGAGTAGGCGTTCTATTCGCATCACTTACTTTTAGTAATACTTATTTTGACAGCTTACAAATGCCGGTATAATGCTGAACCTTATTATTTTATAACCATCTATCACCCCTACGTAGGTCTTCTGGGGGTTCATTTGACCCATAAATCTTGTTCACGGGCCTGTAGTCTATAAGAAAGATTTCTGAAATATTTCCAGTTCTCGGAAATTGCAAAAAGTGTTTGGAAAACCTGATTTCTACGAGCTTCCTAATGATAAGCGGCAGTGGCATTGAGACCTCGCGTGATTAGACGAAGGTGAACGAGTGACACTTTCACTGTCACATGTTTTTTAATGTGGAAGTCCCACTTTCCCCCTTCTTTTTGAAGTCGGTGAAATGGTTTAGAATTCTTGTTACCATATCATGTTGTTTAATGATTTAATGTCGATTACATTGGACTTGTCTTAGAATTTAGGGACCGGGGGAAGTTTATGAAGGGAAATCTTCTGGCGCACCACATACAGATTTTCCGTTGGCTGTGAATTAAACTCAAGCTCTGAAGCTTTCATATGAAATGAAATAAATTAATAAAAAAACAAATGAAAGAATTCTTCGGGTAAGGTTGGATGATATAGATAGCCGTAGTCATTGTCACGCTCTCCGGTTTTACCCGCGTAGTTTCCAAAGTGAGCTATCAAATTCAAAGTTATTAGTTTGTCACTTCTATCGGCAGTTCCTATGACTGGCAATTTTTTTTTTATCGGAGATTAGCTGGTAACATTGATTTCTTACACCAATTAAAATAGGAGTACAAAGTGAGGTGACACTGCCTGTAAGTGATTGCTTGTTAAAGCATAACAGATAAATTTAGATATTGTTCACACAAAAGTAATAGCGAATAAAAAATGAAGACTAGGGATGAGTAGAAGCGTTTAAAAACTTTACGATCTTAAACCTACCAAATATTCAATGAAAAAAAACTCTACGATCTTAAACCTACCAAAAAACAAAATTTTGTTAAAGCCAGCCGAGCCCTGTCGGAGGAGTATGTTTAGAGTGAGACGAGCTAGCCACGTGCCTGATGGTAAGCAATAACATCATTGTGCCACACAGTTATTTGAACACGACGAGTCCACATCGCTGCCTAACACTGTATTGCGTTCGCAGAGATAAAAGCATCGCAAACACCGTGACATGAGATTTTTATATACAAATTTTATGTTAAATTGCTGACCCTTCGTACCGCCTTCGTAACTTATTACCGTCATTTTTTTTAGATTACAGTGGTTACTCATTCAGCTGTAGACTGAATAACTGGACGTTAATCTATCAATATATTGAAGATCTTACACAGCCTTGTTTCGTTTCATTCTCGCATTATAAAAAGTCTAGAATATTTTTAAGTTTGTTTTACTCATACCTACATAGCAATGACGAATAACGAAAAAACAATTCTCCAATTTGGTGCAGTCATTCGTAAATATACATTTGGGCGATATATTTTTATTCGTAAAAATATTTTTAAAATATTCCCACGGCACAGACAATAGACTTGAAGGCAAATAAATACAAATTCGGTTCAGGTTAGTTTACCTGAAAGTCGGTTACCAGTCTCTCGGAGGAGTCTTTTGAAAATATTTTTATGTAGGTAAACACTCGTTGGGCCGCTGCGACACGTAAAAAGATAAACTGAAAAGTTTGCACTTAAAATTGAAATATAAAAAGATGAGAATTTGAAATAAAAATATTATAACTTTGGCGACCTTATCGCTGTAAGTGAAATCGTACAATTCCACAGAGCATCGTCTTCCAAGCATAAGCAGCCCGCTTAACAGTCCCACTGATGGGACTTGGGGCTTTCTTGTCGGCTATCTGGCTCCCATAGGACTAGCTTTGCTTAGTTTGGGGCTATGTGATGTTGAGATCTAGCAATATTTATATAGAAGTATTCGTGGCTTAGTGGGTAGTAACTCTGCCTGCCATAGCAGCCGAAGCCGAGGGTCGTGGGTTCGATTCCCACCCAGTGCAAATATTTGTGTGATGAATTCATCTATATAAGAATTACATCAGCTGTCTGGCGGCCATAGTACCTACAAGCTTTGCTTAGTTTGGGGTGGGTCAGTTGGTGTTGTGCATGTCCACCAATATTTATTTATTCATATCTAAGCAATTAATAGGAATATTCCCGATGACAGTGTCCCAATAACTTGTGTAATGAGAGCAGCTACTTCGATACATCACCGCACTGACGTTCCGAATTCCGACGCTATCGCGACCTGTGAACCGTGCTGTTATTAACTGTCACTATATTATCAGTCCGAACTGGATATTACTGATGCAGTTATCATCTATCTACTAATATGGACCGTGGGAGTGGCTGTTTATTAGTAGTTACGTAAGGATTATTTTACTAAAAATAAATATGACAGTTTGTTTGTTGCTCAATCACGTCTATAGAGCTGACCCTGCAGTTCTTACGACATTATTAAGTTGTAATTTGAAACATCCAAATAGATTATCTACGTGAAACATCGAGCAACTCGATCTTCCGCGCAAGCACGGAAGGGTGTAACCTTAGCTAAACAATATTGTTCAAATCTTTCTGTCATTTCTTGCGGGAGGGGAAAGTTGCACTCTAGCGCAAAGCCGCACTATTACATACAAAACATACCTGTACCGATCCATTGCCGATCATACTCACACAGCCAAATCACTAACACATAAAAAATAAAGCACCATTCATAAATCTAGCCCCACCCTTAGCCACAGTATATTACCAAACTCCATGGTCCACGCGGACTTGTACTTTGACAGAGGGGAAACGCTGTGTATGCCTACTCCCTTCCGTGTTGCTCACTGGCGTTAAATAGGTAATATAGGCTACTTACTTTTCGTCTCGAAAGATGTAGAATTCCTCAGAAAATAGCCGTTTTCTAAACTCCACGCGGACGAAGGCGTAGGTAAATACTGTTTCCTTAATTAAATTATCCACTGCGCAGACTCTGGTGTCCGTGACCTTTGTTATTTGAATTCTCCTTTTTTTAAACATGTTTTGGATCAGGAGAAAAAAAAAAGAAAAATAGGAGCGAGTCTAGAATATTTTCATCCTGTTTCTGGTCCAATTTCGTATTTTGAGGCGATCACTACCGGGGCTCTGCTAATAAAATCGACTTGACATCGTTATTTGCTGTTTCCTAAGTGGCCTCCTCCCGGCTCAGACCTTCGACCACCGCTGCATTCCTGTCGCTGATGACCATCTGTAAGTTGCAATCTTGGCTGTCTGCAGTGATGCAGACAACCGTTGCCGTACGAATCGATCGATGGTGTCATCGGTGTCACTCTTCATGTTCCAATAGCTGCATGTTACTGTGTTATAACAGCACCATGCCTGCCTATAGGCATGGTGCTTACCAACAGGCAAATGTCCTGCTTGTCTTGTCACTATGCTATAAAAACCTACTTACCAAAATATGTGTATAATGTGTCGCGTGGTCGCGTTGCAGGGCTTCGTCCCGGGCATGTTCGGCGTGTCGCACGGCGCGCTGCAGTTCATGACGTACGAGGAGATGAAGAACCGGTACAACCAGTACCGGAACCTGCCCATCGACATCAAGCTGGTGAGCTGCTCGCTACACACCTTCCTACATACCTACACACCTTCGTACATACCTACACACCACTCACCGTACACTGCAAGATGTATATTCCCACTCCTAGGACTTGGGTCTTTCTTAAACTTTCACATCCTTTAGCATGCATAAGCAGTTCATTGCTGAGACTCGGGACTCCGGAAAGGAGAAAGTCAAGACTATTATTATAATCCACCACACTGGCCCTGTGGGCATTGGTGGATTACACATGACCTCGAAAGATTCCTTCACTGTGTTAAGTTAGCGGCATTAGACACATGACTTCGAAAATACAGTGTTGTGCGTGAGATTTGAACCCCGGGGGTCTGGATCGATAGTCGCCTTTCTGCAGCCGTACCTTCACTTATTAGAAAAGATTACATAGAATGCGTTTAGGCAGTAGCCCCACACCACGCTCAGGGCCCGTGTCGTGGGTACCTCATTAGACATTTCAGAGCTCGGGGGTTACATTGGGGTAATCTATACAAAATGAAATACAATCTAGGTCTCTCACGAGTGAAGACCCCTAATCATCATCCACAGTTTTCTCTATCTCACCGCTGGGTTTTGGCCTCTCTTACTTTGCCATCTGCTTAGGTCCTGTGCTAATCGAGTCCAGGTTCGTCGATCCATCTTGCTGGTGGATCTCGGACGCTGGACCTTGCCTCGGCGACCATTCCGTTACAACATTGGTCCACCTGTCGTCACACCGCCTAACTATATGTCCTGACCGACTCTATTTCAGTTTCGTTACCAATGTTCCGACGTCCCTGGACTTTGGTTCTTAGTCGGGTTTTAGTGTTACGACTTCGATCTTGTTTGATCTGGCAGTACTGAATGTACAGTAGTATTATTTTACGGAATATGTGATGATGTTTGAGTAGAGTAACATCTCATCATCAACGTGTCATCTCACAGCCACCTTTCCGCAGCTGCTCATTGGTCAAATCAAACAAATAGCGCGCTTCCCCAGCTTCCTATAACAGATATCCGCCCCTTTTGACGACATACTCCACAAAAAATATCCAGAAACCGGAACGTGTACACGTCGAAAACTATCATGAGACGATATATGTACATTACTTCAGTGGCCATGATGTTTCCAGTTCAGTGTGTGTCGTATCTAATAGTGAAAATGATGATATTTCTTACTCAAACACAGCAGAACAACTGATCGGATCGGAACACTGATTATAATCTGGAATAGCATATAGGCGGACATATATCGTCGCACATATATCGCGGAAAATAATGGGAACTACGTGGGTAAAACCGCGGCGTGCGACTAGTTATTGTATAAAAATAATGGTGGTCAAGTGCAAACCTATTTTAGTTAAAAAATAAAAAAATATAACGAGTTAAGATATAATTTAGGAGTCTCTGTTATTAAGCTATTACTAGGGAGGAGTATCGCGTGCCGGCTAGAACAGGTATGTAATTATACTGGACCCAAGTGGACGAGCCAAAACTTAACGACGTATTTATTATAACAAGTCTTTGTAGTATTGGGAATAAATCAGACTCCGCCTGGGGAATTACCACACCTTTACCAGTTATTCTGACGAAGCAGGAATGTGCTAACATTATTGTGTTTCGGTTTGGATGGTAATGTTTCCAGACCAAATTACAGGCCGAAAAATAAATCTCCATTCTCCGGGTGACGAACGCAGTGCAGTGCTAACCTGTGCTATGTGTGAGTCTTGCTAGCATCAGTCGAGTGTCTTGCTTATTTCGTCACTCTGTCTTAAATACGGAAAAAAAAACTGAATAACAGTCAAACTATTTTAGCAAAACATGTTGTGATACAACACTTCCTCGTAAGCCATTGTTACCTTATTTAAAAAAATCTTCACACATTCGAAAGTTCACACAGGAATAACAAGATTGTCTCTATATTTATTTATGTTGAATTTATATTGGCAAAACTACTTGTGTATATATATTTTTTTGTAAATTTTAATTTGACTGACCTCTTTTCCTTAATGGGGTGGGTTCGATTCCCACCCAGTGCAAATATTTGTGTGAGGAAAATATTTGTACTGTGTCTGGGCGTTTCTATGTATAATAAGTATGTATTTAGAACTATATAAGTATTAAATGAGCTATCTGGCCGCCATAGTACAAGCTTTGCTTAGTTTGGGGTCTGATGGTGTTGTGTGTGAATTGTCCACCAATATTTATTTATTTAATTTTCTATTTATATGACTGGATGGAAGACTTTGTTTCGGTTGTATTGTGGTATAAATATAGTGTTACTAGCTATGCTATCGGCGTTATATAATAACACTATCGTACGAAATAAATTAGCGAAAACAGTTAACAACCAGCGAAGATGTGGACAATACAATATGTGCACACAAAAACTCCTATTAAAACCGTCCTCGACTTTTGAAGTGTGTTAAAAATAGTGTTAACCAGAAATGCTAAGAATAACACAATAACAAACGTCAAACCATTGTTTGTGATTCTGTGTAGTCTGCTGAAGACCAGAACTGATCCGAAGCGTTATGTTACTGAAGTGGACGAGAATAACTATCAATGGGACTACTCTCATTATTTGGATGAACATATAGTATTGTTTTTCGTTAAATAAACAAAACAGATAAAGAAACAATTTAAGCAGAACACTAAATGTTCCCACTGCTGGGACTCTGGGATTTCTCTCGCAAGGAGAGGCTCAAGGCCATAATTCACCAAGTTGGCCCAGTACGGGATGGTGACAAAAAACTCCGACATCAATTTCTAAATTTAACTCGAATAGTTCACTAATTTTAATACATTATGTATATTTTATTGGTGATGTATGAATATTGTATATCTTTTTGTTTCTGTTGATATTGCAAAAACAGCTCCACAAATTTCGTTAAAATTTAAATGAAGAACTTTCGAACTAAAAAAATTGTGATTAAAATCAGTTCGGGCGTTCTCAACAAAGGTCGTCACACAAACTGATAACCTCTTCCTTTTTTGAAATCGGTTATTAACAGCTGTTTAGTAAATGTTGCTATATTCGGAACAGGCATTTAGAAAATGAAACGTCCATATCACTGCCTAGAGTCTGGCTAACGAAAGTTGATATTGACAAAGCGCGGCAAATTTAAATATATCAGCATGGCATCCCTAAACTGAAAATCGCGCCAAAAATAAACACAAGCCTGCTACTATGAAACATTAAAAACACGCCATTTTGTTCCGTCAGAGATAGGGATACCATACACTAATTCTGATTCTACCAAATCTTTCGGATAATCGCGAAAAATAATTTCTAAAAAAATAAATTTGCACAAGTTTTTCTCTATTAAATGGCGTAATTAATGAATATATTTATTAGGCCAACTTAAGGATTAGTGTTGCTCTTGAAATAATCGCCAACACGTACATACGTCGTACATATTTTTGATTAATAGAACACGTAAGAATTTTTTAAACTTATTTCGTATAATGTTTAAATCAGTTTATTGTAAGAATGCCTTTTTGGAATCAAGTGTCCCCAAGTACTTTCTGTTTAAAATATCCCAAACCGTTGGGTAAATACCCGATGGTAGGAACACTATAGTGTTGTCATGTAAAAAGTTTGCAAAAAAAAAACAGTATCTACTTTCGTTAGCCAGACTCTAGCACTGCACAGCGGCTATCACCCAGATATATAAGATGGTTTATCTCTTTGCCTTTGGCCGGTAATTTATTTGCAAACATGGGCAATGTTTGCAAATAAATTCAAGCCAGAACATAGTAATATTTGCGAAATACCACTTGGGGGTAGAATAACTGCCTAATATGTGATACTTCCCCAGGCGGACTGTGCAAAAAGCCCTACCCCTAAAAAAATTTTGGTGTTCCTATTTACGCTGAAGTGATAATTAATTAGTAATCTCTGGTCACCAATCAGAACCGTCGTTTGGATGACGTCAAATATGGTGTTCCACCTCTAGGCGCGTGACCGCGCCGTGATCGCTTTGTTCGGACCCCGACTAATTGGGCTTTTGTAATAATGAGTTCCGCGAATATTATAATTGCGAATGTCTATTTTGATACACGAGTGAGTCATTATGTTAATTTAGCCCAATGAAATACTACAGACCGTTTTATAGAACGTTAATCAAACTATTAAACGTGTTAGTAAATGTTTTGGACTAGTTGCGCCCTACGGTGGAACTTGCGATATTGGAAATTGCGATATGACTTATGTTTATTGGTAATCTAAACCAAAACCTTACTCGTAGTTTGGAAGAACACTTAGGCTACTCTTTATCCCGGTGTTTTTATCGGATACACTTCGGGGAGTGTGCAACTGATCTCCATGATCTAATACCACCTTGCCCTTTTTTCAATCGGACTTCTCGTATCTCAAAGCGACATCGTTTCATGGTTGATGTTCCAAAAACACGAACGAAGAGATTTGACTCCACGTTTGTGATGATAACGTCTAGGTTGTGGAATGCGTTGCCTGAGTAGATTTTCCCCGATAGTTACAATCTTTGTATCTTCAAATCGAGAGTGAATCGGTTTCTTCTAGGTAAGCACGTTCCATCGTAGATCGCATCGTCGCTTAACATCAGGCGAAATGGTGGTCAAGTGCGAACCTATACTATTTAAAAAAAAAAAAGAAAGTAAAGAAACGGGCAACGCGGAGCACTGCTAGTCTATATTATCAGTAGTATTGTGAAAAATTAAATCTATACTTGTTGGCGGTATCTAAACGTTACATTTATAATGTCGCCGTGAATGTTAATTGACTTAGTGTGGGCTGACGCGGACTCACTCGCCGCCCGAGTGCTCCCGTCCGCGGGGCGACACAGATATGACTGTAATCATCGTAACGGGTGTGTTATACTTCTCAACATTATGGTACAGCTTTTTCTGTGGAAGTAACACTCATATTACGACAAAAAAAGTTGACTGCCGGTAGAAGTGAAAAAATAATAACTCAGAATTTCATAGCACATTTTGGAAACTACGCGGGATAAACCAGAGGGCGTGGCCATGCCCATGGCTATCTAGATCATTCGAATTTACCCAAAGATTCCTTTCATTTACGAACGTGAGGTTTTTTAGCTCAATTCACAGCCCACGGAAAATCTGTATGTGGTACGCCAAAAGTTTTCGCTTTAAATAATACTTGTGTAATTACGATACATTGCTTGGTTTTGTTTTTATTTTTATTTTACTTTTATTTTTATTAAAATTAGTATTTACGTCGTCAATGGTATATACTCAATCAATAATGGAAACAATAGAAAACAGAAGAGGGAAGATGTTGGGACATCTGATACGACACGACAACTTCATTAGAACAATAATGGAAGGTAAATTAGAAGGGAGGAGGAAGAGAGGTAGACCTAGGAGAAGTTACATGAACCAAGTGAAGGAGAAGATACATGTAGTGTCCTATCAGGAAGTCAAGGAGAAGGCGGAGTGTAGAAGTACATGGAAGGAACTCCACCGACAAGAGCGTCGCTCTTAAATTATAAATGAATGAAAACATATTAGAGATAAAAATGTCATACTGATGAGTGTAACATGCCCCTTTCGGTTTACTAGTGGCGTTCCGCGTAACCCCGTCCGCAGAGATTCCTCTGCCAACACAAACGTGGCATATTTCCAGAGTCGGCGTAGAGTCGTTACACTGTGACGCAGCGACGACGGTTTTCCCCTTGTATTCATTATAACAAATAACTCCATTTGTGGACCAACGTTATGTTTGTAATGTATTCATTTCTTTAGTACACAGGAAATAAATGGGAAGAAATGAGTCGTTACTAGTTATTTTACACTAGCAGTGGCTGGCGGTTTCACCCGCGTAGTTTCCGATCCCCGTTATTTTCCCGGGATAAAAAGTAGCCAGTATTTTATTCCAGACCATTCTTTTCGAAGTCGTGTGCGTAATCCCGCTAACTTAAAACGGTGAAGGAAAACATCGTGAGGAAACCGACATGTACCTATCTTTCGAAGTCATGTGTCATCCACCAACCCGCACTGGGCCAGCGTGGTGGATTATGGCCTTAACTCTCTCCTTGCGAGAGAAGGCCCCGAGTCCCAGCAGTGGGAACATTTAGTGGGCTTTTGTCGTAGGAGTTGTCGTTGAAGTAGGATTTTGTCCTGATTCATACAGAATTTAAATGAACCTGATTAGTATGAGTTTGGTGTAAATTTACTCGTATGTCTTCAGTTCCGTAAATAAGTGTCATTCAATGGATTATAACACGTTATAAACATGCAGGATTCACGAGTAAGTCGTGTGACGGGAGATCCGCGTCACACGACTTAATCGTTGTTGTCTCTTCTCTGTCTCGCTTCAATGGTTGTTGTCTTCCCGGTGCTCGTTTTCTACTGAAAAATTACCTGCGTTTCGTTTTTTTTAAATGAAGTGTTGTTATACCAGACGAAGTAATCTAACTCGTAACTGCGGAACCTGCGCATATTATAATTGAAGTTATAATTCTTTTGCCCCAAATCTACACCATTTCCACTCACATACCCACTCACACACATAAATAAACACACCCTCACACACACACACACACCCTATTCCGATGACGTGACGGATTCGTATGACGCGCGCGCGTCGTGTTGCAGACGTCGGCCGAGTACCTGACGTTCGCGGCGGTGTCCAAGCTGGTGGCGGCGGGCGCCACGTACCCCTACCAGGTGGTGCGCGCGCGCCTGCAGGACCAGCGGCGCGCCTACCGCGGCGCCTGGCACTGCGTGGCCGACACCTGGAGGTACGAGCGCGCGCGCGGCTTCTACAAGGGCCTCACGCCCTACCTGCTGCATGTAACGCCCAACATCTGCCTCGTCATGCTCATCTGGGAGAAGTTCACCAACAACGACTGAACCTCCCGCCGCCTGTACCGCGATATCTGATGGGAAACTTGCTATTTATTGTGTTGCTCGGACAGGGATCGGTTGTGGATGTGGGTGCGGACGCGACGGTTTAGGCTGTGTTACGGCTGATGACGTTTCTGTGACGTGATGTAACATTACGTAACGTGAGATTAATTATTTTATAACCAAAATAATGGTAATAAAATGGGCAAGTTGGTACAATTCCAATAACCCCTGGAGAGTACAGGTTTTTTCAACAATTATAGGTTCACACTTGACCACCATCTCACCTGATGTTAAGCGACGATGCGGTCTACGATGGAGCGTGCTTGCCTAGAAGAAACCGATTCACTCTCTAATTAGAATTTAGAAACGCGAGTTAAAATTTTCGACTACAATAGAATTAGAGCTGGCATTGCGGGGAATGGTTTAGTGACTATTTAATTACTATAGTTATTATTTTAATTGATTGTGTACTCAATTGTCCAGTGTATAAGAATCTAGAATTAAATTAAGTCGGTATTGGAGTGAAGGCGTTTATCAAGATTTTTTTCTCTATGATGATTGATGGCACTTTGGAGTAGAAACAGATAATTATACAGGGTTATAGAGAATCTCGTTCGTGACGAAACCCTTATTAATCTATGTTTTTATCAGAGGAAGTGTGCCCTTAGAGCCTTCACACATACCGCTTGACAAGAACCTGTGTCTGAAAAGAACCTGGCGAATTTGTGTCTTCTCTTTCGCACTCACACTGCGCTACTTTCGTTCTCACACGACACGGGTTTTTAAAATTTTAAATAATGATGCGGTTCTAGAGTGTTTCGTATGGTTAAATTAATGAGGAGTGCTGAATCGTCGCTAGCGATGACAGTTAGCGTTTACTATTCAGTCTCAAGGTACGACTCAAAATAGAAGAAACTATAAACCTCTAATATTGTTTGTTAATGATAATGTTACACATAATAAATGTAAAACATTTTAGTATTATTCGTTAAATAAAAACGAACAAACAAAAACAACTATATTTCATGAGAGAAGCACAGAACAATTGGTGTACAGAAGTCAAGCTCATGTATGTACTTACTTACCTACGCTCGGGAGTCATGCTAGGGTTGCCAATTCTGGTCTATGCTAATAAATAGCGTGATAGTGACATGCGCTTTGCAGATGCAGGTTTGCGCGCGGATGGCACTCGCTCTTGCACTGCTCCCAACCCTTCCTAGATATGCTACGTGAGCGATTTCTATGTGTGTGTTGCAACTTAAATTCTGTACACTGATTGTCTTGTGACTGAAGTACGGGCACTACACATATGCATACGCTGCGGCGTCGGTTAAATCAAGCATAGTAATATATCTGTCGATTACAGCCTAATTTATTGAGAAACCGTCTATGTTATGAGGTTTAAACATACAGAAACTAAATATAGCTGTAGTCAGCAATGCAGAAACACTCCGTATGCCTTCAAGGTTTTGGCCTATTTTTGTGTAGACTAAGTCTGCAATAAAGACGTATTATTATTTATTGAAACCAGTCATAGGACTTGTCAATGGTCCTCAATTCGTTTAGTTAACTCAATTGGACCCTTGAGAAGATGTTAGGTAAATCGTCGCGTGCGCACCCAACCCCCGTCGTGTTACGTAACCTAGAGTGTAAGAAAATGACTAATTTATTGTTTAATATAATCTATTTTAATTTGCATTTTTATTTGTATTGTATAACTTGACAGCGAGTTTGTTTGACAGGTCATGTTTTGTTGTGATACAGTAGCGTCAACGACGAGCTAGGTGTAGGCGGAGTACGATATCTTCCGAGTCCGTTACCGTTACCTAACGCGAGCAAATGTGGGGAAAATTTAAATAGCGCCTGCAGGGGATGTTTATGTAACCGAATTTTTCATACATTTGGTAGCGTTTCCGTGACTTTAACGTAGCGCTGGTATTCGTACTTCGCCTACTATTGTGATTTTGTATATGTTTAGTTTTTGGAATTTTTCATAGGTAACGTTTGATAGTTTGTTTAATTGTCGGAATGTGCTGTACAACCGAACGACACGAACTTTGTATTTTGACGGGCCAAAGCAGACCTAATAACCCAATTTTGTTTGCGTATTGAACTTGACAAAAGTTAGTGAATAGTTTGTGAAATTCTCAAACAATATGGATGTTTTCAAGAAACCCGATACGTTGCTTACGAAGCCAGCAGTTGATGAACTAACGCGAATATCTGCAAATAGTTGTAGTATTTGTATCTATACAATATAATAATACACTGACTCCTGTACACGAGCGGAGGGGGGAGACAGACGTCGACCGTTCACTCCGGCGTGAGACGCCGTGCGAGACGGACGCACGTCCGTATCGAGGCGTGTGCTCTAGGAGACGAATTTACATGAGACAATGTATCGTATGTATAGATGCGTATATTACAATAATACTAATAATTTTATTTACTACTACTATTTTTGATGTCGTACAAATACCGAGAATAAAATACAGTACAAAAATAAATCATACAATTACGTAAAATTAATGTATTAGTGAAATAGATCAATTTGGTTTGTTGGTTTATCAATTGCGCTTTTCGCCTTACTTATTACAAAAATGTATAATGTTGAAAACATCATAGGACTTAATCGCTATCTAAACTTGTATTTTACCAAAAGTCGTTTTGATTGCAGTAACGGGAAGTAGTCAACACCCGGCTACGGCTACTGTAATGCGACTTCTATATTTAGGTAGCGATGAAGTTCTCTTATCTGTTTTCAATATGAGTTGAAAGTTATACGTTCAAAGTTTGTGTAGTCGGTTCAAACGTAACGCAGAATGTGACTCCTGTCTCACGACATATGTTGTGTTTATTTTTCTATTTCTAACAGCTACCTGCTCGTAATCCCTTAGATAGTACACTTCCCATCAGATCGCGACCGATCTAAACATAAAATGGCGACGGTGAACGATGTTGCCAGATTTAGCACAATTTAGTTTTTAAAATTGACGAGTTATTTTGTGATAATAGTTTACGTACTAAGTTTTGTTTTTGCTGTGTCTCGTTGGGACACGGTTTTAAATATGTTGAACGTTACATGTGTGGTGAGACGTCAGGCCCTTTGTTGTACATAAGTAAGATAGTTTGGTTTCATCCTTACATCTATAGTTTTGATTAGGTCAATAGAACTGGTTAGACTCGACTCGTGCAAACTATTTTTTCAGACTTGTTAGAGTCGAGGCAAATCGTTTTAATCCATACGAGAGTACGCAGAACAGGCGTTAAGTCGAAAGATGGTTCCACGGTCATCATGCTATTAACTAATTTTAAAATTGAACCAAATCTGAAGTATCGAAATAAGATCTTGTGTTTCGTCTAAAATAGAGCCTTAGATTGGACAATAAATGTGGAACAGCTGATTGTTTTTGCTATTTTAGAATTGGATCATAATAAATATTCGTTATAACCAGTGTGACCCGCCCCCTTTCAAGTTAGTCTGCCGGTTCTGCCTAGCCTTGTATTTTGTTGAATAGATGTTCGTAAGCAGGCTTGAAGCTATTCTGTCTCCCTAATGTTAGCTGTTTAATCCCGCCTTCAACGAATTCGATATTTCTCTTAAAAAAAAAAACGAAATCACAAAAAAAAATAGTTTAATTTTCATCCCTCGTTATGAAGTTAGTACAATCAAATATATCTTAGGATCATGACTCATCATTATTAGAAAGCAATTTATTGATAAGTAGGTGAATATATCTTAATACTCCTTTTATTTATTGAAATAATCTAATTTCGTGAATGTAACAGACTCGCGGTGGCGTATAGATACACTTTATAGAAAGACATCTACAATGCAAAATACAGGAATATATATAAGCATTTATAAAGACGATATGTCCGGTTTTTACACGGTACTGATTAACTCCGGAAAGTATTCCGGACGCGTCCCACAGGAAAAATGCAGTAAAATCAAAATGCGAAGAGAAATCTAGTCTATTTAAAGTATCGAATCAAGCTGTTTGCTCTTACGACTGCAGACAGCGTTCCACGCACCGTGAATGAACCATATTGCGAAGTGATAAGGTTCGCGATCGCAGAATTTTGAGACATCCATAAAAGACTACTGCTCAGTATTTGGCGTTTCGAAAAAGTATCGGGCTTTAGGACCAAATACAAAAATAGATTGAAAACAAGTGAAACTGTGTTTCCACTGTGCTGTTTCCAATCTTCTTTGTTTAATTAACGTTAGCCACGAATGTGCAGGGCTGAAAAGGTCGCTGTAAGCGCTATCTTCGGATGGTCTATCAAAACGAATGATTGAAGTATCGCCTTTTATTATGGAAACTAACGTAGTCATCACGCGTTTTTGATCAATGTGAGTGAGACGTGGGTAGCCGTACTCACGTGTGATTTGGTCAAGCCTGTCCTAATGTGGAATATTTTACGGCTTGACCTAAGTTTCAGCCGCATTCAACTTTTTTCAACGAGAGCGCGCGTGAGTAAACGCGTCCGTTTGGTACGACGGGACGCGGCGGGGCGTGACTGACCATTTTGCATATGAGTGCACTTTAGATTCCCCTCTATTGAAATAGAAATAAAGTTGGAGTTTCATTGGTAAATTTTTAACAGATGATCTATAGATTGACTTTAAAGTTGCCTTTTTAGACCCCTTAAAATATTTCTTGTTATCGTCGTGTAGGGTTCGCGTTAAACACGTCTTACACAGAATAACATGTCTTGTAGTAGGTATTTGTGACGTGAATTTAAAAAGTTAATTTCACTGGGTTGCCAGTGTGGAAAATTAAAACTAAACTAGCAACCCTGGCTTGCTACAAGCATTAGTTAGAAAAAATGTCGTAATCAACAACATAAATGTGTTAGAAAAAGATAACCAAATAGTGTGATGAATGTCGGAAATGATTTGTTATAAATATTGTTGGTTCGACATTCGTGTCCACTGGACCACTCGAACTGCGATGCGACATATAAACGTACCAGCTTTCTATGGTTTTGCAACTTACCTAAATATATAAATACCAATATATGTATAAATACCCTAGTTAGAATTTCCTAAATGCAATACATTGAAAAGTAACCTTTAAATTCTGTCAATGGACCCCAAACTAGTACTTAGAGTTACTAAGCCGTGATTGTTATTTGTAAATTTTAATGTTGAAATTATTAGCGGGTGCTTCCAACCGCAGGTAGGGACGACGGGCTACTAAGGAAGTTCGACTCATCGTCTGCGGGTTGATATCTTTTTCTGTACTAAAATATGAATTCAACCGCTGAAAAATGTCGCTACTGTGATATCCAGCAATATGTTTCGTATGAATATTGTTAGTTTGATATTCGGTCATCGGACATATAAAGTGTGTAAGTTATAGCTATAATGAGTCAAGCTTACTAGCTTCGTTCCTACATGTTGGAGGAAGTGAACGCAAATAAACTTTGTGCTTTTATAAAATGATGAGAGTGGCGGGTTTTAGATCTTAGGCAATTAGAATTAGAAGCCTGTATTTTGGGCGTCCTTCGTCCAGTCCACTACCTATTTAGCCAGTGGTACCTACTATATGTCGCATCGCCGGTCGCGTGCCGGAGGTCGTTGGATATTAGTTTAATTATTTTGTCTTGCTCGGTGGCTGGCCACGGTTTTTAATAAGACATTATTATATTTTTATATTATAATTATTGACTTATCGCTGAATGTTCGCAATTTCGACTCCCCTTCAATTTGTGTAATCAATAAAAAGATAGCAAATTGATATATTTGTTTTTCTTTTCACATTAATTGTAATTTAAACAAATAGTTATGTATTGTCGTTTAATCGTTTTAAAATTATAGTATCGCATAACCCAATTAACCTATTTTCAAAAAATATCTAAAAACTACAAATAACATACTTATAAACATTGACATGAAAATATGTAATAAAAACTAAATAATAATGTAAAAATATTCAGGTGACTAACCGCCATATTACCAATCTCAAATTACGAATTCCGTTCGATTTTGTTTCGTTGATTGCGTATGTTACTAACGTACAAAATGTATATATCTTTAATGTGAATTTATAATGTGACTTTCTTAAAATTTTACCAAGAGTTACGCAAGCCAAAAATCTTTGTTCGAGTCTTGAGTATATATTGGAATATGGCAGTAAGGGCTCCTGTTATTTTTTTACATAGGTATCTACATGTTTCTATAATATATTTACTTTATAGCCCTGTAAGAATATTGAAGTACATGTTAGGTTAAAAACTAAAATATCTATTTTAGAAAACTATGTCAGTCTTCAACAAAATATTCGTTTAGATTCGTCTAGCTTCGCGTTCTCTAAAAATAAACTGCAGCTAAACCGAAAATCATGGAAATGTCTAAAGAACCTAAGGTGTAATATCGATATAATATACTAAAGTAGGTAAGTAGGTTTGAAAGGTAAGTACGTCCTAAAGTAATTTATTTAGGTTTCTTATATTACTTGACTGAAGGTCGACACCCACTGCCCGCTGGTCTATCTGAAAAAGCAAACAGGATGACGAACTCATAAGTCTCACTTATTGTTCCCACTGCCACAAGGAGGTAGTCAAAGCCATGGTCCACCATACTGCCCAATTCCTTACATCTCTTCATGTTCGAGGGTCTATAAATATTCCTTAACGTCTTGAACTGTTGAACTCCAATTGTTGACTTGTGACGAACGCTAGGTCAAGTAATAACAGTGAAGAGTCAGTTTGCTGTTTCAGAATCCACGGGCTGGGCATAGGTCCTCAAAGTACCAACTGATCAGTAGCGTAAGGCGATGGGAACTTGATAATCAATCAATCATACCAGGCATATAGTATAAATTTTATGAATATAGCGTCGAACTACCACAATTTGCGTAGGTATTACACTATAAACAATACAAAATACCTATTAGATCTAATAGACTGTATAGCAAACCGCCATCCGCAAACGGTGTGTCCGGTGTTTTCACTTTAGAAACCACACAAAAGTAACATTATTCAATGCTACTTCAGTTGACCGCTTTGAAAGTTCTTGTAAAACTCTCTTGCGGGGTCTATCCCTTAATCAAAAAACATTTTAGTAATTGTTTATCATCACCATTCAACATTTATTAAATTTTATCTAAAATGAGCACCTAAACAACACAATCATTGTTTACGACATTCTAAAATTGTCTTTGGAGGTTCTACTTCATGTTGATTTCTATAAAAATTTGCTAATTTTTTTTTTTTAGTAAACGATAGCGGTTCCTCAATTACGCTACAGTTAAGTTCGTATTCCTGTGACTGTCAGTCTCATAAACTCGACTTTACATTGATAACAATAAAGTACACATTGTGTTCCAGGCACGAAGGTCCGGGGGGTTTCTACAAGGGTTTGAAGCCGAGCCTGGTGCGCGTGGTCCCCGCCACCATGATCACCTTCCTGACGTACGAGAACGTGTCGCACTACATGCTCAACCGGAACCGGATCAACCTGCCCAGCACGGTCGCCTAGCCACGAGCGGGGGATCAGGGCGCTGATTCACAACGCAGTCGGAACGATTCCGACACGGACTAAAGCTGTGTCCCCAGTAGACAAACTTAGCAGCCGACTGAGTTAGCAGTGTATTGGTTTAGCCCCCTTCCATGTATCTGGACTGGCCTCGTGGCTTAGTTGGAAGTAATTTTGCTTGCGAAGCCGTGGGTCGTGGGTTCGATCCTCACCCAGTGCAAATATTTGTGTGATGAATGCAAATATTTGTACTGTGCCTGGGTCTTTTCTGTGTATAATAATATCCTACTATAGTACAGACATACATTGCTTAGTTTGGGGCTGGATGGTGTTGTATGTGAAAGGTCCACCAATTTATAAATATTTAATTGAAATGTCCACAGTTCGTATGAGTGCAAAACTAGCAAACTGTGGACACTGCCTTTCAAATATATGGAATGACGTACCAAGCCGATACGCCACAACTCAGTTGGGCGGCTCGGTCGGCCAACAGTTTGTCTACTGGGGATACAGCCTACCTAATAATCCTAATCTTTGACATTTTATACGGTCGGACAAAGATCGAGACGTTTGAGTTCGTGTCCTATTGCGTTGTGTATCACGGTACAGCGTCGCGATTCTGATCCCAGTCGGATTGATCTCGACACGGAATCAGACCTCTCGATCTTTGTCTTACTCGTATAGAATGACAGAGAATGTAGATGTCATTTCGAATCTGAGTCGTTCGGATTGCGTTCAGAATCACTACCCAGGTCCCCAACGACCGATAGCGAAAGCGCAAACACACGTTTTAACTTTAAACTGGACAATTTTAGTAAAAAAAAGAAATAATTCGTAACTCGAACAGCGACATCGTTTCGTGGTTGAGGTTGAAAAAACTCGAACTAAGTGAGACTTCATATTCGTAATATGTATATATTCGTATAACGTCTATGCAATACGTTGCCTGAGTGGATAATCTGGGTTCCTTCAAGACGAGAGAGTGAATCGGGTTTCTCTTATTAAGAACGCATCGTCGCTTAGCATCGGACGAGATGGCGGTCCAGTGCTATTATTGAAATACATTGTTAGCTCAAAAGCATGCGTTAGTGATGTAACTGCATGCCCTTACACATATGGCACACTAAGATTATGTGAGGCGAACAAGTCGTTCGTTTGAAGGTAAGTACGACGAACACGGAGCAATTAACATTGATGGTAAATTATCGTTTGGACATGATGACGATCAAGCACTGTAGTTTGAAGCTGTCGAAGAATATTGCTGGCTGCAAATTGCTGTACCGCTATTGATTGCGCCCTATGGACGCAGGCTGTTACATTGCCTAGATTTTTATGAAATTAGTGGACTTTAGCAAGAATTATCTACAACATATTGCCACCGAGTGACTCGGTTTTATAAATAAAGTGAGAGGCTTACACACTGGTTACACGTTTGGTTTAGGTACAAATTTAATGAGGTGTTTTAGTAGACAAATACCTACCTGTCAAAGATGGGTCTTAATTTTGACGAAGGTGGCGCTAATGTTTTGTTCATTTTCTTCAATTTCTATAGGTAACAAAATTAAACATTGGCACCATCTTTGGCCAAATTTATGGAATGTTTTTTTTTCCTTGCCTATGTTATCAAGCTTTAAGCTTCTAAAAACTTTGATACGTAAAGATAGTCGAAATCAAGGTTATTTATTATATTCAAAGTGTTTGAACATTACTGTCTCTGTTCTTTACTAATAATTAGAGGTATTATGGGATTCCTGTTGTGTACCTACATGGACTATTTATCTGAGATGTAGTGTCGGTTGTACATTATGTATGAAGCCATATGTTTCCACCATTTAAAAAGCGCGCTATTTACTGTGCACGCAGCCACGCAGAGTCACTGAAAACGTACAAACTACACACTAGAAATACGTCGCTTACGTACGTACATTGTACGACACGTAAGGTTGTAGCGAGAATTATAGTTCGTGTTTTTTTTTTTCGTTCGTTAGTTTGTCCTCAAACATGAATTATAAATAGAATGTTACGTTCGTGACGTCCTGCCCTGCATCGGGCCTCCTTGTGAGCTCGGTGATAGAGGAGGAGGGAGGAAGTCCCCAACCCCCTGACTAGCGGGGTCCGTGGAGATTTTGTATAGCCTCGTAGAGATTTACTACGATAACATGACCCGCCCCTCCAGAATTCAAAACGTTTGTATTTGTGACAATATATATGTCGCAGCCGGATCGTATAATCCGCTGTATTACATTACGGCTAGCCGTTTTGTAAAGCGGCGGTTTGGCGATTAGCTAGATTGAAAGCGGCTGATTAAAAAACAGCCGGAATGTATTCAACGCCATACGTCATTCAAAACGGCTAGCCGTAATGTAATAAAGCGAAAGATTAGCCGCCGCTTTGACAATTTTTAGTTCCGATTCTTAACACTCATGACGCTGTCTGACATAACAACATGGCGTTGAAATCAGTACGTGTGTTGCTGAATTGCTAAGGTTACTGTGGATTCTGGTGTTCGGCGGAATCCTACACAATATTATTCGGGTGGTTTACCACCGTCCACCTTGCTAAGACTAAATCAGACCGGGTAGGTTAGGAAGGACCCAGATCCGACTCGGAGCACCCCGACTCCACCTAGTCTTGTCGCTACTACCCCTAGAGTGTATATAAAAAATACGGGAGCCAGAAGCTCAAGGAAGCACTCAGGGCTGACCGCAGAGCTTCTGGCGGGAGCCCACCCGGAGTCAAATCTCAATAATGACCCTTGTCTAAGTGCACCATATTTCTTAGGTGTAGGTACCATCACCAATATCAAGTTAGGGGCTTTCAAAGTTTTATCTGAGATATAATGTTTAAAAAAAAGTGTACGAAATATGGCAAGAGATAATCTGTCAGCTTTTTATGATTAATACAATTAATTTTCATTGTTTATTTTGTAAGTATGGTCACCCTACAATTTAAGCAGTAGCATAATGCGGCTAAACGTTGGCCGCCGTATTGAAGAACGTATCACAATGACAATGCGGCTAATCGTTGAACCGCCGCATTACAAAGCGGCCCTGTTTTACAAAACGGCTAGCCGTAATGTAATACAGCGGATTATACGATCCGGCTGCGACATATACAAAACACCACCACGCATGTGTGCGTACTGCTACTGCAGACGAATAATTACAACTACATACAAACTCTTTCGTAAGGATGCGACTTTGTGACTACAGACATTTGGAGGGACAAAACAGTAATTTGGAGGGGCGGACCATGTTATCGTAGTAAATCTCTAGAATGGACGCATTTTGCGCATTGTCTATTCTATGCTGCAGGTTTACTTGGGTCTTGCACAAAAATATGTAAGAAAAGTATATTACCGCTATGTGGTCCTCAACTAACGTAATTACGACATTAATGTACAAGCAGTAATGTAATGTACAGTCTTACATCTGAGGGTTCATAAAGATTTGTACTGATTTCAATTGTCTGAACTAGAAACCTTTTGTAGAGTACACAATTGGCAAATAATACACTTTTTGTTGAATTATTTTCAGTATGGACACGACAAATAGGATAAATCTAAAATATTTTAGTTAATTTAACACGAATAGCGAATAGCTGAGTTCAAAATGCGAATATATTATGGACGAATTTACGTAATATCAGTACATGACCTCGCACAATCGTAAACTATAATTTGTTAATAGAATTAATTATCCCTTTCCAATAAAGTAATTGTGTGATATATTTATCACTAGGATGTCGGATACCCAGTACTTCCCACCCATATGACTTATACATCACAAATGGTTTAGCGTAAGTAGTTGTTAATTTTTAATTGAATTAATTAATTAGCGTTTTATATTATTGTTTGAACCCTCGATAGCGAATTGTAATTTATGGTTATTTTATTGAAATGCCAAAAAAATCGGTAATCATGACATCTAGAGCTGACGCTATCGTGCATCGAGTTATGATTTTCCTCGCTCATTGGTTTTTGATTACGGGCGATGCAATGAACCTATCGTATGCGTTAGTTCTGACTACTGAACCAGTGGCATAGTTCCTTTTGTGTAAGTTTTCAATATATTTATTAAGCAGTTAGAAATGTTACCAAATGTAGAGATTACTGTACTTCGTTTCAACCTCCCTGTGCTACAACATATTCAAGCAGAAAGGAATCAAAAGGTTTCATCTGCACACTATTGCAATAAAGGTGACTTCTTGGGTTTATTATGAGAGATGATCAATTTACTTTATTAGAATACCTCACAACAACATGAACAGATAATGTGAGGCGGCAAGAAAGTATTTTGTTAGGAACATTAACGTTTTGTTACATATATTGTAATTAATTGATGCGATTTTATCACACGTGAATACCCCGTTAATTAATTAAAATACTTCTTATACTTCTATGCTGCTTTTGCAAAGCACAGTCTTCTGAAACGAAGTATAAATTCATTAGTATGTAATAGGAGATATTTTACAACAAATTAAATATTTATTCCGGAGGAATAAATGTAGAAATTTCTAATAATAGGATGAATGTTTTAACATTTAAACAAATGACATTTCCAAAGTTCGCTCGGAATTATTAGATTGATACTTATTATTTTATGTTATTTCTTGTACATTCTAAAGAGACTGGATTCAGTAACATTCGTATGGACTACTTTTTCGGGGTATGGACTAGTTTTTGAGGGTAATTTCTTAAAATGGGAAGTATATAGAGGCGCTCTACCGCCTAACTACAAAATTTAATCTTCATCTTGTCTTTGATTCGTTGCTCTTTATTTTCGCTTAAAATAAGAAAGAAAATAATACCAAGCAAATATATAGATAACTGTTTCAGTTATGTGGTCTAATAACGGCCGGTTGATATCGAAACTAATGAACCTACTAATATTTTCAGCGCACAGGGCTCTCTATACCTGCGCCCTCGTCAGATATCTATCTATGTGTGAACCAAAACAATGGCCCTTACTAGACCAGCCTATGTATGAACATATAGTATAGTATAGTATTCATATACTAACGTGTCCTTAAAAGGTAACAAAACATATGAAAAAAATAGAATAACACACGTAAATCGAACTGTAAAATAATATGGTTAAAATGATTTGTGAACATTCATTAGATACACACAAAATTTGTATCATAGTTTTATACATCTCCGATGACCATTTGTCAAATTTAGACCTTATTTCGTCTCAACAGAGATGATAGTATTTTGTATTTCCCAATTGTAATATTGTTCCTGTCTCCTCCACGTCTGCGTCTCTAGATAATGTATTAAGGATTGCATTTGTTTATTTAGCTTAGATATTCTTAAGTAGATTGTTCGTTTAAATAAATGTTGGAAATGGTTAATTGTTGTTTCTTTTATGACTTCCTAGTGCTCGGACATTCGAACCCACCAGTTACCAGTTCCATGCGCGGTCCGAGGGGGGTCACAGGGGACGTGACCCCCAAAATCGTATACGTTAAACAAAAAATCTCAGAAAAATAAAAATATCTAATAGTACATAGACTATTTTTTAACGCGGGAAAACAACTAGAACGGGAACTACGAGGCTAAAATCTTGGGGCGCTACTAGTAAAGTATTTTTTGCTTGATTTATTGTATTTCTCCTTGTGACCCCCCTCCCCCCCCCAAAACCTGAGGCTGCGTACTAGTGACTAGTGACCCCCTCCAAAATTTGAGGCTGGGACCGCGCCTGCAGTTCAGCACAGTCAAGTTTTGATTTTTGATGGTCACGGGAAGAGCACTGTACCACAGATAAGAAAATAGTTACTATACTTTTACTGCCGTACTCTGTATATCGACAAAAAAGTTGTATGAGGCAGAACGTTATCAGATTTTTCACTAAAGTCAATCTTTATATGTATAAAAATGTTATGTTGGTTTGTGTACGCTTTAAAAACTCAAAAAGTTCTGCACCGATCGAGCTGAAATTTTAGAGTGATATATAATTCGCATCAAGGATTGTTTTTATCTACTATTTGTGTCACAATGTGCCACATTGAAGCGGGGCAGGGCGCAGCTAGTACCTTATTACTTACTACCTACGTATTTAATTTAATTCAATTCCGGTACCTAAGCCATTTCCAAGATATGAAATAATTTAGTAAACAAACACTATTAAGTACTCCACGGAAAGTTTAATGGAATAAAAACATCGATATAAACCAATAGATGTGCCCTGAGTAACTTGAAATTGATAATAAACTGCGTCTCTACGTGTGTCGTAAGTAGTTTACACATAACCATTCTACTTGACCCCTAGAATCGCTAGCGGCGCGATATGCTGTGGTTCTAATTATTTTGGTTGTTGACAACGAATAGTGATAAGTAAAAACATCCGGCGTTCACCGCTTCCTCCAACCGACTGGAACGGAATGAGTGAGCTCACTCTTCCCAACAATGACATTATTCCGTGCGCCCTAAAGTTTGGGAGGGCATATCTGTGTATTGAGATCTTTGGCTAAAAAGTAAAGATGAATGAAAACATTGGATCTCGTGCCTTATTGATTTCATTACCACGTTTCATCAAACAATAAGTAAAGCTGAAATTGTGTAAAATGCAGATTAATTACCTGCTATGTTAAATACACACTATCACAGTCACCGAGCAAAATACATAAGTTACTCTATTACTACTACATAGAATTCAAATTTGTTTCATCACGGTTTGTTAGGCGTTTGTTATTACAAAGCGAAGACCTAGTTACCATACTTACTGTCTAGATTACGTAATATGTACCTACTTATGTACATAAACGTATTGTTAGAGAGACATGCCGGTCGCAGTGTGTCGCCGGAACAAGAGATGTGTGTGCAGGGAAACTCGTGTAGTAAACAACTATTTTGTGCAGTGAAAAAGGAATCCAGTGCAATAAAAAATGGTAAGTGTACATATTTAAAGTATCTTTTACTATAACGTCCGTTAGGACAAACTGTTGATACTAAACTTTTATAACTCCATCATCAATGTACACGGATTTAAGCAATAAAATTTATTTCTATTTCTTTTGTAGTCGCCTGTAAAAAATACTTATGTACCTATTACTGGGGTCTCGGACTTACCAAACTAGAGTAGGGACGTACAATCTCTGGCCCAAAAACATTTTATTGGCACAGTAAAGTAAAAAATATCTAAAAGTAGGTACATAATATACAGGGTTATGGGGTAAAGCAGAAGTAGGTATAGGCTATAGACTGCAAATAGACTATATCTATAGTGGTGTAATTTATGTACTTATCTATTGTGGTCCTGAGTCCTCTCAGGTGATCCCGTGACAAACAAGTGTGATGAATATGGATGGTTGTTGTTGGCTTCCATAACACTCTAGCATTACTTATTTTGGGGCTAGATGGTATGTAAAAAGTGTCGATTCGTATTTATTTATTTTATTTATTGTTAATATGTAAATAACTTTTTCATCCACCACCTCGGAAAGAGTAGTTTTGTTTAGTTTTGCTCCGCTAGAATAAAATAAATTTTAATTTGGAACATCGTGGGCATTAAGTTTGTGAATGTGAATTCAAAACATTATTTACAACAAATCTATTTACTTCTACCGCCATGGTGGCGAATTTATTATGGAACTTTTTTTTAAATTGTTAAAAACTCATACTCGGATGCTCCTTGGTGTTGTACTCTTTTTTAGTTGACTTCAACTTCAACTTTTTCTTTTGGCTTCCATTTGGTAATGCCACCGTAATTTCGCCAATGTCCAGCGTTTGAGCATTGGAAGTATCTTTGTTATATTAAGTTCTTAATTCAGGTGTTGACTTTACCCTAAAAGAAAATTGCGCTTCTTTTCACGTCATATTGTTAAAACCTTAGGTTAAAAACAAAAAATTGGTTGCCTGTAAAGTCGGTATACGGGCGAAAGTTTTACGTGACAACGACTTTGAGTGGTAAAATAATTTTACGGAAGGGACGCGTGCCTTTCACTTTTTATGTCTGTCTCTCTCGCTCTTAGGCGGGCTAACCATGCCCGAGTGGAAGGGACGCGTGCCTCTCACTCGCTCTCGTTGTGAGCGCATAACGTGAGCGGAGCGTAACGCAGTTTCTTGAAGTGTCACCCGGCAAACCAATTTATAAGACGTTGTCACGTCAACACTTGAAAACAAATGAAAAATGTTGTTTTGCATCTTTTTGCATTTAGGTAGTCAAGTCAATTGCTGAGGTGAGATGAAGAGTTAGGTGTTGCCCTCGAGTGCAAAGATTTTTCACCTCGTGTTCTTTTGATTCTCTCGGTAACGCTTAGGATTCAATTTGTGTATAAAATTTCAAAAAATTAGAATCCTGAGATTCCTGAGCTTGCTCAGTCATCAAAATTGAGCACGCGGTTAAAAAGCAACCTTTGCACTCTTGTATAACAAATAACCCTACCTACTTAAATACAGCGGTGTGTAATGTTGTCTAGAGTTAATTTTATTGTTTATTTCCCATCTCAAAATCAAAAATGAATTCATAGCCGTGAATCGTAGGTATTTAGGAAACACTGTGGGGTGCAGTAAAATATTATTTGACATTGACAGATAAAACAGGTACCTCAGAAGTTCCATTCTTGACTTTTTTGTCAAGCATTACGATTGCAATATGTAGTGAGAAGTACCTACCTTCGGTTATTGGCCGTGGGCCCATCGACCCGGTTTAATTGATAAACAAAGTTGTTATCATTTGATCCCTTCAAGAGGCTGACTTGTTATTTTCCATGATTTAGAGATAGTTGAATAGATAAGTAGTTAGGTGTTTTCTGTCCTAATTCTTTATTACTAATGCCGAATACTTCGATTGTTTTCTTATTAAAAATGTTTGGAGGATTTTGAATCCAAATAACATTTCACATCTAGGTACATACCTTGAAGGCCAGTCTAGAATTCCATATGAGCATTATATGTGAAGTGTCTTTTCTATAGCATGTAGGTTTGCGTTTGACCACCAACTCGTCTGATGGTAAGCGATGATGTGGTCGAAGATGACGCACGCTCATGCTCACCTAGAAAATACCCAAGTAGGAAATACGTTAGTACCTAATGGTAGGTAATTTTTTTGCAGATTTCACCTCGGTAAGTTTGTATCTGAACTTTAGTTATTCTACCGTCAAACAGAAACTGTGACACGCAGCTATTGGAACATGAAGAGTCCAAATCATTACCTAGCACTGCATTGCGCTCATCACCCAGAGAACTAAGATCTTATATCTCTAAGCTCTGTAATTTCTCTGGAAACATTGCCCTTCAAACCGGAACACAGTAATGTTTGCACATTACTGCTTGGCGGTAGAATAACTGGCAAAGGTGTGGTACTTCCCCAGGCGAACTCTGCCAAGAGTCCTACCACTACTGTTTCCAAAGAAATCTCGTCTTGTAACTCTAAATGGCTGTGCATTGCCAGAATACACCTAAGTCACACCCTCACCACTCGCTATACGGCGCGCGATATTAACCTACTCGTTCGGGTCCACCCGGGTGTACTAAAATCACAGGGGCGCCGGCCGCTTGCCCGAGCTGACGTGCGTACGAACGCCGAGTGCGCGCATAAATAATGTCGCGGCGTTATTGTATTGTGGATGGCTGCAATAGCAATACAGTATGTTGGAAAAATTGCAATGGTATGTAAAGCATACGTATATATATACATTTAATAAATCTATTATATCTGTATGACGTGATGATAAATTTAGCCAAAATTATAAAATTCTAGAATTCGAATAAGTATCTGAAAGTTAGTTTTTTTCGGAGAAAATTTAATTGTTTGAAAATAAAATAAAAATATCTATTTTTTAGTCGTTTCAGTCTTTTTTTTACTTGCATAAAATTAGCCTGGATCCCACAAAACAGGCCACCATAGTGTGGGATCTGGTTCACACTAGCAAAACATGTTAGTAAGTATTCATTCTTTGTACCTATTTATTGTCACATATATTTATTATTTGTATATGTATATTGTCGCTTTGTATTTAACATCCGGGAGCGCGTGAAACTGTTTTTAATAACTTTAAGGCGGTAGACGTTAGCTTTTGTAGCTTTTCTTGTGATTTGGTTTTCGTTATTGAGATAATAAACATTTTTTTTTTCATTTTCATTCCATTTAAATAAACAATAAAGAAAATTACAATTTGCAGTTTAGTTTTTTTATCATCTTATCATATTTTGTACAACCCTGCACGTTTGGTCAGTGACGTAAGCAGACGACACGCCACACGGGGCGCACGGTATTCTCAACTTTGCGTGCTTGTGCAAAGGTGTATTTTTGCTTGCAAGTAACAGTAGGTAAGTAGTTTACGAAAGTTTAGGTTATTATCGTGTAGGTATTTGCGCTTTTGTATGGCAGTGATGCATCTGTTACGAAGTAACTATTTTCTGATCTGTGCCTAAGTATTGGGGCATTTTCAGAGTGACAGCTATGCCCGTAGTTTTCAATTAGGTACGCCATGGATGACGTTAATGTTTTAGTTTGTTACAGAAATGTCTAATCGTTCAATGGAAATTTGAATAATTCAATGGAAATCTGTCACTCATAGCTGTCACTCGTAGCTGTCACTCTGAAAACGCCTCAATACTTAGGTTGACTTGAGTTTTAATAAATTTTACTTACTTGTAAGTTTAAACTTTTAATACATTACGATGAGATATTATTTACTATTTTCAATTAGATTTTTTTTAGAGATACTCTAATTACGAGTGATATATTCCGAGAGCTGCTAGCAAATGTGCAATTTTTATATGTTGTAACGGGGTTTTAACATTGCCAGTCGCGTGCAAATATGTTTTGCAAAAAATATAAAATATGAGTTTGATGCAATTTGAAGTTTAAATTAGGTTTTGTTTATAACTAAAAAATAGGAATTGTTACACAGAGAGATCATTTTGTAGGGACTATCTACCTGCCAGATGATCTAAATTGAGGGATTCGTTATTCGTTTTGCCGCGCTGCTCACCAGGTAGGTCTGCATCTCCGTGTATTAGGAGAGCTATGCGACAAAAGTTTTCAGCGTGCCTCAAATACCTACCTACCCAAATATTTCTACCAGCTCTCGAAAGAATAGAAACGTACCAGATTATCACCCTCGAATTAATTAGCAACAATCACATTGTTATTATTAACTGCACGTTGACCCCAAGTCGCTCTGCGCAACAGAACAAATTTAATCCTGTGTTATATATAACTGTCATTATTATTATCTTGGGGGCACATTCGTGTAGAAATTGTTTACTTCAACGCGTACACTAGATAAGCTTACTTGTGCCTTGCCATTAATTAAAAAAAAGTTTTGCCGCCAATTTTCACAATACATTTTTTTTATGTGAAATTGTTTCGGGTTAAGTGAAGTTTGAAATTTTGTGAGTGAAATAAAAAATGAAACTGTACCAAATTAATAAATACAGTAGGAATTATTACTAAGTCTTGATTGAGAATTTGTTTTCGAGTTGTAGTATCATGATAAAACACCTGAATAAACAAAAAGTTCATGAATATTTGTTGGAGCAAGAGAAAATCATCGAGGCCAGGAACAAACCGAAATATATTGTGATGTCGACGTCGAGAAATGGGAAATTACAGAACCAGGTGCGTAGTTACTTACTACAACAAAAAATGTTTCTAATTTTTTTATTAAAATTATTTACAAGCGTTGTGTAATTAAAGTTGTGTAGCTACCCATTTCATATTGACTCTGGGCCTTCTCTCGTAAGAGAGTCAAGGCTGTAACCCACTACGCCGGGCCGGCGCCGTCCCAATCCGGGTTAACGGATGACACATGCCCTCGAAAGACCTCTTTCTTGGAATGTGTAGGTTTTCTCACGATGTTTTCTATAATTGTTAGAGTCATTGGTGGTGACTTGCTGCAGTTGGAAAGTTGCTTCATTAAAAATATAATTTTAGTAATTTTTTTCCTGTTGTGTCCTGGTCGAGCTAAGAATAATAACCATTACCACTAATGTCGTCGAAACGTCAGCGATTGTATGGATCCATATTTTCCATACAATCCTGTTGCGTCCGCTAGAGCTTTGTTCTAATTTTGCTTAGGTACATTTCGTAGCATAGTACATATACAAAATGTCACCGTAGACTACTATGGTATTTTTATTTGGTACAATAATCGATAATGTATCTTTCAAATAATTCTTCTGTGTCGTTTCACTGTATTGCAAAATTTGACTTACGCTCAATGTTTTCATTTCGTTCGTTACAAATGTTGAGACAATTTTAATTCTGATTTCAAAGTACTAAAAAATGTTCAGGACTTGGGTAGGTAAACGTGTAGTAAACTAAGGAGTGTAGAGACCGACTACAAGTTATCACAGAAATGTCAGGGATATCTTATTTTTTATGTAACTTCATTCAAAATAATGCCGAACTTCAAAATAAGATTAGGTTTTAACATTACCCTTAGTTGACGTTCGTTATCACTACGCTTATCGATAAAGAGTTACGTTTATAGTTGATTATAAAAACGCGATAGTGTCACCAAATATCCGGAACTAGACACAGTGCTCCCGATTTAAAAAATAAATTTCTTTTATAATCCAGAGACGCAGCAAGGAGTTGCATTTGCATCAACAACAACGCTCATTTCACTGATAACAGACAATTATAAGGGCGTTAGCCTGTAGATTGGACTGATTGTTTGCTCGGGAAAGATAGCGCGACATAACTGCGAAGTTACGTGAATAACATCACTACAAGTAATTTGTGATTATTGCAATAAGACCTTTTTGCAAAATGGTAGCCTAAAGTACTATGAAAGTGTTCTAAAATGTGCATGTGATCTGTGTTGCCATATAGTGGGATATAATCAGTTATGATGTACGCTGAGGAGGCCTATGAAGATGATCGCAATGGGCTTGCAAAAGTAAGTGTTCCGATGCGATAGTGTTGTTTTCTTGCTTCGTTTCGTGTTGTGTTGACTTCTGTGGCGTTTATTGTTTATAAGTATAATCGTCGTCGTAAACCTGGAAATTTTAGTAAAATAACACAACACGGGTGTGTTTCATTACACCATGATGTTCCTTCCACCTGTCCCCAACTTATAATATACCCTTAACCTGCATAATAACTAACTCCCTCAGCGGTAAGTCATTAAAATTGTTGACGATCACAGGTTCACGAAAAACTTAGACCCAGTTAGTCTCGATGAATCAGGCGTCGGAATTGCATCGTCCGATACCTACCACAAAATGTTCTCATGTCCTCATCGCGATAAACTGACGGAAAGGAAAGACAAACCGTGTGATTCTCTAGGATTCCCTCCAATAATTTTTACCGCTGATTGGGCATGAAAATTGCCTTCCGCAGAACGTAAGAAGTATTTTCTAAAAAATATCAACAAGAAAAGGTTTAAAAGGGTATTTTTTACCACCTTTCCGTACTGGCAAAACTTTGTCAGAATCTCCGATGTTAGATAGGTAGATTATTTTCACATTTTTCGATTTTCTTTTCCGTTGACAAAAACATAAAACCTTTGAACGCCTTTGTATATTTTAATAGAAGTAGTGTAGGGTATAGTTGCCTTTCTGAATTCTATAGATATAGTAAGTGATGACATTTAGAAAATGTTGTTCCTAATTAAACACGTCCTGTTTTTCTTTTATCTTCGAACCAAAAATTTCACTTTGTAGGTTCTTGTAAATCTAATTTCAAAACGTGAATATTTGGAATATATAATATAATAGGCTATGAATATTTGGGATGATAATATACCTGTACCTACTTACTTAAAAAGAGAACGCTGATTTTGCTAGTTATGTTTAATAGTATGAGGTAACCATCGGGATGCAGTGTTGCATTATATTATTACTTACCTATCAATAAATATTTCTCTTTTAAAATATGTCATGAAAATAAATAGGTGTAAATTAGATAAACACTGTCACTCAAATAAGTAAGTACTTAGGTACTTAGGAAGGTAGTCAATTAGCTTTCGTGTTAATGAACAAAAAATGAATCATTGTATGGATACGTTTATCAGGTGATCAGATTTGTGTCATGTATACTTCTATCTATATTTTGTATTGGTAGGTATATTTGCAGAAGTATCGCACTTTTACCAGTTGTTGTACAGCCAAGCAGTAATGTGATCATATTAATGTGATTGGGTTTGAAGGGCAACGTTTCCTTAGAGAAATTACTTACAGAGATTGCGCTCGCCACCTTGAGATCCACATCTCAGGGTGACGAGCGCAATGCAGAGTTAGGTAGCGATTTAACTAGCTGCGTGGCACTGTTCTGTTATGGATCATCCGAATTTAATTTTTTTTTTAAACTGGACGGGATCCCGAATATTCCGGGATTAGAAATACCAATACCGCGGGATCTCGAATTTGCAATCTCGAGTCGGGATTGCATTCCCTAACTGCATCCCGATGGTTACCTCATCCATTTAAACAAAACTAGCAAAATCAGCGTTCTTTTTTTAAGTAACTACAGGTATATTATGTTATGTTACTTACCATCAAGCACATGTATTGTTCGTCTCGTCACATAGAATCTAGAGTGACGATGATCTTAGTCTAGATTTAAAAAAATAATATACCCGTAGAGGTGTTTTTTTCAGGGATGTCAGGCATTCTAAGGTCTAGGACCTTTTTGTATACTTGATCGAAATCCTTTTATCAAAGTCTAGGCACCTGGGGAAGTTCCACGCCTATGCCGTTTATTCGGCTGCCAAATATTGCTGTTTCTGCCCTGGCTTTAATTGATGGTAATCTGCCTGCGAAGCCTTTGGTCGTGACTTCGATTCCCACTCAGCGCAAATATTTGCGTAGAGACAAACAACCATTTTTTATGTGTCTGGGTGTTTAATTTCTATGTGTATAATAACTATGTATTTACAACTACAAGTATATAAGGTACCTATAATATATCTGGCTCCCATAGTGCGACCTTTAATTCGTTTGGAACTTGATGATGTTGTGTGAGAAATGTCCACTAATTTTTATTTATTAATATTTGAGACCTTCATCAGTCTTTGGATGATTTGGATGTTGTTAGAGTGGAGTTAGCTACATAGTATTTGTTGTTTATTTAGTTTCGTTAGTAAAAACTTCGTCCACATTAGAGAAAATATAAGGGAACGACGACAGCAGACAGTAAAGTATACTTCTCAAGTTCCAATTACTGAGAAAGATAGTGTTGTCATAGGCGTGTTAATCGCTATTAGGTGCCCGACCTGGTCTCATCACTACCCAAAAACACCAGGTACGGTAAAATCGTTAAACAATACTACAAAACCTAATTTTTATTTTAATATTATAAGTTTACACTTGACTGCCATTTCGTTTGATGTTAGTAATGCGGTATAAGGTAAAGATCTTGGCTAACCGATTCACTCTCGATTTGAAGACACCAACATAGTAACCATTGGGGTAAAAACCCACACAGGCAACGCGTTCCAGTGCCTAGATGTTTTATCGTAAAACATAAAAAGTATTAAACCAGAAAATTACGTATAAATAACCAAATTTTGATTTGTAATCCACAGTTTTTTTTCTCTGTATGTTTTGCCCATCCAACAAGGTGTCTACCTACTTAGTGAGTACAGATGACCTTAGCAGTTCCTATTTAGATGCCTAGGCCAATATTGATGTCCATTAAACGATCCAATGATGGTTGTTGATTGGCTCTTCCTGCTTGTCAGATGTCGGCCCTTCGTCTTACTATTTCGACATCTTGGCTATTGTAGCCAGTTAACGGTCTGAGAGCAAACGAGCTAGTTAGTACCTATATAGTAAAATATATGTAGTTCTGTTTATGTCCGGAAACACCCTTGTTTCCGTAACCGTGTTACTAGCATATTTACGCGACAACAACTTCGTAACATTTTATTTTATTTCAATTATTCCAAAAAGAACATGTTCTGATTTATTTTTTGAAATTACTTATACTTGGTAAAATTGATATAGAGGTATTGATATAGGTATAGCCGTTTCAGTATCTTAGTAAAAAAAAAGTATTTTTTTATATTTCGGTCTGCACAAAATATATCCATCTCCATATTATATTGCCGAAAAACAATGACAACAAACCTATTTTTAGATCTGTTTTTATTTAAGCTTGTAAATTAGCGGGCTAGCTACTTTTTTCGTGGAAGAATTGCATTTGCATAGGTAGTGTACGCATTTTAGTCTCAAGAGGACGGTCGGGTTATGTTAAACTTGACACTACAGTAGTTTAAGTACGTACAGCACAGTACGCAGCTTAAATTTTTTTTAGGGTCATCAATTTTAATACAATATGTCGAGTAAAAAAACTTGACTAATAGCTCCCCGCTAATTTACCCGCGTAGTAGCTGTTTCAGCTGCTCTCCTGCGGTAAAAAATATCCTATGCACTATTCGATATTTTGGAAATTTTGAGTTTTTTCAATTTAACGTAAACGATTTTGTGGTGATCATGCACTCCATCATTTTTCGAAAAAAAAAAAACATTTGTCATTTCTACTTTCTATACCGATATAGATTTGACTACTCAAAAAATATTTATTAATTGTGTAGTGACGAAGTGATGACAGGTATTTATTTGCCCATTGAGCTTTAACAGAGTTATTACTTGGCCTCACCTCATATCGCGACACAAAATCTGATTATAATGTATTAGTATAACAAGTTAATTATAGTTCATTGCTAAGTGGCTCCAATCAAATCAGTTGGCCTTGCGACGGTCAACGGGTTATTTTATCAAATTAAGATTCCGAGGTCTCAACCTCACCTAACAGTTGGAATCTTGTTTGTTCCGAGGAGTCGAATTATTTAATCCTTTGAATTAGATAACCAGATAGGTACATAATTTAGGATTTTTTAGGAAGTGTTACACAAAATGATACATAATTTATGCACTGTTACGAAAACGAAAAGATGCAATGCACTCAAAAATATAGGACAAACAGTCTTTATGTTAGGTAAGCGCAATCTATCTTAGATCGCATGAATCGCATCGTTGTTTTTCATCAGGTGATATTACGGCCTACAATAACATGAATATTTGAATGTTGTGTTACTCAATGCTCAAAGTTGAAACAAGTAGTCAAATTGGGCTTGGAATTTGGGATGTCGATGGGTTTTATGATCACAAAAATGGAAGTACTCCTCAGGTAAAAGGATTATTATCGTTTTCAAAATTCACTAAATTATACCAGTACTACGCGGGCAAATACTTGTTAAATAATAAAATAGAAATAAACATTTTTACATTACCTAGTTACTGAAACAGTTTTCGAATCAAATATTATATTTTTCACATAAATGATTTTTTATTGATATGCATCACCCGTCGTGGTGTATTAGCAAGAATGTCTGATTTCACAAGCGTCAATCGTATGTTCGAATCTGATTGGCATTTAAGAGTGTTTTTTTCCAACCACAAATGTATCGGTTTGTTATCAATGGTGAAGAAAAACATCACGATTTGAAGGGTAATGTTTCCAACAAATTATAGAGCATAGAGATTAAACAATTTATTTCTCTGGGTGACAAGCGCAGTCATGTGCTACCTAAGTAATGATTTGGACTCTTCATGTTCCAATCTCGGTCCTTGTCAGAGAAGGCCCCGAGTACCAACAGTGAGAATATAATGTGGGCTGCATATGCATATACGAATACAAATTGTACATAATTAGTAGATTCAGATTCTTTATTAATAACATACATTATATTACGCGTCACAAAAATAATTCCCATTACATACAATAATTAATTATTAATATTAAACAAATTTTCACTATTAAAAAAGTAATTGTAACTATTAAACAATAAAGTTTAAGTTTAATTAACAAACACTTTAAAATACATGTAAAGTAAAAGTCAATAATTATATCCATAATTTAAAATCACATAGTTATAATGCTAAAATCACATAGTAATAATATTTGCTTTAGAACATGAGCATTTGGGCTAATTACAAGCGTTTTTAAAAAAAACCTGTGACATGCCTCAGTTGGCGTCTATTGCCTACCGAACATTGGGCTTGCATAGACCACGCAGAGTCCTACTAAATTAATCTTACTAACTGTAGTTTAAACCCAGATACTTCCAGACGCGGTCCCAGCCTCAAATTTTGGAGAGGGTCACCAGTACGCAGCCTTAGATTTTGGGGGGGGGTCACCAGTAGAAATACAATAACTCAAGTAGAAAAATACTTTACTAGTAGCATCCCACGGTTTTACCCGCGTAGTTCTCGTTCCAGTTGTTTTCCCGCGTTAAAGAATAGTCTATGTATTATTAGATGTTTCTACTTTTCTTAGATTTTTAGTTTAATTTATACGATTTAGGGGGGGGGGGGGGGGGGGTCATGTCCCCTGTGACCCCCCCTTCGGACCGCGCATGGATACTTCGACTATACCTGAATCATTTCCAAATACTATACTCGCTTACATAACTACTCTACAAGTGTTAAATCTCGTATGACGATTAGCATCATCAGCTATCATCAGGTGTTTCATCTCTTTGAAATCATATTGCTTAATCAAATATAAGACGGGACCTGTAAGAGATACTGATCGTAACAAATATAATTAACCTTCAGGTTACATTAGTGTAAGATCAGTTTTCATACATAAATCCATATTTAAGAGGTTGATACAATCTGGTCTTCAAGTTAAGAATTTCTTATCAGATCTTACACAAGTACCCTTTCTTGTTCGCAACACCTCGAAGCTTTGAATTCTGTTATAAAACTAAATAAATATAGATTTATTTCTTTCTACAGATAAATTATTAATATTAGCACAGATTTCTAAAACAAATCTGTGCTAATACCTAATAATGTCAATATTTTACCTTACTACGAGTATAAATCATTACTGTGTCACTTCCCGAAAATGATCGTGCGTTGCTATACCTATTGGGATCGATCCATCATCACAGATAGGACTCTTGTCACCAATTAGTCTGATTGTGTATAGTGTACTGTATTGTGCTGGTAGACCACGCTGTGCTCATTGATGTCTCCATCACACATGATGATGAAAGCCTCGTGAAGGCATTGAAGAAATCTACTGTATCTGTTTGTATATTATACGAGTAAAGTTGAAAAAAATGTATATTATGGTTGGTCTAGTCGGAAGAACGGTAGTTGCCGTTCTGGAGTCCCTGGTTTGAAGCTTGTGTTTCAAACCAGGGACTCCAGAACGGCAACTACCGTTCTTTTATCTAACCATTGTTTTATCTAACTCATGTGCGTAATGTTGCTAAATTGAAAGTGATTAAGGAAAATATCGTGTGGAAAGCCTTATGTTCCTTGAATCATTCGAGGTCATGCGTTATCCTGCAACCCGCACTGCGTCAGCGTGGTGGATTGCCTTAACTCTTTTCTTGCGTCAAGTCTCCGAGTCCCAGCTGCGGAAACATTTAATGGGCTACTTATGCTAACTGTGTTTATAATAATCCCCGTGTTGATGTTACGCAACGCTCGTCGATATCAGTCCCGCGTTGTGTGGTTTCCGAGACCGTACAACTGTCGTCAGCCGCTCGCCGCGAGTCAGCCGCGGGTCATTAGGCAGGGGAAGGCCTCCGCTTTGGGCTTAGCTGCTGCTGAACCAGCTCCCAACTACTCGAGCGTTAGCAGCCAATTAGATGGTAAGTGCTCGATTTCGTTTACGCACTACTCATTGTTAGATTCATAGTCAGAAGTTGCAGCGAGTCGACTCAATGTTTCCGTGCTGCTGTTTTGTGGTAGGACTCCTTGCAGAGTGCGCCTCTGAAAGTTCTAAGCAACTAAGCAGTAATGTGAAAACATCATCACTCTGTTCCGTGTTGAAGGCCAATGTTTCCAGAGAAAGGGTGATGAGCGCAGTTTAGAGCTAGGTAATGATTTGGCCTCTTTACATTCCAATAGCTGTATGACGCTGTGTTGTTATGGACAGGCATGTTGTTTACCATCATGCACATGTCCTGCTCGTCCCGTCTCTCTATACGATAATTTAATAAATATGTGGCGCGGACGAAGTCGGGGGGTAAAAGCTAGTCTAATATATAAAATTCTCGTGTCACAGTTTTCGTTGCCATACTCCTCCGAAACGGCTTGACCGATTTTGATGAATTTTTTTGTGCTTATCCGGTATCTATGAGAATCGGCCAACATCTATTTTTCATCCCCCTATATGTTAGGGGTAGTCCAACCCAAAATTTTTTTTTTAGACAAAATTTTTAATTTCTATTTTTTTATGATACAACATACAAAAATACATACAATCCTTAATTTTCACCCTTCTACGAGCAACCCCTATTTTTTAATTGCCATTTTAGTAATTTAATCATTTTTTCATTACCGGTCGATAACTGTTCAATCGTCATTTAATTAGTTATCCCCGCCAGTTGTCTACAGGTGTCACTTCTGACCTAGTAAACATCACGATAATTTGGGGATCAAAAGTAGCCTATAGCATATATATAGTTTGAAAACGCTAATCTCGGTAACTACTGGATCGATTTAAAAAAATCGTTGACCGTTCTTTCATATGTACGCAATCCTTGAATGCTGTAAGTTATATATATGTACCACGGGCGAAGCCGGGGCGGGCCGCTTGTATGACCCATAAATTTTGTTCACGGGCCTGTAGGACTATATGTAGTCTCCGCGATAAATCTGGTTTCCAGTTTAAGTGAACAAACATGTTAAGTTGCCATAGATATCCGAGATTACCTTTTTAAAAGATTTTTGTGGTCTGGTTTGAAGGGCAATGTTTTAAAATTTCTGGAGTAACATGTAAATACTGATTAAATATCCGAGTGGTGGCAGTGATGGTGTGTATTATTTGGAAACAGGATTTCTTATCAAAATATTTCGAGTTCTGTACTGATCTTTACAACATGCACTCAAATTAATATAAATCCACTTTATGTTCCCATGGCTTCTCAGGGGCTTCTCTCACAAGGAGATAAAATATAGCCTATGATTTAATAAGCTGGCTAAGTGTAGGTTTGTGAATACAACTTGTTCCAGACGATTTTCTTCTTGCGCTATATTGGAGTTTTATGTATATTCTACATTCATTTCTGTTTATAAAAAAAAAACAAAAAAAATAATGCACAAATATTAAATTGAAGAATGCAACTTATTAGAGAACATGTAAACAATAACGAAGCCAAATGATTTCTCAACAAGCTCCCTACTCCTACGATTGTTGCTATGTGTTCAATAAAACCGGATATACGGCGCGGTAAGTGTCATTCCCTAAATACGGTTCACATATCCCGCGCCGGCTCCTATTACACTACGGTGTCGGTGTCAGCTGATATCTTCGACATTAATAATAACAATAAATAATTCTCCACTTTGAAATAAACATCTATAACGCTAGATTCAATTTTCAGGGATTCAGTGTTGCCAAATCAGTTTTGTCCTTCTACTTATTGAGAAGTAAAAAAACACAAAAAATCTTATAATATAAAAAAAGCGAATTTGGTAGTAAAATCTGGTTCACCTCAAGTAGGTAGGTACGTAACAAATGTTTTCCCATTTTCTGTGATTACACCGACCTTAAAAAAGCGACAACAAACAAAGATAAAAAAATGCCATGACGTGTACATAGTACACAATATTCAAAATATTGTATCATTTAAATAGAGCCGGAAGTCTTCCCTGAACAACTAAGCTCTCAAGTAATGAAACTGCAAATTCTGTTAATATTATTTTTTACAATATCGGTTTCATATGTTTCAAATAAAGATATCTCTCCATTGATAAAGTGGACAAGTTCCCGATAAATAATAATGACAACTTACAAGCAATAGATAACAAATTGCCTATAAGTGAAGATTACTACGTTATGGTTCAGATAAATTTTACCACTCGTTGACATAGAGTTGGCGATATATTTCGCGGGAATAACAAATAAAAATATAAATAATTAAGCCTACTTAATGTAGAAGCGGTCGAGTGCCGGGAAACCTTAATCGGTATTAGTTAGGTCGAAGGTCGGAAGAGCCTTGCGAGGGTTGATCGTGTGCGCGACGGGCGCGGCAGTCGCGCGCGGCGCCGGCCCGCAGCATGGAGCCGCCCGCCGCGGGCCCCGGCCGCTCGCCCTCGCGCCTCCGCCGCGCGCTGCGCTCGCTCCGCGCGCCCTTCCACCGCGGCGCGGCGCCCCGGCCCGCCGCCGCCGCCGCCGCCGCGGCCGCCTCAGACGGCGATCTCGCGCGCGACGGACGCACGATGCGTAAGCGCAACAAGAAGGCGCGCGAGCCCGCGCCCGCGCCCGACGCCGCGCGGAGCACCGACAGCTCGCCCACCGTCGACAAGAAGAAGGGCTTCATCCGGCGCATGGGCAGCATCGGGAAGAAGCGCGCCGAGTTCGCGTCCGAGCCCTCGCTGCAGCGGAGCACCAAGGAGTCCTCGCTGGAGAGCGAGCCGGCGCCGCGCTCCGAGCCTTCCTCCTCCCACTCGCCGACTCCCGAGATCCCGACCCCTAAAGAATCCACTCCCGAGCCGCCCGCGGCGCGCCCCGCCCGCCCCGTCACTCCGGAGCCTCCGACGCCGGAGCCGCTCCCTCCCCGCACTCCCGAGCCCGAGGCGGAGCCTCCGGCGTCCCCCGCTTCTCCGCCGCCGCTACCGAGTCCCGCTCCGCTCCCCGGTCCCGCGCTGCCCGCGCCGCTCCCCGAAGCTCCCGCGGTGGCGCCCCCCTCGCCCCCGCAGGCGCCGCCCCCCCAGCTAGATCCCGAGCCGCCGCCGGAGCCGGTGAGTCCCATAGCCGCAGTGCACCCGGTGGCGACGCGCCCGTTCGCCGCGGCCGCGTGGCGGCGCGGGCGGCGGCGCTCGCTGCCGCGGCCCGTGGAGGAGCCCTCGCCTTCGAGCGCGGCGCGGCGCCGCGTGACGCTCGCGGCGCAGGCGTCGGAGGAGGGCGCGCGCGGGGTGGGGTCGCTGGAGGAGGCGGTGGCGCTGGCCCGCGCGCGGCTGGCGCCCGCACTCGCCCGCGCCGCCCGGCCGCCGCCGCGCACCATGCCGGCCTACGGAGACCTCATCGAGCCGAGCGCGCGCCCCGACCCGGTGAGTGGCGGCGGCCCCGCGCCCGCGCCTCAGTGCCCGCAGGCTCCCCGAGCGGTGCGCGCGCGCCATGACCTTCGAGGAGGCAGTCGACGACTGCTACCTGACCGTGTGCGAGTGCTGCGGCTTCAGCGCCGAGACCGCGGTCTTGTTCCCAGTACGTTCCATATCCGCTAGTTTACAGCGCGCAGCAGACGCCGGCGCCGGCGATGCCCTTCGTGAGTACGCAGCTTGTGTGCGCTTGTTCAGCCCGCGCCGGTGCACGCCCCCCGGGCCGGCCCGCTGTCCCCAGTGCCGCATGTGTCCCACTCGCGGCGACACCCCGAGGCCGCACCCTGCGTGTCGCGTGCACCTACTCGTCTGTGACTTACTTGTTCGATGTGATTTATCCGTATACATGCGATCACTCATCCGGCAAATAACAACAGAAATCTAATTGTCAACCGTCCCATAAACTCAATAAAACTCGGTATACGATAAAATAAATACGTTAAAGAAATCTATTCTAAAAATCTCTCGCCTTACATTAAAATGTCGATGACTCGGCCCAACTTTCTAACATGTAACAGTTCCTAAAACTAGTTTCCCATTAGTTCAAATAAAATGAAATCTAGTTTTAATGATACTGATATTACTAACTTATTGTAGATCTAATTAACCTGGCTTTACGATTCTTGAGAAACCATTTTAAAATGTTCTATGTATTGTTTGAAATATATTTATAACATGTTTTCATACATGCTCCCGCGGTTTATGGAAAGTTATTATCCTATACTTTCAAAAATGAATAATATTAAGTTGGCTAAATAAAACATCGTTGTTATGGCCAAAGTCAAAGTCAAAGTTGGTTATTATTATGTTCTTAGTTCTTACCAATTAGTTCATACATACCTACATTCGATTGTTTATTGTGTTGAATAACAGTGAATTAAAACCATTTCTACAAAAACTACATTTAATTTTGTTGCTAAATTCAAATGACATGTATGTAGTAAAACTCAGCGGACTCTGTGATTGGCTAATTCGTCCCTGGTAGCAGTGAAATGTGATTTTTTTTCTCAAATTCGGTTTGAACCGGTAAAATCTCGCAGTTTGCGGGGCTCCGATTCGTCACATTTCCCAACTCCTACTGTAACCATATTATAAATAAATATTCTAACTATTAATATTTTTATATAACCTGCATTAGTTTTAAATGTCATGCATTTGTTAGAATATTCTAGACCAGTATTTTTATTTGAGTCACTAATTAGCATACTCCATGGACGCTAGTTCCTTGATAGAACCAGTTGTGAAGGATCGTGGCTTCGTATTTTATTATCATTAAGTATCGTTCGGTCTAACATCTCGCTCCTTTCGATACGAATTGTTTAGTGAAATATTTCACGGGGTTTGGAGAGGAATATTTTGTGACACGATTTTTGAACCGGATTTTTTGAAGGTCACCGAGTTTTGGATTTTATTTCGAAAACGTCATTTTACGATGCCCAGCTTTGAGGCGTTCTACCAATTGATGCCGTGGCTTCGAAAGAAGTCGGAAGTGAGTATTTTGTGCAGAACTGCTATGGATATGAGCAATTATTTAAGAAGATTTGTTTTATTTTTAAACTTTTAAAAATAATTGAGATGTTCGAATTCTTGATCGAAGTTTGATGTCTAAGTTTTTTTTAATGTAGCTTCACAAAATTTATACAACCAACTGAAAAGCAAACTAAATTATGCAATTACTCGTACATAATTATAGACAATATGCAAAAAAAAAAAAAACATTCACCATATATTATCATCACTTTACATTTACACTTTTTTAGAACTAATTTTATCATTATTCAATAGTTTAATCATAAAGCCACCGCTTTAGTCCGATTTAAAAGTTATGTATCTAACAACAAATCATGTTATAGAAACTGAATTTCCTCAACTATTTATTACCTAAGTGTAGTAATATTCATTTTATGCCCAGGCATTTGAAATAACTAGATCATTTTGGACGTTAGACACAAACACAACGCTAATACAGCGCAGCGCATAGCTCGCAAGCAGATGGATCAAATTCCATGCGGTTTTTTATTACAATCTAATCCATGAAGGACTGATCTTGAACCAAGGCTGTACGTACAACTGTCGTTTCATTTTATGTTTCGTAATCTTTAAAATGACTTAATAATTACGTGTAATATACACACGCACTGGCCGTAAGCTCACGCGATCAACTAACTGTTTGATGCAATTTCGCGCGGATTTTTGCGTAATTTTGCGTATATTGGGCACACGTGTTCAAAACCACGAAGTATTTTATATAGATCAATTAAGTAACGATTAATTATTATTCACATCAAAAAACAAAACCCACTTCTTACAACAAATTTCGGATTTTTATGAATGTTATAATTAACGTTTGAACTAATTTTAATTAAATTTTGACCCACCCACACTTAGCCACATATCCTTCATATCTTTTTACCCTATGTATAGTTTTTTTCGCAGTATCAGTTTATTAACAAACGTAGTAAAGTTGGTCTATAATGATGAGTACAACTAGTACCTTTCGAGATAGCATATCGGTCTATACAACTCTACCTAATCCCTAACCCAAAACATTTTAATCACAATTTAGTTATTTGGAGTTCGTTTGACGTCACTGACATTGAACATATTTACATCGATTTGATTTTACTCAAAAAAGTTCACAGTTTTATTGGCTCGCGTAAGCCTTGACTAAGTAAATAAATGTTAGAGGACTATTCTCACACAACGTTATCTAGCCCCAAAGTATGTAAGCAATGCTTGTATGTACAGTGCTATAAAACTTATATAAGTAAGTTAATTAATTAATTGAGAATTGTACAATTGTGAATACATTCTTATAATGCATAGAAATATCCAGACGTAAAACAAATATCTGAACACGTCACAAATTGACCCCAGTGGGTATCGAACCCGCAACTCTGTAAGCACTATCGACTAGGCTAAACTAGCGACACGGCCACTCAAAATGTTCCGAATGGGACAGTAAAATGTCCAAGGCTTGTGTCGTGTCTGCATTCCTTCAGAAACAGTATCCGCTCGCCGTCTATCGACATTACCTTCTATTATCGATATCGATAGATTGGCAAGTCGGAGGTCGCCGCCGGAGCGTGGTGGACAGTGTAACCCGAGCCGCGGTTTCCCACCGCAGCGCGCGGGTACGTCGCGTCTTGTGCGCTCGCGGTTACGGCGCCTGTGCAATTACTGCCATCATCGAGCTGCTCGTAAACAATGCTGTTTTCCCGTTAGGATCTAAGTACCTAGTTACGTTTTGTTCCTTCATGAATCTTTCTTCAAATCTCAGTACAAAAATATTCTTAATGGCGAAGAAAGGCGAAATAAAGGAAGACGAATTCCTAGAGAGAGAAGAGTCGGAGTCCCACCAGTGAGAACATAAAATGGGTTCCTTATGCTAACGAATTATACTAGACAGAATTATAATTTGATCATTAAAACTAAAATTAGAAATATCAGGTATAGAATTAAAAATTCAATAAGATGTCAAGGCAAGGATATAAAATTTAAATAACAACTTTCAATCAATAAACAAAAAGAAACACATACCTCTTAAGCATAGCTGTACATAGTTAGTTTATAAATTTCAATAGGTACTTCAAGGGTATTGGAATCCTTACTCTATTGCTTGTTCGTAACATTTCAAAGCCACACATGTACTTCAAGGATGAAGTTGTGAAAATCATATTAACTTCTACAAATACCTATACCTATGTACGTTCTTTCATATGTTCAGATTCATCCGTTCGGGTTCGGGATTCATTAGCTCGTTACGTGCAATTATTGCTCAGGTGTGATTGTGTCCCACTCAGATTTACATTATAGTTTTTGCTACGTAGGTAAGTCGTATAAACCCGTGGGTAGAGCATAACTCTCTAAGCGGGGAAAGTATTTATAGAGCCATTCCATTTGCATTTTGAAACTCATTACAAAGCAGAGTAGTTTATTTTTGAACAATTTTTATGCAATGTATTTCAACACTTCCATATATATAAATAATGTTATCGTCTTAAGAGCATTAATTAAATAATGTTTATATTGTACGGGGTTACTCACGATATAAATAATTGTTTAATTACCTCGACGTTTCGTAGATTAAGCCCCGTACAAAATAAATATGATGTGTTCCAATCTTGAAAGCTTAAAAACAACATCAATTAAATATTTATAAACTTTTTACTTATCACTTTCCACATTGTGTATTTAGTGCAAAGGGCAGGAATACGAAAGCAACGACAAGCCAAAACCATTTCAGTTAGGCGATCGAGTTCTAACGGCCACCTTCGACCGCCAAACGGAAACGGCTATGGATCTGCCACGAGTATTGCTCTCTCTACTATTATATGAAGAAATATAGAAAGAGTAAATATCAAAGCCCAGGTAGGTAGCCCAATAGTTCGACGGTAGACCACAGTCTCTAATTTTCCTGAAATATAAACTCCGTGCTTCTTCAATACTAGACTGAATAGGTTCCTTATGACCAATCGTGCTCTATTTTAGACCCCATCGTCGCTTTCTATCAGGCGAGTTGTACTAAGCTGCTCTATAGGTACCAAATTTCATTTAATTCAGTTCTAGATTTTAAATAGCAACAGACGATCGTATTCAGTTTTGGTAATAAGGTTAAGGCACCCCTCAGGCTCATTGTGTAATATTAATTAAAAGTAAGCATAGCAAGAAGTTATCAGAAAAATAAATACTAACACGCTTTTAATATCTAATTATGACAGTTCTGGCTAAATACATTACTTTCAATCAATTTTATACGTATCAATATTGTTCAAATAAGTTTGAAGGATTCATTGAAGGTCAACAGGCGTGAGAAAAAATATTCCTAAGAGGGAAAACTAAGAAATAATAGCTATTCATTCAATATCTACGGTATCGTAGAGATATCGGGCACGCTGCCGAGACGGTCAGCCCAGGGAGGACAAAATGACAAATGCTTGACGTTATCACTTGCCCGATAACACCCGGTTCCTGCCTCACAAGTAAACGTCCATTCCGAGTTGGCGATAGCTCTTCGATACAACTCGTCTATCCAATATTAAAAAGTAAAATAAAAAACCTAAAAACCCACTCGAATACATTCGAATTAAAAATAATTGAGCTAGCTCGTGAGATGAGATATATTTACGACTTTTTAAGTGAGATGTGGTGTGTGTTGTGATAAAAATATTTATAGCGTGAAATATCAGTTTTGTTTGACTTTTATTTGTGAATCTGGATAATATAATCTGGAGAATAATGTCGCCGAAGCAGAAATCTAAAGCTGGTGGTGTAAGTTCATAGCTCGTTGTTGGGCTTCTGTAAATATTTCATGTGTTTATCTTAATCTTCGTCTTGACATCATCTCGCTTAAGTAATGAGTTTCGAAATTATATAATTTGTTTTAAAAATAACCACTTTCTCAAGTTTAGCTGTTCGAATAACGAAATAGGAGTTATTCAAGTCTTCGCAATGTAAACCGTGAAGCGGTGGCATGTTTTCTATCTTTTTGACGTTACAGCATTAAGAGCATTGAGAAACTCTCGAAGTGAAAGGATGTTATAAGTTTTCTGTGTCTGTTATCTATGTGCCTGTATGTGGCATTGTATTCGATTTACATTACTTTATTTTAACTTGTTCAATTTCCTTATACATAGTAAAGTTTTCGGTCTGTCTTCAGCTGACGAAACGTTACGAAACGGAAGATGAGTTTTTTACGATGAAAGTGGTTCTAAGCTTAAGTTTGAGTCAATATACATGAATATTATTTTTTAATTTCAATACGATTTGACTAACTTTGCTGTTTTTTGACGGAAACACTACATACCTATTTACACTAAGACCACACGATTATATAATCTAAATTGAGCTGTTTATACTTGTGATTTACCTAACCTTAATTTATGGGCCTTGTAAATGGTAGAAATACAATTAGTCTAAAGTTTTAGATGAAACATATACATATTGTTTAATCAGAGCTGAACAAGCTTATTTAGATTACGATTGCACCACACCTACTCGGGAGAAAGAAAACCGGTAAAAAGTTTGTTTCCCTTATCTGTCTTGACTTGTTTAATCAAGCATGTGTCTTTGTACTTTCGAGAGTTAACTGAAGACGCCGTATCTCGGGTTCACTGTGTTATCTCAGTATACGTGTACTCATGCATACTTCACTTGGCGCCCATGTCGCCGAATGGTCACATTGTACACGACTGGGAGAAATTTCATCTTTTTTGCACATTACAGCACATTTTAGCGTACCAGAAACGATATAAAATTAAACACACAATGCTATAAACCATGAACATAAATCGAAGAATCCATTACACGTAGAGTACCTCAATCAAGTGATTGTTAGCAATCAACGTACGCTACGTCACGGTAAAATTACAGATGTATGGTAGATTTTTTAAAAAGAGCTCAACCAATGGAATTCCTAGTCCAACAGTGGCTTAGTAAATAGTGGTAGTTTAAGCTATTAAATTGTTGTGATCTGAACTCGTATTTAAAGCATTATAGGGGACTTAATCGAAATCCAAATTATTACTAATTTTTAATAATCAAGACGGAAAAATGTAGGGAGAAAAAGAACAGAATATACCTCTATAAAGATAAGAACAACTTTATTTGCAAACAGATGCATTTGTCTATTAGCTTCATGATAAAACTTATAAATATAGGTAAAATGCTTTATAATTTGACGTCTTTCGTTATATACATATACATATCATCATAGGTATAACATATTCGTATTATAACTGTTGTGTCCATAATATCTGAGTAGCGGTTGTTTAGCTGATTGGGTTTGATTAATGATCAGCGTATCAATACAGGACTCGTTAGTCGTTACAAATGCATATCATTAAATTACAGACGAAGACCGAGAAACATTTTTTATCCATAATAGTTTGACCGCACATCTGATGTTAAGAGACGATACATTCTCTGATAGAGCTAACCTAGATGAAACCGATTACCTCTAGATTTCAAGATACTCAAATTACAAAACGTCTAGTCAAATAAGGTATTCCCAAGTTTAGATGTCGATTTCGGTAAAATTTTAAAAGAACCCACCCACCTGGCAAGTATACCTATGCCTTGAAACAAAAAAAAAACAATATCGGTTCAGGCGTCTACCAATAATTAAATAATGAACCTTCTAACAATTGAAATAATGAAATCTTTCTAACCCCTTTTTTACTTTAGTGATGGGTATTAAGTACTCAGTAGATATTTAATTCGACTGCCACGATTTCCTGTTTGTCATTACCGTGTAGGTACCTAGGTCATATCTATAGGTTCTTAAGTAAATACTGTTATCAATTCAGACTCGTTTTTGACCTTCATTCAACTACTCAAAAGGTAAGGTTACCTTAGAATTTTGATAAGATCTAATTTTACCGTTTATATTTGAAAGGACCTTGATGTTTCATTCATCCATTCAAAAAGGCATTCTGATGACTCTTTTACTTATTTAATCCTACTAAATTCTACCATTTTAATTTTAATCAGAATAAAAAAATTCAAGTCGACAGTGAATTGGTTTCTTCTATTATCATTCTATTGTAAACCACATCATCGTTCAACACTAAGCAAGATGGTTATCAATCGCAAACTATTCAATTCTGCAAGTGAAAACTTATAACTCAGAATTTGGTAGCTTACTTTGGAAACTACACGGTGTAACCGGAGGGCGTGGCCTGGTCATCATGGTATGGCCATCTAGAAATGTGTCAGCATTTCCCATTGGCTGACGCATTTATAGATGACCAATAGCCGTGGTCCCGAGTTTACCCGAAGATTTCTTATCATACCCGAGCGTGACGCTAGAATTCAATTCACAGCACACGAAAAATCTGTCTAGGCGCATCAAAAGAAGTTTTCATTTCAAAAACAACACAGATACAATATTAATAGCACACTAGCTATTTTATCTGGTAGAAAGCGCGTTCCTTAGACAATAGTCAATTTCTATATTCTATCTGTCGACGTGGGCAGACTCTAATAACGTTTATCGGACTGGTTACGCCTGTTTATAGAAAAAAAATGCTGGTATGCGTGTTAAAATAAATATCCCATCAAACCGGTTTCGTTTAATACGATTTTGAGTACAAAAAGATACTAGAAATTTTTCCGATTCCATAAAATATGTCGCTTGATTACCTTGACGTAATAAGTTGATTCCTGAGAATATTCTAATTAGGTATTTGTTTAACTATTGCATAATGTTAAATAATGCTAATAAAATTATTAGTAGGTCCTACTTTTTGTTTGGCTTAACCCGACACCTGAAGGTCTAATAATATTTTAATTTGTTGTGGATTTATCAGTATTTAATTATACATTTTTTGCCCATTTATTTAGGACTAGCGTGCTTACTGTGCTATGTACCTATCTGTTTATGCAAAATTAAGCCCGATATTACACTATTTTCTATACTTTATTCCCTGAACCTACCCCATTAGCATTTCCCATATTCGACATAAAAATTATGTCTAAGTGATCTTGAAGGCTTGTACCTAAGTTTGGCTGTATACAGGTACAAAACATTTCACAGATATTTAAGCAAACGTAATTTTTCTTTCATTTGATATGAATTTTTGAGCATGTAAATTATAGCATGGGATTTTTGTAAGGACATTATATTTATAAGTTTGACATGTTAACAGGTTCTCTTTATTGCACAAAAAGTATGTACATTATATAGCACGCGGTTGGTACGTATTCATGCACACTGCAACTGGATACTACTACGGGGCCAGTCCTGATACAATATTAATAAATCCATTCAGTAAAAAAAAAATTGGTTGCCTGTAAAGTCGGTATACGGGCGAAAGTTTTACGTGACAACGACTTTGAGTGGTAAAATAATTTTACGGAAGGGACGCGTGCCTTTCACTTTTTATGTCTGTCTCTCTCGCTCTTAGGCGGGCTAACCATGCCCGAGTGGAAGGGACGCGTGCCTCTCACTCGCTCTCGTTGTGAGCGCATAACGTGAGCGGAAACGTAACGCAGTTTCTTGAAGTGTCACCCGGCAAACCAATTTATAAGACGTTGTCACGTCAAAAACACATTCCAATGGAGCCAACTAAAACCTCAGTTTTCTTGCAATTTCAGGATTGGTGTCGTAGCAGTAGCCATCTTTGTATTCACAGATTTGGAGCTTTTTTTTTGTTTCACTTTGTATAATTTAAAACATTGCACGCTTATATTTTAAGGGCGTGTCTTTGTGTTTCGCGTATGGTGTTGCCTTGGAATTCTGATCGTTTTCGCGCCCACAGTCACTGACACCGCCGTGGACACCGCCTTATCGACGACACTTAAGATATTCTAACAGATCTCAATACATACTCTCTTTAGTTGTTACACTTAGTTTTGGACTCACTGATAAAACGCATGTACACATTGTAATATAATTTTACAACGTGTTATCTTCAGCTGCATTCTGCGTAGAAATAAATTTATTCTTAATGTGTGTCGTATTGTGTTCTACTCTGGCGGCGACTCTTCTTAGTATCTCAATCTCACAGTACATGTGCCGGATATGTTGCAGTCGCACGCATCCGCCAGCGCGGAGCGTCGTGAGCACCTCTACAAGATCCTGGTGATCGGAGAGCTGGGTACTGGGAAGACGTCCATCATCAAGCGCTACGTCCACCAGTTCTTCTCGCAACATTATCGCGCCACCATCGGCGTCGACTTCGCTCTCAAAGTGCTCAACTGGGACGCGCACACGGTCATCAGGCTGCAGCTATGGGACATCGCAGGTACGTACTGATGGTTATATATGTACCTTCACAATGCAATCAGCTTGATCTCGGCATGGTCAAATCAAATCAAATCGTTTATTTGTTAGAAACATGGTCGTAGCCAAAGATCTCAATACACAGATGTGCCCTCCCAAACTTCACGGCGCACGGAATCATGTCATTGTTGGGAAGAGTGAGTTCACTTATTCCGTTATAGTCGGGTACAGGAAGCGGTGAACGCCGGACGTTTTTACTTATCACTATTCGTTGTCAACCACCAAAATAAGAAGAACCACAGCATATCGCGCCGCTAGCGGTTCTAGGTGTCAAGTAGACTGGTTACGTGTAAACTACTTACAACACATAGAGACGCAGTTTAATACCAATTTCAAGTTACTCAGGGCACATCCCTTGGTTTATATCGATGGTCGTAGCACATACATTTACTGCCATGTACAGATGTAATTCGGAAAACCTCTCGGTTTTTATCTTACCCGTTTGAAACAGAGAAAAGGATTGTCATTCCGTATGCGAACCGTTCCGAGTGCGTTCTGATTCACCCTGGAGTGGAGACCGTGAATCAAACTTAGTGTAGGACGCCCTGAGACTAGCTGTAGGAACGATATTCGAAAGACAGGTTGGAAACGTAAATCGCGCCGAATATCTCAAACCTCCTTAATGATCTCAAAGACAATTCTTGTCAGCTATCATAATCAATGAAAAAAAAAGTTGCTACATCACAAAAAATATGGAGGACGAGTTTGCAATTTTTCACATATTTTTTGCTACAGTTATGTTAATATTTACTTTAACTTTTTTCCTGTTGCCCTTGATGTTGGATTTAGGCTAAAGGTAACAGAAAGTATCTTCCTTAAAATAAGACTTTGATTTGTTCTAATTTACTATTTTTGAAAATTGGTATTGAGAAGAAAAACATGTTATGCCACTCTCTCCTTTGGTATCAGTCTATTATTGCAGGAGAATGATAATGTTAACAAAATAAAACTAAAAATCACGATTGAGTCTTGCATAATGTTTATTAGATCATAATGATAGTGCAGTGCTAGGTAATAATATGGACTCTTCATGTTCCAATAGTTGCGTGTCACTTTATTGTTATGGGCAGGTATGTTGCTTAGTGCTTACAAGCACATATCCTAATAATCTCCTCGTCTTACAAATCTACAAAAAAAACTATGTATAATTTTGACATGGTCTGGGAAGTTAAAAATGATAAGAACATTCACCATCTTTCAGTACCTGTACAGTGAACATTCATTCCTTACGTATGTTTTAGTAATAAATTGTTTTTGATTTCACTTTTTTGCGACTATCATTGATCACCAAGATTTCTTGCTTCTTGATGAATTTAACGTCTGCCATTTACCGCCAAGCCTCAAGTTCTAAGGATGTGAGAACTTCGTTGAAGATCCACATTCCAATATAATTCTCCAATAATATTAGTTTATGATGAGCATATTGTTTGTTATCTTGAAGGAATACCCAGACAGTGATGCAAACTTTGTTTACTGAGCCCATTAGCTTTCCGATGACTCTAGTAAATATCTAATTACTAACAAATTCAAAATCAAATCACAATAAAATGATAAAACATTAGTGGTTTTCCTATTCCAATGCAGTTTATTTGAAACCACTTAATAAGATAAACATGTGACCTTATATTGTTATTTGAAAACGAATGGCTGATTCAATTTGGTTTTTTGTTATTCGCGTCTGCTTAAAATCATAAATGTCCCTTTCCGCTCTTGTCAGAGACATCCGGACCTTAAGAGATACTGACTACAGGGCCCTGCCAGCTAATATATCCCTACCTCAATGATATTTACTCGTCTATGAAACTAGGTTTTTACAATAGTGTTTGTTGTGTAAGACGCCAAGGAAAGGATAGCTATTTTCGATTAATGGACGATATAGACAGCAGTATAAGGTGCAGTTTTGGGAAGTTGTAGAGCATGTAAATTTTATAATATTTTATCAATAAAATGTACGGAGCAACCATGAAAAGTTTGGGAAGCAACCCTAAACGGCGTACTGTATAATATACTAGAGATTTTGCTTTCAGGCCCACGTAGTTCGTAAAATTTCAGGGATAATCCCATTAGGTATTATTCTATCCCCCTCATATTGGAAATGAGAAAGAGAATGTTTGTATGTTTGCTGCCCAGTCATGCCAGAACAACTAAACAGATCAGATTGAAATTATCAACACATTAATACTTGGATTAGAACATATTCCTCTTTATCAACTGAAGATAACGGAAATAGAAACAACGCGGGTAAAACCACGAGGTGCAGCTAGTCAAATCTATTAATTGCATTATTTAAACGATGTAAGATATTAAGACAACGTGCTTTACGCCTTTCGGAAATTATGCCAAATACATGCGTCTATCTAGAGTTTAAATTATTATTGGACCCAATTTCACGATACCAGTTACGTATTTCATTCCAATATGTAGGACTAAATTAATACGTATTATTTATCACAATAATAGTATGAGTGTGTTTCTATGCTTATTTATCGCTTTTTTTGTAAACTATGAGTCAGGTGGTTATTCACCAATATGTTTATATCGTCCTCCTGTCAATATTCCTTATCAATGATTACAATTTTCGTTTCCTCACATCTAGAGAAAATCGGTTTCCGCTCCATTATAGATTTTGATGTCGTAAAAAGCAGACGGAGTATAACATCATCGTGGCGTTATTTATACAGAGTTCAATTTCAGGGCAAGAACGTTTCGGCAACATGACGCGCGTGTACTACAAGGAGGCAGTGGGGGCCTTCATAGTGTTTGACGTGTCGCGGGTGGCCACCTTCGATGCCGTGGCCAAGTGGAAGAACGACCTGGACTCCAAGGTGCAGCTGCCAGACGGCTCGCCCATCCCCTGCGTCTTACTGGCTAACAAGGTACGTACACTAAACTTACTTGTAAGCTCTAACTTTCAAATATACAATTGTAGTATGAAAACTAACGTGGTTATTACACATTTTACATAAATACACGGGTAACTCACGTTTAATATAGTCAGTCCAGTCCGACTCAAGTTTCGATCGCGTCCGGCGATCTTTTCAGAGAGAGTGCGCGCGCGGGTTCGCAGCTCGTTTAGCACAGAAAACGAGCTAAACGAGCTGCGAAACCGCGCGCGCACTCTCCTGAAAAAGATCGCCGGACGCGATCGAAACTTGAGTCGGACTGGACTGACTATATTAAACGTGAGTTACCCGTGTATTTATGTAAAAAATATACAATTGTTTTTTTATAGTATAGAGTGCCGGCACTAGCTCGATTGTAGCCTGATGGTACACGCCTGCCCATAACAGGCACTATGTCAAGCAGCTATTGGAACATAAGAGTCCAAATCATTGCCTAGCTCTGCACTGCGGTCGTCGTCTTGAGATATTAGATGATTGATCTCTATGCCCTGTAATTTCTCCAGAAACGTAATCCTTCTAACCGGAACAAAGTGATGTTTGGAATTTACTGCTTGGTGATAGAATAACTGGCAAACCACTATAGTAAAAAGTTGGATTAAAACTCCACGGAAAGTTAGATACTTTTATAGATTTCGTACGTTTTCTGGCCATACTGCTACTCACATTTTTTGCCCTTTCGCCTTTATTTTGTATCTTATTGGCTAACAAGGTTTTTAATGGTATTTAATGGTAAACAAGGTAATGTCCTGGAAACTTTCGTAAAAAGGAGATCAATGTTTTGATCCAAATGTATTTAAAGTTATCATATTCATCAAATTGGTAGTCCTTGAATAGGCAGCTTAGAGTGATGATTTATAAAGTGAATTATAAAGTTTTTTTTTCTAATTGTCATAGACAACCTAATATTTGCATGCCGTAAGGTTGATTATGGAGTGTTCAATGTAAACATTTAAGATCTTATTGTAATTACCCATTTTCGCAAATTAATAAATGTATTTATTTATTTATCCTATCGTCCACAAAACTCACCAGTAATCTCACATCATTATCATCTCGTCTCAAAAAACATAAATATTAAATATAAAACCTATGTTACCTATGTCTAGCATTATAACAGCCAAGAATGGCATGGACAGTGAGAGCGATGCCGATTTCAATGAGATTCAACTAATGACGCTTCATTTTCCGTAGTGCGACCAGCAGAAGGAGGGTCTGGTTAACTCGGCCGCCAAGATGGAGGAGTACTGCCGAGACAAGGGATTCGCGGGCTGGTTCGAGACCTCGGCCAAGGAGAACATCAACATCGAGGAGGCGGCGCGCTCTCCCTCGTCAACAAGGTAAGATCTACGAGGATTCGGGGCACGGGTGGCGGTAGCAAGAAGACACAAGATTAAGGAGTATTTCTAAGAGACGGTTCGTGGACTTAGTCGTACCAATTGGAAGCCTTGGAACAGATCGTGAGACGTGCCAAAAGGCTGATAGGCAATAGGAATGATCTTGAAAGACTTCAAAGTCTTTGAAGATCGCTGCAAAATTGATATCGGTTTTTGTCGTTTAGGTACACTTCGGAGATTGCACACTCTGTAGTAATTTAATACTACCTTGCACTTTTTCCTATCTGACTACTCGTAATTCGCAAAAGCGACATCGTTTCGAAATCAATGTTCCAAAGACTCGAAGGTTGTTATTCTACTCTTGTAGTAAGAACGTCTAGGCTGTGGAGCGCGTTGCCTGAGTAGATTTTTCTCGATGGTTACAATCTTGGTGTTTTCCATATCGAGAGTGAATCGGTTTCTTCTATGTAAGCGCGCTCCATCGTATACCCCATCGTCACTTAACATCAGCCGAAATGGTGGTCAAGTATAAATATTTAAAAGTTTAAAAAAAAATAGGGTTCTCTCAACCCAAAAAATCAAAGTCAATTCATCGTGTTTTGAATGCGAATAAAGGCATTGCATTAGTTCAGCTGGACGGCTGATCCATGCTATCCTAATAGACGGACATTACGTAGGCATAATGTGCTGGTAGGTAGGTAGGTTATCAATGTGCGTAAATATAGAAATAATTAAATTATCCATAATTTACTCGTACCTCACAGTGAATTAATTTAAATATTTCAAATACTAATCTTTTACCTTTAAACGAGCAATTCCTGTAGGTATAAATAAATAAATATTGGTGGACAATTTTCACACAACACCGTCTGACCCCAAACTAAGGAATGTATATATATATATAATCTTAATCTCGGAAACGGCTCGAACGATTTTCATGAAATTATGTATACCGGGGGTTTCGGGGACGATAAATCGATCTAGCTAGGTTTTATTTTTTTAAAACATAATTTTATGCGCGTTTTTAGACAATGAAAAACTCCTACAATGTCATTAGAATACGATAACTTATTTCGCCACTATTCTCTAAGTCTAAATGGCTCAGACGGGATATGCTCGCCCTCGGAGTCAACAGGCCCCGGATCGAATCCTGATGGTTACACTCGGGTCTTTTCTTTTTGTTCTTTTTTTTCTGAGAAAATCTTTTACTTAGAGCCGTTTATAAGCGCATTTAAACCGAGCAAAGCTCGGTCAACAAGGTACTAATACCTAAATAAACTATAAATAACTATTTGGTCAAAAGTTTTCTTCATATGTAGATATTCTTCCGGATTATTCTGTTATGTGGGCGAACTCCATCATGTCCTCTCATAGAAATAGAAAATATCAAACTCTTTATTTGAAATAAATTAAATCACCATAAAGGACGTAGCAATAAAAAACGGGACGATAGAATCTTAAAATCTCTTTAAAAAGCTAAATGTTAAGATCTACCTATCTAATCACGTTTCACGTTCGTGGTTGTGTGGGTGTACGAATACTAATAATAATAGGCAATACCTACTAAGTCAATCAAGATACCTCTCATCTCCGTCTAATTATAATATTATTCATTATAGATAGATTAACATAGAAGCTTGCATGAACAAACAAATTATTGCCATAAAAATTATGAAAATTTTATAAGGTAATAAAGTCCACCGTATGTTAACACACAGAAATATGAGGATGTTTGTAGAACATTAATATTTCAATAATAATAAATTGTGCGAATTGAATATTTATCTAAATATTTAAAGCATGTTCCACACGGACTATCTGCCAGCTTTTTTAAAACTGTCTTCGGCAGAATCTACCGAGTTGTGCCGTCTAGATAGTTCGACGACCGACGACGACGACTGTCGACGTGTATTATAATAAATGTTTCAATCACTTTACTATCATCCCACGAAAGTCTTCATACAAGGCAAGTACGAGTAGTCTACATACCTAACATCTGCAGAGAGGATAGCGGTTCGTATCTATGGTACATACTTAGCATAGAAGAATCGCAAATTTTGAGCAACCAGCCTTTAGAAGCCTAATTAAATCGGCGTCGACTTTGCTATTACCGTCTCTATAATTTAAACGAAATGAAAAGAGAGACCAATGTCGAAAGCTACAGACAAAACTGCAGACAGTTTTAGATAAAGTCAAAGTAACCGAATAATTGTGTCTCATCGTTACATTTGTATAAACTATATATTTTTCTTGGTGTTTTGTAAATAAATTATCTATATCGATTATCCATCTTTATGTTTATTTAGGCGCTAGACCCCAGGGCTCAGGTTAGAAGGGTGCTGTGAGGAGCGGGATCGCGCTCGTTATCGTGTAATTTATGTGATCCCCGAGCAGCCTCGTGACACAATCCTATCAAGTTCTCATTTGGCTGCATCTAAAATTAGATTAACTTATGAAATAGTTGTTACGTTGACTCTCGGCTGACACAATCGGTTTATTTTTAGATCATGGTTTTCGCTTTGGTTGTCTATAAAATAACGAAGCCTTCCGGTGCTATAGCTGTTCTAATGAAATGAATATTAAGTTAAATTTCCTAAACAGCTAATTTTAATGATGCTAGGGCTTAGGACCTCAAAAGTACAGACAAGGTCCAATCCTTCGACCTTGTGATGAGTTTATTACCACTGCCCTTTAAAATTTAATGTTATTATCATTACTTAAGCGATATTGACTGTGGTTGTATGGTGGGGTGAATGGGTAAAGTAATGTGGACTATTAGTATCTACTATTTACAGCGACGTAAACGTAACAATATAATATTGTTTGCGTAATACTACAGAAAAACTTTTGAGATTGACGCAAAAAAACTATCAAAATAATCTATATATATATAATATAAATCTTATCTCGTATTAGAACTTTCAGATTTGTTGATTTAATCAAAACGAAGTAAATATAAATTGTTCCTTTTTAGATCTGATTGAATCGATGTTAGATGTGTATCCAAAAATAAAAGTTATTAGCAATAAGTTGCGAAGTCATTAAGCAACTAAAAATCTACTTACCTAAGTGCTCCGTACTTAGTTTTTTGTGGGAGTTGTAAGTATCTCTAATCGGATTAATTTATCCCACTTGTATGCATCAGATGACGCAACTCATATTACCGTTATGACTATCATACTAGCTCGGCCGCGCGGCATCACCCGCCTGTTCGTAGAGCCTATCATCGTCTACGCGGTTCGGACTATCAGACGCAAAAAAACATAACACTGAAACTACGAGAGTACCTACCGACAAATATGGAAACACAATATACGTACCGAGGTGTTGGTAACGGTTACAGCATAGTGAGTTTGTTTCCCATCACAAAAAACTCGCTAGAACAAGTTCACCGTGTTCAAATAACATTTCCAGCTTTCTACGAGTGTATTGATAGAGTTTATTAATTCTGAAATGAATTAACTTCTAGGTAGATCGTGGGGCGTGTTGAGTAAAATAGATTGTCACGACTTTTTCTATCTGTTTTCATACGCAATTAAGACACAAACTACCTAATGCAGCTTTTATATATTTATGCCGTAAGATAACAAACACTGCCACATCGTGAAATAATAATTTAGCCTGAAACAGTATGAAATCATTTATATTTTTCAAATGTTAAAAAAAAATCAAGCAGACCAATGTTACCCGAAAAAACTTTTCCAAAGATTGCTTTAAGCACGAGTATAGTAAACTACGCTCTCTTTGTATATTTGTATAAATATGGCAACACCAACGAATATTTCGGATGTCTTTTTACACACATCGATAAACACGACGGCATTTTGTGAGTCGGTTGCGTTGCGGAAGCCCCATCGTTCACCTTCGTAGATAATGATGGTTCAAGCTAGTTTGGTTACGCATCAAACGAAACGGGAAACTTAATATTCGACCTTTCTGGGAAGGTCTTATTAACGTCTCTCATTAATCACAGCTATTTCGTAATAAACTGGAACTCGGGTCCTTCTCTCACGAGGAGAGAGATAATGCTATAGTCAACTACTGTAGACAAGTGCGGGTTGGTAGATAACACATGTCCTCGAAAGATGTATTTTTTAACCCCCGACCAAAAAAAGGGGTGTTATAAGTTTGACGTCGATGTCTGTCTGTCTGTGTGTGTGTCTGTTTGTGGCACCGTAGAGCTCAAACGGATGGACCGATTTCGATGCGGTTTTTTTGTTTGAACATTAATATCCGTGTGGATGTTCTTAGCTATGTTTGGTTAATATCGATTCAAGATATTTATATATTATAAGACAAAATATTTCTTCACAACCTAACTCAATATGGATATCAAAAGGGCTTGACTAGTAGAATGTTGTACAGATAACAAATCTGAGGTAGTCGGGGGTTAATCAAAATTTTTAATTTTGTTCTTGTTGGAAAATTACGATGTCGGTCAGTCGGTAGAGAATTTATCGAGTATTTACTTCATATTACTTATTATAAATTGAAGTCATATTCTGAAGTAAAGTGGTTTTATCATTTAGAACCATCTTATAAAGATACGATCGAATTCAAGCAACGTTTTTACAATTTCTATCAACAAGACCGTTTAGATCTGAGATTACAAGCTATTGATGAGTTTATCTATTCACGAATCAGGATGTTTCGTAAAAGCAATTTGTATCTCAGAATTTCAGTTCCATATTCATCCGGGTTTAAAAGTTATGTAACACACGTAACATCTAAATTCATATGATAAAGAGAAAATAAATATATTGTTATAAAATCTTATGTAATCAAACTATCAGGTGGCTAGTGGGCCAACGTTTTAGTGCAATCACTTTAAAAAAGCAATTCTGCTCTATGTGTGGGGATCCGAGTTAGGAGGCTTATTTCCTCCTATGTTAATTGTCTTTGGATTGCTAGAAAAATGAATGTGTTGTAATTTCCAGATCCTTCTAAACGACAAACTGCTGCAGAGTAGCGACGCGCGGGACGGGGAGAAGTTCGCGCTCGAGCACAAGATCGCCAACGGCGAGAACAGCAGGGACGCCGGCGGCAAGTCCTGCAACTGCTGACCAATCACAACCTCTCATTCTCTTGACGGACCAATCGCGGCGCGACATTCCTTATAGGACCAATCATGACGCATTGTCTTTATAAATGGACTAATTACGGAGTGGCATTCACGAAACGTTTATCCGCTAAGTGCCTGTTGAATTGTTTAAACTTTGTTATTTTTGTAGGTACCTACCATGGGTTCGTTTAGCCTCGGAGAACACGATATCGGAATCAATATTCGATGTTAAGAAATAGAGCTGATATAGTGTAACACTTTTTAAACAGTTTTGTAACACCCTGCTTTTATTTTATTTTTAATATTTCACAGCGTGTTGTTTTCTTAGTGAACCAATCGCGATGCGTTGTTTTACGAACATTTCACATGCAGCTATTTTTCAGACTTTGTTTAAACATTGTTGAGATTTTAGATTTTAGATTGCTTGCGACTGTTGATATGAGATTGTATTTAAGTTATTAGCAAGCAATACCAAATATTGCCCTAAGTACTAGTACGACACTCGCCGCCATTTGTTTAGTTTTACGACCAAACATTGTTACGGACCAATCAGTAGCATTCCCAACAATTAGAATTGAATAGAGAGTAGCAATATTAGTAACGTGTACCACTGGATTACACGAGAAATAATAACACACTTAGTGGCACTTTACTACTGTTTATTTTCATTAAAGGATTTGCGGAATTTTTCTATGGTGTAAGAATCTTGAAATAAAAGAAATATATCAGTTAATTAAATTAACTGGTTACTCACCAGTTATGTGGTTCGTCCAGCCCATTGAGTATCCACTCTACGGTCCAGTCTGACTTAAGTTTGAGTCGGTGTTTTGCAAAGTGCGCGAACGATTGCGTCTCGTAATACATTGCATACGGCCATTGGCGGATGCAGTCGAAACTTAAGTTCGGCTAGACGACCCATGTGAGTAACTTATTAATTAATTCAAGATGTGTGTACTACCATGTTGGTATTCAGAGTAAAACATTACAATATTCAACATAGTCTTCATTCATTCTATGATCGTCGTTCACATGTTAATATCTCTCTATTTAATTTTATAATTGATTGCATTTCATCTTTTCTGTGCGTGCATTCTTATTTGAACAAAGTTGTTTTATATTTATTTTAGGTTATCATAAGAGCTTTTATTTTTTTCTATATTATTTAAAAATGTTTTCAGCTGCAGGATTTGTAAAAGAGATTGTTATTGTAAATACTTACATTTTAAAATGTTATATTTTTAAATTTGTCACGAGATTGTGTTGGTTTCATATTATAGAGCTATGGATTGAAATGATTTAAAATGTTTCATGACCATCGCACACTATACGACGACTAAATATGTTTGTATTTATGCAAAATGAGAGCTGTAGTTGTTCTTGAGTTTTGTAATACAACTGATAGTAGTCCCTGGGACCAGAAAAAAACATCATTGTTTGTTTCCAGCAAGAATAACTTTTTCGCAATTTGTCAATTGGAATCACTACTCAGACTGTAATTCCGGTTTAAATACGGAGTGAGACACATCTGTCGATATGGTCTGTGTTGTGGGCCGGAGTGGCAACGTGAGGGACAAATGCATCCCGTAATGCAACTACCAGTATATTTTCCAGTCTTCTCGTGACCAAGACTGTTGTCAAGCGACGGAAATACTGGAAGATAATTGCAAATGATAAATAAGATCACAATTATGTTCAGTACAATATTGTTATAAATGCTTACTTATGTCAATTCTTGAATCTTAAAACATTTGCTTTTGAGTAAATCATTTCGGTTGAGGAAATAAATCTTATTATTTACTAGCATATTATCAGCATAAGATACAAAGTGCCTATATTTCTGATCGAATTTACACTGTACAATAGTTAGATATACATACGTACTTCTCTGATTAATAGTAATTTTATTATTAAACTATTAAGTCGTCCAGTGCCATTCGCGGCTGAAGTCAATGATTTTATGTACCTATAGTAAATTATAAGTGGAATAATGAGTAAATAATTATTATAATAAGTATTATCTACTTATTGTGTAAGTGTGTGAGGTGTTGTTGTAATAAAATATTTAGAGAACAGAACCAGTTTATACATTTCATTCCTCGCGTCCGGATAAGTTGGAAAATATTGCAAGGACACGAGGCTGCTCCTCTTTAAGATAAGAACTCATGGAGCGGTTTCCAACCGCGGGCGCGAACCGCGACGGGTGACAGTTTAATTTAAAAAACTCACGAACCCCTAGCCTTTAGCGGTTTCGCAGCCGCGACTGGTGAGATTTTCGCCTGCGAACGTGGCGTGTAACGGGCGGGCGGCTACCTCCCTACCGCTGCCGCTAAACCGCCTCGTGACTTTAATTTCAATTTTGGCATATAAATCTGCATTCTACAGCAGTTGCGGGCCCGCGCCCGCGCGCTAACTCGCAATGGAATAGTTGGGAACCGCTCCATGAGTTCTTAGCCTTATATTCATCATTCCCATTATCGTTATTAATGACATGGGAATAATAAGTACTACTCGTCCACTGGTGGACATTGGTATACTGCCATAGATAGACCTATATATGTCCCCACTGATGGAATTGGGACTTTTTTCTCACAAGAAGAAAGTTGATAGATAGCTATTAATACGCCGCGTTTGCTAAGTTGACGGATGACACATGCTCTCGAAATATAGGAATTTCTTGTATTATGCTCGTTTTCTCGCAATGTTTTCCATTACCTACCGTTTTAGTTAGTGATGATGATAAACTTAGATCTGCACTTGGATAGATACCTGGAGATGCAGGCGGGATTGGAATCTACGATTCCACGATTGTGGAATCAATGTTCCGGTCACTAGGCCGTATTACTTATTTGCGGCTGAATAACGTAGGCTTCCCCGTAATACGCCACTCAACCCGATACTTAAGTTTGCAACCACCAGCAGCTGAACAGTTGAACTGAATCATTCTGGACAAACACTGCCGTATTCCAAAAAACATTTCCTCATGGCAATGTTTCCAGAGTAATCAGACAGCAAAGAGATAGATTATGTTATATGCGGGCGACGAACGCAGTGCAATGTGAGCCGGTAAATTGGACTCTTCAGGTTTATAAAACTAAGGCATTGTTGTTATGACCAGCCAGGACTCCAGTTTCCTTGGTATCTTGTAACACAGTGGTGAGGTTTGAAACTTAGCGTTACAGCCGTGCTTCCAATACACTTCATAATATAGCTATGGGACGAAAAGAGCTGTACCTGCCTGATGGTAAGTCACATATACCCAAAGCAGTACAGTACGACTCAGATATTTGAAAATGTTGACTTCAAATCACTGTCTAGCGCTGCACTACGATCGTCACCCAGAGATGAAAGACGATTTATCTCTTTGCCCTGTATTGGATGTACTCGTATCAAAATATTAGAAAAGAAAAAGAAAGAAAGCTCTTCAAAACAGATCACAATAATGTTTGGTGTTGATAAATTATGTAAATGTACTACTCCAGACGGACTCTCCAAAGAATGGTATCACAAAAAATAAGAAATCAAGGAAAAAAATCAAGTGCTTGTAACTTGTAATTATTGTCAAGGGAACACTACCCAAATAATATCGCACTATAAATAATAAATTCAATTAAAAAAACCGACTTCAAAAAATCAACAGATAAATAAACATTATGTCACATATTTATCTAAATACACTTGGGTAATTGAGACGAGTCTAATGATATCTTAATTGTCAAATCCATCCAGCCGTTTAGATGATACTTACATGGGAATTAAGTAATTTACAAACATACAAGATACGCGCGAAAACATAACCCTTCTTTCAGTCGGGTAAAAATAACGATGGTAAGTACTTACCAAAGGCTCTTACAGTGATATTTATCGTTACACCAAGCCCGTAAATTCTCTCTCAGACTCAATGTTTCCTGAAAAATACAAGTCTTCAAGTCTGAAATGAATACATTCCACATAAAAAAGCGTATTTTGGATCACATCATCGATTTCCATCAGGCGAGTTGCAGTCAAACGCATAAAAACTACGTCCATGTCAACTGTGAAACTATTCCCAAATATTATCAATTATAAATATATGTTGCTAGTTGCACTAGAAGTTAATTTATCGATGAACATAAATCTACACGCCCTATAATAACAGGCAAACTATTGCGTTACCGGTATTGCATAGACTAATAGTTCAGAGTAATGATCCCACCATCATGGGAAATAACGACGTAGACAAATCGTCGAATGCCGCTTCCATACCTCCGTATTATCTACACACGCCCACAACATTGGCGGGACCGACATAATCAATTTAATTAATTAATATAATTCTTGTCCGGTTCTCCACCAAAAGCAGACCATACAACTGGTATATTAAATGTTATGGTTAAGCTATCCTATAGAGACCACAGTACCTTCTGCAGCAACAAAGTTGCACTTAGTATTATGTAGATGCAATAGTAGCTCCGATGGGAACAACTGCCTAAACCTCATTTAGATAGACTTTTTGTTTATAGCCTATTTGTTTATAAGTATGCAAATACTAGCGGATGTAGACGTAGTCCTATATACTCGTTTTAAATACCTACAAAATACTGAACTATACATTTAAAATCACTACTCAATGCTATCCCGATCGCAAACGACGATGCGGCAGGCCAAAAAAAAAACGCTGGCGGGATGACATTGATAACATTCAAGACTGGGAAACATTAACCCAAGATTGGGACAAGCCTTGCCCAGCATTGGGACAGTATAAGCTCCAAATAATACATTTAAACAATAAGGTAGGTACAATTAATTTTATTTAAACAAGAACAAAATTAAAAATGTTGATAACCCCCGAGTACCTCAGATTTGTTATCTGTACAGCATTCTACTAGTCAAACCCTTTCATTTGATACCCATATTGAAGGGAGTTGTGAAGAAAGAAATGTATTCCGCCATTTTGTGGTAGCGGCCATCTCGCCATTTTGTGGTGGCGGCCATCTTGGATTTGAAATTTGTTATAGTGTCTATAGTGTTCTACTAGTCAAGACCTTTCATTTGATACCCATATTGAGGTAGGAAGTGAAGAAATTTTTTGTGGAGGCGGCCATCTTGAATCGATATTAACCAAACATAGCTAAGAACATCCGCACGGATAATAATTTTCAAATAAAAAAATCACATCGAAATCGGCTTATCCGCTTTAATTCCACGGTGCCACAGACACACACACACAGACAGACAGACAGACAGACATCGACGGCAAACTTTTTTTGGTCAGGGGCTTATAAAACCAGCCGTTTAGGAGGTGTTTCATCAAAAGCACACACACATAGAAGATTTATTCATTGTTATTTATATTTAACTCGCATAAATACCTGCACTTATCTAATTATATCCGCCGGCAAGGATTTTATAACACCTGATTATTGACAGTCGAGAAACGATTATTATCTTCAAATCTCGTTTACAGCTATCATTAACTGACCGGCACACAACGAGTCACTTGCGCGAGTGCCACTTATCTTCATTAAGGGCGTGTGGGCCGTAATTTTGAATTTTTAAAACAACTTTAAGACCTTTAAAATAGTGTTTTGAACTCTGAAAAAAATATATGTATTAGTTAAGGATCTAATCTAGTGCAATTCGCAGTCAGTAACACGATTTAATGAATTTTACTTGATAAAAAAAAATCCCAAAGTTACCCCTTTTCAAAAAGTTGTTTCAAGTTTATGACTAAACTAATGAATTTTTTACTAAATTTTTGTACTCAACGAAAGCCACTAAAAAGTTATAGATGCATTCGCAGAGATTGACTTGATAAAAGTATCAGTTATTCACTATGTTTAAATATCTACCATATATATAGCGCGCCGTTCGGCCAGCCTGATCAGTCGCGTTTCGGCGCTCACGGACGACGGGCCTGTGCTTGATTTTGCAATTTTGACAACCGATAAATTTTAAATATTACGATCATAGTGCCACAGTATAACAATATCAGTAGGTATTACTAGTGAAGCACGCTATGATCTTGATTTTTGATACCGTTTTCATTGAATTGCAAATAGACGCTGATACTAATTAGTACGCTGTTTACTTTATGTTGTAGACCAATAAGGAGTCTCAAAAACTGACGTCGATACCACATCAGTAAAAATTCAATGCGGATGCAATGGAAAATAGATAAGTATCGGTAAAATATTCGTCCGTTAAATCAGAGATCGGGATAAGGAAATAATGAGAGGGAGAAATCCCTGCGTAAATCTCTAATATAAATGCAAGTAAGGTATCATAAATGATACCTAACTTGCATTTATCTGCCATTTAGGTAAATTCTTTGGTAGTAAGGTACTTAGTACGTGGAAGAAAAGTCCTCACATACAGATTTTACCACTTTGGAAGAGACTTTCGCGCAAACTATTCAGTTTAGAATAAAAATGTTAGGAACTTCAATACAATTTTGAACACCTTTCCATAGATACACGTATTGTTTTGTTAGAATTTTTAATTTTTTATTTCTTTTCCAAGTTTGTGACACCACCAAAATTTTTTTTTTTTTTTTTTTGTATGAAAATGTTAATATTGTTCATAGAAATTTAGACACTCGACCAAATTTGATAAGAAGCCTTTTAGGCAGTAAAATTACTCGTAGAATTTAACTCTGCACTAAATTTCCGATTCGTATTTTTATATAAGGTTTAGAATCATTTCCTGAGCATAAAATCACAAAAAATAATAACAAATCCAGGTGGAGCTTCAAGCGCCAGCTCGAAAAAACGTTTTGGCTGATATTCTGAAAAGTTATAAAGCCTATTATTATTGTAGAAAATAAAATTTCCCATCTTTTGTTGCCAGTAAACTTTATTTTCGAACTTACCGATTATGATTTATTATGTCAAATTTGATGATAACAATGTAAATTTGGAATCGATTGAGAGACGTGCCAAAAGACTCATAGGCAATGACGCTCTTGTGCGTAAAAGACTTCAAAGTCTTGATCATCGCCGCAAAATCGCTAGCTTATCGGTTTTTTATCGGATACACTTCGGAGAGTGTGCAACTGATCTGCATGATCTAATACCACCTTGCCCTTTCTTCTATCGGACTTCTCGTTCCACAAAAGGGCGGCATCGTTTCATGGTCGATGTTCCAAAAACGCGAACGAAGAGATTTGACTCCACGTTTGTGATAAGAACGTCTAGGTTGTGGAATGCGTTGCCTGAGTGGGTTTTCCCTGATGGTTACAATCTTGGTGTCTTCAAATCGAGAGTGAATCGGTTTTTTCTAGGTAAGCACGCTCCATCGTAGACCGCATCGTCGCTTAACATCAGGCGAGATGGTGGTCAAGTGCGAACCTATTATAGTTAAAAAAAAAAAAAAATGTAAAAATAATAAGATGTGAATTCTGTTCCCAGTAGCATAAACATGTCCCTTTTTACCGGAATGGAAGAAGGGTTATGTTTTTCGCGCGTATCTTTTATGTTTGTAAATATTTTATTTCCACATATCTTCCAAACGGCTGGATGGATTTTGGTAACTAAGATATTCTAAGACTAGTCTGGCTCGCCAAAGTGTCCTTAGATAGTAGGTAATATTTTTTACGTGTAGATTTTTTGTAGTCGGGGTTTTTATATTAAAGTTATTCTATCATATTGCTCGTTGCTCGAATAAACAGCACCGTTCATCATCATGATTGAAGAGTTGAACGAGGAGTTTGGTCTCCACTTTTGTAATAAGAACAACTAAGCTGTGAAACGCATTGCCAGAGTGGGTTTTTGTCGAAGGTTCGAACCTTGGGGTTACGAGGTACACTGTGCTTGTTTCTATTAGAGAAACAAGTTCCATCGTAGACAACATCATTTTCATCCACTATTATCGGCATCATAGCAATCGTATCATTGAATGGGTTATAAATCGTAAACGGTAAGTTTAACAAAAAAAGTTTACTAGCAACAAAAGATGCAAAATTTAATTTTCTACAATTATTGTCAAAATATATAGTTTCCAAAATATCGGTTAAAACAGTTTTTTTCAATTGGCGTTTGAAGATCTACCTGGATCTGTGAGAATTTTGTAATTTTATGCTCAGTAAGTGATCTTTACCTCATAGAAAAAATTGGATTAGAAATTTAGTGCAAAGTTGAACAAAAATCCTTCTATTTTTACTGGCCTTTCATTACGTTTCAGCACATTTTTTTCAATGTTTGACGAACTTGTGAATTATTAGGAAACATTTTAAAAATATGCATGAAATTGGAAAAGCCGTTCTCAACTTATAGTGTGACCAAAAAGAAAAGGTTGAATTTTGTATATCTACGAGTATAGATAAATTTAATATTTCTTGTTGTATTTCTAAATTGTTATCACTAGTATAAACAAATCTTGAACAAAAAATGAGTTTAAATTACATAGTCAAATATTGTAATGTTATTTCTGCACTGTGGCACTGATTCCGCGGTCGGTGACGGTCGCGAGAACAAGACAGCGTTAAATGCCTAATTTGACAGAAATACCTGGCCTTAAGACATTGTGCAACACTAGTTTTTGTTATCATAACGAAATCATCATCATTATCAGCCGTTTTCAAACAAAAGATAAAGGAGTCATGCAGTGGCAGGAGTCCTTTACCTACGCCCTCTTCCGCCAATTTTTCTAGTCCTGTGTCAATGACACTCAAGTTTTTATCCATAGTTAGTTTGACGTTTGGCGGGGCCTTGGTATCTTAATTGGGCCATTGTGCGTGACTCATACTTCCCTTTTTCTGCTCCAACTAGCCCAGGCTGTCCCATAAGGCGAACATCCTTAGGCCTTTTGCGATAGGCCTCCGGGACAGATGACGGAGATTGGAGGAATTCTGCCCGTTGTTCCCCCACGCTGCCTTTCGTAAGTACATCCTGTGGCGTTTATTCCTCCTTCATGCATCCTCTGTATCATCATCACCATCATCATCAGCCGCAAGACGTCCACTGCTGAACATAGGCCTCCCCCCTAGATTTCCACAACGAACGGTCCTGCGCAACCTGCAACCAGCGGTTTCCAGCGACCTTTATGAGGTCATCTGTCTATCCAGTGGGAGGCCGTCCAACACTGCGTCTTCCGGTTCGTGGTCGCCATTCGAGAACCTTACTTCCCCATCGGTTGTCAGTTCTGCGAGCGATGTGACCTGCCCATTGCCACATCAGCTTGCTTACTCTTTGAGCTATGTCGGCCACTTTCGTTCTTTTGCGAATATCCTCATTACGGATTCTGTCGCGCAAAGAGACTCCGAGCATAGCCCTCTCCATAGCTTGCTGTGTGACTTTGAGCTTCATTATGAGGCCCACAGTTAAGGACAATGTCTCAGTTCCATAAGCCATTACTCTCTCCTCTGTCTGTATGATGAAGTATTTATTTATACTATTTTAAAAGTAAGTACTAATATTATAAGGCTGAAGAGGTTTTTTGTTTGAACGCGCTAATCTCAGAAGCTACTGGACCGATTTCACAAATTCTTTCACCGTTGGCGTTGGATATGTATTGACCCCTGAGTGCCATAGGCTATATATTTATGGCTAGTTTACGATATAGAGCCACGGGAAGAGACGTACGTCTGACAGTAAGTAACACGCTGACCAATAACATCGCAAAGCCTCGTTGCAATTTGATCGTAAGACCTTTTAATAATATTAGGACAAGTTTTTTTTCAGCAATCTCGTTCTTATTGGAGAAATTGAATTAATTGGAGCTGCTTTGTATTGTCCGTCCACAACTGTGACACGGTTATGTGTATCGTGTTCAGCTAAGTCTCATCGATAAGTGTGACATTGTTCCAATTTGTGATTTTGTTCACCTCCTTCAATTTGCAAAATTAAATTATAAAATGGCTTAGTGGGTAGTAACGCTGCCTGCGAAGCCGAGTAATAATTTAATAATTTTCCTCTTGTTAGGATTTTCATATTTTAATCCAATTTGAACTGCGTTTCTTTTGTAATCTAATCGTTTTGAAGCTGTTTTAAAAAACGTGAAACTGCCACTATGCTGGCTCGTTCATGAGAACGTAACTAAACGTTTCGTATTAAAGCAGAATTGCATTCTACTTCTCCATATTTTATTATACTATTAAACGTCTTTCTTACATGTCAAATAGAGCCTTTTTTGTCATCTTTAGTGAAAAACAACATCTTTAGACTTTATCACAACCCTTTCGGCTTGTCAAAGTTTTCTGCATAGTCCTTCTTGTACATAAGAAACCTGAAAAACTTATTCGGGTACTTTTTGTGACAAAATGTATTTATGCGTCTGTGATGCTCTTTGATCAAAACGTGTTTTTTAATTTACTTCAAAATAATTCAAAGAAAAAACTTAGAGCAGGCGAGCGAACTAAAATCCTCACGACAAACAGAAATTAACCACTTATCTGTATATTTGCATTGTGATAACATCTTCTGTCCTTCTTTTCTTAGCTTCATTTGTTGAGTTTGTTTGATGAATTATTTATCATTAACGCTTTACTTATTCTGGAGTAAGATCTCCTTGTGGCAGTGCATTGTCGTTGTGTGGACAAAATGAATAATAACGGGGTAAGTGGAAGCTATTTGCCGTTATCGTTCAAACATAGGTATATGCAAAATTTACCTACGCGACAAAAAAACATGTCTAATCTTTGAGTGCAGGCAAAGTGACATAGATTTGAGTCTGTAACGTAAAACGAACTCAAAGAGACAAAATTGAGCTAATCACTGATTTTCTGTATTGTTTTGTGGTGTAATAAAGTGTTTTGTATTGTATTGTATTGAGCTTAAGATAGCATAATTTTGTAGGTAACACAGCGGTCGCGAGTTTATTTCGAAATTATGTTTTTCGTAGAAAGACAGTAGACGTCCTGATCTACTGATGTTTTTTTCGTTGCACAAATATGATGGGCACAGAACATATACTCACGGAGAAGAATGCCAACTCCATACTTCATGAAAAAGTAGCGCCATCTATCGTTTGCCCCCTTAAAACTTTTTCCAGGCTCAAGGCGGGAAATTTTAAAATCAAAAATTTGCGTAGGCGGGAAATTTCGAAATGTATTGTTTGCGTAGGCGGAAAAATTTCAAATTTCGTTGGAATATAATAGGTAGTTTTCGTACCACAAGGAACTACAGCCCAAATATAAACGAAACTTGTCTTGTTTATATTTATGGCCCGTAGCTCCATGTGGACCTGAACAAAAACATGCGTTAAGTTTTAGTAAATTTATTTCAATTCATTTATTTTTACAATTTATAAAGGTATTTGGACAATATGGCCATTAGCAAAATAGAAATAATTTTAAAAGTTCCTCAAAGAATCTCTAGTTTTTAAGTATGTAAACGGCATGACTTTCTTATATAAAATAAAAATCTTTTGTATCACATTCATAAACAAAAAAAAAAATGATATGATAATGTAAAGAACAATCAAAAATGTTCCATAAGCCCATAAAATAGTTGCACATCTTACTGGGCAAAAAGAGCAAAAAATTGAACTCTGACATTAAAATGTGATGTTTACACCTTAATGAGACTTATCAGCCTGAGTCGCAGTCGCTTTTATATTATTTTCTTCAAACTCTGCCTTCTTCGATGGTCCTCTTTCTTGTTTGAAAAGGCTCAGCATCTGAAAGTTAATTAACATCAGCATTATAGATTTCATCATCACTTAGTTGAAAGTAATACATTTAATTGTTGTTATTGCAATGCAAGGCTTTAAGGGTCAATGTATCCAGATAAATATTACATGGCAGAGATATGTATCGCTCCTGTTATGGACAAGCATATTGCTCACTATATCACTATCCGGCACAAGCCCCGCTCATCCCATCACTCTAAACTATTATAATTAAAAAACCATGGATAGCATGTAATGATGTTATTTATAGTGTTATTGAATAAGCACAATAGTTAAATGTTGAGATAATGAAACCTACACTAAATTCTAACACTCACATTGTTATTTTTCCTGTTTAGTGTTTTATTTTTAAATTGCTTCAGTATACCAACCTCATATTTTTTTGATGCATTCTAGTAGTCACTTGCTTTATGTCAGCGGTCGCATTGTCATTTGTTTTGCGGATGGACCTGCATCATATTCAGTTGTAGTAACCACTGCCAGTATTCAAAATGATGCGTTTTCTACTAGCAGCGGCTGTCTGCTTTGTAGATGGCCTTGCTTCAGGTTCAGTGCTGTTTAGCATCTAAAATGAAACAAATTATAAACTATTTTACCAAGCATAATAAGGACTATATACATATATTATATCATGTTATCCTTTGAATATGATTAATATATTTATTTTATCTTATGATTCACATATTTACCTTATCACAGTTTTCATCTAGTCCAGCAGATCTTATGAGTTGTTTTCTATCATAAACAACATCAAGATGCTTTTGTACAGCTGTTCTTGAAATGGGTTTGAAAACCATTCTTCTTAAGATAGCAATACATCGCCCCTCAACTCGCAACTGAAAACATAATTAAAATGAACCCATATGTTATGGTTTACACCGGGCGCTCTTACTATGTGATTATGAAAAAAATCGCAATTTGGCACTACATAGAACTTTTATTAACTAGGTACTAAGGTACCACATGCTTACCGTAGAGAATTCCTATTTCCAAGTCTAAGAGGCGATCTGCCACATTTTCTTTTCTCTTTCATAATGAAAAACATCAGGAATACTTCGTTTAGAACAAAAACAAAGAAAGATACAAACTTTTAACAACACAAAACCAAGAAGCCATTTTTTGGTTTTTGTGACGATTTTAGAGATGAGTATTTAAGTTATGATAAAATAATCGATAGTTCTGTTTATTGTTATTCTACTATTCGATTTATCTTGAGATTTATACACGTGATAATAATGAATAATGTAATTGTTATTACACATTTTTCAGTTGGATCCAAATGATCTAATAATTAGGAACGGACAAAGTAATAAGTTGTAGATCAGCCAGAAACTACCTGTGTAGCAAACTGTTTATTAAAATACACCTACGTGTTCAAACAGGATACAGGTTGCTACTTTACTGAATCTGATTTACAAGTTTAGCTTAAATTCAGGACCGAGATTCACAACGCAATCTGATTGATCTCGACACGGCATCAAACCTCTCTGTCTTTGGCCTATCCGTTTGGAATCACAGAGACAAGGATTGTCATCCCGTGCCCGAATCGTTTGGGTTGCGTTGCGAATACACCGCCCAGGGCATAAAAAGAGCTACTAAATTAATCATTGACTCAAAATCGATACTATTAGTTACTAAAAATCGTATATCGTAATAAATAAAATCTTAATTTTTCACAGGTTACTTATCTCTAAAATGGAGCGTTAGAAAGAGACGCAAATATATGTTGCCACTCCTCGTTTGGGACCCCCACGTGTATGTACTTTTATCCCACCTGGCCCTAGAAGAGTCGACCACCCCTGATGATGGGTGTCCTCTGACTAAAATAACGACGAGTCTAGTCAAAACACTTCATACTTACTAAAAGAAAGATGGCGGATGCACAGGTAATTTACTTGAAAGGCAATTTAAAAATATGTGCAAGCGTTTTAACATTTTCTCAAAAAAGATCTTCAAATATGTATTCCAATTACACAATTTTAATGATCTAATCGAATGTTAAATTATTTTAAAAAATGCAATCACCAATACCAATACCAATACAATACACCAGTACCAATTTGTAAAAGTTTGAGAAGAGAGACTTTCCTTTGTCTGTTGCGCGCTTTGGAAAATAAGTTTAGAACATTTACAGCTATTCTAGCAGTACAATGAACGATATGAAATTGAAGGAAAACTTTATGCGCAGAGAATATGTTATGAATCACATAATAGAATTCACTAAATAAGCATCTGTGTGATTGACCTTTCACATAGATATCATCGTTTAGATAAAATTTACGATAACAATACAAAGAATGCAGATCGCGAGGCGTGCCCAGGTATTCAACTCGTTATTTAGAATATTATATTAATATCTTAAACTTTATTAATTCTAACAAAGTAATATGAAAATAATGTTCACAATTAAAGATTTAATTTATCTTAAACTATAAAAAGAATCTGTTTTCAACGTAAAATTAAATAAGCTTTGGAAGTAAACATTTTTTATTATTCTTTCTCTTGTGAACGTTTCTGGATTTCTACATATCGTTGTCACAGTCACTTTTAGAATAACAATTCATGAATTTTATGTGTTTGTGGTATAAATTTCGAATTTCACTCCAATAAAAAGTAGCCTATTTGATAAGCCAGACTATAATCTACTTCCGTGCCAATTGTATGGAATAATTGTATCGTAGACAGCACCGTCGATTAACATCAGGCGAGATGGCGGGTAAAGTTCAGTAAACATACGATGGTTGGTAAATTTCAGGATTCAAGTAAAATATCAATCTGCATCCAGAACCTCACCGTGTGGACTCCGGAAGAAACATCCTGGTGGAGAAAGAAAGTAACGAAGCCAAAAACTGTGATATTGAACAATGGCAAGTAAAAAGAATTCATTTCTTCCCTTTGTTTCCGTTATTGAGGAAACAAAGATATTATCCTTGATGACTGAAGCAGGAGGTCTGTATGCCAATCAGCAAATCAGATAAAAAAAATGGCTTATGAACATTTCATACAATTATCTACTCCCAAACTTAGCAAAGCTTGCGCGGTGTGATTTGGGTAGCTGGAGAATGGAGATATTTATATAATTGGAAAAAAAAAATACAAAATTAAATAATAAATACTAACACAGCGCAGAACTATTATTATTGAAGTCCATAACTACATACATACATAACTTTGCTACCTAAGTATGGTGATTGATATCGATTGAAGTGGAAGGTATAGAATGAAAATTAAAAATTCAAGCGATTCGTTTAAAAAAATAAGAGTTAAATACAATTAAATAATAAAAGGCTAATTCTGTGCCTAATAAAGTGGCTACAGAGAATGCAAGTAGAGCAGTACCCATAAGCACATAATTTGTGTTTGTGCGGGCACCTAGAATTAAATTAGGTACACACGAATTAAATAATATTCTAATATCGTTGTATTGGGTTTACAGTAAGTGGGTACATAGAACAAGGTGAGTTCGCAGCTGTTATTGGACCAAGGTACGTTATCTCTACAAATAATTTTAAAAGCATAGAGTTGAGTCTTTTTTCAATTATATGTTCAATAGTTAACTGTTCCATTGAAATTTCACAGTTATCATGATAGATTTGAGACTCAAAAACTGCATTCAGAAATTAGCGAGGAAAACTCTGAAATAAAAAACGTAGAACACATATAGTAAACATTTCCAAATAAGAAAAGATAAGCCAAAGCGACCTAAATAAAATACAGCAAACCTTTTGAACAATTTCATTCTAAATGAGTTGTTTCCCAGCGGCGCGGGTAAGACGACCTTTCTGGCGTCGTTAGCGGGGCGGAGCCGCCTGCCTCGCGCCGGCACCGTGGTGATAACTGGTGCTAATGGAGTGATGAAAACCGATGCTAACGGTGGCTTGGTCGAGCTGCTGCCGCAGTTCGAAGTATTTCTGGAGAGCCTCAGCGTCAAGGAGCATTTGCTTTTTATGGTCAGTTGGTTGGCTTCGAGGGGCCTACTATAGTTCCGTAAAACATTTTAACATCAGAAGGATTAGAGATACGTTATTTCGCCAAAAGGCGTTTATTTATTTACTTTATGTGGGGAAAAAAGTGTTGTTTTGTTTGTTCCACAATTAAACAATCTTTTTAATCATTTCGTAATTTGTCCAACTGTTTTTAAGTTTTTGTGCTTTTGATACAGTTTTATTTTCATACAGAGGTAACAAAAATCATTTGTGAGTGATTCATATCACTGATACGAAGCGTTGTTCTGTTTCTCTGGGTAGTAATATAATTGTTGCGCTCAACTACATTCGTTCCAGATAGAAATGAAAAGAGGCAGCAGTAAAGAAGATCACAATGTGCAGTTTCTGGAGTCGCTACTGAGTGAGCTGATGCTGAAGGCTCTGGAACATTCCAGCATCGGATCGTTGTCCGACGGGGAGAGGCGGCTTCTGGCTTTGGCTACGTCTGTGAGTAGATCATACAATGTTGTTTTTACATTTAAGTAGAAAATCGCGCGTGGTAATGCCTCCAGCATGCTGGGTACGCTTCCGATTGGTAGTGGGCTTGAGCATCTTGATTATCTGTAGACCTACAGTGGTCTATGGATATATTATATATATGGATAGTATTCAGGTGTGATTTGTGGACGTAGTTGGTTAAGTAACTATGTAGTGTAGTGTAGTTCTCATTGTATTTTAGTTTTGTTAATAAAGGCTCTGCCCACTCTAAAAACAGAAAAATAAAATATAGTACTTACCTTCTCGAAATATTCTCATTCATAACATTCATATTCATATATTTATTTCATTCATTCATTTTAGACCTCTCAAAAAAGCGACGTCGTTTTGATGTGGTTTACGCTCCAAAGGCTGGAATGATGAGGTTTGACGCCACGTTGAAGAGCTTGTTTGTTTGAACACGCTAATCTCAGGAACTACATGACCGATTTCAAAAAATCTTTCACCGTTAGATATGTTCATAATCCCTGAATATCATAGGCTATAGGTATAGTTATGTGCCACGGTCGAAACCGGGGAGGAACACTAGTTAAAATTATAAATGTGAATGTAAGTTTGTTTGTGACGCTTTCACGCAAAGACTACTAAACCGATCATAATGAAACTTTGTACTCAAATTCTTGGAGGTATCAAAAAGTAACATAGACTTATTTTTATCATGAAAAAGTAGTAATTGCATGGGTTTAACCGCGGGTAATAAAAGTATTAAGTAACATTGTTGTTGCAGCTGTTATCCAATCCTCAAATCCTGATCTGCGACGAGCCCACGACTGGGCTGGACAGCCACAACGCGTCCCTGGTGGTCTCTGCGCTGAAGAGGCAGAGTGAGGCCGGGAAGATAGTGGTCTGCTCCGTGCACCAGCCCTCCTGCCAGCTGTTCCGGGAGTTCTCCTCCGTCCTGCTGATGGCCAACGGAGAACTGTTGTTTCATGGTGACCAGGACCAGTGTGAACAAGTGTTTGACAGGTCTCATTATTTGATTTTTAATGTTTGAATTAAGCTTTTATATATACAAATAAATTGGATTGTCTGTCTGTATGTTATATCAAATTAATTGCTTCTCACTAAGCTAATATTAAAATATGGACGGTACTTCTCCCTTCATCAAAGTAAAGCAACATTTTGTTTATGTCTGTCTATCAATGGCTTAACGTGGAAAACTTGAGAGAACTAGAAAAAAAATGTGAAGACCTATCCATAGACAATCCACACGTATGGTATTGATAAAAAAAATATTTTTGAGTTTCAGTTCTATGTAGGGACACCCCTAATTTTTTTTTTCTATTTTTTGTATCAAAATCTTAATGCGGTTCACAGATTACATCTATTTACCAAGTTTCAATAGTAGTAGTTTCGGAGAAAAGTGGCTGTGACATACGGACGGACAGACAGACAGACATGAGGAATCTATAAGTATTTTGCCATTTGGCTACGGAACCCTAAAAAGGAAACCCTTGAAACGCATCTGAAAACACGGGCTCAGGTAGGTTTATATGATATAGAGTGACGGTGAGTCAATTTATGCGCCTGATGGTAAACACTTGTCTGCCCAAAACAGCACAATACCAAGCAACTTTTTGAACATGAAGAGTCCAAATCACTGCCTAGCAATGATTGAATTCGTGGTATATTCACGTGTAAAACGATTATATCTTCGTTTTAAAATTTCTATGAAAACATTGCCCTCCAAACCGAAACACAGTAATGATTAGATCATGACTGCTTGGCGGTAGAACAACTGGCAAACGTGAGGTCCTTTCCCAGGCGGACTCGGCAACAAGCCATACTACTATCAGGTATAACAAATATATACAGACAAATATATGTAGATCGTCTTGTTTCAAAATCTGTAAAAGGGTTAATAACGAATGTTGATTTCATCCATCGAGTATAATATAATAGGAACATAGTACATACAGGTTGCCAATGATTGGTGGATTACAACTAACTGCCTCCTTACCTGGCCTTGATAGGTACAATCTCATCAAAGGTCGAAAATTATCATACGTTTTATTACCAGAAATTTCAAAGACTTAACCAAAGAACTTAACGATGCCAATTTGGCATTCTGTTTATCGAAATATCTAGAAGTAGACAATTCTAGTTTAGTAGGTATATTTTGCCTTTTTATATCCAGTGTACCTACCTACTACATAGGTATATGGTGTTATATGTATACGCTGACACAAACAGATAACAAAGGTAGTTAGTAGTTACCCATAGATAAATTAAACAGAAAATAAAAATTAACGTAAAGTCGAAGTGGGTTACTTGTTTCGGAGAGGTATTTTTATTTAAATTCTTCAATTTACTCTGATCGTGGCAATTATTGTGAGATAAATGACATGTTTTGAAAAAAACGTCGTCTCCTTTTTAACTCCCGACCAAAAAAAGGGGTGTTATAAGTTTGACGTCGATGTCTGTCTGTCTGTCTGTCTGTGTGTGTGTGTCTGTCTATGACACCGTAGAGCTGAAACGGATAAGCCGATTTCGATGCGGTTTTTTTTATTTGAAAGTTAATATTCGTGTGAATGTTCTTAGCTATGTTTGGTTAACATCGATTTAAAATGGCCGCCTCCACAAAATGGCGGATAAAATATTTCTGTACAACCTACCTCAATATGGGTATCAAATGAAAGGGCTTGACTAGTAGAATACATTGCACTATAACGAATATCAAATCCAAGATGGCCGCTTCCACAAAATGGCCAAATGCCTTTCTTTTTTCACAACTCCCTAATATGGGTATCAAATGAAAGGGCTTGACTAGTAGAATGTTGTACAGATAACAAATCTAAGGTAGTCGGAGGTTAATCAAAATTTTTAATTTTGTTCTTGTTATCTTTCGAGGACCCATACATCCATCAGCCCATGAGATGGATTATTATTGTCTTGTCTTAGAGGAAGAAGGAAAATGGCAAAGCGCTCTCGGTCCAAGCGTAAAGTAGGATGTTTATGCTGTGTATTGTATAATCTGATTATATTACTGGTGTATGTGTTATACTACTTTTTACTATATGATCGATAATCTTGATAACATCATCAAAAGACAATACAATGGACGATTGAGATGCCCACGTGAACATAATTATGAACCTCAAAGATGAACAGCGATAGAAAAGATGGGTCAAACAGATCACGCCTCTACTGTTCTTCCAAGCATCTCATTAAATAAACCCGCCTACCTCCGTCTATGATCATAAATCATTTCTCTAACCAATAATAACATCGTGACAGATTATGATATAGCGCCTACAATATCGATTTGAATCAATAAAACATCTATTCATTCAATAACAAGCCATTTCAACTAACCTGCAGCAAAGATCACGTTTCTTAATAAATGTTCTGTTATTAGCATAAACCTACACTGCCCGTTAAACTACAATCCCGCCGAGTTCTACGTACGGGCCATCTCGGACCAAACCGACACCAACGAAAAAATCGTGGAAAATTACCAGCGCCGTTTGGCCGAAAGCTTCACCCATAGAGAAACCTGTTCCAGCAACCGGGGACAGACGCAACTGTAAGTAAATTATACCGGAAATAACCAACTTATCTGTATTCAAATTATCATTGTTGCTATCTGTCTCCAAGCCCACGAGTCTTAAAAAATGCGTAATGGTGAGCTCAGCGTCAGGTAAAATTAGGTGATGGACAAAAAAAGATTTGATGAGCAACCTACTAGTATGATAATGAGAGTGCTTTTTGTTTTAAAATATTATCAATTTCAAACTACTTTATTTATTGTGAGTTATTCTTTAATATCTCCATGTCATCCTGAGTGCTTCTCAGAATTTCAATAAATTATAAATAATTCATGGTGTCGCCTACGCGTTTGCAGGGCCCAAAGAAATTGGTTTAAGCAAGTACAGCTGATACTATGGAGATTGTCGCTCACTCTGAAACGGGATGTGAAAAACCATTTGATCCAACTATTTATATCTGTAGTAAGTATTATCCAATAAGTTATTTTCAATTGTTTTAATACTAATCATCAAAACCCGCCTACTGATCAGGGTCATAAATCATAACTGTATCCAATAATAATGTAGTGACAGATTATGATATAGTACCTGCAATACCAATTGGGTGGTAGGCTATAGTGGTAGTAGTAGTAAAATTAATAAATATAACGTTGCCAGTATAAACACTCACTCTAGCTCCTTGCAATTATGCAAGATTTTAGCAAGTTGAGTCTAGGAATGGGGTCAAAGATGAACAAGTTTAACACCAAACTCAGCTCCAACTGCACAACACGGTCAAAAGCACTAGCGCCTATAATTACACGATACTATTGGTTTCGCTGTTATGGGATCAATCTTTAAAACTGGTTCTTGGAATTGCGCTGTATTTAAATTCGGTATTATAGACTGCAGACCCGTGAACAAAATGTATGGGTCAAATGAAACACCAGGAGACCTATGTAGGATGATAGAAGAGAGAGAGAGAGAGCACTATGCCGTCACTTGTAAGCTGAGTGCTATTGGGGAAGGGGAGTTCTAAACCTCGATAATTTTTCCTTGTCGCATGATTTTTGTACGGCGTTGCGGAATAATAGATTAGAAGAGGTAATTAAACTGTAAAAAATATACATTTAAATATGTTACTTATTAGTTTGTCGAAAAAATTCATGATCTTCCGACGATTTACAGAGTAAATTTGGGTATTTGATTATGTTCGGCGTTGGTTCCATACAGTTTTCATACCTCTTCTAATCTATTATTTCGCAATGCCGTACAAAAATCATGCGACAAGGAGAAATGATCGACGGTTGCGACCCCCCCTCTTCAACTGCACTCTGTTGGACAGCTTACAAGTGACGGCATAGTGCTGAATCTTATTACTTTATACCCGTCTATCGTCCTACATATGTCTCCTAGTGTATCATTTGACCCATAAATTTTGTTCACGGGCCTGTAGTCTAGTACCTTGTTTTTAGAATCCTCATGTCAATCAATCATATAGCTCACAATGTTCGTCCAACAGCGACCCTACTATAAGTTACAGTGATGGTATTTATAGTCAGATTTTCAACGTTGACAGTGTCATCAAATGTAGGTCCTTCCAGATAGTGTCAGCTCTGGTTCTTGGAACCTGCTACGTCGGCATCAGCGGCACCACGCAGCGCGGCATCCAAGACATCCGCGGCTTCCTCTGGCTCATCACCAGCGAAGTTTGCTTCAGCCTCTCCTACAACGCGCTCTATGTCTTCGAATACGAGATGCCGCTCTTCAGGAGAGAAGTGGGCATCTATAAATGCTCGGCATATTTTGTTGCCAGGTTCTTGAGCTTCGTAAGTATATTTTAACTTGTCAACTACATGTAAAAAGCATGATAATTTCCGTAGTTGTTTCACAGTTTCAAATAGTAATTTCTATTTAAAAAGCGTGAAATGCGGAATGCATTTGAAATATAAGTAGGCTTTCACTGACGAGAGTTATATTTGTCGTGAGCAACCAAATTTTAACCAAACCAAAGAGAACAAAATTTTTAACAATGCTCTCAACCTACACAATCATAATATCACCAATGAAACAAAAATAACAAAGTTTAAAAAATGAAAATAGCTTAATTTTCGTTTATGTTGATTACTATTTGATTATTAGGTACGAGGGTCAAACTGAAAGTTCTTAGAACTGGCCACTTATAAACAATATAATAAAAAAAATAATTCTATAATTTGAAAATAGAACTCTTTGCCAATATTACTGAGTATATACTTCATTCATTTGTCATTTGTTTTACGATTTGGCGGCAAATTGAAAATTGTCTATGTCACGTCAACATGAATTTAACACGAGAAAATTTTCGTGCAATGATTTTTTATGACTTTCGATGTCATTTAACACGGTCACTGCGAGGCCATTTTTCGTAGGCTTTCAGCTAGTGCGTATGAGGTCTTTTCGAGGCAAAGTTGACCAACTATCCAGTGCGTCTGGGACCTTTTAAGCCTCACAAAATTGTTTCCTAAAACACTTTCAATATTTACACATAATTGTAAAAATAAATGCTTGAAAATTTACCATTAATAACTTAAAGATTAATCAAAATTGAATCCTGCTTCGCCCACAGTTATGACATTTAGATAACGAATAAATTAAAAAAATATAAATGACATCTGTTCTGCCTCACATCGCACTGAAAGACAGTTCTATGAGCGTCGCGACTAGTGTTGTGAATAAAAGAGAATTGCAGTTACGATATTCAATTACAATTTATTTACTCAAAATGTTTACGGACACAAAAAGTAGCTTTTTAGTTTTTTTTTGCAGCCTGGGAGCTATTTAACGTCAGTCTTAATTTGTCGCAGCAACCTATGCACCGCTTTCGTTGACCACTTTTTTAACCCCGATCAAAAAAAGAGGTGTTATAAGTTTGACGTCGATGTCTGTCTGTCTGTCTGTGTGTGTCTGTCTGTGGCACCGTAGAGCTCAAACGGATGGGCAGATTTCGATGCGGTTTTTTTATTTGAGGGTTAATATCCGTGCGGATGCTCTTAGCTTTGTTTGGTTAATATCGATTCAAGATGGTCGCCACCACAAAATGGCGGACAAAATATTTCTCCACAACCTACCTCAATATGGGTATCAAATTTTTTTTTAAAATAAGGAGTGACGAGATGAGCAGGACATATGCCTGATGGTAAGCAACATGCATGCCACATAACAGCACAGTGACACGCAGCTATTGGAATATGAAGAGTCCAAATCATTACCTAGCACTGCACTGCGCTCATCACCCAGAGATCTAAGATGTTATATCTCTAAGCCCTGTAATTTCTCTGGAAACATTGCCCTTCAAACCGGAACAAATGAAAGGGCATGACTAATAAAATACTATACAGTATAACAAATTTCAAATCCAAGATGGCCGCCACCACAAAATGGCGAATTGCATTTATTTTTTCACTACTCCCTCAATATGAGTATCAAATGTGATACCCATATTGAGGTATGTGTGTGTCATTCCTCAATATGGGTATATGATATACTTATATTCAATACCTAAACATTCCACAATACAATAAAAGGGCTTGATTAGTAGAATGTTGTACAAATAACAAATCCGAGATAGTCGAGGGGGTAAATCAAAATTTTGTATTTTGTTCTTGTTTCATTGGTGATTTTGGTGGTTTCATTGGTGACATTGGTGGTTATGATGATTTGACGTTTTCTTACCTTTTCCTTCTAATATTTTAGCGCCAGCAGCGTGCTTCCGTATCGATACTTATCACGTCACTAAGCTAGGATGCGCGGGCGCCCCGCTGCCCGCTCCTCACTCCGTGCGGCTATGAGGCCTAAAATTTTTTGAGACAGATAGACCTCACTCCGCACTGTACGTAACTAACAAATACTCAGTGCGGTTGAGGCTTCTTTGACCTCATGTTACTTTAACATAGCTATTAGGCTAGGGTTTGTAAGAGAAGCAATTTTATATATTTATCTCTGTTATACTCATAGAAATCTTAAAATGGTCGCCTCCCGCATAGAGTGAGAGAACGCAATTTTGACTGCCGCACCTGCGAGAAGCCACGCATGTGGTTTGTTCGACCTCATAATGCAATGAACGTGTTAAGTCAACAAGACAGTTATGATAGACTACGATTGGCCTTTCACGATGAAGCCCCATCTCGTGCGACTGTTTACAACTGGTTTAATGAGTTTAAACGTGGTCGCACTAATCTCACTGATGATTTACGTGAGGGACGGCCTTCTACGGCGACGACTGAAGATAACATCTGTGTTGTGCGGCGTATGATAGAGACTGACAAAAGAGTGACCTATCAGCAGATTCGGACAAGCTTAGGCATCGGTATGAGTCAAGTGCACAAAATCCTACACGAACATTTAGCGGTCAGGAAGCTTTGCGCCCGGTGGATACCTCATAATTTGACTGAGGCTCAAAAACTCCATCGTGTGGATTGGTGCCGTAAAATGATTGAAAGATTTAACGGAGGTGACTCAAATGCTGTGTTCGACATACTAACAGGTGACGAAAGCTGGATTTACTGTTATGATCCTGAAACCAAAAGACAATCTGCTCAGTGGGTGTTTCCTTTCGTGGAGTTGCCAACTAAAGTGAAGAGAGATCGAAGTGCGGGGAAAAAAATGGTGGCCTCGTTCTTTGGAAGGATAGGTCATTTCGCAACAATTGTGTTAGAAGATCAAAAAACAGTTTCTGCAGAATGGTACACTACCAATTGTTTGCCACTTGTCTTGGAAAAAGTTCGAGAGAAACGACCTCGCAGTAGGATCCTCCTTCACCACGACAACGCCTCATCGCACACCGCCAAGCGAACGATCGACTATTTGACGACATCAAACGTTGAATTACTGGGTCACCCGCCGTATAGCCCCGACCTCGCGCCTTGTGATTTTTATTTATTTTCAAAAATTAAAGAAAAACTTAAAGAAAAGCGGTTTATGAATGCTGAAGAAGCGGTGGCTGCGTATCGCGATGCCATTGAAGAGACCCCTAAGGACGAGTGGGCAAAGTGCTTTTCCCAGTGGTTCCATCGCATGCAGCGGTGTATTGACGTGAATGGACAATATTTTGAAAAGATATAATAAAACTAATAACTGGCTAATGTAATCAGTTTTTGATTTTCTAAGAACTTTCAGTTTGACCCTCGTACCTAAAGTGTGGCGTGTTTGATTTATTATACATTCAAATAAAATAAGCAACGTAGTTGGTTGGGGCCATGCAGAACTAAACAAGTCACTATCGCAATCTAGTACATGATTTGAAACTGTTTAATGTGAAAACTTCCCATTAAAAAAAACATATAAATATACTAGCAGCGCTCTACGGTTTTACCCGCCTAGTTCGTTTCCCGTAATAAAAGGTAGCCTATGCTGCCTGTTCTATCAGACTACAATCTGTGTTCCAAATGTCAACCCAATCCGTTCAAGCGTTCCGACGTGATTGACCAATAAACATCGAAACATCTAAACTCCCGCATTTTTATATTAGTAGGTGGTCTGGAATTTGCTTTTATAACCTTTTTAGGGCATTGGTTCCCAGTATTCTCATACATGCGGCAAAGAACAAAGGTGGAGCGCTAATAAATTACTTCACAGAATGCGCCTCATTCAGTTATTATTTCCTAAGGAATTCCTGGCTAATCAGATACCTATTTTCGTAGAAACCGATACCTATTTTCGTAGAAACCGATACCTACGAGTTATTTTTTAAATATGTGTTTGAGTCACATAGTTGTAAATCATTTAAAAGTTGCATCGATTGTTTAATCACTAGATTATTACTTGAATGATTAATTTGATAGATACCTACATAAACTACTGCTATCTACTACTTTCTATCTATCGCCCAAGAACCACAAGAAGACCAGCTGGCAGACCACCTTAATAACTTCGCAATAGCTTCGTCTTTAGACACCTGCAATGCCAGGGATGTTGCCCAACGTTCTCAATAATGATTTTAAAGGATACGCAGTAATATATCAGTCAAAGGTTCTCAACTCGAAGGGCTTCAAGATCCTTTTTTCACAAATCTCTTTTTAGTCACCTGGAGGCATTTAGCGGGAAAGCTTGTAAATCAATTCTATTTATTTTTCTGACCCAAAATGGGCAAACTGTTGACTATCTATACCTCTACAAAGTTTGATACCATCTTATTTACGCAACTATAGCCATGAATGAGTATGTTTCTGATTCTGTAAGTCTACAAAATAGATTATGGTGCTGATTCGGAACAGGAATTTAATTTGAATCTTACTTTAAAAGGAACTTACTTTTACCTTATTTTTTAAGTAAGTACTGCAGTACTTAGAATATAGTGGTCCTTGTCATTTTTTAAATCTATCTAATATATTTAGTTTTATCACTTGGGCCTACGTGGTAATTTCGTGCGTAATAAATGAACTTAAATTTGTGAGCTCAGGTCAGGACATCAGATGTATAGCATTGTAGTCACGACGATTTCTTTGGCTAATCCATTATGCAGAGTACTTCTAAGAATCCACGTATTGTTCTTAAACTTTCGCGATTTGATCACATAATTTAAACAATTAACAGGATTTAGTCACGATCAAAACTATCATTTAACGAGAAGAGTCTTGTCGCAAGATTTTTGTACGGGATTGCGGAATAATGGATTGAAAGAGGTATAGACAAAGTTGGAAGGACTTTCACAGAGAGGTCAACGTCAACGAACACTACCGTGGCCGGACCGTGTACCGTGTACCGTGCTGTGATCACGAGAAGACTGAAAACCTTCAGTCTTCACGTGCGGCAGCCGTGGTCACGAGAAGACTGAAGGTCTGCTGCAACGTCGAGGTAACTAAATGATAGTTTTGATCGTGATAAAGTCCTGTAAAGTGTTTAAACAATAATTTCCTCGTCGCCCGTGGTGTCCAGCTGCCCCGCCTGGTGGTGTGGCCGGCGGTGCTGGTGGCGTTGTCGACGCTGGCGGTGGAGCTGCCGCGCCACCTCCTCACCTCCGCGGAGATCACGCTGGCGCTGATGGTAGCCGGGGTTGCGGCGCTTGCTTACGGTATGTCTTTTAAGATAGTTCCATGGGTGTCAAAAATAATGGGGTATTTGTTACTAATACAGTTTTTGTTGTCTGATGGAGCACGACATTCCTTTTCAATTTTTTTTAGAAATATGGTTTCTACAAGCTGTTGACCCTTCTAATGGTAGGTGATAACCGTAGCTTTTGAGCAATTGCAACATCAGAGACAGTGGTTTGGGAATCTGGAGAGATGCTTGAAGATTACCTTTTTCGTTGTTGGGAGGACTTTCAAGGTTTAAGGTTTTAGAAGATAGAAGAGAAGTGAGAATCCAATTTAGATTACGGTTTCTGATCAAGTTCTTGATCCTTGACGTTGTCAACTTGTTAACCGTCTCTACCTAGTCTATACAGTTGTGAAATTCGTCGCCAGAGTTTGATTGAAAATTTCCTCTAAGGATGAGCAATTAATTTTGGTTTTGGTTTATTACCGGACACAGCGAGTGTTTAAAGCTTTTGATGTTTACTACTAGCCTCGTAGCTCAGTCGGTAGTGAATTGCTTACTGAATCGTAGGTCGTGTCGAGCGGCCTACTCGATTCCCATCCAGGACAAACATTAGTATGATTTATACGGTCGTTTTTTATGTCTGGATGTTCCTGTGTTCATAAGTATATATTTATGCTATTACGTGTTATTTCAGCTATCTAGTTTTCATAGTACAAACTTTGCTTAGTTTAGGGCTTGATGTGTGCCAAAATTTTGATCAATATTAATTTATCAACTACTCCCGGTAGCAGAAACATTGAGGTCATGATTCAATTTCGATAGACATTTTGAAGTGATCAAGTAAAAATTAGTTTATAATAATTTGTAATCAACACCTATTACATCGCAATAGGTTGATAAGTTATTAAATATGTTCAAAAGTACCTCATATCATAACACATGACTGGTGGAACGTGTGATGAAAACATGGGAAAGAACGTCACCTTTTTATTAATCTGAGCGTGAGTACAGCAATTAATCTTTTGACATTTTCAAAACCCTCTGACTTCACTCTAGGAATGCTCGTGTCTGAGAGAGATTAACTACATTTTTTTGTAGCTGATATTACCTACTTGTTTAACAACAGTTAATTCAATATTATGATAGTCAGTGACGGACAGTGAATAGAAATGTTTACAGTAATGTTAATAACAAAATATTATAATGACTTTGTAGTAACTTGAGTTTGAGAGTTAACTTGGGTACCAAAGTTACCCACCTATTCTTGTAGGTATGCCCGCGAGATTGAGTCGCGTTGCATTATGGCGAGGAATCCAAATTTGTAAAAAACATTTTTTTTTCTGTGTTCTTCCTTCGGATAATCTATCAAACGCCTAGACTGATTTTAACAGGACTTTTACTGGCAGTTAGCTGACGCTAAAAGGAGTAACTTAGGTTACTTTTATTTTAGAAAAAAAAAATGATGAAGTACCCACTCAGGCAACACCTTTGACAGCCGAGACGTTCTTATCACAAAAGTGGATTCAAATCTCCACGTTGGATTCTTTGGAATGTCAATCATGAAACAATGCTACTTTTTAGCGTTTCGCAGTCCGATACAAAAAAGGCCAAGGTTTTTTTCTAAATCAGTCATTCCACAGACTGTGGGGTCCGTGACCTTTGGGTTGGGTTATCTTTTTTTAAATATCTTGTTAAAAGAAAAGTTTAGGAAAATTGGGGAGAGTTGGAAGCATTTTCAACCTAGCTCTATGTAACTCGTAGTTTGATTTCGTCTGAGGAGACGATCACTGTCGCTTTGAACTCTGCTAGAAATCGACTCATTTGCTATTCTCTAAGAAGCCTCCACCATGGCTGCATTTCTGTCCCTGATAGCACACTGTCCGAAATTATAGTTGAATTTCTTTAACAAAATAAGACATTGGCGTCACCTTTGTCGAAATCGGAAACCTGTGGTTATTAGTTTTATTTAAATTCGGAAAACGTCTCATTATATTATGACCAACTCATCTGTAGGATGTGGCGATGGCGCCACGATCGAAAAGTGTTGCCACTTATTACAAAATTAGACAACTTCTGTGCTCTAATACCTGTAACACAGTAGTTCCGCTTGGCCGTTCAACTTAACAAGCATAAGTAATTTAATTACCTCCGAAAAAATAATTCTACTTAAAATTAAATTCACTCACTCGAACAAATTTCACCATGAGCTATGATTACTTCATCCAGATAAATGAAACACAATTTTTTCAAAAATCGCAGCACCGATTTTGATAAATTTTAAATGGAACCACTCCTGAAGTATTTTCTACCAAACAAAAAGCGAATCATAAAAATCGAATAAAAAAAAACAAAATTATAAACAAATTGAGAGCCTTCTCCTCCTTCTCCTTTTTTAAAGTCGCTTACAATGCTAGTAATGTGAAGTGATTTATAAGTTTATAACATGTGATATGAGGGTGGCAGGTCTGGGCATGGCAGCTGTGTTCACGTCGTCGGGGCTCCTGGGCGAGGTGATGCCGTGCGCGGACCTGCCGCTGTTCCTCATGTCGGGCGCCTTCCTGCGGCTCGGCGCGTTGCCCGCGGCGCTTCGCCCCGTGCAGTATCTCTCCCACTTCTACTACGCCATGGACGCCGTCAGCAACCTCTACTGGAGACAGATCGGAGCTATCGGTAAGGCTCTTCTATTTACCTTTTTTATTGCCATAGAACAGTCTTAAGAAGGAGTCAGATCCTGTAATCCCGATGGGAAATCACTAATATTTAATTATTGGGCAATGTACTCGTAACTTAAGCCCTGTGCAGCTCCCTTCCCTGGTCTACTGTGTAATTGTCGGTTGTTTGTTTGTTTGCTAGGGCGATGTTTTCACACAACAATAATCAACTGATTGCATAAAAGTCTGCCATTTATCCCTACTGCTGGGACTTTAATAAGCGAGTCAATGAGTGAATCTACAACACTGGTCAATTCAGGGTTTTCCATTTCCTTCACCGTCAACTCCAGTGGTGGTTACAATCTTGCACATCTGTATTTGGAAAAGACCCTCAGAGCTGCACGCGGTTTTCAAACCACGACTCACGATTTACGTTCTCGCCACCAGGCCACTAAGGCGTAAAAGTTTGCAGCCGATTACTAAACACTACACCATTTCACAAATGAGAATACTTTATTATCCATTTAGGTAAGTAGGTACTAAAGAAATGTTAATTAACCGCCACATACTCTTTGCGCTTTGGCGATTAAATTATATCTCTTTGAATTCATTTGACGTCATAAAATTTGAATATTTTTTATTGCTCAGGCTTACATTTCGACAGGTTATTGCTCGCGAACCCTTCAGCGAGCAAAAAGTTAACCGCTATAATTCAACATTTTTTTATTAATATAATTCGTCTAACTACATTCTAATGCTGTTTAAAATTTAATTCTACACACATACCTCTAAAATTAACGTGGTCTACAAACATACGCCGTGTTGCTAAAGTATTCTGAGTCACATATTAGGAACTCATTCAAATCTGTTATGACTTAATTTCTGTAACGATCCTCTTGATGTCCTTTTCCACTTAACACTATTTCGGACCCGTCATAAGCGTTGAAATTATTGCCACCCAATAGATTTCCAGCAATTTGTTTCTAAATCATCAATTTTACATATAAATACTTTATAATACATAACATTAACATCGGCAGAGATTTCATCATTTTTTGTAACTACTACTTACATGGATATCTACAGAACTCGTCTAGCAATAAAATGTATAAGTCATAAACCCGTTTTTATAGCTTTTTCCTTTAAAATATTCTACTTAAGTTAAAACAATTGGATAAGAGATAAAACTACTATGTTTAAACCCGGAACAAAACCCACAGACAGTAATAAAACGACAATTTTGTTTTGACCCATGACCTCTTTTGGAAGTATCGGAGCATTATGTAAATGGCCCTACGTTCTGTAGCGTCAAAAGGCCACAATACAATGGTCTGGTTCCAGTCAGAGGCCCTAAACTGGTCCTGGCTTTGAATCTCCGCGGTGCCATTAATTCAACTGTCCATTAGTGAATAGGAGTGGTTTATTAAGTGAATAAAAGATGAATGGTGGTGTTCCGTTGACATTATTGCTTTATAGTTCGTGTTCGTCGAATAAATCATTCTAGCTTTGTGTATGTCGCCCAGGTGGGCCCCAATAAGCAAAAACTGTCGACTGTAACACAAACAGTGTGGCGCGTCGGCGTAGCATCTGCAATTGTGACGTTGGTTAGGTTGTGCCACATCATTGCTACTGTACCTGCCGGCGTTTAGAAAGATTGACATAAGTTTGATTTTACCTCATTGAATTGATGTTACACACTTCGATTTCATAGTGCTGTTCTGCTGTAAAAATTATCAAGTTATATTACACGCTTGCATTATAATGCGCGCTATATTCTAAACAATTATTTAAGGTAGGTACGTAAGGTAAGGTACGTAGAAACCAAAATTATTCTTTCGGCATGATATCGAGCTCGTTTTAAAATAACTTGTGACCATAAATATATTGTTAGAGGGTTACAATATTTCTGAATATGAATAACCATATAAAGAGCGTAACATATGTAATGATAACTAGCCACTATATGTTTCACAGATTGCCCGTGGAATGCGACCACGATCTGTATAAAGGACGGCGCGGCGGTGCTGGCTGAGAGCGGCTACTCCGAGCACTGGCTGCTGCAGGACGGGCTGGGGCTACTGGGGCTCACCCTGTTGTGGGGGCTGCTCGGCTACTGCGGCCTCCGGAACGAGGAGAGGAAGGGATACGCCTATTAGAGAAGACACATAACAAAAATAACTTATAAATCTGTAATTTAATACAGTTGCAGTAGTTCAATGAAATTGTACCTTTATGGCTATTTTAATAATAGTTACAAACTTGTTTAGTATACTCTTATTTTGACAGATGATGCTTTAGATCAGGGCTGCCCAAGCAACGGCCTGCGGGCGGCATGGGCCTTGTTTTCAACAGCCCGCGACGCATGTTTCAATCAGAAAATAATGTCCGACAAATCACTTCTACCTACATGCAATGCGACTGGCAATAACGAATGTAGAAATAAATATTGAAATAAATAAAACAAGTTTCATCATCATCAGCCGCAAGACGTCCACTGCTGAACATAGGCCTCCCACCTAGATTTCCACGACGAACGGTCCTGCGCAACCTGCAACCAGCGGTTTCCAGCGACCTTAATGAGGTCATCTGTCCATCTAGTGGGAAGCCGTCCAACACTGCGTCTTCCGGTTCGTGGTCGCCACTCGAGAACCTTTCTTCCCCATCGGTTGTCAGTTCTGCGAGCGATGTGGCCTGCCCATTGCCACTTCAGCTTGCTTATTCTTTGAGCTATGTCGGCCACTTTCGCTCTCTTGCGAATATCCTCATTACGGATTCTGTTGCGCAAAGAGACTCCGAGCATAGCCCTCTCCATAGCTCGCTGTGTGACTTTGAGCTTCGTTATGAGGCCCACAGTGAAACAAGTTTACGAAGAACCAATAAAAAAAAGATTATTATCCTATATTTTTTTTATTGAAAACAGAACAATTTTTTTCTGCGGCCCTGTTGTTCATCTGTTGTTGTATAGTTATATAACTAGCCCACGAAGGTATGCAGTTTGAACCGCCCTGCTTTAGATGATCACTTTAAACGACCGTATAAAAAATACCTACAGGTCGATCGATCGATTTGAAAAGTTGGGTCTCATTGAGAGGTTTTCTAAATGTCAGATGATTGAAAAACCTGTAAAATATATGTACCCAGTTATCAATCACAGATACCGATGGCGATAATTTTCTTGGCAAAATTAGTAAAAATGAACATAACACACACAACAATAACAAAAACAAACACGGGTATTTCGATAATCGTGCATATTTCTTTACTCATCAGCTATTCTGAAAGCTACTCGTTGGATGCTGCCAAAGTGACGTCTTTAAAATCATCAAATGCGCACCGATCGGAAAGATCACCTGAAAATGGCTAAAAAGCTAAGCTAATAAATAAGTATTATATGAAAGACTTAACAGTAAATACATATATATAAAGTCACAATTTTATTTTAGAATTTTTTTTTGACCTTAGACCGTCCACGTATATTGTAGGACAATCTGTTTTTAAAAATATATTACTTTTTTAAAAGCAGATTGTCCTTATAAATAGGAATTTATCGTCCCCGAAACCCCCTGTATACATAATTTCATGAAAATCGTTCGAGCCGTTTCCGAGATTCAGATTCTATATATATTGATAGATAGATAGATAGACAGATAAACTCTTTATTGCACTTAACAAAACAACTTCCAAACAAACAATCTTAAAAATAGAGTAGCGAATGGCGGCCTTATCGCTAAAAGCGATCTCGTCCAGGCAACCGTGGTATATAGGTATATATACCATAATATACCTACAAGAATTGCTCGTTTAAAGGTATAAGACAGTTTCAAGGCTGTATACATGTGTTGTTAAAATGATACATAAATGTATAAATATGTATTTATATATTATTTTAACGTTGTATTTTGTGGTGAAAATAAATTAAATACATGTATTTTCTGAAGGTTTTACTTATACCTAATAATTATCACATACATATTCATAAATACCAAATACTTACGACTTTGCCTACGCACGTTCCTCAAACTTGTCTCTAAGCTATGAGCCATAAGCTTACATTTAAGTGGCCAGTTATTATTATTTTTGAGTTTTTTTAAACTGTTTTTAAGAGCTAATCTATCTACATCTGACTGTATCATATAGACGAAACTTGCTTAAAACAAACATGGAATGAAAACAGCAAAGCAGCATCAGATGGGATTCCATCTCACGTATAGTATAATTGGAAGAATACATCATTGGACCTCGAGGTAGACCTTGGGCTTGGAGGATCGACGAGATAAGCTCTCACCATAAGTCAAAATAAAAACATTTGAAAACGTATCTTTAAGACTTTAAGTGCCTCTCTCTCGTTAAAATCTCAGATGTTGACAGGCGACGGTTTCTACTTACCATCACATGAGCCCTCTGATTCAGTGATTCAGTCTTTCCCAAAAACATATATGCTTGATCTTACAAGCTGATCAAATACAAATACAAAAATCTTTATTGCTGTTTGCAGGTAAGATAAGGTGATACAAAACATTTTAATAATTGACCCATACAAACTGGCCTCTTCTTCTATATGCAATGCAATATGTCTGGCAACACAATTTCCATTGGTCTGAAATTATACAATGATAATAATAGTCAGCTGATAAAATCTTCTTCTTTTTTTCATTTGTAGCTTTTAATCGGTTGTATCATCATATTATATGTCATCTGATTCATCGTCTATTAATTTCTGGCTTCTAGTATAAATAAGTCTTATACCGCTATTAAAACAAAAATATCCTAATACAAAATCTAGAAACACAGTATCAACTAGCTCTATCGGTAAAATAAATAAAGTACATTTACATAAAGTGACGAAACGAGAAGGGCATGCGCTCGTGTAATCAACAGATCCAACAGGGCGATGCCAGGGGGCTATTTGGGTATGGAGACTGCAAATAACACTGCACTGATCTCCCATTCATCTCATCACCCAGATAATGTAAGATGATTAATTCTCTTACCTTTGAAGTATATTGACCCATCCGGTAGTATCAAAACAGCTACACATTTTCTCTAACAGTACCAAAAAGGTCAGACAGAACCTCAAATAACAACGAGTCATGCTTCAAAGCTTTTTTATCTAGAACCAATTACTCTAAAATGTCCGCCTGTCCCTAACAGCTTGATGGATTATGCCGTTAACACGTTTTTTTACGTCTTGATATCTTTTCACAATGAATTCCTTGAATATTTAGTATGCTCTATAACAGAAATCTCTGTATTCTTTGGTACGATAAAGTTCTAGGATTGAAGATGTGTTGACGTGCTTCGGGGGACGTCTACAAGTGAAACCATTAAGTAAACTTGTATAGAGTGGAACAATGGTGTCCCACGGTGCCTAATTTGGCTATGGACAGTGCACTTGACATCATGGAGGCTTATTTGTAACGCATGATAGTCACGACTTATCTGAATGTTGGTTTGTAACTGATGTGAAGCTTCACCAACGTGAGAATTGTTTAAAGTTTGTATATCTACTTATTGTTGTATTATGTACTTGTATATTATAGTATTACTTGTATAAAATCAGGAGAAGCCTGGATCCCACAACACAGGTTACCCTAGTGTGGGTCCAGTGCACACTAACACGATATGTACTCGATCCTGTATCTCTTATCACTAGTATGTATACCCTTTCTTGTGTTTTTAATAATGTCTTTAGTTGTTGGCACAATAAACGTTTTTCATTTTTTTCATTTATTATTATTTACCTCAGGATGGTACTTATTAATATAAGCACGGGAACCGTCCCAGCTTTGTCCAATTGGAACAATGAAGTGTACACCTACGTTTGGATTTTGTCGACAGATGACCTCAACTGCTTACTGAAGCTTACTTATAGGTCACGGCAGAAAGCACAGGGCTTCACTAAAATAAATTTACCAACTAATTATACTTACGTATTATGCTAACTAACATGTAGTCATTTATGTATATAGTTGTTGATGTTTGGAAAACAAAAGCCTTAATTATTTATCATACTATGGCAAATGTGAAGGGGAATAACCATGAGGAAAATTGCTGTTACAACATTTTGAAATTACGACTTCTTGGTGATTACAATTGAAAATGTAAACAAACATTTGCAACTTGGGCATAATATTACATTTGGAATTGTTAATTAATTATACATCCGTTCCGTTGTCTCGGAGGGCTCGAAAAACATAATTCTGTCTAATTGCTTCTTTTTTTTAAGTCGGGTAAAGAGTAATAATGGTAGAGGAGAAAAGAACATTAATGGAAACAATAGAAAACAGAAGAGGGAAGATGATGGGACATCTGATACGACACGACAACTTCATTAGAACAATAATGGAAGGTAAATTAGAAGGGAGGAAGAAGAGAGGTAGACCTAGGAGAATTTACATGAACCAAGTGAAGGAGAAGATAAATTTAGTGTCGAATCAGGAAGTCAAGGAGAAGGCGGAGTGTATAAGTACATGGAAGGAACTCCACCGACAAGAGAGTCGCTTTTAAATTATGAATGAATGAAAGAAGAGGCAAACTTAAAGGTTTAGCTGTAGGTAACTCCCGCTGTGTAAGGCCAGTATCACACAGGTAAGTTTCCTATTTGTCAGTATTTTCTCACAATAATTGAGGTAACTGAAATACAGGGTTATTGGTAATCAGCCTGCATCCTTTTAATTGTATGTTAAGGATATTAAGTACACCCACTTTTACGAAAATTCCTATTTTTTTCTTTAAAAAAAAAGTGTATTTGCCCGGTAACCATCGAACTCTTCGTTACAAGAGCGTTAACGCTTAATAAATGATGTGCATTGTGAAGTTAAGTGAGATAAGTTGAGCGAGTCCAGGAGTTGCAAAAAAAGCCTTTTGCAAATAAAATTATTTATTAAAATTTATAGTAAAATTTAAATTACAACTAATTATATTAGGTGTCAACGCGTCGATATGAGACTACGAAGTGACGGCTAAGAGACGCCGATCGCCGATCGGTGTCCGTCTTCCGGGCGTCCGATGCTTCGCGGAACTGCTTGTAACACGGTGGGAATCACGCCACCGTCTCTAATTGAGTAATGTTGAATATGACTTGTTGGTCAGCGAAATCCATGTAACCGGGCATCGTAACAAGTGAATAAATACAAAATAGCCGCTAAACAGTACTAAAAAGGACAAGAAAAATAACAAACACTTTTATTTTTTTGGGAAATGTATTGAGCAAAAGTTACTTGTTTAAAAATACAGAACATGCATTAAACGGATGCAAGCTGATTACCAGTAACCCTGTATAACTATCTACCTAGTTAATCGTAAACGTTTGACGGACACATAAGAATTAACTTGTCGTAGGTCGAATTGGAGGTGTGGTTTTTTTTCCACTCAAAATTAGGCTCGCTCAAGGCCCAAGGCCTCGGTCAGTGACTTCGTCTATCCGTTTTTATAGCCATTATATATAACTTAGAAACTTTTTGTGTCGTCTCTGTATAAAAAATAAACCAGATTAAGATAGTATTTGCATATTATGTAAATACTACTTCCATAGCTTTTATTTTTTAAACGGCATTTTTATAGATACTTGAGCTAATGGATCTTGTTTTATTTTAATTTAAGAAAAAAATGTGAAGACTAAATTTGGACCAAAAATGTAAATATATTAAATAGGTAAGTAGCAAACAGGAAATTCCTTGGTTACTTAAAGCACAGAAGCATATTCATACGAAACATTATTGCCAATTTTGTGGTGATTAGGGTAATCATTTTTAATAAAATGTAAGTTGTGGCTCGTCTAGTCAGGAGAACGGCAACTGCCGATCCGGAGCGGTGGACCCCTGGTTCAAATGCACACGCACCACTGTCTCATCGCAGTCACGCGCGTAATGCCGCTAACTTAAAAACATCCTGAGAAAAACGACATGTACCTAGAATTTTCGAGATCTATCATGCGTCATCCACCAACCTGCGTGGTGAGTTATCCTTGACCCTTTTTTATATTGGTGGACAATTCACACACCATCTGACCCCAAACTAAGCAAAGCTTGTAATATGGCGGCCAGATAGCTGATATAATACTTATATAGTTTTAAATATAGTTATTATACGAGTACATAGACACACCCAGACACAGTAAAAATATTTGAACTCATCACAGAAATATTTGCACTGCGTGGGAATCGAACCTACGACCCTCGGCTTCGCAGGCTTACTACCCACTAATCCACGAAGTCAGTCATTTCAGTCTTTCCTTGTGATGTAAGGCTCCGAGTCCCAGCTGTGGGAACATTTAGTGGGTTGCTTGTGCTTGTGGTAGGGCTAAGGTAATAATTTTTAAGTTTAATTCGTATTAATACTAGTATTTTTGTCCGCGTAGATGGTAGAAAATGGTCGTTCTATAAGGACTCTACATTTTTTTCGACATGAAAATTAACATATGTTATTTCAAATTGCAATCTATTTCAGTCATACGTTTCAGCTTCAGTTCTTAGACGTAGTCGAATAACAAACATGTAAACATTCAATTTTCCACATTTACGTATGTAAGAAGTAGAATTTATTTTTCAAAGATATTTGAATTTATCTGAAATTGTCTTATTTGAGCTATATAAAACAATTCAGAAAATTACCTAAAATGTATGTTAAGCTAGTGTATCTGTATTTACTGTACTACCTATCTACTCTTAGAAATAATTTAATTTTATTAAACTACTTACTTTTATTAATATTATCATTTTCAACCTTCGTACTTTTATTTATTGGGGATAGCACTCGCTCTTTATTTTTTATTTATTTAAATAGTAACTATACCTTAATAGATACTCTTACCACTAAAATTAAATATCTTACAGACAAGTCAATCTTTCAGTAAATCGGCGTAGCTTTACTTCTCCTAATAACCATAACATACGCTATAACGTTCTTGATACAGTACATGGCTACAAGACAAGCACAGTTCCTCCAGAAGTTATCAGCGCTATATCCAAATCTGGCTAAGACCCCCTCACCAGTTCTGATGCATGGGGTGCCGGGAGCGTCGGGGCAGTCGATGTTGTCGACCAAGTCCCATTGTAATATGGAAATGCATTCAGTGCCGTAGTAGAAACCGGAGATATACTTAAGCCAGGAGAAGTAAGGTTTGACGCTGGCCAGGTTTATGTAGATACCAGAGAACATGAGCCCGATTAGGTCGAAGGGAACTGATATCAGGGCGGCGGTCTCCATCGTGTCGAATGTTGCTGAGAGGAAAGAACCTGCAAGATAAATGGTGGAAGATGACGATATTTAAATGATATTCTCGGGATTAAACGAATGTACCTACCAGTATGAAATTGATTTGAATATGGGCTAACGTACAATTTTTTAATTACGTGTTGAGCATACACAAATACACATTGTATAATTTGAAACAATCTTTAGACTATAGTTAATAAAGGTATAAATTGGATTTTTAGATATTGTCACCCGGTGAATAAACTTTTTAATTTAATATTTAATTTCAATAAGAGAAAAGCCACGCGCAAACCTCTACATTTTGAAAACCAAATTAAAATCTATTGAGGTTGCAGCTTATCTAAGTATTTAACTCCAAAAAAGATATGCATCAATATATCAGTCACTGACTTTGACTTTACTTTGAAATTCTATTCAATATAAACATACCTACTTTACTTAATTCCTATAATTTATAGAAATAGCCTAATATTAGGTAACACTTGTTACTTGTCTATCAGTTACTGGAACTAACAGGTACTATTTTGCTACAAGCAGGAATTGAATGCAACGAAAGGGTAATGCACTGGGACAAAAATAAACCATTCTAATTTTATTAGTCTGTCAGCTAGCTCATCGAAAAATATAGGGCGCGTAATTTTTGTTTTATTTATACTTAAAAATATAAAAAACCCGGTCTCTTATGTGTACAACTTTTGCCCACAAGTGATAACACGCAAAACTTCTAAGCGCTGTATCTTCGTCATTATTTGTTTGTGAAACAAAAGAAAAGAGTTATACAATATGTTTTTACAATCTAACTGACAGACTAATTAGATTATTTTAGGTTTGTAGCCTATTGTACTACAGGGACGACTTTAGGAATATGTACCGTAGAAAAGAAACTAGGAATTAAAATAACCATAGAAGCCTCTTAACTTCATTTATTGTGTTATAAACATTTACAATCCAATCAAAGGTCCAAAAAATCTGTAAACAGATAAAAAAGAGATTCAACTCCTCACAACAATTTAAAATTTTGTCACAATTTGAGGCAATTATTTACCCGTAAAAAGTTAACTATACAAATTCTAATATACAGGTGTTCCTCTACTTCTCTTGATTACCATAACGAAGGCTATGGAATGGCCAATACAATACATAAGAGCTAAGCAGGTACAGTTTCTCCAAAAATGTTCTTCTAAATAGCCGTATCGGTTAAGGACATCGGGACCGGTCTTTATGCAGGGGATGCCGGGAATTTTAACGCAGTCGATGGATTCGATGGAATCCCACTGTAGAATGGAGATGCTTTCGACTCCGTAGTAGAAGGGGGAGACGAATTTAAGCCAGGACACCCAGGGGGAGATGCTGACAAGGTTGATGTAAAGCCCGGAGAACATGGTGCCAATAAGCTCGAAGGGAACGGAGAATAGGGCGGCGGTTTCCATACGGTCGAATACAGCAGAGAGGAAAGATCCTGGAAGGAATTAGTTTGCCAATTAGATACAATGTTAAAAGATTGTTACTGTCGGGTTATTATGGGTGGAAGAAATTCCATGAATAATGCGAACCTATAATTATTGTAGTACCAAAATGTAGTAGTTTCTTCAATGCATAGCAATATTCATAGAATGCTTGAAATAGTTTTTGTTTGGTAAGGTAAAATATATAACAAGGTACAGTTTATAATTTATCAATAGGCAAGTAAAAACTGCAGGAGCAAGATGCAAGAGCAGCTAAACATGTGTTAACTAGATCTAAGTACAAGTATACACTTGTACTTTAACACAATTTACAAGGTAATTCTATACAGAATTACGTTGGACTAGAAATACGTGTAGGATATTATTTCGTTCAAGCGTTTTGTGCGTTCAGAGATTAAAAGGTAAATTGTTTTGTTTTTATATAAAAGGGCAAAACTGGGCATTATTTTTCAGCGTAATGTAGCACTAAGGGTTTTTGAAAATTTACGTAATTATTACAGTAGTTACGCTTGTTTGTTAAGATATTATTAAGGATTGTTTACAGCATAGCTATAGAGCGATGGGCCGATAAGTGCCTAATTGTAAGCAATATGCCTGCCCATAATAGCGCAGTATCACATAGCAAATGGAACATGAAGAGTCCAAACCATTACCTAGCGTTGCACGCTTGCTAGAGATATAAGAGGACCAAGCAATTAAGATATTACAGAGACGAAGTTATTGAAAGGATTGGTGTGAATCTCACCGTAAGCGTTGGCGTAGTTGGCGCAGAGGATGCAGATGAAGCAGAACCACATCCAGCCCATGAAGCCGCCGCGGAGCCCCGCCACGCCGAACACCAGCGACGCGAACAGGATCGGCTCGATCACCGCGCGCGGGATCTGGAATCCAGCGAGAAACAATCACGTAATTAATACTTCATCACCTAATAATAATAAAACTTTATTTTATATTCCACGAAAATACAAACATCGATGTAAAATTGAAAATTTAACTCAAACACTCAACTAAATTTCCTATTTGTTTTTGAAGCTATGGTAACATCATCTAGATAAACACATCTAGATAATATAGAAACAAAATTTACTTTTTTGTTAAAATTTCAAATACACCGATTTCGATATAGGACTAAATCTGAACTATGATATAATACACAAAAATAACCATCGAAATTTATTCACAAACGGGGAGCCCGATTGCTTACACTCATATATACATACAAAAAAAAACACAACCCAATTGAGAAACTCCTCTTCTGTAGAAGTTTTTTAAAAATAAAACTTTATTTGAACGAAATAATATGTAATAGTAAAATTGTGTAACCCTGGATATTACACGAGGTGAAGTCCTGTATCGTAAAAGTCTAGCGCCTTCCTTAGGGGTAATTACAAAATATCTAGCTATAAATTTGAAATTAATATTTTAACATATCATTACATAACCCAAAACGAAAGTTAACAAAATATTTACAGCTTCAAAAGCTATGGCAAATACAAACAACAACACCAAGCTGTGTGTTTTAAGTTTTAACATAACTGAAATATAAGTAGAGGTAGTATTATAATTTAATAAGTGTAATATTTGGATATAAGCAGCATCGCAGGGAGGATCCATAAACCATGAACTGGACAAAAAAAACATACATAAACTTTACAATATGCTACACATTTTGAATTGTTATTGATGAACAATAATAGAGTCTTGCTTGTGGCGAAATCATTGCCTGTGCTCACGTAAATAATCGGTTACTATCAATATCTTTCAAACGTATTAAATATTCTTAAAATCTCAAATAAACATATTAGGCTTTTTCATTGGAAATTAAGGTCCAAAGCGTCTTAACCTTAAAAGAAAAAATATTGAATTGGCCTGTTTCCTGACAAAATTACAAACCGAGGTACTCCTCATTGGCTGATGATACATGGTCAGTGGTCACTTATACTCGTGTTGTCATGCTGATTGTCATATTGTTAAATGTTTTTGGTTTAGGTATTTAGGTATATATATTTAGTCAACGACTGTATTTACGAGTAGATTGCATTTTCGGTGTGAGGTGTGATATCACCAAGTTATTTTTAACTTGAATAAAATATTTTAGATGCAAGACGTGGGAGTCCTCCTATTTACACTGTGGTTTGTTATTCATAGTTTTAATATGTAGAACTTGCAACCATCCAAATAATTTATTTCAAATCTAGACGTCGAGCAACTTGATATTCTACAACGATCTTTCTGATTTCTCTTGACAGGCAAACAAGATTTGTGTCCAGCAATATCGATTATCTATTTCAAATGCCGTGTTGCAATCTACAGCAATTTATTCAGTCAGTCTTTTGTTTTTGCTTGGAACAAAAAACAATAACAGAAGATACTCGTATTATTATGTTACGAATTTATTATTATAGCATAATATAGACCCTATAAGCTACCTTTACGTTAGGTTTACCTCGCTTTGAGGGAAAGGCAAAACATAATAAAATTTTGTCAAAGGCAAATCGAAAATATATAAACTTTTACTTTTTACGCGAGTTAAAAACTTGCACAAGTTAAAAACTTGAGTTAATTCAAATCGCCGTAGTATTTAGTAAGTTGTGACGTTACACGAACTTAAAGAGACGACATTGAGCAGTCAAGTTTTATAATACAACAGTACTACGCTGATAAATGTTAGAACCTTAGAAATAAAAATAATTTAATAGATCAGGGTTTTCTGCACGGTTCCTTTGTACCAATCGTAAGCAGATGCGGTGTATGTTAGGTATGTCAGACCCGTGCTTTCGGTGTTGAGAGTTTGTTGTAAATATATACATAATATATGTAAACTCTTTGGTTCTGGGCCGGGAGGAGGCAGCTTAGGCAAATGGCAAAAGGCAATTAGGCAAACACTCGATGTCGAGTCGATTACTAGCGGAATCCCAACCGGTAGTGATCGGCTCTACAGAGGAGCACTAGAATTAGATTTTAAATGTACCCAACTCCCTCCTATTTTCCTCTTCTCCTTATCCAAGAAATGTGTAAAAAATATATATAATTGTAATGACAAAGATCACGGACCCCGGAGTCTGTGGAGTAGCTAATTTAAATAAAAACAAAACTCTTAGGTTTGAACTTTAAATTTGTCGGCTCATTTATACTTCGAGGTATGCGACGTATCTAATTATATTCCAAGACGATGAATTCCAAGTTTCAAGCACAAAAACCCGCAGTGAGACAAAAGAAACAAAATAAATGACATCGTTATTATGAAGCCATTATGTTAGTTACTTCCGGGGCCGTAATAACTAAATTAATTCAAAATGCTGCTAGTTAAATATTTAAATTAAGTAGAAAATTGTAGTCTACCGCAGGTATAATATTGTGTGAAAAGTATTATAAATCTTGTTTAACGACAGGGAGCTCTGTGGCCCGATTCACTGTGACGAATGAGCTAAACAAGTGCGTTTGCCGGTGTTATTTTCACACTAACAAAAAGATATTTTCAGAATACATAAAAATCTGTCTAAAATATTTCGGAATTTCCAAAAGCGGTATTGACATTTAATTTTCTCAAGGAAATTTGGTAAACACAATATTATGTCAATGTGTTTTTAACCCCCGACCAAAAATAGGGGTGTCTGTGTGTGTGTCTGTCTGTGTACCGTAGAGCTCAAACGGATGGGCCGATTTCGATGCGGTTTTTTTTTATTTGATAGTTAATACCTGTGCGGGTGTTCTTAGCTATGTTTGGTTAATATCGATTCAAAATGGTCGCCTCCACAAAATGGCGGACAAAATATTTCTTCACAACCTATCTCAATATGGGTATCAAATGAAAGGGCTTAACTAGCAGAGTACTATACGCTATAACAAATTTCAAATGCAAGATGGCTGCCACCACAAAATGGCGAATTATATAATTTTTTTCACTACTACCGCAATATGGGTATCAAACGAAAGGGCTTGACTAGTAGAATACTTTGCACTATGACAAATTTCAAATCCAAGATAGCCGCTACCACAAAATGGCGAATTACATTGCTTTTTTCACAGCTCCCTTAATATGGGTATCAAATGAAAGGGCTTGACTAGTAGAATGTTGTACAGATAACAAAGCTAAGGTAGTCGGGGGTTAATCAAAATTGTTGTTGTTCACCCTTTTATTACCAGCGTCTCGCCTTTTACCCGTTTAGTTTCCAATCCTATAATCTTCCCAGGATAAAAAAGTGCTTTTTCAGACTGTGTTCTAACTGTGTTCTAAATTTCAACATGATTGAGCAACAAACATCAAAACATTACATTTACAATATTAGCGGTAGTAAGATTCTTAGAATATACTTCGATGTATTCGAAGTTTACACACGCCAAAATAACTGTAGATTTTTGCATAGGTTGATATCGTAACTTAATTTAAAGAAAAATGTATTCAAAATGACTGAAATTGGATTAAGTTGAGACTGAATTTCAACACGGTGGTATGACTCGCGTCCATTCTGATTCGTTACTCAAGTTACACTGACGTCCGGTTGGGTTTCGCTTCTTGGTTGTAGGGAATATAGCCCCTATGTAATGTTGTAATGATAATTATAGCTCGCCTTTAAAATAGCAACGAAATTATTATTTATGATTTTGTCGTTGTTTTATTATTATTATTTATGCATGTTTACTTCTAATTTGCTCTTCACGCCAGGTGGGTTATATTTTTTTTAGTAGTACCTATAGGGTTTAGACTTATGAAAATTAAATAAAAAAACATTTTGAAATAGGTAGGTACATAATAAGTGTTTTAATTTATTTATTTTCGTAAGTAGCGTTTTATCTAGATGGCTATGCTTTGCAATTTTATTATATGTATATAATATACACTTGGGTGGTTTCAAGCCATGTGATTGGTGAATCGCGGCACAGCTCGTCTCCGCTCTGCTCCGCTTCGCTTCAATGAAACTGCACCCTTAGCCTTAGCTAACCAACGTTGTGTGATAAGTAAATTCGAAATGGTCCGCTACGGAACAGTCCAGTTCATGGTTGGTATTATAGCCGGTAAAAAAGCATGGACAGATAATGAGACGATCTTTTTAGCATTCCATGGATTCACCGTGCGGGTGCCGGGTCCATCGTGTGGCAGAGAGAGAAAACTCGAGTAGGTCCCGAGACTTGTGACTCGGGCGTAGGTTTAAGGGGCCCCTTTCTGACGTACATCAACATTATAGCAATTATTGTTTCTCCGTACCCAGAATATCATCTTGGGAGAGGTAGTAGGGCAGCGGCGCGTAGAGCCCGCCGGCCGTCTCCCGGAGCAGGACCGGCACCTCGCTGGGGAAGGTGATGAACACGGCGTAGATGAACAGGAAGATGGTCTCCGTGATGGTGAGGTACAGCAGCCCCTCCACGTTCTGGATGTCGCGCTGGTCCAGCTCCGCGAAGTGCCCGTGGTACGGCACCGAGATTATCAGACCTACGAACTGAAACACACCGTTTCATGGTTGGTGTTCCAAACACTCGTGCTTCACTCTTGTTTCGTGATGAGAGAGTGTGTAAAGTTTACATTATATGAGACAACCTCTAAGTTGGTGCGGAACCCATATAGGTTCGGCCACGTTATGACTCATCATATGAAAAAAATCAAGTTTTTTTTTGTATAATTTGACAGTTTTTGACTTGTCGTAGCCTTGTGTACATGTTACAAACACGGCAGAAAAAATGTCGTATGCGTTTTTAGTATATGGGTCATCATTGAATATATTAAAACCTCAATAAAGATAATAATCTTTGTCAATTTGTGGTTTCGATATGCATCTTAGAAAGGCGATAACGAGGCACAAGATCGTAGAATTTATCTAAGAGATGATGACCGGTTGTTAAGTTTTATTACCGCGCTGCCACGGATATTATCATTTGACTATTAAAATATTTCTATAATTTATTGTAGAAAAAATATAGTATCTGATACTACGTTTGTATATTTTTAATTTCAGAAATAAATGCTTGTCTTTTAATTTTTCAAAAATAAGACGAAACTTTGTACACACATTACCGTCTTGACCCAAGTTAAGCATATTTTTTTTTACGGAAGCAAGGTAGCTTACTAGTAATACATACGTAACTTTATAAGTTAAGATACTCTGTTATAAGTTTTCCCTCCTATCGGTCGTTATGACTGCCAATTTTTGTTTTGCGAAATTTGCATGTCAAATACTGTCTGTTTATGGGGGGTGTTTGTGCTTACCATTAGCAGTAGAAACTCTGCTATCCATATCGAGCTATTGTGTCTGACGGACTGCACGTTCCTCCACATGAGCCAGTAGAACTGCACGAAGTAGTTTACTTTGACTCTGCAACAAAAACAATACAACCAAATATTAGACTCCGGTTTTTGCGCTCTTTTTTTTGTGAATGTCATTAGTTTATTGGTTTTTAAGATGTGACTTGAGTATAATATTTGACGTTTTGTTCGTGGCCAATACGTGTTTATGTATAGCTCAGCGTCTTCTTGAGTTATGCGAGGGAATTAAATAGCATATACGGATGTATACCAATAGAGTTGCATAAAAATATAGAGTCATTATTTGGACTATTTATATTTTCCAGCTTCATGATAGTGAAACGAGGTATGATAGATACATAATAATCAGACAAAACAACGCAAACGAGGAATACCTATAAAGATACTTCGTCTACAAAGATTAAGAAACATTAAAAGAGTTTTCTACTAAATACACTTAAATTAAAATAACCATGCATTTCGCTAAGGACATAACAATTGAATTATTATAGTTATTAGTTACTATGGGTTTTTATTACCGTTCGTCCTTCAAAAAACAAGACATTACTGCTAAAATACTACGAAAGATTTAAGCATTAAAAAGTGCGTTAACTTCATTGAATATTTTATCGATATGATTATTTTCTTTACATATAGAGATTATAATATCTTTTTACAAAAATATTTATTTATAAAATCAGAAACTTGGAAATAGGTACATGCTTATCTCGATTTTGCACCAGTTTCGACATAAATACTACAGTTTTTTAATCTACCACTATTATCAAAATAAAATTTCGTATTCTGAGATTTATGTATTAATAAATACCAAAATTTACATTTAATCTACAGTTTACATCTATTATATGCTTATCCGCTAATACATAAAAAACACTCACAGAGTTAAATACCGCTCGAAGTAGTCATTCTGTAACAAATTAAAACAAATATTATGACACGGTTTCATGGACATTACAAGTATGCTCAAAGCGTGGTGGGTTGTCGCCTTGACTCACTCCTTGCGAGAGAGGGCCCGGAGTCCTAGCAGTGGGAACATTTAGTGGGATGCTTATGTTAATCGAAATAAAAAAACTATGGAAGCTCTCAAGTTCAAATGGAACGTAAGTGCTAAATTTCGTAAATATTGGTTAACTTGGTGATGAATTAACCAGGAAAAAACATAATTAGTGTACGACCGAAACTGATTTTCCGGCCGAAACCGAAACCGAAACCGAATGTTCGGCCGTGGCTTCAGTTTCGGCCGAAACCGAAACCGAAACCGAAACTCACGTGGTCAAGTATATAATTTATTAAAATACTGAAATTTGGTGCATTTTACCTATTATTTTGCCTTAATTAGGACATGAAATGGAAACACAATATATATCATAATAGGATAGATAAGAAATCAGTAAGAAGTCTTGTTAGTTGGTTGCTACAGAACTATCCGAATGGCACACGATAATTCCCGAAAAGGGCCGACAGCGTCCGTCAAAGCGTTGCCGCGGAAAACAAAGTTAGGCGATCGTGAACTTGCTTGAACTTGTTAAGTTTCGGTTTCGGCAAAAGTTTCGGCCGATTTTGGCCGAAACCGAAACTGTGGCCGAAACTTGATTTTTGGCCGAAACTCGGCCGAAACCGAAACCGAAACCGAACTTTCGGTCGGACACTAAACATAATGCCATTTTTATATTCTGATATTTGTTTTTTCCCCTGTAGCTCCTAAAAGATTGGACTTTTATATGATCGAATAACATCAAACTTACGGCTGGATTAGTTGGGTTGGGATCCGAAGAACCTGGTCCGAATTGCACGTACATTACTGTCTTTTCGAAGACATGTGCGTCACACCGCTACCTCAAAAACAGTGAAGGAAAACATCGTGAGGAAACCGACATGTACCTAGAATCTTTCGAGGTCAGGTGGTGGATTATTGACGTTGCCCCCTTACTAAAAATTTCTCCCTATTTTTTGACCTTGATTCTCTCCTTGCGAAAAGGAACCGAGTCAATGGGAACATTAAGTGTGTTGTTTATTGAATCCTCATCTTACCTTTTCATCAATTTCCCCATTAAAGTATTCTGTCTCGTCCTGCACCTCCCCGACCCTGGTCTCGATGTTGGCCGCGATCTCCGAGCGCGAGAACTCGTCGCAGATCTTCCGGATCCGCTCGCGGCTCTCAATCTCCCGGTCCAGCTCGATGCCCAGCAGCGACACGTAGTACTCCGCCGCGTTGAACCCCAGGGGGCACTTGTAGCTCAACCTGCGTACAACTCGGACTTAGAAACTACTAGCAGTGCCCTGCGTTTTACCCGCTTAGTTCCCGTTCCCACGTGATTGAGCAACAAACATCAAAATATACAAACAGACATTTATAATATCAGAAAGATTTTGCCATCTCTATAGACTGCTGCGAGCGCTGGTGTACCTTGGGCATATAACCAGGAAAGAAGATGACCTGCTGAGCTGAATACTTGATGGCAAAGAACAAGAGGTCGCAGTCTGATGCGTTGGTCAGATCAATTTAACACCAATCTAGAATCTGGACATATCTGTCTACGACTGGCGACATGCAAGTCGCGTGATAGGGGGAGGGTAGTTTCATCATGGAGAAGTTGGTCAGACGTAATGGTCACGAGCCTCAGGAAAATCATCATGAAGAGATGATAGTCCTCAAAGTCATGGCTGGTCTGATTGGGAGAACAGCAACTGCCGGTTTCAAGCGTCTAAAGCCATGCATAGGTTCTAAGCCACTGGGCTTCTCCTTGCGAGAGATGGTCTACAGTCCCTGCAGTAGAATCTTTTAATGTGCTGCTTATGCATAGTCTTTAAAAAATGACCATATTGACATTTATCATCATGACGTAACTAGGTATAGAACCATACCACAATAAATAGGGATGCAGACAAGATTTGAACTCCCGATTGCGAAATCGAGCCTTTTTTGCCACTAGACCACCACGGTTTTAATTCAAATTTATACTTAGACCTTTGTGACTTTTATGTTATTTTTGACAATACATTTTATAAAGTACACACATAAATACTGAGATGTAATTATTTTGTCAGGAATGGCTTCAACGATGAAGGTCACAAAAAGGAAAACAGCATGAGGTTATATTTTTTCAGAGCATTCATCAATAGACCAACCCGCACTGGGCCAGCGAGGTGGATATTGAACTTGACTCTCACTTTATGTGAGAATGCGCGAGTCCCAGCAGTGGAAACATTTAGTACTTATGCTTATACCCTAAACTAATGTCCAAGTGTCACCACAATTTGATACAAGAAGTACACAAACATAATACCTAACTACTATTTAAGTATGAATTAAGTTTTTTTAAGTAACAATTCAGCTATACTTTCTTAACTTAAATTTGATAATTATTAATAATAAAAAGTAATTCTAAAGAAATGGTAACTTGTAAAAAGAGTGTTCTCATGCTTGAAGAACTTTAGTCAGGCAATTGAGGAACAATTGTGTAATTTTGATGGCATGTAATGACACCGGATGAAGGGACTATTTTATTTTATGTGATTGCTGTGACCCGAATGCGTGACGAAAATATTGGTTACAAGTGAATTACAAGTCAAATTCCCCAGTTTAAAAATTTGATATTTTCAGAGAAATTGAAAGGCAAAGAGATATTTCATCGTATTTAACCTTCAGTAGTACATATACAATTTAGATATTCTTAGAGTAAGATACTTAGTTTAAGTATACAGTGTAAAATAATTTTCGTAATTATTTAGTATTCAAATAAATAAATATTGGTGGACAATTCACACACAACACCGTCTGACCCCAAACTAAGCAAAGCTACATTACATTGTACTGTGTGGCTGCCAGATAGCTGATATAATACTTATAGAGGTTTAAATCTATACTTATTGTATACATTTAAACGTATTCAAAGGTTTTATTTACCCTGTAAGACATTTTACTCATTATAAATCAGCTTTTGTCAAAATAAATAAATTGAAATAAGCAAAGTGTGATTTTAAGCTCTGCGCATTCTCCGTATATAGCATTATTTGTGTAGGTGGATAGTTTTTGCTTCGTTATATGGTCGAAAACTAGTTTAAATATGCATCTATTTATATTCCCAAAATAGAATTAACAGCCATCATAAAACCTAATAAACGTTTTGAGAGCGACAATACCGAGACTATTAATTTCTCACGTAGTAAATTATACGCCAAATATCGAAAACGGCTACCTATAATAAACAAGATATAAATAGAATAAAACATAGAAATAATTCTAGGATATGTTTTGGACCATAAATGTTGTGATCAGCTAAAAGCACCAGTTGTGATTTGCGGATTTAAACTAATTTCATTTTTATACCATTGGTGGCAAAGGTTTGCTTCGGTTCTCTCCCTTTTTTACTGAGTTTGTTTTCATTTTTATGTAACCTATCTAGATGGATAGTAGAGTATGTGGAGAAATGTGTCTATAATTACATTAGCAACAATAAGCAATAATAAGAAACACACCTGCGTATAACAGCGCCACGCAGTTATTAGAACATGAAGAGCTCAAACCATATCTATGACTACACTGTGCTTGTTCTCGGAGGAGTAAGATTGATCTACGAGTCTTCCTCGTAATTTTATTACTTCTATTTAGATCAGAATTTTGAATTCTTTTGATCGTTGCCGAAACTTACACGTGCAATCAAACTCTTCAAATACTACATAGCTTAGATATATGAAATATGATTAATTCATCAATAACATGTTATAAGGTAGACCAGACTGTAATTGGTTAGCAACAAACTACATCTAAGATCATCTCACTGATAATACAGAATTAGTATTGAGCAAAGTTGAAATGAAATTAAGTAATTTAAATAAGAAACCACATGTGTATAATATTACACGTTCAGCGGATAAGGATCTAAAAATTTAAAGGTAATTGGGTGATATAACAGCTGTTAATCTTAGTTTGTCTATAATTATCATGACATTATTTATAATACCAAATTTTTTGAGGTTGTTTAATCATTATAAAATAAGGAGTTAGTATGTACCTAAGCACTAAATAAGCAATTGTCTTACCAGTAAATCGTCATAAGTCTATGCACTAAATTAGGAAGTTTCTAAGAAATATATTAGCAAGTGTCTAAGCGCTAAATTAGTAGTTATCTATGTAGTAAATTATCAAGTACTTAAGCACTAAATTACCTAAAGTATAGGCACTAAATTAGCTAGTATTTGAACACTAAATTGGCGTCTCTAAGCTCTAATTTAGCAAATGTCGAAACACAAAACAAACTAAATAACTTATAAAACATAACTGCAAACCATGTTATTAGAAGGATTATGACAAAACGATTTTAGAAATGTGAGAGAAAAAACGGAACCGGTTCAATTTTAGAATTCATTATCTATTAATATATGCACAACTTTTACATCTAAAAATAAACCCAATCCAAGGTTGTTGATCCAAAAATGGAGTCGCATCTATTCGCAAGCGACGCGACGATGGCTGGTTGTATCATGTCGTCAACTTAGTTAAGAAGAGAGGGGAAGGTCGATTTTGGTATATAATTTTCTTGTCTACTTTGAAGAAGCAAAAACCTTAATTTTAAACAGCAAATTGGACTACACAACACGGGTTAACTTATGAATAATGACTGGAATATACATGTTGGAGCCTGCGCCACTGCTGAGTTCATCTGGCAAATATCTAGAACTATCTTTTTTAACAAATAACATCTCCGAGTAAATACGACAGTAACGCCGCGAGAATGAAGGAATTCAGCGGCAAATTGCTCGCGTGTTCACGTGAGCGTTTGATATTGCACAACGATTTTTTTGTTGGAAACAGACTTGAAAACTTTGTGCTTCATATTTTTTGTATTGATTTAAGTTTAGTGTAATATGAATGAACTAGCTATACTTGTAAGGTACGAGTATTAACAGCGCCCCTCTGCGCGCTGTGTAACTCGCAGTTTAACCGTTTTTCACAATATATTTTCGTCAACTACGATTTTTTATCATAAAGTGTGCAGACACTGACATGTGCCTGATGGCAAGAAAGCCCGCCCATAACAGCACAATGACACGCAGCTATTGAGTTCAAATTATTACCTAACATTGCATTACGCTCGTCAGACTGATAATATAATTTATCTCAATTCCCTGTAATTTTTTTGAAAATATTACCCTTCAAAAAAGAAACACAGTAATACATATTAGCACATCACAGCTTAACGATGGAATAAATACTACCTGTACTTCACCAAGCGAATTCCGCAGAGTCCTACCACTACTAACCTTCTTAAGAGCTCATTAATTTCGATAAATCCTACAAATATTATAAATGTGACTGGTTGGATGTTTGTCACGTCCAAACGGCGTAACGGATCGGGTTAAAATTTTAAACTCGGATAGTTTGTATACTGGAACATATATGCCACACTTCACCACGGAAACGGAACTTGGTGGGTAAAACCGCTGGGCACTGCTAGTGTTAAAATATTTCGAACGTTACGTCGGCGTCGTCCAATTAGGTAAGTACCAAATAAGTGTTTGCTGTCATAATAACTGCGTTTAACAAAGATGTACGAACTAATAGAGACATGAAATATAAACAGAAATCCCGTGGAGTGAGTGTGTCGATCGTGAACCATTTTGTTGCGTTGCCTGGCACCCGATGACTTGGCAAATAGTTGGAAAATTGATCACCACGCTCACTTGATGGGGCAATCGACCCTCAAATAATGAGACAAGATAATCTATTCTAATAGTCTAAAGAACAAATATTTGTTTTATAAGTAATAAACTCTCCGGACCGAATTTAAAAAATATTTCACCATTCTAATGCATGTTTTGGGATGAAAGATTTCACGGTTTTACTAGTAACTGATAAGGATCTCGTTTTAAAAAATAATCATTATTTTTACATGATTTTTTTCGGTCGCCATTTGTTTCACTAGTTTAAGGATATATCTTTTTGTATATTGTTTTTTGTCTTGTGGACAATATAGCATAAACAGCTCAATTTATGTACCCACTGCTAGGACTCTGAGAATTCCCTCACAGGAAAAGAGTGAAGGCCATAATCTATCTTGACAGCCCGCCTATGCACAGTGCCCACGCTGGATTAGTATCGAATGACACATGTCCTGGAAAGGTGTCTTTCTTGGATCATGCCATGTTTATCACAATTATCCATGATTTTATACTTTTCTTTCAACGTTAAAACCAGTGGTAATGAAAAACTTGTACATCAGTGGTGCAGGGAAGTTTCGAATCTAAGTTACACTACTACCAAGTACTAGCACTAGTAGTACTAGTTACGAAGTAACTATTTTCTGATCTGTGCTACTACCGCCTAACAAAAAACTGTCTCAGCTTTGACATTGCTCTCTTTTTTTTCGTTTGAAATGACAGAGATAGCAATACTATATTTTATTTTGACTGTTCGAAAGTGATTACTGTAATGTTTCTGTTTTTGTGTCACAATAACGAGTCATCTCTCAATAGCAAATCCAAAGTTTATTTAGTTAGTCAGGTTAAGTCATCAAAGCTCTACTATAATCCAGAAGAATATGAATGAAGAATAACCACAGTAAATATTGATTGTTATGTTAGTTCAAGATAAATAGGAGGATAGGATGAACAAGATAAGAAATAATTTTAGAGCACAACTAAGTACCTACTTATGCAAGTAACTAATGTTATTAAAATAATAATAATACATAACTAAAAAGTCGCAATGATACTCACGAGGCGAAGAACTCGTCCGCCTGCTTTATGGTGCCGTGGAAGGCGGTGCGGCCGTTGGCCAGCAGCACGACCTGGTGGAACATGTCGAAGGTGCCGGAGGCGGGCTGGTGCACGGAGCAGATGACCAGCTTGCCGCCCGCCGCCAGCTTGCGCAGGCGCCCCACCACGGCCGCCGCGGAGAAGCTGTCCAGGCCCGTCGTGGGCTCGTCGCAGAACAGGATCGGGGGGTCGTTTAACAGCTGGAAGTACATTTATAATTAGTTGACAGGTTCTTGATAGGTCCCGCATTTCATCACCATTGTTCAATTCAATTCAATTCATTTATTCGAACCATAAATTCATAAGAACACTTGGTAACGTCATTTACAAAAAGGCAAAGAATCTGTGTACATAATAAGATAAAATAACAACGTCAAAAAGAATAAAGCAGCTGTAAAGGGGCCTAGTCAATTACATGCAGCTGTAAAAAGGCTTTGTCGAAGACAAAATTTGTCATCTGTGCCAATGATCATGTGCCAATCGAGTCCAGGGTCGACTCATTATATTGACCATAACCTTAACCCACCTTACTGACGGACGCCCGACGTTCCGCTCGCCATTCTAGCTGAAATACTCAACAGCTACCTTATTCTTTGCTTTCCCCAGTTCTTTTTCATTTACAATTAATTGACTGCCAAATTGCATTGGTATTTTCTTGCCTATTTTTCCATGTATCACGGCGATACATAGAAGTAATCGGGCTACCTGATAGAAAGTGGCAATTGCCGTTTTTGAACGAATGTATCATCAGAAACGTTATCATAATGAACATTACGATTCTGATAAATTTAATCCCAATGAGGAAATAATTTTATTAACATATTGTTCTAGAAGTGCTTGGGCACAGTATTCTATGACCCAAGTTAGCTCTACCAACATGTCTGGGTGTTTATCTACGTATTTACATTTAAATAAGTATTATATCAACTAACTGGTTCTCGTGGTAGCAAGCTTTGCTTAATTTGGGGCCAGATCATTTTGTATATATTGCTTATACACCACCAATATTTATTATTTTTTAATATAATAGAAATACTGTCAATATTACCTACAGCGTTAAATCATGTGATTTAACGCTGTAGGTAATACTGACAGTATTATATTGAGCTTTCGGAACCTACGTTTAATGATTTTAGGTATTAGATAGTTTCTGAATTTTCAAAATATTTTTTTTTTTTCTAAATCGGGCATTAATTTGTCGACCCCATTATTTGATGACACTTTGTCAGGATTATTAATGTTGTGCCGGGTCCACGTCGGGGAATGATGGATGGGGTGTGTGTAGGCATAGGTACTGATCCGTCGTTCATCATGCCACTTCAGATCCGTGTCACAATTCAATACGATTTTTCCTATAAATGCCACGGGCCGGATAATCGACGAACCAGACTGGTCTCGACAATGATATCACTTTGGCTTCTGAATATTTCATATATTCGTCTTATACACACAGACACACACCTTAGCAATTCATTATTTATAATACACACATTATTTTTCCTAGTAAGTGTTTTACAACAAGTATTTTTTTTAATTTAAACCTCACTTTTCCAAGTTGTCAACAACCAAACTCCTACGTGAAAGCTTCACCGATTTTGGTGCATATTCGATAGATCTGAGAAGAGAGTGTAGGTATGGGTAAACTATTTTAATATCCCAAGTGAAAAGAGAGGCCCACCATCACTTTTTATTATTTATCAATTAAAGTACACATAAAATAATATATTATAATATTACAATAATTTTCATTCTGGATAGTAATATATGGCATATAGTCTATTTTCCAAAGTAAGTACGTATTTGCGAAACTAGCGATGTCAATGTCTAATTTAGTTTCTCCAGTTTTATAATGGAACCTGTATACAAACTTTTAATGAGATAGTTGTTGTTATTAAAAATGTCATAAGGCATTAACTTCGTGTAAGCACTTAATGGACAAATATGGTCGATCTTTGACACGGACGATATTTAGAATTAATCACCGTATCACAAAACTTGACTTAAATACTAATTAATTATTAAAAAACCTAACCGCATTAAAAAAACCTAATTTAGGCTAATTTTGTTTCTTTGAACTTGTTTGACGTCACAGCTGGCAAACATTCCTGTACAGATTTGAAAATAATCAAAAATTCGGTAACCTTTGGGAAATATTTGAAATACGGCCTTCAGAACTTAAAATAACAATCATTTAGAATATTTTTAAGCAGCCTATTTCACCATTTTACGACCAGCTTGTTCACTGACTCTTTAAAAAAAATAATTCTTATCTAAAATATTAAAATGACAAAGAAATAAAAGCAGCATTCGTTGAATACAAAATCGAACCGTGGTCAGAAACAATCAAAATAAACTTGTAAAAATATGCAACATTCAAGTTTGACTTGAAACTTACTTAATGGACATCGACAAGAAATTTAATATATTTATAAATATTATAATACTTGTATCTAAACAAAAAGAACTAAATTTCACAGTTTTTACACCCCAACAATAAACAATTAATCTATTAAATAAAAAAAGATTAAAACCCGACATTTTGTGGTTGGGGCCATCTTGGATTAGGATTTTGTCACGTTTTAAGTATTCTACTAGTTCATGATTCCAGGTATCACTTTCATTTGATACCCAGTGAGAATTGTGAAAAAATAATAACTTTTACGCCATTTTGGAACCAAACTATGGAAATATTTTATTCTGCGGGCTGCTAATATAATACCTACTTATATTAATCTAAAAACACATGTTTAATCCTAAATTAATTACACTCAGGCAAAAAAACTGTTGTCGTCGCAAAAATATTTGTCTTTTCTAGGAATCGAACTTACGACATAATTATGTCTGACTTATAAATGTAGGCTGACTAAAATACTTGGTTTGAACTATATCCATTGCATCAGGTACAAAGCACATACATTTCTTAAAGTCAATAAAATGTTAAAAACCAACGAAAAAAGGATTAAAAACGTTTATAGGTGATTTGTCACAATCATGCTCGCATAAAATTTTATGAACACTTGGCGCAACTTATTAAAAATGATTGGTTCGCGATAATTCGTCAATTGATGTTTGTAGTTTTATACTGAATATAATAAAATAATACAGCATCAATAAAATATGCTTAAGTTTTTGTGAAGTTTTCGTAACTAAAATTACCTGAGAGGTAGCGCCGTAAAAACTAAACATGTGTGTACACTGTCGTGTGTTAAAATTTGAAACAGTTTGTTTTGCAACAATAATAAAATTATAATATATTTGTTATTATTTAACTTAAACCAATGATTATTTTTTACAAGCAAATTTCAACTGCTTTTAATAAAAATAAAACTAAATCGTAGCTTGTTTTATTTAGGAGAGGCCTTAGGAAATAATTCTTGCATAGAACTCAGATTGTGGAGAATTCGAAACACAGTTTCGACCGTAATTTCTTGATTTTTTATCTTTTTATATTCATTAGAGCCTACAAGTTTGACTCCACTTTCGTAAAGGAAGTTCTAAGCTGAAGAATATTTTGATTGAGTATGTTTTTCCCGATTTATACAATCTTGGTATCTTCAAGTCGAGAGTGAATCGGTTTCTTCTAAGTAGGAAGTAGGTAAGCGCACTCAATTGTAGACCACATCGTCGCTTCCATCGGGCGGGATGACGGTCAAGTGTAAACATATTATATATTTAAAAAACAAACAAAATTACTATAGTTGATCTAAAGTAGCATGATCCTAGTAAACAGTTTAATCTTTACATGTCCCACAAGGATCAGGGGGCGCCATTAATTACGTGAAGTGTTCAAGGGTGTGACGGGGTCGAGTTAAATCACACGTGGTCTCGAGAAATTTCACGTCATTTTTTTCGCAAAAAATGTAAATAAATAAATAAATATTGGTGGACAATTCACACACAACACCATCTGACCCCAAACTAAGCAAAGCTTGTAATATGGCGGCCAGATAGTTGATAGAATACTAATATAGTTCTAAATACATACTTATTATATATAGAAACACCCAGACACAGTGCAAACATTTGAATTCATCACACAAATATTTGCACTGGGTGGAATGTGTTCATTATGTTCATAAAACTGGGAGAAATTGAGTAAAATCGTGCAAAATTCTCACGTAAGGAGTTAAACAACACCAAGACGGGACCCCCTCCCATCTTGGTGAGATATTATCGTCATATTATATCGTAAGATCGTGAAAATTACCTCACGTAATTTATGCATTGGTCCGTTAGGTGGTCAAACTAAATTTTTTATTGTTTTTGGAATGGTTTAATAGTTTTAGAATATATTTACAACAAAGTTAAAATTATATAAATATTCCTGGCATGTATCTAACATGTAACCCATCGCTGATTACTGCAACTGCGACTTTTTATTCATTTCTGTATAGTTTATCAAAACGTGCAATCAAGTAAGTATAATAAATTCAACAAAACTGCATGAAAGTTACTTGGGTAAATTAATTTACTTAAATTCATCTGGCCTAGACACATTTGAGAGCCAAAGTTTAATGTCCATTTAAATAAACGTACTCATTTTAATAACCTGAATACATTTGTTTCATTCAATCTAGTTAATTTAAAACAAGCCTAACGACGTTTCAGAAACTTTTATGCAGATATTTTTATACAAATTCCTTTATAATGTAACTTCGTGTCGAGAAGGAAATGCGTGTGGCGGTAAATATCCCGACTGTCTATAATAACAACACTAACATTGCACTGCGTTCGTCACCTAGACATTTAAGATCATTTATTTTTTCATTCATTCATTTTAATTTCTCTGGAAACATTGACTTTCAAACCAGTACTAAATAATGGTGATATTTAAGACTGCTTGTCTGTAGAATAACTGGCAAAGGTGTGGTACTTCCCCAGTCGAACACTACAAAGAGGATCCTATCACTATCAAATTAAACCTACCTTTTATAACCCAGCCTAGATAGCCTTGATTTTTAGTTTAACGAATCAAGTTATTGCAGAACCGGACTTACAGTTACAAAGCCTAAATTTTATGCACAATTAATGCAAAAGGAAGTTTAGTATATTCAATCTCATTCAAAATAATGCAAAGTTATTAAACTGCCTAATTTTATTTAGTTAAATCCAGTTAGTATAGAACCGGCCTAACTTCGTTTTTAAGCCTAAGTTCAAGCTCAAGGCTATTTTATATTGTGAGATAAAATCTTACGTATTTCTGAGTAACAAATAACTATTATTATAATTTGAACAGCTCACTTGAGATCAATCAAGTTGCTTATAATATTGTACCTACATTAATGGCTATCATACTGATTTTCGAGAAAATTGTCGTTATTAAAAATCTCTTAAATTGAACTAAGTAGGTATGTCAAACGATTACAAAACATTGATATTTTATTCTAAACAAAGAAACGGTGCGGTATTCTATTGAAACAAAACACTCCTAACAAAATAGTCTTTGTCTCGGAAACCAGCGATTTGTATAGAATGTTAAAGGTTACACTTAAATAATCAACAAGAAGAAGCCGAGGTTCGACGTTGCGATTATGGAGTTCTTACTCAATGTGAATATAACAAAAAGTTTCTTAATCTACGCTCCCTTCACGGCGCATACATTGATTTAAAATTTATTCGAATCGCCATTATATCTATATATATTTTGACATTTATTGTCTGTGGAAGACCGTGTGTCAGTACACTGTCTTCCATAGACAATAAATATCAAAACACATGGTAGAATTCGTTCCCAACAAAAAGTATGCCTACTTTTTTAATTTCACGACAATGACGCTTCCTTCTTTTGTAAAAAAAACATAAGACGTAATTCATACTGAGCATCCTACCTCTATACTCTATAGTCTGTACTATATAGAGTACGGTATCGAGGATTTTTGGTTGAACGCGTTGTTGGACATTTGACTACTTAAGAGATCCCTGAGTGCTATCCTATCGGCTACATATTGTGTACTCGTACCACGGGCGAAGCCGGGGCGGGCCGCTAGTTTTTAATAAAATTAATATTATGAAGACGTTCTACTCTACGGTTTCCTAACTCTATGGACTAATATCTTGATCACACTACCTCACACCTCTAGGTATGGTACTAATAGAGAGGTGCCAAATTATATCGACATAAAAAGGGGCCAGCATCGTGTTTGCAAAAAAGAAACGATGCGGACATGACAGTAGCTATCGTAATCTGGCAATTTAATTATTTTTGCAGCCGCTAATCTCTTTTGCATTAACTTTTTGCGAGACATGCACTTAAAACTTAATTAGGTACAAGTATCTACGAAGCGTAACTGAGTAGTCACAGTTTTCCCACGATATCTATGGATTTAGTACACTTGTCGTGTCGATTTAGTACACTAGCGTTAGAATGATGATGATGATGTGTTGCAGACTGATTTTTGTTGCGGCAGTAATGTAGTAGTTTTATAAATTATGTTATTTGATGAGTCCTCACATGATTTTTGTTTCTCCAAATTTAGCAGCAAATGTTCGGAAACAATTTGGTGTACTTTTAAATTCAAAAGTATGTATTAGTACTGCTTGTCTCCATTCAGTGCGACGATGAGCGTGCTCTTCCCATGAGGAAGGTTTGATGAAGATATGTTTGTATGGACAATATGTTAGTGCTCTTTTTTGTTACGCTTCGAGCATTCTTTTAGGTATGAATATGCATTTAACCATCCATACCATATTATTAGGTTCCTACCATAGTACCTCGTACGTACCTCGTACATAGTAGTACGCTCGTAGGGACCCTAACAGCCTTGAGAAGCTTATGGTGGTCGGTAAGGTTGATGGGAAAAGACTACGTGGTCGATCACCTACCCGTTGGTCAGATCTGGTAAAGACACTCACTGGATTACCAATAGCCGAAGCTCGTAGGACCGCCGAGGACAGAAAGACATGGAAGAGCATGGTGCAACGGGCGATCGATACCTCAGACTAGACGCGACCTTCAGCAATGACGACTAAGAAGACGAAGAAGACCATAGTACCGTATCTTAGTATTTAGATCAGAAAATGCATTGCACTTTCTGCACTAATCGAATAATCGGTTGTACGTGGAAACCATGTGAGATCAAAATAGACAAAGGGTTTTTTTATTTATAAGACGTTCTAAAATTTCGCTCTTAGCGATAAAACGCGAATTTCTATTTTTTTCTATATTTTTTGTTCATTTTATGTTCAGTAAAATTTTATCTAATTAAATCCAAGATGAGGTTGCGTTGAACCGTTAAAGGTTCGAGTTGAATATAAATCTTTCCGATTCATTGCTCTCAACGAATGAGGCTGAGAACTCTAAAAATGTAATTAATAGATGGCCGGGGTCGGTCTAACTCAAAGGTCAGCATGTCGGATATTTTGACAGGGAAGAGAGTTCAATACTTTGAGCAAGCTGGTTCATGCCTGCGCTTAAAACTGATGATACGTCGTTGCACAAAAAATAGAAATAACTTGCTTCGGTTAAAGCCGCCGCCTAATTTGTCCGCCTAATTCAGTTAAGTCCGTATTAATTCCGCCTTTATTTAAAACACGACTTTAAATGAAAAGGCTCGTGTTACAGACTAAGTACAGGTTAATTACTATTATTATTGATTATTATTTTATATCCAGTGTTCACTTCGTATTTATGGAAAAAAGGTAAAATGAAAGTAAACAATTGACGGACCACATGTTGATAAATGAACAATGCCTATTATAATAATTATCTGTAAAAACCGAGGCTATTTCCAGTAAACTCTATAATCCTTCGTTTCAAGCAACCCAAGTCATAGTTAAGATGGTAATCGTATTCAGGAACTTCTTACTTACTTACCTACCTGTTTTTAAATATTGATGGAATTCCTCACAAAACAAATCTAGCCATCAACTAAGCTCAATCACGTTGTGAGAACTGGATATTTGAGTGTAAAATTTGAAACTTAGATTACAGTCTAGAGTAACTGGAGTAGTCTGGAGTATTATGGTGAAAAATTAAGAGCTCCTTAAAAATAAGCTTTTATTAGATGCTATGGAGGACTTTTTTGTTAGGGCACGCGGAGGCAGAATGCCCCCAAAGGCGTCTCCCAAAATTTAGATATACCTATAGCTATTTGTCAGGATGTGTTTGTGTGGTGACACGGATCACTATGTAGTATACATTACGCAGAGGAAATGGAATTGTCTGTGGATGGTTATACGGTCATTATCTGCACGGCGAATACCAGCTGTTTTTTCACTAACTAACAAGGGTACTAGGATTTATTGGTCAGTAGAATATGCGCGAGCTATGTAGTACCTGATACCTGCACAATATAATCCTGCGGTGATGGTAATAGGGTAGTTACCTGCACGGCGAGTGCCAGCCGCTTCCTCTCGCCGCCGGAGAGCGCGCGCAGCTTGGTGCGGGCGCAGCCGGTGATGCCCAGCTCTCCCAGCAACTGCTGCGTGCGCCGCGCGCGCGCCGCCGCCAGCGAGCGCCGGTCCATCATCAGGCGCGCCTGCGGACACAGGCTACACATGTAGACGAGCATAGGACGTTGGGGCGATGGGACGTTGGGACGTTTGATTTTTGGACATTGGGACGTTTAGACGTTGGTACGTTTAAAGTTGCGACGTTTGATGTTTGGGCATTGGGGCGTTTAGACGTTGGTACGTTTAAAGTTGCGACGTTTGATGTTTGGACATTGGGACGTTTAGACGTTGCTACGTTTAAAGTTGCGACGTTTGTTGTTTGGACATTGGGACGTTTAGACGTTGTTACGTTTAAAGTTGCGACGTTTGATGTTTGGACATTGGGACGTTTAGACGTTGCTACGTTTAAAGTTGCGACGTTTGATGTTTGGACATTGGGACGTTTAGACGTTGGTACGTTTAAAGTTGCGACGTTTGATGTTTGGACATTGGGACGTTTAGACGTTGGTACGTTTAAAGTTGCGACGTTTGATGTTTGGACATTGGGACGTTTAGAAGTTGGGATATTTGATGTTTGGACATTGGGACGTTTAGAAGTTGAGACGTTTGGACGTTTCAATATAGGTACTTTTAGGTGTTTGGACTTTTAAACGTTTGGACATTTCAATGAATAAGTTTTCTCGATGGTTGCAATCTTGGTGTCTTCAAATCGAGAGGTAAGGTAGGAAAGGTAAGCTCGCTCCGTCGTAGACCACATTGTTGATTAACATCAGTAGCGATCAAGTGTAAACCTCTCAACTTAAAAAACCTTCGGACGTTGGGACTTTGGAGCGTTTGGACATTCGGACATTCGAACGTTTGGGTGCTCATGTTAGGAAGTTGATTGATTCATTGACTGATCATAGAAAGAACTGACAGGGTCAAGCTGTAATTTGGATTTCAGATTTATAATAGTGTGTATTACTAGAACGTAAGCTTTTACCCTTAACTAAATAATTATACACGGAGGACGTCAACAGCAGACACGATACGTGTATAACGATATATATATATTTGAGTAAATACATAGATGATACCTTCCGAGTGCCCGCACATCTTCTCAAAATACTATATCGTAAAGTTAACTATGGGATTCTGTATACTAAATTCATTTGACATTTTTTGATTTTTTTGTCTCACTGCACTAATATACTCAGGCATCATATTGTAGTTTTCGTTGAAAATTAGTATTGTCAATAAAAAAAAACGGAAGGTAAGATAATATACCTACCTGGCTATAATACCTAGACAAACTATGGAATATTGAAGATCATAAAAGTTTTTAACCATACCATAAAGATAACTTTTACGATTTTTTCAAAGTTCGGCTGTTAAATTACCGTTGCTGTTAAGATCAATCAAATGCTCAAATTACACGTTCAAATTCAATTAAGCAACTATAATGAGAGGTCTTTCAACGTGACCAATAATTTTACGCTCGACGTGGTGAAGCGAAACTCGATAAAAAATAATACTTCAAATGGGGTCTTTAGAATAAGTATAAGTTTCAGTTTTTTATTATTGTAAATAATGTTTACTATTATTATTTATCATTTGAATAAAATTTATAATTATAACTATGTGAATCTCGAGTGAATTGGTTTGTTCTTTATATAATCAATTTCATCAGTACACTCAGCGCATTGCAAGGCAAAAGCATCCTCGCAAAACTCCCCAGTCTTGTCCAAATTTATAATGTTCTAGTATTCTAACCCTAGAGAAGAAGAAGATAGACGCCCTAGAGATGTGGTGAAGAAAATGCTCGGAGTCTCATGGACTGAGTTCCGTACCAATAAGTCTATACTTCGAGAACTCGGCATCAAGCAGCGTTTGTCATCCTTGGTGCAATGTCGTATCCTCACCTTTTTTGGGCATTTATGCCGCCGAGGCGAGGTAGCTATTGAGCGACTTGTGGTCCAGGGAAGGGTTGAGGGTACCAGACCACGAGAGAAATTGTCTATGAGGTGGACTGACCAGATAAAAGCGGTGGTAACTGGTTCATTATCAGTACACGAATGCACAAGAAAGGCGGCCTTCTGAGAGGAGTGGCGCCGTGTTGTGAAGCTTGCCACTAACACCTGAAGTGATGACCACGACCACTCTGTCAAGAGTGATACCGACGAAGAAGAAGAAGTATTCTAATCCTTTCAAACATCAACTTGCTGCTGAGTATATGTAGAGCTTTTTTGTGGGGGCACGTAGGGTAACGCAGTAAGACGCAATGGTGGCACTCGGAGTTCTCCAATAAATTGATAAATATTGGTGGACAATTCACACACAACACCATTTGTGAGTTTACCTCCAAAAAAGTCAAAAGACATATACGGTGTGTCGATGGAGCTAATTAAACTAGCAATTTTGCCTCTAGCTCCGGTTCTCGCCACACTGTTTAATAAGTGTCTTAGGGAGGGGTCGTACCCGTCGCCGCTGAAGATATCGAAAGTGTCCCCGATATTTAAAGGCAAAGGCAAACGGGACGATATTGATGGATATAGACCAGTATCGATTATACCAGCTTATATGTATATAGCCAATAATAGCCAAAGTATTCGAAAATGGCTTGAGTTCGCGATTAGTGGCCTATCTATCGGAAACCGAGGCGCTGTGTGAACAACAATACGCATACCGCGAAGGGAGGTCTACGACTTCTCTAACGCGTGAAGTGATTCGTAGCGTGCTGGCTGCCCGTGAACGTAAAGAGCAAGTAGCCGTCTTATGCTGTGACTTATCGAAGGCCTTCGATGTTGCAGACCATGAGACCTTAGCTTTAAAGCTGAAACACTATGGCATAGCTGGGAAATCATACGAGGTATTGACTGACATGTTACGAGGCCGCTCTCAAGTAGTGGATGCTGGCGATGGCGAGAATAAATCAGACCCGTTGCCTTCGTCTATGGGAGTACCGCAGGGTTCGTCAGTCTCTAATATTATGTTTTCTCTCCTACTAAACGATCTACCCGAAGCCGTGAAGGGTGCAGCCATATTCATGTATGCGGATGACGTGGCTGCCGTAGTCACAGCTCTTTCAATAGAGGAATTAGAAGAGAAATTAAATTTTGTAATAAACGGCTTAAATTCATGGTTTAGCGCCAACGGTTTTATGCTAAATTCAAAAAGACACACTATATTCACTTTTGTCTGTCGGGACACCATACAAAACCGCTAAAAGTCTCGCTAAATGGTGTTAGGATTGAGCAGGTACAGAACACCGCATTTTTGGGGTTCGAGATTGATCGCAGCATGACGTGGGAACATCACATCGACAAGATGTGTGCTAAAGTTAGCAGTGCGTGCTTTGCGCTAAGACGAGTTTCCCGAGTGGTGTCTACGGAAGCGTCACGTGTATGTTACTTCGCTACAGTGCATTCACGGTTACAATACGGCGCCGAGCTATACGCGCGCGCTGCCGACTGGAAGCGTGCGTTCCGCGCCCAAAAACGTGCCGTACGTGCCATTGTTGGCGTATCGCAATGTACATCCGTCAGACCATATTTCAAGGAGCTTGGTATACTTACTTTACCTGCTATCTTGATCTATCAAGTGGCTGTGTATGTAAAAATAATCTAGAATCGTACAACACGCGAAGAGAGAGACATTCTCGCAACATACGCAACGCCGACAAGCTGGATGTTATACCACACTCTCTCACGAGGTCACAGAAGTTAACTCACATAATGGGACCGGAAGTTTATAACGCTCTTCCCAAAATAGTTTTATCGGCCCCAAGTTTCGGCAGCTTCAAAAACAGATTAAAGTGCTGGCTTATCGATCAAACTTTTATAGTTACAGCGAATTTTTAGAGAGTGATGGCAAAGTTCCCATAAAAATGTAAATAAATAAATTTGACATAGGTTAGTACAATTGCTATAAAGACATTATACTCGTATAATGCTTGACAGTTTTCTGTACAATAATTATTGTAATACAGTAAAGTAGTAGTTTCAAACTTTGAAAATGTATACAATTTGTATGCTCTTTCTTTTGTTTTTATTTTTTATTAATTGACGTGTAAATTGTACATTTATGAATAAAGTACTTTGACTTTGACTTTGACCCCAAACTAAGCAAAGCTTGTACTATGGCGGCCAGATAGCTGATATAATACATATTATATAGTTTTAAATACATACTTATTATGCATAGAAACACCCAGACACAGTGCAAACATTTGAACATATTGACTTACGACTTTCGATAATTAGTGTGCCCGAGAAAGAATTGTCAAAAAACACGCCTGAGCATACGTATATGACATAGGATATTTAAAACAAAACATGGTTTTTCGAGCCATGTTCGTGCGCATGTTCTTTCAACATGCACACGAACGAAATTTCACAACCATTCTTAGCAGGGTTCCCCGTCGGCGAATATGTCAAGGAAGACGATACGTGATAACATATTATACTTTTAGTAGCGTAATTTTTTTATATTATCTTAGTTAGTAGACAAGGGATTTTCTTCCTAGAGTAAGTAAGAATCGCTAAACAGACCAAGTCGGAATGTGCAACACCACGAAGCTTTTTTTACAGTTTAGAAGGTCATGTGCCTGATGGTAAGCAATACGCTTGCCAATAACAACACAGGAACACGCTACTATTGGAATATAAAGAAAGAGTCCAAATCATTTCCCAGTACTGTATTGCACTAATTAATCACACATTTAACCAGGAGCAGGAATTTATAAAAAAGTTGTTTCCACATATGTATTTAAGTGGATATTTTGTATCATCATTAAAGTTAAATTCATCAAAATTACTTATGTAGGTATAGTAAAATAGTAGGTAGGTACTTCGCGTTTCTCCTACACGCGACAAAGTGTGGATAGGAAGTTGGTAGCCGAAAAAATTGATGCTAATGGTTCTACAAATCAAATAACCCAAAGTAAGAAGTTAATTAAAAACGAGTTAGAGTGTGGTTTTAGGGTTTCGTACCGAAAAATGGGAGCCTATTTTAGAATGACAGGTAAGAGTCACACATGAGGTAAAATATGTGAAATTAGTATGTTGATAATGTAGATACGAGAATAACGTAAGTAATAAACATCGACAAAAAAAAAATAGATCCCCATACAACAAATAACTCCCGAAGTGAGTTTTTCTTTTAGTTCTATCTTCGATAATCAAAAATAGGTATAAGTGGTCGAAGAGCTCTTTGGTAAAAACGGTACTTCACACAAGATTGAACTTAACGTAGCATCCCTAAAACTACAAGTACCAAAAAGAGGCCTGCTGGAAAACAGGAGGACGGTACATCTTTCCAACCAAATTAAGTAAAAATTACATGAATATTGGTACAGAATCCTATCGTACAGTCTCTCCGTCTCCCAATTGATCGGTTTATTTCTATAATCTTTAACTAATTAGATACCAACGTATAATAAAACAAGCACCAGTGACACGCGCTTGCTACAACCTGTTCTCTATTTCTAGCTCCTGAACCGACAAAAACTTCATTTCAATCCAAATACTAGAAAACAGATAACTCGAATCAATAACTTTTGTGTTCATTTGAATAATTTATGTAATTATTTTAAAAATTAATCTCTTATTCGCTGGAACACCTCTCGGCGGGGAAACTAGTCGGAGATGAAAGGTTTAAAAATAGTTTAATGGCGGTCAAACCCGGCCTGGTACCGACCACGCCTCCGAAAATAGTTGTTTGAATAACTAAGTACTTACAAATGATTGAGAAAGTTTATTTTTAAATAAATGTTATTCAGTTATTATTATGTTGTAATTTAATATTACAACAGTGTGATAGGTTGACGACATCGAACCCACTGAAAGACATGTATAGACACTGAAAGAATGTGTGTGGATGACGTCGTCTAATTCTCCCTCACTCCCTTGTGGAGGTCAGAAGCCAGCCTCGAGACGAACGTCTTTGCCGGGGCCGGGGGTCCCGAGGGTGTTTTGGAGTCAGGATTAGATTGGGTTGGGATTTAGATCAGTGACGCAAGGAAGGAGAGCACTCAACAAAGTTATAAATAAATATTAATCGACTACTTTTCGAACTAGCCCCAAACTAAGCAAAGCTTGTACAACTGAAGCTAGACAGTTGATATGATACAAATATACATACACCAGCGGCCCGACCCGGCTTCGCCCGTAGTACATATATATAACCTACAGCATTCAAGGATTACGTACATATGAAAGAACGGTGAACGATTTTTTTAAATCGGTCCAGTAGTTCCCGAGGTTACCGTGTTCAAACTATAAATATGCTATAGGCTACTTTTGATCCCCAAATTATCGTGCTGTTTACTGGGTCAGAAGTGACACCTGTAGACAACTGGCGGGGATAACTAATTAAATGACGATTGATCAGTTTTCGACCGGAGAGGAAAAATGATTAAATTACTAAAATGGCTATTAAAAAATAAGGGTTGATCGTAGAAGGGTGAAAATTGAAGATTGTATGTATTTTTGTATGTTGTATCATACAAAAATAGAAATTAAAAAATTTTGTCTAAAAATAAAAATAAAAATTTTGGGCTGGACTACCCTTAACATTTAGGGGGATGAAAAATAGATGTTGGCCGATTCTCATAGATACCGGATAAGCACAAAAAATTTCATCAAAATCGGTCAAGCCTTTTCGGAGGAGTATGGCAACGAAAACTGTGACACGAGAATTTTATATATTAGATTTACTTGTTTTAACATAGATAGGTACATCCAAAGAACAAACATCCGTATTCGTCACACACACGCGCTAGATCCTGAGTGGGAATCGAACCCACGTTTCTTGTCACTGAAATTTACTACATTTTAACCAAAATTTATACGATACACCAGTAGAGTGTAGCGTTTTTCATGTTTTTTATGCCATTTTTAACACGTATTTTATCTCTGTTTTGTTGTATTCAATAAATAAATAATAATCGGTTAAACCCATGAAATATAAATGTATCTATAGATACCGTAACAAATTTTTCTTAAAATGTTTTTTTTATCAATTCAGTCATAGCACTAAGTATTTAGTTCATATAGGTATGCGATGCGCTATATATTCGAGCCAATCTTTCCTAATATTATAAAGCGTAAGTACCTAGTTGACCGAGCTTTGCACGGTTTTTTAAAATGATATTTAGGCAGGTACGAATTACGTAGTGATGACTTATTTAGACCTACTTAGATACGAATTAAATGCGTTTATAAAAGGCTCTAAGTATAAGATTTTCTCAGAAAAAAAAATAACAAAAAGAAAAGTCTTGAGTGGATCGAGTGGAGTGGACTCGAACCGGGGCCTGTTGACTCCGAGGGCGAGCATATTCCGTCTGAGTCATTTAGACTTAAGAAAAGTGGCGAAATAAGTTATCGTATTCTAATGACATTGCAGGAGTTTTTCATTGTCTAAAAACGCGCATAAAATGACGTTTTAAAAAAATAAAACCTAGCTAGATCGATTTACCGTCCCCGAAACCCCCTGTATACATCATTTCATGAAAATCGTTAGAGCCGTTTCCGAGATTCAGATTCTATATAAACATACATATATACCTACAAGAATTGGTCGTTTAAAGGTATGAGATATTGTGAGGTTGTGGAAAACGACTAATTGAAAAATAGTTTACAACATTACAGATAATTAAGTTATCAATCGTAATTAAGGTGTCACAAAAGACCACCCACCTAATTAAATGCAAACATAACAGAACAAAAAATGTTGATCCCTAAAAACCTGAACAGTTGATAATAATAAATCAAACACATAAGATCGATTGAGGACACTAGATAAATAGATACATTTGAAAAACTCTTTTCATTTACAAATTAAGCAGTTAAACAAACTCTAGGTTATCAAAATCTCCATTAAAAAAATCTTATGTATTTAATTTCGATTCAAAATTAATGAATATAGTGAGCAGCAGATACTGATGGTATGCAGTTTGATTAAAAATTGTCTTCATAAGGTCACGGAATAAGGTTAAACTATATAATAACAACTATGTTTCAAACACAACATAATTCATAGGAGGTACCAATTGCCACATTTACGATTCATAGCTACAAAAAGGTCGAACGAATATTACCATAGTAATTGAGGTTAAACCGTCGGAGTGCGAGATTATAACCCGAACTTCTAATTGAATGTAATGAACATACGATCAGACGAACCACTGGTCACAGTGGTCAGCCACCTCAATTATATTCTACTCTGTAAACCCGTTATAAAGATGTACAAAAACATGAGCAGATGACATTATTAAACATAGAATAATTTAGAAATAGTAAATATGAAAAAATAAAACTTTCCGACATTTACGTCGAAGTACGATTTTAACAACGTGGAAATTATGCATCAAAACTAGTTTTTTTAATAACCTTTTATATAGCGACCTTGTACGTTTAAGAAGTAGTCTAGGTAGCTCAGTTCTGATACAGGACTTGATTGGAGTAATTAAATACTTCGGTTCCAGCCAGACCAACCGTCTCGATGGTATTACGAGGTAGATAGCTATCTCACCGGTTTTATAATGTTATCACGTGAGCTTGTGTATTCGAAATGCCTAGAATATTTGAAAGGAAAATCTATTCAGCATAATAAATAGCAACTTGAACTTGATTTAAGCTCATTACTTGATCTGTGCATAATTACATTAAATTCAACCGGACTCTGTTGGCACGCATGTGGCCTTGTTAGTCAAACTCTGATATTCTGTTTTTGAACTATATGTATATTTAGAGGTTTACCTTAGATAAAGATCCTCTTTGGTAGAAACAGATACCTAGTTTAGTTTTGATCGCGCAGAAATCCTATGCCCGGAGACTATGTCTTTTGAACTAATTTTACGGATGTAGGTATTTCAAGTTTGTTAACATTGCTAAAGATAGCCAGATAGTCGTCTTCTTTGCCTCAACGTAAATTTAATTTATAAGCTTCGGTGTCGCCCTCAGAAATATTCTTGAATGGCACGAAGCCCGAACATCGCCATCTTCTTGGCTTTTCCAACTAAATAAAGCCAGTGAACGTTTTCCTCAGTGGTCATCTCTCACACAAGTCGTCCACACCGTTTTTGGATGCCCTCGCATTATAACCGCTTACCATAAGAAACAGCGCAAAGTAGGTACGAAGTCTTGCAAGCTCGAAGCAAGCAAGGATATTCTGGTAATAAAGGTCCATACCGACGAATGGCTGCCAGGTGGTTGTCAATTGTATTTATCATTCACCATATCGAAATTATTCAGCGGACTATCCTGAAGGTCGTCTTAATGGGCTCACCATAAACTCCATATGCTCGGACACGGTGAGATCCTCGATAGCGAGGTCCTCCTGCGGCACGAAGCCTGATATCCTGGCGATGAGATCAGCACCAGCCAGCCGTCCGTTCAGCATCAGGTATCCCGTCATGGCGCTTTTGTCCCGACGGCTGATGGCGGCTAACAAGGTCGTCTTACCGGCACCACTGGGGACAATGATAACGTCATGTTTAAGCATAATTTAGTATGATAGATAAACATTTTAGGTGATGAGCAGGATTGGTCTAGGATCCTAGAGAAATTGTCAATGTGCATACTGTATAGTCAGATTTAAACATGATGTAGTATATTTTTGAACTATAAATGTAGATGATATTTAAACTTACGCGATTTGAAGTCGTATGGTCGTGCGGCTGTGCTGACGGAAAAGTTTTACAATAGATCCGAATCGTCGCGAGATAATTAAAACTATACAGATCACGAATAAATCCTGCGTTATACTAAATCTATGGTCCTGAGTCATGTTTCCAATATCTATTATTGTATTATTCGCTAACTACTTAAGCTGCTAATAAGCAAGCTTCTTGAGCTAACCACAGGATATGGATAAACGTGGTTATAAGCATTTGCACACAAATAGGTACTACATATTTTTTATTTCGCTTTTATATTCTAAGAGTATGAAATAAAAATGTGAATTGCAATCTAATTTACTGTGCGTGCATCATCATCATCATGCTTCTCTGTCCCACTGCTGGGTATAGGCCTCTCTTTTCCCATGCCATCTCCTCGGTGCTGTGCCAATCGAGGCCAGGTTCGACTGTGCGTGCATGCATGAGTTAAAAGAACTGAAAATTAAATTTTGATTTGTCTTTGTTTACATTTTTTACAAAGTTTTGGCTAACGTAAGTCATGAATGAAGGCTTGAAATACGACAATTTAAAACAGAACATTTTTTCTCCAATCACCACCTTGTCGTCAAAAGACATAATTTAACATATAACTTAGCTCACGTATCTTAATAGCTGAATAGAAGTAATGTAACTTGATCTTTGACGTCAGAAAGTATCAGTAAAAAAAGTTAAACAAGTGTTAATTTATGAAATTCTTCGTGGGTTCGATATTTTATCAAATAAACTTAAATGAGACCAGCTCAAGGCTATATACTGAATACATTATAAAAACATCGGCTACAGTGGATAAGAATGTGAGTGTATAACTAATGAAGCTGTAGAACAACATTTAATTATGATTCCTTTATATTGGTCCGACTTATAACGATTATTTGTCATGAGTATTTTGATAAGTAAATAATGATTTTATTGCTATGTAAAGAATAATAACATTAAGCCTTGGGATTGGTAGATCGACGAACTGATTACCTGGGAACGCGAAGTTCTGCAAAAAACAGCTCAGCCTAAATCACCGTCGTTTGATAGCTTGTCTATTCAATTTCTATAAAATTAATACATAAGAGTGTATATCTGAGTAATACGATCTTTCAACATTGAACAAACTTCATTGTAATATTTTAAATAAGGTAGTTTGGATGTTTCTTGCTCAGTCATGCCGGAAAGTCTCGACAGATCTTCCTTCTGCCGTATAACTAAATCGGTGTTGGCTCTGCTGTTGCTGTCTCTATAACTTCAAGCGAAAAGAAAAGAGACCAAAATCAGAGCTAAAACAGGTTTAGTTAGGCGGTAAATTTAAAACATAGGATGATTGTCATATGAAATAACACGACTTTTTATCACGGTAAATTAAAGGTTAAGCCGCGTGGCGCCACTAAATAATAAAAAATGAACTCTGGATGTTTATATCACTGAATAACACTGTATTGTTAGGGGCAAAGGTGTTGCTTACCATCAAGTCCACTTCCTGCTCGTCCCGTCAATATTGTGAGAAAAACTGATAGTACAGTAGACTAGAGTTAAAAAGAATTTTAGGAAGATATTAAAAAACGAACAAACCATTCGCCAGTTTGTCAGGCAACATTTTGGTACATCCTACTAATATTATAAATAAGTGTCAATGTTTGAATGTGTGTTGCTCAATCACGTCGTAAACGGGGACGGGAACTACGCGGGTAAAGCCGCGGGGCGCTGCTAGTATTCGCATAATTTTATGAAGTGTATCTAACTATAAGAGTTAAAAAATACTAACCACAAAAAGCTACCACACTTGCCAAGTGCAAGTTAGTAGATACTACTACGCTAAGAAATACATCGTTTAGGGGCATATGCCTCTTAAACATGTCAGTTTCCTCACGATGTTTTCCTTCACCCTTAGAATCGGTGGTGATGTCAAACATGTATATCTACACGCATGTTACCTTCGAAGCTTCGACCTCAAGATTGTGTAACCCGACACTCCCCTCTAGGCCACCGCGGTAATATCACACGGACTACGCATTGCTAATGAATCCTACTAATATTATAAATTCGAAATTTTGGATGTTTGAATATTTGGATGATAATATGTTTGGATGTTTGAATATTTGGATGATTATATGTTTGGATGTTTGAATATTTGGATGATTATATGTTTGGATGTTTGAATATATGGATGATTATATGTTTGGATGTTTGAATATTTGGATGATTATATGTTTGGATGTTTGAATATATGGATGATTATATGTTTGGATGTTTGAATATTTGGATGATTATATGTTTGGATGTTTGAATATTTGGATGATTATATGTTTGGATGTTTTAATATTTGGATGGCTGGACGTTTGAACGTTTGGATTTTTGGTTTCTTGGATGTTTGAACGTTTTAATGTTAGAACTTTTGAAAGTACGACTAGACAATATATTGAAAAACTGACATGTTGAATCAGATTGCACTGTATACTTTTATTAAGTTTTTGTATACGAGTACATATTGCACTGTGTAGGTACGTATTGACATTCTTTGATATTGCTCTCACGGACCAACTGCAAAATCTACTGATGCAAGACTTGATATTGAAACTGCATACTGATCAAACTCCAATACAACATCCTGCTGAAACGCAAGACGTTGACGTAATTGTGCTCACCGAATTTTTGTCACTTATATAGCACAACCGAATAGAAGCCAGAAAAGAATAAATAAAGAATCAGATCACATATATAGCATAGCCAAATAGAAGCCAGAAATGAATAGAAAACGAAGAAGAAGACTTTTGTCAGCCGACTATTATTTTTATCATTGTATAAATTCAGACCAGTACAAATTGTTATGCCAGACATATTGCAGGCCTCTCGAAGTAAGCAGTTTGTATGTATGGGTCAACTTTTATAACGTGGGCGTCGTATATGTAACCAAAATGGTGATTCCCGCTCTAGCTCGTTCCTAAGGCAGAGGATAGCAATCGCTATTCAGCGAGGCAACGCTGCCAGCGTTTTGGGCACATTTGCACCGGAACGATTCAGGGTGGGTTATTTTAGTTTATGACCCTGTATGTGACGTGTATTATTTAAAGATTTAATTTAATTTTATATGGAACAATTAATACTTTTATAATAAGTAAATAAATGGAAGTGGACAGTAAATAATGATAAATAGTTTGTGTCATCTTATCTTACCTGCAAACTGCAATAAAGATTTCTGTATTTGTATTTAGATATTTCTACGTTTGGATGTTTGTATATTTGGATGTTTGATTGCTTTGATGTTTGGTCGTTTGACGTTTGAGCGATTGAATGTTATGACCTTTGAACGTTTGGATATTTGTTCCTCAAATACGTTGTATATAACTTAGATAGAGTCAGTTCAGTTCCAGACCATAGTCTGGAATAGCAGATAAGCATTTTATCTCAAAAAAATAGAGTTGCTTAGGAAATAGCAATTTTCTAAATTCTACGCGGACAAAGTCGTAGGTAGACGTTAGTATCATATACACACATGGATGTGTCATCGTTCGGCTTTTGCGAAACTCAAATGATCAATGAAATAAAGTAAAAAAGTGACGTTTATTTACATCTGCCAATGTCCTTGGAAGGTGTTTTGGTTTTGTAATTCTCAAAATTATGCAAATCATTTTAAGGAAACGGACATAAATATGTTTAACGGTACAAATTAAAAATGCACCGCTTTGACCTCAACGGCATTGAAGAGCCTTGATGTGATTCACGGCTATCAACCGGCCGCCACTACGACAGTTAACAGCGGTAACACGTGTTACTAAACTAACTTCTAGTTTTGTTGTGATTTTTTTTTTACCGTTTAATATAGTTTTCCACTTGACCGCATATAGACTTGACCGGACATACAGGCCTTCCCGAGGAGGTAACGCGCTGGTTTCCTCACTGAAGTCAAATTTGATCCGTCCCCGTGTGAGGCGAGCCCACATGGGCGCTGACAGTGGCAGGGTCAAGTAAAATTAAAAAAAAAAACAATTTTTCGTTTTTACACGTTTAGTATTTATCGCGATAAATAATGGTAATGCAAACTACACGGGTATAACCACAGGGCGTCGGAAGTCATAAATATTTATAGAATTTTCACACCAAAATTTGTACCGTGCGTCGTCTGTCAATTATTTTTATTTTAATCGTAAATTGAGTAATAACATATATGATGTGGGTGACACCTCCGTGGTAATATTATAACATCAACTTGTCCAACAAATTCAACAGCATTCAAACGTTCAGATTATGTTAATAACGTAACTTATGGAAAGATTCGTCTGGTTCCTTTGCTTTATTTACTTAATTTAACTCTTAATTGGTATCGACGTGAGTTCATTTTTGTTTAACATTCTCTAGGATATAAAAATAATATCTGACATAGTAATAAGGTTGTAATTATTGAGAATCCTCACCTTGACCCCATCAGAGCTACCAGGTTTCCTGAGGTAACGTAGCCGCTCACTGAAACAGAAAAATATAATAGTTGTAGTTGTTTATAGAACAACACAAAAAAATAACAATGATATGGTAGTAATTATAACAAATAAGAAAAATGATAAGTAGAAGTAATAAAAAATCGCGGTATTTCGATATTTCTTTACCCATCAACGTAGTGCTTGTAATTGCATCGAAATATTGGAAGTTTAATCTACCGTAATTATAATCATATGCTCCAATCTATACTAATTTACTATTCTACTAATATTATAAATGTGAAAGTTTGTATGCTTGGATGCTCGTAGCTCAATCAATTTGGAACATCTAAAATGGACGTGATTGTAATTTAGACCATATTTGGATTATAGTTCAGAATAACTAGTCTGATAATAGTCATTGCGCAAAAGTAAAAGAAATGGAAAAGTTACGGCTGGTCTAGTCGGGAGAAAGGCGTCTGCTAATCCGGAGACCCCGGGTTCAAACCTCACATGCACCACTGTATTTTCGAAGTCATGTGCGTAATGCCGCTAACTTAAAACGGTGAAGAAAAACATTGTGCGGAAACCGACATGTACCTAGAACCTTTCGAAGACATGTGTCATCCACCAACCCGCACTGGGCCAGCGTGGTGGATTATGGTCTTAACTCTCTCCTTCCGAGAAGGACCGAGTCCCAGCAGTGGGAACATTTAGTGGGATGTTGATGGTGAACGGGAATGGTAACTCCGGGGCGTTGCTAAGATGTTGTTCAATCATGTCATAACGAATCAGTCTAAAATCTGCATTGTAAATAGAATATGCACATCGCAAAATCCATTTCCTTGCAATCAGAGTTCCTTGGTAAAGTCTCCAGTAATTACTAGCATACCGCAACTTGGAAATCACCCCATCGACTGCTTCATTATAATGCTTTTAGGTTTTCAATTGCTCTATCTAGTAAAACATCGAAAATAAAATAAGCACAAGAACAAAGCCAAACTTCTTATAGTTCGGAAATAGATACCCCGACCAGTTCCTGTAGTAAGACTTAGTAAGCCTAAAACCAATAGCTAAAATTGCTTTACTAATTTTTACCAATCTGTCGGCCGGTCAAAACCCCTCAGTTTTCCATAGTCGGTTAAAAGTAATTAATAAGCCGGTAGTCTCCGCCGACGTACCACGCTGTCGCCATTTAAAGTTAACAAGACCCAGTAGTTCTTTGGGTTACTACCGCGCCATCAGACCGGTCCCATTAAGTTCAATGATGCAAGAATACACGCTCTGTCGAAATTCGTTGGGATTTGACCACAATTCACTATGGAAATCAAACCGCTGGAACCTTCTTAGATTCTTTATCTTCGCATAATTAATTATAGATCAAACACTGAGATATACAGAAATGCATACAAACAAGTTTTTTACTTGAAATATGTAGGTTTACAAGGCGATACTATCAAATATGGAGAGAGTTATTTTTGTTGGTCAGTTAAAAATAGAATTAGTTGGCAAATGAATCACGTTGACGGAAAAGTCTGTTAGTATATGAATGAATAAAAGCATTTATTGTTATAACATGATTCGTAAACGTATTATTTAACCATTTCGATTGTTTCTGCTTCAAAAATCGGATGTGTACGTGGTTTATAATTATTTTTTGGAATAAAGAGTGTCGAGGCGAGCAGGACATGTGACTGATGGTAAGCAGCATGCCTACCACATAAGCACAGTGGCATGCATCTATTGGAACATGAAGAGTCAAAATCATTACCTAGCAATGCACTGCGCTCGTCATCCAGAGATCTAAGATGTTATATCTCTAAGCCCTGTAATTTACTATTAATTGGTTTTTATTTCGCAGCCCGTTACGCTTTGGGTACATAGACCCAAGATTAGGTTACTGTAACATAGAACAAACACATCTACTTGATACAACCTTGTTCAAAAAGATCACATCACACAAATATCCTACTGATATTATAAATATCAATGTTTGGATGTTTGTAATCACGTCAGAACGTCTTAACAAATCGGGTTGAAATTTGGAACACAGTTAGATTATAAAATGGATTAGTACATAGGCTACTTTGTATCCCGAAAAAAATAACTGGAACGCTAACTGAGCTGGTAAAACTGTGGGGCACTGCTAGTACATACTAGTAGTGGTAGAATTCTTGGCAGAGTCCGCCTGGGGAAGTACCACACCTTTGTCAGTTATTCTGCCACCTAGCAGTAATGTGCAAGCATAGCTGTGTTCCAGTTTGAATGGCAATGTTTCCAGAGAAAAAACAGGGCTTAGAGATATAACATCTTTGATCTCTGGGTGACGAGCGCAGTGCAGTGCTAGGTAATGATTTTGGCTCTTCATGTTCCCATAGTTGCATGTCACTGTGCTCTTATGTGGCAGGCATGTTGCTTACCATCAGGCACATGTCCTGATCGTCTCGTCTTTCTTTATTTAACAAGAACAAAATTAAAAATTTTGATTAACCCCCGACTACCTTAGATTTGTTATCTGTACAACATTCTACTAGTCAAGCCCTTTCATTTGATACCCATATTAAGGGAATTGTGAAAAAGGAAATGTAATTCGCCATTTTGTGGTAGCGGCCATCTTGGATTTGAAATTTGTCATAGTGCAAAGTATTCTACTAATCAAGCCCTTTCATTTGATACCCATATTGAGGTAGTAGTGAAAAATATTATATAATTCGCCATTTTGTGGTGGCGGCCATCTTGAATTTGAAATTTGTTATAGCGTATAGTACTCTGCTAGTCAAGCCCTTTCATTTGATACCCATATTGAGGTAGGTTGTGAAGAAATATTTTGTCCGCCATTTTGTGGAGGCGGCCATTTTGAATCGATATTAACCAAACATAGCTAAGAACACCCGCACGGATATTAACTTTCAAATAAAAAAAACCGCATCGAAATCGGCCCATCCGTTTGAGCTCTACGGTGCCACAGACAAACACACACACAGACAGACAGACAGACAGACAGACAGACAGACAGACAGACAGACATCGACGTCAAACTTATAACACCCCTTTTTTTTGTCGGGGGTTAAAAAACAAACCATAAACATACTATCAGCTACGTCCAGTGCTACGCAGACAAGCTACAGCGCTACGAAAAGCTACAGACATTTTTTTGTCAAACAACAAAAAATATTTGTATATATATATGCCTACGCCTATCACTGTATTATTTATTGCCTATTGATACGAGTATGTAATAGATATCGTATTTTGATAGGTCATGGTTTGAATGACGTAGTAATGAGGAAAATTTTTGGAACGAAAAATTTGAAAAATATGGTAATGTCGATTTTTATAGTCTGCAATATTTTGTAAAGATATGATATATTAGATTTATGAGTTCTTCATTTCTATTTGTTTTTTAGGGTATATTCTCAATAACAGATCTAAATAATAAATTTGTCCTAAAAACATAATCAATTCAAAATTAAATCAGACGCACGAGCGCACGACCAAATTTAATAAGAAGCCATCGCTAATAGACTACAAGTCCGTGAACAATATGTATGAGTCATATGATACACCAGGAGACCTATGTAGGATGATAGATCATAGATAAAGTAATAAGATTCAGCACTATGCCGTCATTTGTAAGCTATCCAATCGAGTGCAAGTTGAAGAGGGGTAATCCTCGCTCTTTCCTTCTTGTGGCACGGCATTATTTTTGTACGGCATTGCGGAATAATGGATTAGAAGAGGTATTGTGTGTCACGCAGATACATGAAGAGTCCAAACCATAGCCTAGCACTATGAGATGATTACCTATGTTCTACGTCTAGTAATTTCACTGGAAACATTGCCCTTCAAACTGGAACACAATGATCTTTGCCCATTTCTGCTTAGCGGTCGAATATATGTATGACCGTTAGAATGTAACTGGTATAGATGTGGTACTACCCCAAACGTACTCTGCAAAGAGTCTTACCATTACAGGTGTATGTAACTTTAGATGTGTGTTTTTTTCTAAAATTGACGTGTAAATTGTACATTTATCAATAAAGAACTTTGATTTTGTGTTTAATAAAATCTGTTCATCAGTCCACTCACCTCCATTCAGAACCCTAACTTCTTCATAAGTGGGGGACCGCCAGATGCTGGTCTGTATCTTCTTGCGGCGGTAGACGGAGAGGTCCTTCCAAGCCAGGGTCAGGTTCTCGGGCCCGTCCCCCACGGCGCCCATCTCGTCGTCCTCCCAGTTCACGATGGCGCCCGTCAGGACGTTCCTCGTGGGCAGCTTCAACCCCACCACTTCCTTCATCACGTTACGACATCGATACCTGGGGGACACAGATGCTTTTGAGTACAAAAAGTGGATGGTCGTTACGCGTGAGCGCCAAACGAGCAGCGGTCACTCGCGTGGATTTTCCTGGAAATGGCTGCCGGATGCGGTTGAAACTTAAGTTGAATAGACCGTATAACATTAATTTGTCTTCCTCGTGAATTAGCAAAAAAAAATTGATGCTGTATTATTTAGTGTTGGTTTATATAAATAATATGTCCAAGATTTATTTTTATTAATTTTAAAATAAAAAGTTTCAAAAATTTATCTCTTTCAGTAAAAAAATGTTTTCCTATATTCTGGGTTATTTTATGTAGCTCAAGGATATAATTAAACGAATATTATAAGACGTAGAGGTCCACATAAAATGGTTACTATTGGTTCTCCACTTGTGAACAGATTATAATGTGTTTTTTGTGAATCTCTTCCATATTTTGTTTTGTAATATAGTGACAAATCGCTAAGATTAAGGTTACACATAAAGATTTTTCCTGCATAAAAATGTAATGTTTGAATTGACGGCGGAATAAAATAACTGGATTTTGTTCTAATTACTGTGATCTTTTAGTAACACGCAAGCTGAATACGACACAATTATCGCAATTTCGCAATAAATACCTACCTTTACGCCTAATATTTTTTAAATATATCTCATAGTAGGTATATACTCGTAATATCCCATACTTTCTCGCCTATTTGCTATCTAATGATATAAGTCTAGTACTCAGTAGAGTAACACGTCGTTACGAAACTCAGCTTCCGGTAGCGAAGGAGCAATTGATACAATTGACGTTTGATAGTGCCGGTGCCGATCTTATTTTCAACTGCCTTGCCCCAGACCCACTATGGTACAATCATATTATGTTGTTCTTGTTTAAGGTAACCGCGATGGGATGCTGAGAAGCGAGTAAGGCAACACGATTGTCATTGAGTCGAATAACAAGAACAAAATTAAAAATTTTGACGAACCCCCCGACGTTATTACCTCGTTTTTCCTCGATCATCTCGGATTTGTTATCTGTACAACTTTCTACTAGTCAAGCCCTTTCATTTGATACACATATTGAGGTAGGTTGGGAATAAATATTTTGTCCGCCATTTTGTGGAGGCGGCCATCTTTTTCGAAAATATAACTCAATCGAAGTTAAAAATATCGTTTCTTTGTGGTCACTATTTTTAACCCCCGACTCAAAACAACGAGGTGTAAAAAGTTTGACGTTTCGCTCTGCAGGTCTACTACGAAGTCCGATAAACGATATATCGGCCGAAGTTAAAGTCAAAGTCAAAGTACTTTTATTCATAAATGGTCAATTTACACGTCAATTAATAAAAAATAAAAACAAAAGAAAGAGCATACAAATTGTATACATTTTCAAAGTTATGGACGTTTTATACCACGAAACACAATCGGTCGGTTGATCTGATCGGGCGTTTCGTTCATCCCGACCGACGCTGATTTGACAGTTTTTGTGTCATCAACCAATCGATTGTGTTTCGTGGTATAAAACGTCCATAACTTCGGTCGATATATCGTGTATCGGACTTCGTAGTAGACTTGCAGAGAGTGTCTGTCTGTGTTTGTCTAAGCCAAGGGTCAGCAACAGGCGGACCGCGGTCCGTATCCGGACCGCGAAGGGTCGAACCTTGGACCGCCAATAAATATTGTAATGTATTGTAAGCCAAGTATACATTTTAAAATGTAGATAAGGTACACTGTACCTTTATTAATTTAGATAATATTTTTTTGCCACATAGAATCTACCTTAGTAAATAAATTATTTTTCTATTAAATATTTTCCGCAAAGCCGCTAAGAGAAACTCTACACTTTCAAATACACACACTCCTCTTCGCCACCACACGCTGGCTCGCTGTCCGTGGACACGAACGTGGAATGCGGTCCCCGTCCAAGATGACTCCTCGAAGAGCATCTCTGTCCAGTAACTACTACTAGAGAACGCAGACCGAAGAGAGGCGGAGATCCGTATCCGCAGAGTGGCTCTCTTTATGGACAGCAACAAAGAAAGATTGGAAATAAGCTTTTGCTTCGGCTGGGAACGGAAACGAGACCTTTTTTGTCACCTGGATTGTCTTGTCTGCTCAATGGGAGTATCGCAAAAGTCACAATGACGAGGGAAACCTACGACGTGAAGTGTGCGTGGTAGACTGCCACCGATTTCGATGGCAGTCTTCGATTTTTGAAGGTGCGATCGAAAAACAAAACGGTTGCATTAAAAGAGTACTCGAAAGGTCAAACGCCTTGCACTTACGCAAGAGCGCTGCTCAGACATCTGAGCAGAAGTGCTGGTAAGCATCATGAGGTTGTCATTTACGAAGACGGGGGAAAAAATCTGAGCTTCCTCAGACCCCTTTGCACGATCAAACAAATGCAACTGACATATGGGGACACCTGTTCCTAGTTCGACCATCCACAGGTTCCAAAAGAGCCCAGCAGAGGACAGCCGCGGCCAATCAACGACGGAGCCACGAAGTCACGCACTTTATGCTTTCTTCGAATTTATAGTCTCACTGACAGCGACAAGACGAAGCAGTCATTTACAATAATGTCACTTCCGGGTCATTAAGAGAAAAGGGAAGAGTGCAGAAAATGGCTTTGTGACACTGACCAAAAAAAGAGATGGCAAGACCTGTTTATGGCGACACCTTGAAACTTATGCTGGACGATAAAATCCTAGAGATGGCCAAGACCATCGAAGAGAACTCAAACGTCAAATCTGATTAGGAAAACTGGGAGATACCGAGAGTACAGTGGATCAACGGAGTTCCAGGATGTGGAAAGACAGCCTGGGTGATTATAAACTTCGACGTGGATAAGGACACCATCATCCAGCATCACCACAACAATTGAGGCAGCAAAAGATCTAAGAGAAAAGTTATCGCACCGTATCGGAAACCTGATCAAAACCAGAGTGCGAACCATGGCTTCTGCTCTGGTAAATGGGCTTGAAACGCTTTCAGTTTTAGTTGTTTTACGGTGGACGAAGCTCTCACAAACCATTTTGGAGCCATTGTAGATGACAGACTGCCAAATTGTTCAATTTGTCAAAGGCTTCATTCACTTGAAAATATTTGATATTCAAGAAGATTCTTTGCAAATGTATAAAACTGTATCCACTGAAGAATTTTGGGTCAAACACATCTCAGAAAAATATGGAAATTGCAAAAAACTAGCTATCAATTTGGCTACTATGTTTGATTCGACTTACGTATGTAAGTCGAATCAAACATAATCATCTCTCTCAATTTTTTTTAAACAAATAATTTTGAGATTTATCGACTCCCAATTACTCGTAGAAGACACACGTCGAATTTGTTATTCTTCTCGAGGACCAAATTATAAAAAGCTGGCTCAAGAGGATCGGTGTAATTTGTCGCATTGATTTTAAGTCTTGTGTTTTTAATAATTACAAATTGAGTTTGATACCGTACAATAAATAAGTACCACTTAATTATTACCAAGTTGCGGCTGGTCTAATCGAGAGAACGGCGACTGCCGATCCGGAGACCCTGGGTTCAAAACCACGCGCACCACTGTCTTTTCGAACACTTAGTGGGCTGTATAAGCAATTATTACCACTAGTTTTTTTCTGGACCTCGTTAAAATTTCTGCACTTCATCCGGACCCCGCCTAAAACTACTTGCCGACCCCTGGTCTAAGCCTTAGACATAGATTCTAAGGGAACGTAGCTCTCGAACGGATGAATCGATTTTGATTTTTTGGGTGGAAAGAAAAAATAGTTGGGACTGTTCTTAGCTATGTTTGATTAAAAAATTAATCAATATGGCCGTCGCTACAAAATGGCGGATTACATATTTTCATACAACTCTCTCGACAAGAGTATCAAATGAAAGGGACTGGTCAATACTACTACCTATCGCAAATTTTAAATCTACAATGGCCACCATGACAAAATGTCAGGTTTTTTAAATTTTGTTAGTCAAATCAACATTCGACTAGAATGTTGATTTATTGCTGTCTTGTCTATGAATTTAAAACTGTCAGTACCTACAATGACACTTGTGTCAGAGATGCCACTGCAAAATGCAAATGTACAAGGAGAATATGACTAAGCCAAAATAAAATTTGGAGTCATGCATGCGCTTGCATAGATGCTCACACCGGTAAAGGCCATATACGACACTGTCTACCGTCATCATAATCCAGTTTCCCTTAAGCTTGTTGACACGTGTGAAACCGCAGCCAAAGATTCAATAAACCACGTAGAATGTTATCGAGGAAGAGAAGCAGTTGAAGCGAGGCAGTCCGCTTTCCACACGCGGTAACTTTACCCCGGTATCACCTTACGGCGCGGGTCACTGCACCCGCCGCGCCGGTTGCGCTATCAATGCCTTATGAAATAGCTATGTGGGGTACTAGTAGCCTAACAAACGTATCGTACGTCTGGTGAGGTATGATCCTTTAGAGGGTTTGTATACGTATGAAACGTACCTGTCATCCAAAATTAGCTTAGATTAGGTATTGATACGTTAACATGAATGTATTTTCAATTATCTGTTGTTTTTTTCGATAATGGCTATTCTCTTGTCCACCATCCAGTCCTGAAAGGTCTTAAAAACTTCCATTCGTAATCCTTTGTCAATAGTGAGTCTGCTCATTGATCTATGGGTCCGTCCGAATCCAATCCAGCCCAAACAATTAATATTTAAAACATACGTTTCAATATTCTATTGTATGGTTTCGCAGCTGGATGCATCATAATTATGTATTGAAAACGATAAAAGCGTTGTGCCTACATTTACAATGTTTAAAACTATTTGAAATGTCTGATTCACACCTATCTGATAAAACACCCTTTGCTTGGTTTTCGGTAGATGGTGTTGTGGGAATAATAATCAAAAAATAATAATTTTAGGAATACTAATTTACTTGACAATTACTATATTTTCAATCGTTCCGTATATTATGATATCACGTTATTCTTATGTTACATTATTCTCACTAAAAGACTGTCCTACTCAATAATTTATTTATTTATTAATTTATTTATTTATTTATTTATTAACTAAAACGGGCGTACAGACCAATTACATTAGTTAATCAAAACTTCATCTATACTTATAATAAAACTGTAACGGGTCGAATTCTGTACATTGAAGATATTTTGAAAAAATTTTTTTTGGGGCACTCCATAGTCGATACTGATGGCGAAACTGCATTTTTTTTCTTTCATGTCTGTCTGTCTGTCTGTCTGTCTGTCTGTCTTTCTGTATAGAGATCACGCATCACGCCGAAACTACTGATTCAATTCAGCTGAAACTTGGCATGATTTTAGTTTATACTAAGGACATTGCTGTAGGCTACTTTTGATCCCCAAATTCTGAGTGGTTTTCTTGCGGGAGGGGGTGAAAGTCAGAATGTGTATTTGGTTGTAACTCATGTTTGCGTTGTTTAATTTCATTAATTCTTTTTTTGTTAGAAAGAACATATTTTTTTATATTGTCCCGTCAAAATTTGAATAGTATCGGTCTGGTGGTTCGGAAATTACACAAACATTAAATAATAACGACACGCGCGGCGCGTTCGGTACATACTAACTTCTAAGTATTCTGTGTATCAGACTATCCACAGAATATCTAGATTCTAGAAAGTGCCCACGTGATCGCGTCGCGTCGTCTTGGATGACAAAATAATTGTCAAAGATATATTTTTTGTGTGGAAAACAAACATCATTCGGTTTTAATCGACTTCAAACAAAGAGGATGTTTTCAATCGGGTTGCATGTTTTTTATTTGGTTTTATTTTACACGATAACTTCGCTAATTGTTAGTTGATTTTGATAATTCCTTTTTGTTTGGTAGAAAATACTTCAGAGGTGATCTTAGATATCGAAAACAGGGAGGTAGTTTTCAAATATCAACAAAAGCTAAAATCAGCTAAAATAAAATTAGATCTATCTGTTACGACATAGTCATAGCTTCTTATAAAATTTAGTCGAATGACAGAATTAAATTACCTATCACTGAAGTAGATTTTTGTTATTTTGGAGAAAACATATCAGCATAATAAGTAGCAGCCTAAACAACCCATTAAATGTTCCCACTGCTGGGTGACGGGGCCTTCTCTCGCAAGGAGAGAGACAAGGTTATAATCCATCACGCTGGCCCAGTGTCGGTTGGTGGATGACATATGACTTAGAACTTAGATTATAGGTAGATTTCGGTTTCCTCACAGTGTTTTCTTCAACGTTTTAATTACCAGCATTACGAACATGACTCTGAAAAGATAGTGGTACGCGTGGGTTTGAACCCTGGGTCTCCGGATCGACAGTCGCCGTTCTCCCGACTAGGTCAGCTGTAACTCACTAGACCAGCCGTAACTTATTAGAAAACGTATTATTTCAATCCAAACACTGTTTAAAATTTAAAGGTAGTGTTCAACAAGCTTCGGTGACCGAAGCAGACCGTTGTTAGGGTTCTGTACACAAAGGGTAAAACGGGACCCTATTACTGAGACTTCGCTATCCGTCCGTCCGTCCGTCCGACTGTCACCAGGCTGTATCTCAAGAACGGTGATAGCTAGACAGTTGAAATTTTCGCAGATGATGTATTTCTATTGCCGCTTTAACAATAAATACTAAAAATAAAATAAATATTTAAGAGGTGCACCCATACAACAAACATGCTTTTTTACCGTTTCTTGCTCGATACTAATAATAACGTACCTGTCACAGGTAGACCCTTTAACTATTCACATAATATTTAGTTTTATGTTCTCTTTAAAAGTAATTAATTAGAATAAAATAAATTATTCAGGGGGGCTCCCATACAATAAAATCCGTTTATTTGCTAATGGTTCAGAACCCTTCGCCCGCGAGTACCATTTGCATTTGACCCGTTTTATTTTTTCTAAATTGTTGTTAAATCCTATGCTTTCCTAATATTATATAATTATGTCAATGTTTCAATTTTTACTGCTCAATTACGTTGGAACGGCTGAATGTATCGAGTTAAAATTAAAGACACATTCTTGGTTTAGCTTAAGTAATACATAGGGTACTTATACATAGGCAATGTTTAGCCTATGTGTTCTGCCAGACTATAATCTAATTCTATTTCAAATTTCAACCCGATCACTTGATACGTTCCGCCATGATTAAGTAACAAACATCCAAACAGTGACGTTCATAATAATTACAAGACAACGTTGGACCGGCTGAACATATTTTGAAGGAATTCGAAAGAGACGTAGTTTGAACTCAGAAATAGCAAATCGGTTACTTATAAGGTTACTGTGACGTCGGAAAGACTAAGCAAATTTGGTAGAAAATTGAAACAGAGATAACGTATAGTCTGAAATACCACATTTATGTATTACCTATCAACCTGAAAAGAAGCATGGGCCCTAAGGAAACAAATATTAACTATCACGTCAAAACGGCACAACTATATGTATTTCGTTGTGTGGGTTGACATACGAAACACATATAGTTTAGAGTCTAAAATTTCACATGGGCAAATAAGTCTATATTTTCATTTAACTCCATATTAATATAAGCATATATTTTCGTAAGGAACTTGATGTGATGGTAAGGTAAAAGCCTAAAATGAAAAATTGATGCACCCGTTTTGGCGTAGATAATATAGGTGATTTGCGTTTACAATCAAAATAGCAAGCAACATAATATTCTCATTAGATGGCGCCAATGCCAGTTTAAATCTAAAAGCACTAAAGCCCCATTTAAATCGATGTTTTGCTATTGTGGTATGTATTTTTTCTTTCATCACTAGGTGACGTTACTGGTATTTTAAATTGTACTAATAAGTTTTTGCTGCTAAAAGGATTATGATGCCGAGTTTAGATTCTTTCGTTCTTGGATTTTTTTCTGTGTTACCTACAATTAAGTTCATACATTAACATTTCACTAAGACTTGGCTTAGATTTACGGGTTCAACTTGCTTGAATATCATTAAAACTCAAAATCTTAATCATTTTTATTCCACACAGGCTTCGTTCAAAATGTTACGCGGGCGAATTCGCGGGTAACAGCTAGAAAACAGCTTGCGGATAAAAAGAGATAAGTAGGTATCAGATCATGAACATTCGCTTCAGACTTTTCATATTGTATCCTATAAAAAATCCTACAAACTTAACACTTGCGGCTATGTTCGATACTATGAAACATTACTAAGTATGTTTGATATTGTTTAAAAAAAGAAAAATGAAGATGATAAAATTAAATATATTTTTGTGTGGAAAAACAAATTCACTCAAACTCAAAGGGTTTTCAATGACTACTTATCCAAATATTTGACGTACGATACTTCCAACTAATGTATAAGTTAGTAACATCTGCTTACGCGAACGAAGTAGCGGGTTCAGCTAGTATAATATAAATATATATCATGCATCTCATTTTACAAGTCCACTTAAAAATTCAGTAGGTACAATTGTTGAGTAGTACCTATTCAACAAAATACTTATTAATAAACAATTCATGAAGACAAATACACGTAATACTGCAGACAACAGACATGTTAGAAAAATATCACTGAAGTGATATTTATATATCTATTAACGTCAACTTATCAGAATCAGTCAAAATAATATCAGACCATGAGAATCTATTTCGATTTCGCATAAAAGATTTCGAATAAAAGATTGGCAGGTGCACAAGTAAATACTGCTGGGTTGGGTGCGAGAAAAAAAAGAGGGAAGACCGAGACATGGTAAAAACCTTTCTACAACAAGACGAAAATGACGGTTACAAAGTGCACGCTATGAATTTAGAAATGCAAAGTGAGTGGTTAACCATAGGTGAGTTCTGTATCCCATTAGCTCTAAAATGGCGCACCTTGATCTATGACTGGTCCCCTGCCTTATTAAAATTTTATCTAAATGCATTCCAAATGACCCTCCTGACCAGAGTAACTTGGTAAGGTGGGGAAAAGCCTCTGAAAATGTTGCTATACTTGTGGAGAGGCGATATGTACAGCAAGGCACATATTGGTGGGATGCAAGGTGCTCCTTAATGGGGTCATTACTCACGGCGTCATGACAGAGTACTTGAAATCATACGTGAAGCCATGAGCCTTTCGGTAGCTAGAGCCCAAAAGGGATTGACGACAAACAACAGACAAATTAACTTTGTAAAGAAGGCTCAACTTCAAACTCCAGGAACAAGCCTTACTCAATCCTGGGTACAGCACCTGATTGGACTATTTTAATGGACACGTATGAAAAGCACTACAAAATCCCAGAGGATGTGGGTGTTTCGTCATCCAGACCGGACATTTTCCTTTTTCTAGAGCTACGAAACGCATAGTCCTTGTAGAACTTACCGTACCGTGGGAAACTAATATACCTAAAGACCACGCGATGAAACAAAATAAGTATTACGACCTCCTAAACGAATTAACAAAAACGGCTATGTAGTTAGTTTATACGCTGTAGAAGTGGGAGCGAGAGGTATACCAGCAAAATCTCTCTATAACCTACTGAAAGACCTTGGCTTATCCAGAAGTGCTGTAAGTTCTATACTAGAACGTGTATCTAAAGCTGCACTAGTAGGCTCATATCAGATTTGGCTGGGCAGGGAGAGAAAAACGAGTGGTGAAGGTGAGTGTTGATGTACGTCAGAAAGGGGCCCCTTAAACCTACGCCCGAGTCACAAGTCTCGGGAACTACTCGTGTTTTTCTCTCTCTGCCATACGATGGACCCGGCACCCGCACGGTGAATCCATGGAATGCTAAGAAGATCGTCTCAATCATTGCCATAAGCTAAGTAATTTGACGGCTCGGCTGGTCAAAGATCTATAGAGCCATGCCACAAGATTGATGGGTGAAGCGTCAAACTGACGACAGGTACCTACACGTATTATATTTACACAGTGAACATTAAATCTGCCCTAGAGCTATAATTATACTGTAAAGTTGGGTTTGGTGAATTAAAATAGCTTATCGTACCACATGATCTGTAATTTAGATTATCTCCAATGAAACTTTGCTAATAGAGCTTGGGACATAAATCAATCTTAATTATTAACACGTAATATTAAGCTAAACAAGGGAGACTAATAAAAGAAGACAAACTGGTATCCTTCTTCAAAATTGTATCCTTAATTATTGTGTTTACAATAAATAATCTTTAATTCTTTCAAGATTTTGGTGACTGATTTAGACAGTATAGATACTTGTTTCTTACATTGTAAACGAAAATTCGTTTATTTCTTGTCACGTAACCCACAAAATGGGTTTGAAAGTTTACACAACATGTAAACAAATAAAATGATCAACGATGGCCTTATTTCGATTCTTGATAAATAGGACATATATCAATGAGTAACTCATCGTTTACAGAAACGTAAAAGTTTTAATGTCGAGTAATCAATTTTTTAATATGACGTCGCGACGCCCGCGCAGCGCTCCGGATCTCGGGAGTTAAATAAAACATTCAGGCGAAGTAGTTTGTTAGACAGTTTTTGAAGTAAAATATTCTTTTGGTGGGTTGTGAATGAAGCACATCGTCATGGTCGGAAATTAAAGAAATCTTCGGGTGAATTCGGGACGACTAGTGTGCTGGAGCGAGAAAGAATCAGTCAGCTGTGAGTCAGCTGCTGCTCCTGTCTGGCTGCTGTCACTATCTTTTTTTAATTAATTCTTGGTCATGGATACCAGTCCTTCAGCCGCATGTATCAACCGCATACAAATTGCGTTTTTAAAAGTGTTATAAACTCATCGCGAACAAATCGACGCCTTTCGAATAACCAACATTAAAGGTTTGAATAGTGCGAACAAAGAATGGATTTTTCCGATAATTAGTCACATGGAGATTTAATAAAAGATAACACTTGGCTAAATTTAGTCGACTTAACAAAGCGCAACTGAATTCAGTGTAGTGTAAAATAATTCAGTAACTTAGCATACTAAATTCAGAAACGAGGATATCTTGCTTCTAACTTGCTTCTAAACTTGTTTCTGAATTACTGGTGTAGTCGGGAGAACGGCACCAGCCGATCCGGAGACCCCGGGTTCATACCCCACACGCACAACTGCCATTTCGAAGTCATGTGCGTAATGCCGTTAACTTAAAACGGTGAAGGAAAACATCGTAATACCGACATGTACCTAGAATTTCAAAGTCATGTGTCATCCACCGCACTGGGCTAGCGTGGTGGAGTATGGCCTTAACTCTCTCCTTGCGAGAGAAGGCCCCGAATCCCAGTAGTGGGAACATTTAGTGGGCTGTTGATGATGATGAACCTTGGTTCTAAATTTGCTTCTGAATTGAGTCACTAAAAGTTAGCCAAGTTAACCCATTAAAACTGAACTGAACTGGTTCTATAACTATATTATGAAGTAAAGTTCCGATTAAAAACATTCTTCCCTTCCATTCAATGTTAAATGCACCTTTCAAAGGCAAGACCACTCAAAGTAATTACATTCATCATTCACTTTCAACCTAAAAGCCACTTAATCACATACAAAACATCATCTAAAAATTATCAAAATCTACTAAGAATGCCCGGATGGTGGCTTAATCTTGATGTTATCGTAGGGTATTATGGGGTGTTTCCCATAGTGAAGTAGCATTTACACCGGTGATCATGGAAACTGCACCGAAATATCGGGAGCTTGCTCCAACACGTGACCGCGGTAAATATCTTGTAATACCACGATTGTTACAAATCATATGAAAGTTTGGATGTTTCAATGTTTGGGTGTTTAGTCGTTTGTTGCTCACTCACATTGTAACAATTGACTAATTATGCTTAAACATTTTATCTTTAAATTAATTGCCCTCGGAACTCAATCAGCTCTATAGTCTGTGACAACTAACAACACACAGGCACACCACTCATACCGGCAAAATGCAGAGGCAAAAGGTAGGTAGGTATATCTACCTTAAGGATTATTCGCGAGCAAAGTCGTGGGTACTAGTTTTTTAAAATTTAATGACACAAGCACCAGCATTGGCCTTGGGTGTTCTGCCTAGTCACATATAAAAAAACGTGATTCTTATGGTTCAGAGGCATATACTCACTAAATGCATTTTGTCTCTCCAATGATACACCAGTCGGTTTTTCGCGATTCCATCGATGTATGCTGCCTTACGTATACCGTCCCTCCATCCAGTCATGCAGTAAGTCTGATAACTCATTCTTATTACATTTCTAGAATATAATTACCGAACGAAATGGTTTATCTACACTTTCCTGATACGTAGTTTTAGAGTGCAATGACTTGCTTTTTTCATTGTTTCCTCAGACCTACAACCTACAATCAAGGTGCAAAGAGATCTTCTAAGTTTACGAGGGACAAGTACGGCCATATGGTCACATAGCCATCAGCCGAGTTGATGGTGAAACTCGGACGAATAAGCGATAAAAGAGATATTATTACCGATCCCTATCTCTACTCTCCGCATTTCATGACAGATAATTAGTACAAATCGGTAATTATTAAATCAATGTCAGAGATTTCTTCGAATTAAGCATCCACATGTTCGGATTAGTTGAAGCCAGTTTGTCGAGAGTACCACCTGTGTGACACTTCATGTTTATTGGAGACGACCGTTTGACAGTTATGTCATTACCGCATGTATCGTGGCTTAGTGAGTAGTAACTCTGCCTGCGGTCGTGGGTTCGATTCCCACCCAGTGCAAATATTTGTGTGTTGAATTCAAATATTTGTACTGTGTCTGGGTGTTTCTATGTATAATAAGTATGTATTTAAAACTATATAAGTATGATATCAGCTATATAGTACTAGCTTTTCTTAGTTTGGGGTCAAATTGTGTTGTGTGTGAATTGTCCACCAATATTTATTTATTTTATTTATTTATTATTCAGTAAAAACTCAGTGAGCGCTGGTTACGACAATGAGCTCACTTCTGTCTGAACTTAGCCTTCTACTTACTTAAAGACTTATAACACATGGTGAAATTAAGTTGACAAAATTTAGTCTCCACTGAATTCAATGAAGTGTAAGTAAATTCTATTAATTCAATTAGCTAGCATACTAAATTCAGATGTGAGGATTGTTCTTCTAACTTGCCCCTGAATTCAGTCAAGTACCTTGCTTCTAAATTCAGTCACTAAATTTCGCTAAATGTAATAGGACCTTTAAGGTTCTACATTTGTCAGGATGAAAAGTGACAAGTGCCGAAAATAATCTACTTTACTCGTAGTTTGAATTTCAGCTGATGTGAGATAAACAACAAGAGTACAAACCAATTGGTAAGTGATTTACCAACTAGTACTCGTAGGTAAGAGTCGGGAGAACGGCTCCTGCCGATCCGGAGACCCGGGTTCAAACCCCACACGCACCACTGCCTTTTCGAAGTCATGTGCGTAATGTCGCCAACTTAAAAACGGTGAAGGAAAACATCGTGAGGAAACCGACATGTACCTGGAAACTTTCGAAGTCATGTGCCATCCACCGCACTGGGCCAGCGTGGTGGATTACGGCCTTGACTCTCCCCTTGCAAGAGATAGCCCGGGTCCCAGCAGTGGGAACATTTAGTGGGCTGTTGATGAGGTAAGAGTTACGATTTGGTGATTGCCAAGAAAAGTACATCTGGTACTAAATAAATCCTGCTATTCTACAAATATAATGAACTGTAAGAGCCTCGTGATTTTACCCGCGTATGTAGTAGGTACTCGTTCCCGGTTTTTTTCGGGATAAAAAGTAGCAAAGGTGTTACACCAGACTTATATTGTAAACGAGTTCCAAACCTTCATCCTGATCCATTCAGCCGAACCACGGAGCGCTGTGCTGATAGTGTTCTACGATAATTATAGTTTTTTTTATTAGTTAGTATTATAGTGCTCATAGATAGATGGATATTACAATAGTTATATTCAAATAGACCCAGTACAAATGTGGCAGTCACAATCGTGCAGTCGTGGGCTCGTATCCCGTCTACACCTCTGAGTATTTTTCGAAAAGCAGATATACAAGTTTATTATCACCACTGGCTTTTATAGCGATGGAAAATTTCGTGAGGATTCCTAATTAAAACAAGTTTTTAATCAAGTACTTTCGAGTTTTCAATAATCTCCATTATTGAATATCTAATCTCTATCATACGAGTATAATGAAAAAATGTACAAAATAGTTCAATCACTTTCATTGAAATATTTATACGTTAATACTATTTTTACTATGTAGAATGATGGAAGCAAAACAAGCGCTTGATGGTAAGCAATACGCCTACCCATAACACCATAGACGCAACTATTTAAATAAGAAGAATTCAAATTACTGTCTAACACTGCACTGCGCTCGTCACCCAATAATATAAGGTTTTATCTCTTTGCCCTGTAATTATCTGCAAACATTTTTCTACAAACTGGACCATAGTAATGTTACCGCACTACTGCTAGACAGTAGAACAACTGGCAAAACCTGTGGTACATCCTCACGCGGACTCTGCAAATAGTCGTACAACTACACAAATTACCCTATCGCAAGTGCAGATTAGATCGCAAAAAAATTAACATATATGTAAGTACCTCTATATTAATTATTTAAAACAATCTTATCTTTAAAATCCGTAAACCAACACGCGGTTGACTGATAATGCATGCAAAGCCGCATCTTCCCCACGATCTTGAACCGGCCAAGTATTTTAAGGTCATATTTCATGCAAACTTACCAAATAAACAAAATATAATTCCACAGTGACCACAGTTCGATTCGGTCCTCACGGCACTTAAACAAATAGACGTGCACTAAAGAACTTTTGGTATCGTATCGTAGTGACGCTAGGGCGTGCGACGCTATGGAGCTTCGGTTCACGACTGACTCCAAATCCGGAAACTAGTTCGTCATTAGTCCTAAGACATCCTCTTCTTTTAGGGACATTAGCAGATTTTTATTATAATAAAGATTTGTTAAATTATTTTTTGGGATTTTTATGATGTTTTCTTGGCGTATCTGTAGGCAATCCTATAAAATTAAAGACTGTCTTCTCGTCAATAGTTATGTTCCTAATGAGTAAACGTAGACTTTAAGCAACTATTTTTTTGTGAATGTGTATAAGTGACATATTTTTAGGACATCAAACTATCTTTACATATTTTATAATGTGTTACTACATGAAAACATATTGTGCAAGTTCGATACCTAGTACAAAAAAGTGAAACAATTCATTCAGAGATCGAATAGAATATTTATTCGTATGTTTTGTCCCACATAAAATGGAATAACAAAGACAAAATAACAACTTAAATCGAAAAAAGGTAAACTTGGAAGCGGTTACAAATCTGTTGCAGTTTAGAGTGTTTAGTGTCATAAAGTTTTTTTAAAAGAGACATACGGCAGTTGACTTCAAATGACCTCCACTCACGAACTTTGGGTTGGTGTACTTTCGCGACGCATTTAATTAAAATATTATAATATATTGAGGCAGATTATTTTTATTCTTCACGTATTTATTTCTTTTCTTAAATCTTAGTTTTTACGATATTGGTACTTTATATAAAACAATAACATCGTAAAAATTGGACTGACTAGATCAAACGTGAGTTACCCGTGTATTTGTTTAAAATTTTAAAAACTTGCGCCTAGATCGCCACAGGCAGCGGGGCAGGACCCAAGCTACCAGTGGTTAGGGCTGCAGAGTGAGGAACATGCTGACGATGCGCGCTGTATCAAGGATGACCACCTTCTGCATGTGACCCTTCATCCAACCGTCTAGCGAAAATCTCTTAAGATGTTGTTCCAGACTTTTTGCTATAAGGCCGTTTGCCGACACGAATATCGGCTTATAATATAAGCTTGTCCTTCTGGGCTTTCACGAGGTTCTCGTCACGTGGTATGGTGATATCGACGATCTCAGCCCGGAGGTGAGATCGGTCCGCCAGCATGATATCAGGCTTATTGCTGACAATCATAATGTTTAATTTAAATAACAGGACTTAGAGTAGTCTTCTCGTGACCACGGCGGTTGTAACGCTGCCGAAACGTAGAGGTACTTATTTACACAATGAATTAAATCGTGATTAAGTCCTGTACATTATAAACATTATGTGTTCAAATCGCGAAAGCTTAAAGACAATAATCATGTCTGTGATGATAAAACGGTATGTTTATCCTTAGTGTTGTGCCTCTATAGTCTGAATATTATTAATGAATTCCACATTACCCGTTACATCATCACTTGAGAATGACTTTACGGACTTTCTCCGTCTTTTTTTATTTTCCATATTTTTATCTTATAATGTTTTCTACTACTGATTTGTTCACACGGGAAAAAAATAAGAACATTGCACATAATGTTTGTCGGGTCAGCTAGTTTGAAATAAAATTAAAACGTCTAAAGAAGTAATTTATTGATAATAGCATATTAATTGTGGGTCATTAGCGTTAAATCTAACCTATATTAATTTGTCAAATCTGTAATGCAAAATTTGATTCTTCGTTTTCCTACACACTTGACCGCCACCTTGTCTGATGTTTAGCGACCATGCGGTTCACGATGGAGCATGTCTACCTAGACGAAACCGATTCACTCTCGATTCGTAGACGATAAGATTGTAAACATTGGAAAAACCCACTCAGGCAACACATTCCACAGCCTATACGCTCTTATTACAAATGTAGAGTTAAACCTCTTCGTTCTAGTCTTTGAGACGTCAACCACTAAACGATATCGCTTTTTTAAGCTACGAAAAGGTCTAATCCGATAGAAAAATCGTGCGAGTGATATTAGATCATACAGATCAGTTGCACACTTTCCGAAACGTATCCAATAAAAACCGATCTGCTAGCAACTTTGCGGTGATGACTTTGAATTCTTTTTCGAACGAGGGTGTCGTTGCCTATGAGCCTTTAACGACGCCTCTCGATGAATTCAAGACCCACTTGCTGGTACTTAGCCGAACCATCTCAAAGGGTACTCCGAATAGATTTCCATTCCTATTAAAGAGAAGAAAATTTCAACAATTTACCCAACACCCCAGAATGAGGTCCCCAACGACCGTAGCGGAGAATCTTACTTCTTTTTTTCATAAGGTAAGTGATTAGACAAGCAAAACATGCGCCTGATGGTATGTAACACGCATGTACATAGCAGCACATCTGCCGACTTCTATACCAGTCAAATAAGCAACGCATAAGCATTGCCATTCAGCGTTGTAATGCCGCCAGCATGCTAGGTACGCTTCCGATTGGCAGTAGGCTTGAACATCTTGATTATCTCTAGACCTTCATTGGTACACTCCGCGAGGTATAAGCTGAGCTTTGCATTAGTGTGAGTGATCACCAATCAGGCAGGAGCTTGAAATTTTGTCCGCGAGGTATAGGCTGAGCTTTGCATTAGTGTGAGTGATCACCAATCAGGCAGGAGCGCGGCGAGACAGAATGGCGCCGCGCCTAAGGCCGGTTGTCACACCTACACTATCCATGTACACTCACACAAATGCAAAGCTCAGCTTATGCCTCGCGGAGTGTATATGGATAATTCAGGCGTGCTTAGTGTAAGTAGTTAGTTAGGTACGTAGCGTAGTGTAGTGCTCATTGTATTTTAGTTTTGTTAATAAAAGCTCTGTCCCTTTAAAAAAAACTAATAAAAAAGTTCTATTTTTATTTTATTAAGTAATGTTCTATTTTTTGTATCTGATGAATACATCTCGATACATCTTCATACTTACTAGAGGTTTCATAAATATATTCGTTGCTGTTGATATTTGTAGTATGATACATGATAATTTTATTATACTGACACGTGCATGTTTTACGGCATACCTTATTAAAATAATGTGATAATATCAACCGCTTTTTAAGTGGTTGAAGTTATTTATGCCATAGATTGTTATCAATCGTTTCAACATTTTGTTGGGAAGGTTCCATTCGTTTTTACTAGTTTTCCTGCGCTAGACCAAATTTTGGCAACGTAAAGTATAAAATAATTATATTTACTACTGCTTAGCTACATCTCGCGTCGTTTCTCCCGCGTGGTCCATTGATTTGGATTAGTTGTTTTTTTTTATTTTTGTTGAATTCACATTTTGATTAAATTTGTCAAACTCATAAATTAGTACATACCTCAATCCATACTATCCATACTAATATTATAAATGCGAAAGTAACTCTGTCTATCTGTCTGTCTGTCTGTCTGTCTGTCTGTCTGTCCGTCTTTACCGCCTAAACCAACCAACAGATTTTGATGAAATTTTATACATAGATAGAATAGATCCCGAGAAAGGACATAGGCTACTTTTTGTTCCGAAAAAAGGGTTGAAAGGGTTAAAATAAGGGATGAAAGTTTATATGGAAAACTTCGTCATTGTTGAAGGATTATGAAACTTTACGTCTAGATATTTAACACGAAACCATAAAATGTATGTTTTAGCCGTTTTGTAGTTTCGAACTGTACCTACGGAGGTGGAATTGGGGGTGAAAGTCTGCAAGTTCAATATTATTGAAGATAAAACCATGAAACTTTGTATCTAGACACTTGAAATGGAGTCGATAAACGTTTGTTCCAGCAATTTTATAATTTCTAACTATACGGGGATACTTATATAACCGCTTGATACACTGGCCGCTTTTCGCGTTTTATAAATTTGGCGGTAAAACGGGTGTCAGGTTACATAAGTGCGGTGTTTATGTTTCGGCATATGAAGTGCCACCTTACTTTTACCCGTTTGAGCCATTTACTCTCAAGAGCGTTTCAAGACGCTTCTAGCAGTATCATTTATTTATAAATTCAAGATGGCCGCCGCTACAAAATGGCGGATAACGTAGGTTTTATCAATCCCATCAACATGGGTATCAAATGAAAGGGCTCAACAAGCAGAATACAATATACTATAAAAAAAAAAATCCAAGATGGCGGCCGCTACAAAATGGCGGATAACGTAGGTTTTATCAATCCCATCAATATGGGTTTCAAATGAAAGTGCTCAACCAGTAGAATACAACGTACTATATAAAATTAAAATCCAAGATGGCGGCCTCTACACAATGGCGGATAACTTAGGTTTTATCAATCCCATCAACATGGGTATCAAATGAAAGGGCTCAACAAGCAGAATACAATATACTATAAAAAATTGAAATCCAAGATGGCGGCCGCTACAAAATGGCGGATAACGTAGGTTTTATCAATCCCATCAACATGGGTATCAAATGAAAGGGCTCAACAAGCAGAATACAACATACTATAAAAAATTGAAATCCAAGATGGCGGCCGCTACAAAATGGCGGATAACGTAGGTTTTATCAATCCCATCAATATGGGTATCAAATGAAAGTACTCAACCAGTAGAATACAACGTACTATATAAAATTAAAATCCAAGATGGCGGCCTCTACACAATGGCGGATAACTTAGGTTTTATCAATCCCATCAACATGGGTATCAAATGAAAGGGCTCAACAAGCAGAATACAATATACTATAAAAAATTTAAATCCAAGATGGCGGCCGCTACAAAATGGCGGATAACGTAGGTTTTATCAATCCCATCAACATGGGTATCAAATGAAAGGGTTCAACAAGCAGAATACAACATACTATAAAAAATTGAAATCCAAGATGGCGGCCGCTACAAAATGGCGGATAACGTAGGTTTTATCAATCCCATCAATATGGGTATCAAATGAAAGTGCTCAACCAGTAGAATACAACGTACTATATAAAATTAAAATCCAAGATGGCGGCCTCTACACAATGGCGGATAACTTAGGTTTTATCAATCCCATCAACATGGGTATCAAATAAAAGGGCTTGACAAGAAGAATACAGTGCACTATACAACCTCAATATTTAAGATGGGTGCAGCCACTAAATGGCGTATCAGACAGAATTTTTGATAATCGACGAGATTTCCATGGTGTCTTATCAAATGTTATGCATGATGGACGCTGGATTAAGGCAAATTAAGAACTGCGAAAATGAGTTTTTTGGAGGAGTAAACGTATTACTTTTCGGTAATCTTTTACAACTGCCTCCTATAAAATGATCAGGAACACCTGTTTTCAATTCTAATACGAAATTATACATATGAAAGTAACTCTCTCTGTCCGTTACCGCCTAACGCCTAAGCCACTTAAAGAGTTTGTTACAATTTGGTGCACAGATAGACTAGACTTAGGAAAGGACAACGGCGACTTTTTATCACAGAAAAAGAGTTGAAAAGAGTGGAAATGAGGAGTAAAAGTGTGCATGGAAGGATCTTTGCACTCTTTGTATGCTATTTTAACCGACTTCAAAAGGAGGAGGTTATCAATCCAGTTCTATTTCCAATTGTGAATCAATTTAGATGGTTATTTTTTTGGTTGGTAGATTATAGTTCAGAGGTGGTCATATAAATTTTATCGAAATCAGTGGGGCGGTTTTTGAAATATGAGCAACAAACTAAAATTTGCGTTCATGTAATCAGACGATATATCTACTAATATCTACTAATAGACTCTAATAAAATTTGGTGGACCGTCCCAATATGATTTTAAATTAAAGTCTGTCTTTGATTAATTTTTTGAGAACATAGTTTTCTTTGTAATTTGTCGTGTAAATTGTACATTTATTAATAAATATAAAACTTTTACTTAGACCGATTTTGATTAGGAAACGTGAATTTGTATGGTAGTAGACATACGAGTAGGTACTGCCTCAATTACTTTAATAAATATGTGGCGCGGACGAAGTCGCGGGTAAAAGATAGTAACTCTATATTATGTTATGGTATGCCTAACAAAAGAATAAGGTAAATAAATAAAATACAAAAAAGTTAAACAAAGAGCCCTTATAATAAAAAAACTCAAATTTAAAACCTAAAGCTAAATTTTGACAATTTTAAAATCCCCCAACGCACTTGTTCAATATTTGAGGTCACTCGTTTGAAAGTAAAGTAAATACCTACTTAAAACACGTCTATGATTCTTGCCCAGGCTTTCAAATAAGCTGGTAGCTTTGAACTCAGGGGTGAACTGATTTTGACGAAGCATGGTTAAGAACTCTACCAACTATTTCACCTTTTACACAAAAAAAAAAAACAAAATCGGTTCATCCGTTCGGTAGCTACGATGCTACAGAGTACAGACAGACAGACTGAGAGAGAAAATAGAGTGAACTTATAACATCCTGCTGTTTTTGTGTTGTGTTAACAGATAAGATCAAATGAATATAATCTACATTAAAATTTCTTTTATCTCAATTATATAACGTTTTTAAATTGTGTACTGAAGAATCAAAATTATTTATATTTTCAAAAGATTAAATAACATGGAGCAAAAGCCATAATTGAAAACATTCAGTAATTTTAATTTCTCTTAAATGTACTTATTTATAAACTTTTGCACTTTAAAAAGTTGATCCACTAAACGGAAATATATCCACAAAAACAAAAAATTAGTTCTGTGGTCCAGCCTTTGTTAAATTATATTTACCTATTATTTAATTTATTCATGATTTTTAAGTTACTTACATTGAAAATAAGAATTGTTTTTTAATCCATTTGACGCATAAAAAGTTTGACGAAAGAGAATAAACAAATTAAATTAAGTAAATTGTAGATATGTTTTATCTATTTGTTTTATTACCTACCACAAGAAATTAATAAATTCTCACGAAATTGAACCAAATCATACACGTAAGATGCGATTTCATCAAATAAGTATTATCAAAAATTATCGACAATTCTCGAAAGCCTAATCCAATGTGAATATAACTCCGTGAAATGATTAAAAACTCTCACATTTTTTTTAATAATTAACGAAATAGGTTTAACTTCTTATTTAAATTAAGTATGAACCCGGCCTGTCGCATGTCAAACTTTTTCTTTCATTATTCGTCGCTCATTTGTTTCGGTTTGATGTCGAAACCAATAATTTTAGACGTTGAGTGCATCGTTTGTAACAAATCGTTGCAAAAGATAGAACACGACCCCCGAGATAACGAAGAGATGGGTAAAATCACTAACGCTAACAACAACCGCCGCCTCAGAACTCCTAACTGGTCTTTCGAAGAAAAGCAGTACCTTCTCGAATTGATCAAGGCTAGAAAAGATGTCGTGGTTACCAAGACTAACAACGGACCAAATTACTCGGAGGAAAAAGGCACCGCTTGGAACGAGATATTGCAACATTTGGAATTGAAATACGGTTCAAAATTTAGTGGAAGCTCCATCAAGAAAGTTAAAACTCAGTGGCAAAACATGAAACGCATTGCTCGTGAAGAGATTTCATTGAATGGTGCAGTTTTACACAAGTTGACGAAGCATTCGGCTGAAGTTTGCAATATTCTAAATATGGTGAAAGACGGAGTGTTACAGATGGAGGGAAGTGGCCTAAACGAATCATCTATCGCCACAGATATTGAGATTAAAACTGAACGCATCGAGGAGTAAGAATACATTTAACTTTTTACTGCACATAACAGTTCTATAGGTACCTAGATAATATCTACCCAACGTTAAAATCCAGATAGCCATGACTATTTAAATAACAACATTGCCAGATATTTGATCAATAAAATACATTTAGTTACATTTCCTTGTAGCTACTTAAAGTACCTACCCAGAATAAGATACGAGTAGCACTAATACGATTTTAAATAAGTTCTAGAAGAAAAGAATTCTTCCGTAGGTTAGGCTCAATACCCGGGTAGACGTCCATAAATAAATACCCAATTAGCCAATTACAGCTTTGTTTCACAGGGACGTAAATCAACCTAGTTGCAGCGGCATGAAACAATCCACAATAGTCATAGAAGATCAACAAAATAAAACAAGAGAAAACTTTAACCTGCAGCATTTCGAATCGTCAGCTTCCTCGGCCTCTGAACAGACAGAAATGAACGAATTGGACGCTGCCGACGAAATGTCTGTCGTCGAAACGGCAAAACCAAATACTTCGAATATGACTGAAGCCACATACAACAAAGAAATGCATGTCGGAGTCAATCCTTTCCATAACGAAATGAAAGAGTACTTCAAGTAAGAAAATCTAATGGCTATTTATTTCTTGTCGGAGTTATCAACAAGTAACGTCATCTGTGTAAAACTGCTGGAACTAAGTTCATCTTCACTTTCAGGTTTATTGCAGCTGAGAAAATAATGAAGATGGAGTCTCTGAAAGAAGAACGACAAGTTATAAGAGCGATGAGAGAAACTGCAGAATTAAACAAAATTATAGCAGAACAAAAATTGAAGCACGTTTTGTGGGTCAAAAAACAGGAGATGGCGTAAGTTTGCTAAAACTTAATAATATACCTATATCCGCAGTCACGCGTACCATACGATTTTAGTAACTTCAGACTATGAAATAATTAACGTATGTAAGTACGATTAATTATATACATTATTAAGGTACCTACTGAGCGCTATAAAAATCCATAAATTTCTACATGTACATTGGTAGGTTCTAGAACTGTTATTGACTATATCTACTTACTAAAATTGTGTGACTACAGCCCCACTTGCGGTGATTTTGTTACCAGGAAATAAATGTTTTAGCGTTCGTCTTTTACATTATATTTTTAACTCGTAGGTAACCATCCTAGTACATGAAAAACTGACTTATTAAAACTTTCAATACGTTTTTAGCGTAACATTTTCAGCCGAGCAAAGAAAGCTTAAATAAACTTAACATAGATGGCGCTTTGGCGGCAATTTGTTGTGAACAAGAATTGTAAAATATTGTCAAAATCTTAGATCCATCAATGTCAATAGTAACAGCTAAAGTTGCTAGTTTAGCATATTTATAGCTAGGCTAGCGTTAAGTTAAAATTTCTTTTGTGATTATTCAGTCATTATGTTTAATGGTTTCTTGTTTAATGAAAATCTTGTCCATTTTACTTTCCTTTAAACGTAAACAAAAATAACGGACTGGAAACTGACGTAGACTCACGATAATATATAAACACAAAGTTATTTTATCAATCAATCACTTTTAGCTACATGTGTAACACAAAGATGATAAAGGAGTATGATCATATACTCCATTGAAGTATAACAATATTACATGTACTATTTTAAAATAATAGTAGTTACATAAAATGAAACTTGAAATTTAATGTCATCGGCAATATCATAGTTAAATTGGTTTACGGACATTAATCGTATATTTATGATAACCTCATTATTACATAGATACGTTAAAAGCCAAACATTTAGACCGACCGTGCTTTTCTGTTGCATAGGTATTTCACACACTCGGCTAAGGCGGAACACGGCAAGCGTGCAACCGGCTTCTAAAGTTTTATTCTTCTAACCCTCAAGTTGGACCAAATTACACAAAAAAAATTTGGCAGTCATAGGAACTGCCGATAGAAGTGAAAACTTATTTGGAAATTGGATAGCTTACTTTGGAAACTACGGAAACTGGAACGTAAAATCGGAGAGCGTGGCCATGAGCATGGGCATCTAGCTATGCTGACGGACATCTAGATGACCAATGGGAAATCCTGACGCATTTTTACATTTCTAGATGGCCAATGGCCATGGTCCCGAGTTTACCCGAAGTTTTCTTTTCATACCCGAGCGTGACGCCAGAATTCAATTCACATCCCACGAAAAATCTGTCTGTGCCTCGCCAAAAGAAGTTTTCAAAGTAAAATTCAAAACTCAACTTTTGGGATTATCGTTTGACTTGGTTGAGTTCACTGGAAACAAACAACATGAAACTGGATTTTTATAGAGATCGATAATGTTTATTAGAATTATTCTTAGGCGGCCCCTAGATCTACAATAACTTTGTGCAATGCATTTTATTGTTCAAAAAGATTGAAAGGAACTTAGCATTCAAACGATTCATGATATTGCACAAAAATACGAACTACTCAAAGTTTTTGTGTTTAGTCGGAGAACGATGTTGATTCCGTAGAGACCGTGCGAACAAAATGTCTCTCAACAAGATTTAGCTGCATCTACATATTTATATTATGTACATATAATAGTGTTGTTGTTCATGGAAATCTTTATTTGCCTTTGTTTGTAATGTGTTTGAAGGGCATTGTTTTCGGTAAAATTTATTTTTTATTATAAATTTATTATTTATAAAGTATAAGTACATATTTCTGGGAGAGGAGCGCAATGCTTTGTTAGGTAATTATTTGGATTATTAATGTTTCAATAGCTACGTGTCATTGGGCTATTATGGGCAGGCATGTTGCTTACCATCAGGCACATGTCCTGCTTGTCTCATCACTTTAAAGGTACTATAAAAAAAGGAAACATCTCTTTGCATATAGACAACAATGTCTAATACTAAACATTTATTTATCGTGTTTCTTTCATTTCGTATTCTTTGCTCTTGATATTCCACAGAGACGGCAATTTTCTGTACAATTGGATTCTCATATTCGTAGACAACCTCTGTATCCTTAACTTCTACATTCTCGCCATACGTGTACTCCTCGTTAAGACGAGTAACAGACTGATAAATATTGTACAATGCTGACCCTACACGACGCAATGAAAAGATATGGAACAATAAAAATTACACTAGCTCAAACTTTCATTCAATCATTGTGCAGTCTTCAATTTTAACCCTAAACGGCCAATTATATTGAACAATTCGCAATATTGCGCAAAATGATTGATCATCTAGGATCTAGGGGCTGCCTTAGTGAAATGAAATAGTCCCTGATATATTGCTTTTGGTCTGAAGAAAATATCTACCATTAGCCTTTGGCCTTTAGCGCTTATCAAAAATCTTAGTACTTGTAACACTGAATATCTCAACGTCTTGAAAAACTTAGTTTTACGAATTAAAAATCTTTTTGTAGTTCGGTTTTTATTGCATTTATTGAATTTTATACAATCATGAGCTTTGTATCTGGAGGCAGGACTTCTTTGACGAGGGCTGCATTATTTAGCGTGAGGTAAGGACATACATTTTTCATCGGATTACGCAATCTATACAAAAGCACATTTTAGCCGGTTCTCCATTTTGCCCGTCAATTTTTGACTGGTCTGCGATAACTACAAATCACTGTGAATTGATTGAATTGGTAAAGGCACTGAACCGTTTCTTAAAATATCCACAGATTGTAATCTAGAGTTTTAAAATTGGAATCTCTGTTGCTCAAGTGTCGGCCGTCTCGATCTTTGGCACGACACCGACAGATGACATGCCTTCTATATTTAAATGTAACTTTGTAAACAATGCGTCACTAACTGCGCTTTATTTGTGCAACATATATATTTTGTGATATTATATAAATTCCCTTTATTCTTGTCAAGTTTTCCTAAGGAAATCAGTTGTTCTTGTTGAGGATACATTTTGAAAACTTATTCCCAGGTCTGTGTTTTTATGATTTTTCTTATAAGATTTATAATTGAAATACTGCTCTGTCAAGCTAGTTTTTGTGAAGGTCATATTTATCAAAGATTCTGATGAAATTGGTATTGTTTATGTGGATTTCTTATCTTATCATTTGATTACTTGATGTAGCTATTGTTGGGGCTTGTTCTGGTTTATTTGACAACTTGTTAGTAGCAAACTACACAAAGAGTACAAATATCAACAATAATAATTAAAACTACTGGCCTAGGTAAGTATGTATGCATATAATTCAAATTCAATTAGTAAGTAGGCATTTATGTTCAAATTCAATTATGTATACCATATAAGTAAATTGGTAATATACAATCTTTCACGGGTGACCACACAGATACCATTTTTTCACAGGAAACATTTATTCTAAATAATATTGTTAGATATCAAAAAGTTTCTTCAATCTGGTTATCCTACAAATATTATAAATGGCAATGTATAGATGTTTGTTGCTCAATCACTTAGTAACATCTGAATGGATAGCACTGCATTGCACTCGTCACCCAGAGATCTAAGATGTTATATCTCTAAGTCCTGTAATTTATCTGGAAACATTGCCCTTCAAACCGGAACTCAGTAATGTTTTCACATTACTGTTTGGCGGTAGAATAACTGGCAAAGGTGTGGTACTTCCCCAGGTGGACTCTGCTAGGAGTCCTACCACTACAAATAAATATAAACTGATGAGACAACGAAGACACACATACACCAGATGGTAAGCACCACACTCCCACACATCTATTCCCATTTTTTTCTGTTGACCGAACTACTAGGATTTTACCCCATTATTTTTGTGATTTCAAAAGACTTCATACCACCGTCTTCTGAAAACATTGCAGCACAAACTGGGACACAGTAATGTTGGCACATTATTGCCAGAATGACTGGCAATGTGTGATATTTCCCCAGACGCTCTGCAATGAAAACTATCCAAGTAAATTGACCTGCAACAGTGTTCAGACAACCAAATAACCTTGAGAGGTGACTTTCGTGGAATTTCCCAAGAGCTGGCAGCTATTTTTCTGTAGATATTTGAGGTAAACTGAAAACCCTCAATTTAAATTACTTGTGTTTTTATGGCTATGTTTTGATTTACCACATGGAGAATACTTGTCTAATCGTCATAATTAGCCCACAGTCTGTCCACTGCTGGACAAAGGCCTCTCCCCTCTCCAATAACCTGCCACTCAGCTTGATCCTCGGCTTTACGTTTCCAAGCACCGCATTTCGTAAATTGCCACTCCATCAGATGGACTAGATTCTAGTATCCGTGCGTCCTACACTACGTGCGCCGATTCGCAGTCTCCACTCCACAACCCGTCTACCCCAACTTGGCACTCTTGAATGCTTATCTAATGGAATATAACATGGTGTTTCCAGAATGTACTCTGGCGAGCCAGGGTCCGGCGCCGGGCGGGGCGGCGGCGGCGGCGGCGCCATCCGGTCGGCGGGGGGTGCCTTCGGCAAGATGGAGGTCGCGCGGGAGGAGGAGTACTTCTACAAGAAGGTATTTATCACACCTAGCATAAGCACTCCAGTGAATGATCCCACAGCTGGGACTCTGAATCAGGCCATAATCCACCATGCTGGCCAAGTGTGGATAGGCGGAAGACGCATGACTTTGAAAGGTTCTAGGACCATGTTGGTGTCCTCACGATGCTTTTTTTTTTTTAAGAAAGTGGCATTAGGATCATGACTTCCGAAACAACAATGGTGCACATGGGAATCAAACCAGGCTCCAGATTGACAGTTGCCGTTCTCCCGACTAGACCAGTTGTAACCTTCATCCATCACTACGTTACCAATATTATTGTTTATTGATATGAAAGAGTACTATAAATAAGAGTAAAGCACCAGAATCAAAAGAAGCACCTATCATGACTTCAACATTCTCTCCGACCTAGCCGTTGATAATAAATGTCTTTTTTCAACACTGTTAGGCTTTCCAGTTTACATCTGACCTTACCTCATATTAGCATTGTAGTTGGAGGTGGTAGAAGGTTGAAAAGTCACTTGCAGAAGAACAATCACTCTTTTAAGACATCAATAAATGTGATCAACCATAAAACACACTGCTGCAAATCACATCTGAGAAAGTGAAAATCTGACGCAATGCAGATTGAGCCTTGAAACATCTTGAAGATTCAAAAATCTTTCAAGAACAACATCATTTATCATGCAAGATACACCTCATACTTTACCAGCACTTTGATACCTTCACAGTCCATACGTTAACATCCTATATCCAGCTGTGGTCGGTGTTATAAAGTGGACTGCTTATTGAGTTGTATTTTTGTGCACAATGCACATAGATAAATATAACGTTTTAGCAATATGCTCTATGATTCATAGTATTGTTTAAATAGGAATCAGGACTGTCATTACAAAATGACATAATTATATGTAATGTACATTCATAAACAACACACTTTATTTTTCTATTGCTGGAACGGAGAAGCTGCACCGTTTCATGGTTTATATTCCAAAGACATGGACGAAGAGGGTTGACTCTACTTTTGATAAGAATGTCTAGGCTGTGGAATGAGTTGCATTAGTGGGTTTTTCCCGATAGTTATAATCTTAGTGTTTTCAAATCTAGAGTGAATCGGATTGTTCTAGGTAAACTCGCTCCATTGTAGACTGTATCGTCACTTAACATCAGGCGAGATGGCGGTCAAGTGTAAATCTATATAAGTAAAAAAACACATAACAACCTTTAAAAGAGAGAGTCAAAGATTAATCCACCACACTGGCTAAATGCAGATTGACAGATGACTCATCTCCTCCAAACAAATAAACTGACATTCTTATGGAATATGTTATAAAGCCAGTGGTAATGAGATGTATTTCAGTAATTTGATAAACATTGCATTGCCGATGCACAAAAATATTCTTTGAAAAATATTCAAATGTACAGGCAGGATTGTGCACCTGTGACCTCAAAAATGTGAATCTACATTTTGCCCTAGTTGGCAGAAGGCCACCACTGCTAACGTGACTTGACAGAGTATATTAATTGATTCACTATGTGCACATACTCTTAGAAAAGTTATCTACCTTGTTGCATCTATACTAATCTCACACCAATATTAATAGTGAAAGGTTTAAGGTTTTTTCACATATCAATCTTAGTTGCAAAATGCTGAAAAGATTGGATTGATTTTTGTAACACACATGGATTATAGTCTCCAATTGGATTTTCAGTGTACAATCTGGCTCCCAATGTTGTGCTAGGATTCATTGCAGAGTTGGCCTTGGGGAAGTACCACACCTTTGCCAGTTATTCTGCTGCCAAGCCAAAATGTGCACACATCACTATGTTCCGATTTGAAAGGCAATGTTTCCAGAGAAATCATAGGGCATAGAGATATATTATCTTGGGGGACGAGCACAGTGCAGTGCTAGGTAATGATTTGGACTATGTTCCCGTAGCTGTGTGACACTGTGCTGTTATGGGCAGCTGTGTTCCTCACCATCATCAGTCACATGTCGCGCTCGTCCTATCACCAATTACTGTAAAACTAAGAAAATGTTCACTATGTTCATTGAAACGTTCACTGTGTTTGCTTTGCCGAATCAAACTTGTATGGACAAAAATAAATAAATGTATCTCTGTGTATTTCAGCAAAAGGAACAGCTCCATAACATAAAGACCCACCTGGACTCGGAGATCAGCTTCCACCAGGAGCAGATCAAGCGTCACGAGGACGCCATCCGCCGCCACAAGAAGACGGTCGAGGAAATAGAACATAAGTGAATGCTCACATCGATACTTAACATTACAAACCCATATTCATTATTCCCAACTCTTAGAACTAAAACATATGGAGCTACTACATCAGTGTAAAAGATGTAATGTAAGATTGCACATAATTAATTTTTAAGATATCAACTTTCGCTTTTATTTTGTTTAGTTGTTAGACTGATGTTTGAAATACAATATTAGGAATCGAGAATGGTGTTTTCATCAACTAGTGTCATTGTCCTTGTTCTATGGTTGGCATTCCAGAGACTAACTAAGAGGTTTGACTCCAGTTTAGTAATAAGAATGTCTATTATGATGCTGTTATGGCAAATGTGTTGCTGCTGTGCTTTGGGATTTTCCGGTGAAGTGTTTGTCTTCAAGCTGAAAGTGAATCGGTTTCTTCTAAGTGCACTGCATAATGACGGTCTCAGTTCAGGCATAATGACGGCGAGAGCAAAACAAAACCATCTAATCATTTTCAGTTTTGCAATTTCTTTCTTCAATATAAGTTGGTCTCCAATTTCTAATCTAATGTAGGTATAAGCATGCTCCATCGTAGTCCGCATCGTCTCTTGACATCAGGCTAGATGGCGGACATGTGTAAACTCTTCCTGTGAGGGCGTTTCTTTGTGTGTAAACCTATATCATTTTAAAAAAAATTGTATTCTAGACCCACACATAGATGGCGTTAACTCAAATCACGTCGTAAATTTTCTCATGAATCAGTCGGCGCTTCACGCAGTTTCCGGTATAAAAAGTAATTTACTAGTCTCTTTCCAAGCATCGTAATCCAATGAGCCATTATAGATAGACATTTTTAATTAGTAGATAGATACACTTTATTGAAGACACCAAAAAAATAATTTAAAACTAGAAACAATTTATAAACTTAAAGCTAGTGCGACAATTGACAACCTTAACGCTAACAGCGATCTCTTCCAGCCAACCTTAGGGTGTAAAAAGAAAAAATGAGTGATATGAGACGTGGTTTGCAATTAAAATGGAAAGTAATTAAGTAACGACAAAACAATGAATTAGCAGAAATCCACGGGGGGTAAACCTCATACAAATCTAACGTCATTTTCTTTTTTTTTTCGTTATGTCATTCGAGTTTGACGTCCAGCCTAACAAATCTGACACTTCTGCTCCCCTCTCTTTTTTTCACAGACTAAGTAGACTTTACTTCAGTAGTCACAATTTGATTTCATGCCAACGTTACACCTTGTAAAATTCAAAAGAGTTCTAGGTGTACTTAGTCTGTGAATCCACGTTAGGGGATACCTAAAAATTAGACGGTTTATCGATTATCACTGGATCGAATTCATAGTAAGTATTCGTTACATGGGGTTGAAACTGCATCGTATCTTTTAAAAATTTTGAACCCTTGCTTAATCATTCAATGCTATCCAACCAACCAACCGTCTTGAATACGCTAAGCGTGTTCAACCAAAGATCTCAATACACCTATTCGTTGTCAACAACCAAAATAACTAGAACCACAGCATATCGCGCCGCTAGGGATTCTAGGGGTCAAGTAGATTGGTTATGTGTAAACTACTTACGACACACATAGAGACTCAGCTTATTAGCAGTTTCAAGTTACTCAGGGCACATCCATTGTTTTATATCGATGTGTTCAACTACAACATTATTCAACCTTTTGTGTTGGAAATATTCGTATGCTTTTAAATCTTATCAATCATAAAAAACCTTATATATATCACTATCCAGATACGTTTAGTACGATCATAGGTAACTAAGATTTTTGAAAAAGAAACTCTGTTATAATGTTTGTTTTTGCACGATTCCCAGGAACTACGCTCGACAAGGCTGAAACGTTAGGTTTTTTTTTTCACGCCATTTAATGATGAGACGGGCAGACGGGTATAGGTGTAAATGGAAGCCACAAGAAACTGAAGATGTTTAAACGTGACTTAATAGTAACCTCCTCATTACAGTTCAATGAGATTCAGACCCAAAAAATTGGAAAACAGTTTATAGACACAAGGGCAGACTGAAAACGTAATAACACCTAATAGTTATAGCTATATCTGCGAATTCAGCTTACGTAGGACTTAACTTTGTAGGATGTAACTTTATACAACCGCCTACCTGAGTGTATAAAAGATGTACCCTCAGACAATTATTTTACAATCAGATTAAAGCTCATGTTAGAAACAAAAGCGTTTTACTCTGTAAAATAGCTTTTTAAATGTGTAGTAGTGTGTGTAGGACTGTAGGTACATACAAGTTATCTATTCTGAAATAAAATAATCATTGACGTAGGGATTTACAATGTACGAGTACCTAATATCATTAATGTAACGTGTACGTAAATTATTAATAACATTCTAGTATCTAATATCTGTAATTGGTTCCTCACTTCTTCATCTGTGAAAGGCGTTTATTCCATTTACGTTATTTTCCCCTTTAATCCATCTAAATATACGGCTAAATGGCATGCTAATGGCATCCTCTTAGGCGAAATCTGAAATTCCCGCAGTTGTAGCTAAACTAGTGAGCAGCAATTGTAACATATGTATATAGGAGGCACCTGCACATGCTACTTAAATTGTTTCACAGACTTACAGTATCATCTAAAATCGTTACTTTGAGCAAGTAAAAAAAAAGGTTAATCTAAAAACATCTAACTTCAGAATTTATTCTGGCGCTGCCAATTTATTTTTATAATTATTATAGTTTTTATTTAACTTGTAGTTTATATAGTAGGTATGTACCTCTACATTTATGTTTTTTTCGGATGGAATCTTAATGCTCAACTTTGAAGGAGATATCTTTAATCAATCACTGGATAGAGACAAATGGAAAGAGGGTAGGGAGGCCTTTGCCCAACATTGGGACATATCGGGCTCATAATAATAATAATAATAGATGCAGAAGGCGGTCATCCTTGACACAGCGCGCATCGTCAGGAGGTTCCTCACTCTGCAGCCCTAACCACCGGTAGCTTGGGCCCTGCCCCGCTGCTGGCGGCAAACTAGGTTTAAGTTTTTATAATGTTTTTATGTTGTTTTATATATCAATATTGTAAAAACTTATGCTTAAGAAAAGAAATAAATACGAATAATAATAATAATTGAGCTGAAATTTTGAATATGTCACCGGAAAATAACAAGAATCGTTAGTTGATCAATTTACTAGGTACTTGATCATATGTCGAAAAATCATCATCAATAGGTACACACGTGTATCATACGACGTTTTTCAGCACACTTATGAATAAATTACTAGTAAAAATATAATTTCCACTATTAACATCGTGTTGAGTTGGCAAATAAACAACGTTGTGTTGATTCAATTTGTTTAATTAAAAAGTCAAATATCATTTTCAGCATAGATTAAGTAGATTTAGTCTAGTGACCATAGAAAACGAATTGTTAAAAATGTTTCGTTATGGCGGCAAAAAATAAACAGTGCTCAAAAAATGCGCGCGCAATAGCAATGGTGACCAGCCACAGACTATTCACTACTCAGGGTAGACATACATTTCATAAAGTGGAACGTATCTCATAGCCTACATTTTGTAATAGGTATCGATATTCCGCTTAGTTTCGATTTAAAGATTTAATTATCATATTATCGGGCATCTCTAAACCAGTTTTGGTTTTGTTTTTTCATAAAACTATAGGACCTATTTCTTATTTCTCTACTTAGTCTGTGCTCTTTTTTAGTTGTTATGACGTTTGTGAGTTGATCATAATTGTTATTGTTTGATTTATTTTCGTGTATTTCTGTTATTTATTAGCTGCAAATGTACTTTTTGCACCTTACCTAAGATTTACCTAACAAGTTTATTGCACCAGGTTGGAGTTACTTCGGAAAATAAGTGTGTTATATACGTATCCACATTGGAAAGAAAAATACTCAAATTATGACATATCCTGTGAAGTGGTGATTCTTTTGCTGAGAAAACTCTGTTGTGGAACTTAAGAAGAAATAAATGCATCAATTCAATCTATGTGTACATTTTTCTCATAGACACTAGTTCCTTTTAGGCGCAAAAAAATAAATAATGTATGATTTGCGTATTGGCACGAAAGCACCAGTTGGCAAATGAAATCTATGTGTTGATGCAGTTTGTGTAATTTAAAAAAAAAGAATGACAAAGTCAGATATCATTTTCAGCACAGATAAAGTAGATTTAGTCTAGAACCATAGACCAATTTCCCTTGTTCCCGACATGTCCGTCTGAGTGTACTATTTAGTCTGTGCAGAAATCCTACTTAAGCATATTTATATAAAAATAAATATACTACTCTGTGTAAAAAGTATCGGGAATATGTCAATAAAAAGACCCGTGTAAAAGAGGTTGTTCTAATTTTTTTACTACGTGTTGGTAGCACTGTACTGATTTAGCGCGCTTTGAGCGGGATCTGTCATTTAATTATATAAACTACATTTTTTGTTTGTCATAGTTTTGAGTTCTCGGCGATTTTACAGTGGAAAATATTGTTGAACAAAGAGTGAGCCTTAAATGTGTTTCGAATGATATTTCATGTGGTGAATCACTAAAAATGTTACGAAATACCTACGGCGAATCGTGTATATCGAAAACAAGGGCTTATGAATGGTATAAGGCTTTTAAAGAAGGCCGAGAAGTAGCAGTAGACTTGCCTCGTTCTGGTAGACCTTCAACCGCTACGACCAAAGGAAACATCGACAGAATCAAGAAGCTAGTGCTCGAAAATCGACGTATGAGTCTGAGACTTGGCTAGTGAAGTGAACAATATCATTTAAGTCCGTCCACAACATTCTGATGGGTTTATGAGTACGACATGCAAACAAGCCAACAGTCTTCAGAATGGCGTCTCGAACACGAGCCGAAACCCGAAAAACCGCGGCAAAGTCGCTCCAAAATCAAGGTGATGCTGACAGTTTTTTTTGACTACCGTGGTGTGGTTCACTCCGAATTCCTTCCAGAGGGAGAAACAGTGAATAAAGAATATTATTTAGGCGTCATGAAGCGTTTGCGTGAGAGTATCCGGCGAAAACGTCCAGATTTGTGGCAACACAACTCATGGATGCTGCACCATGATAATGCACCATCACACACAGCCATTATAGTGAAAGAGTTTTTAGCGAAAAATTCAACAAAAGTTCTCGTCCAAGCACCGTATTCACCTGACATGGCTCCGTCAGACTTTTTTTTATTACCCAAGTTAAAATTACCACTTCGAGGAAAACGTTTTGAGTCGATAGAAGCCATAAAAGAAAATTCGCTGAATGAGCTAAAGGTCATACCGCAAATAGCCTATGAAAAATGTATGGAAGACTGGGTGAAGCGTTGGAGATGTTATATTGCAAGCGATGGGGCTTACTTTGAAGGCGATAAAATAAATTTAGATGAATAATTTGTATTTTTTTGTTTTATTGACAAATTCCCGATATTTAGTACACAGAATGTACACTAAAACTTATAATAACTACCATAATTATTTTTAACTTTAACTTAACTTATTTTTAATTTTGTTTAATTTTCGAAAAAACAGATTCGTTTATATGTAGGTAATACCGGTGGAGGGCCTTGGTATGCCATCATACAGGTTACACCTACTTTGGGTACCAAGGTTGTCTAACTTGAATCAACTACAAACTTTACTGTATTAGGTACCTTAGATTTATGCCAACATGTGATGTTTGAAATTGGTCAATAAATTTATTTATTTATTCATAATACACATAATAATACATATACATATATCTAAACCAAATAAATAAAAATATCCACATTGTTAAGTGCAAAAAAGAAAAGAAAATACAGAACAGTAAATTGATAAGCAACTCAACAGTTATAATGAGGCTACAATTTTGATAAATAGAGCTGTTTGACATGTTTTTTTGAAGATTTCCAGAGATGAGGAACGTCTGATAGGCTCGGGGAATTCGTTCGGTTGCGGTCTATTTGGACTGAATGTTATATTGTACTAAAACCGTAATGAACAAATCTTAAAATGACCTTTTCCCATAATGACTGATTTTTGAAATGTACTTATTCTAGTATGCCGGAAAAAAGACTGTCAAATTGAAGTACAGTTAGTAACATTTTTTAAAAGCTTAATTGTATAACAAAAAAGACAATTTCTATTCTTAATTTTAATATAACTATGATGAACCGGATAATAATTGATGAAAATGTAGTAATAAAAATTAAATCTGATGCAAATATATATGTTGTAATTAATTAATCAGATAAGAAAACTCTTTCTTAAAAGCCACAAAAATACACTTAAGAACGGTATAATCTAGATATTTCAATTAATGCTTCGCTTAGGACGAACCGTGCAAATTGACTAAACAATAAATGAAATAGAACCTAAACATAAAAATGTTTATATAACTACCGTCCTGCTTCAGCTTCGCTTGAATATTGTCATATACATAGGTAAAGACTATTCATTGAAATGAAAACTATCCTAACTTTCAAGTTGGATCAAACAGCACACGGTGTGCGATTTTGATTAAAATCTGTTAAAATACTTGGGAGTCTATCGCCGACAAACAACGCGACGCGTAATTTATATTTGTACTTAATATATTACGAAGATAACACCCAATTTGCGGGTATAAAAAAAATCAAAATTGCTGTCGGATAAACTTTTTAGCCATAGATTATTTTTAACCGACTTCATTTTATAGTATAGAGCAGCCTTTCCCAAAGTGGGTGATAATGCCCCCCTTGTGTGCGCTGCAGGCCTTAAGGGCGGTAAGAGACCCAGGAAAAAATGTGGGGTTGTGTAGAGGCTTGGAGTCCGGTGTGTACTACCTACAGGGTTCATGTCTCATGTTAACTCTTGCGAGCTATAGTAAATAGGTTTCGTTTAGAATTAATGTTGAATCTCCACTAATATAGCTCACAATAATTCATTGAATTTGAAATTATAGTGGTTTTTAAGCATATGAAAAAATGGGGACGCAAAAAATATAAATTCTCAAAGTGGGCAATAGACAAAATAAGTTTGGGGACCCCTGGTAGAGAATGACGAGACGGCAGGACATGTACCTGATGGTATGCAACATACTTGCCACATAACAGCACAGCGTCACGCAGCTGTTGGAACATTAAGTTCAAATCATTACTCGTACCTAGAATTTCAGTGCGTTTGTCACCCAAAGATCTAAGATCAGAAATAATATGGCGAAGAAGAGAAGATACTGCGACGCTAATTGGTAGAAAATGTGTTGAGAACACGAGCAGGACATTTTTGGTGATGGTACTTTGATGAAACAATCATAGTTTTTTTGTCAGTGTATTGACCAGAGTATAACACACACTAGCATGAAGTACTGATGTTGCATCTGATTGTACATGTCCCGTCAGACATAATGATTATCGGACATTAGACATCAAAGACATTTCGAAAATCAGTCATTATGGGAAAAGGTCATTTTAAGATTTGTTCATTATGGTTTTAGTACAATATAACATTCAGTCCAAATAGACCGCAACCATTCGTTCCACAATACAACCGATCTAAAGTGACTGAACTACCATAGAAGGTTTGAATTTGGGCAGAAGGGATCATAATGGAGAGGTTGCTTTTAGATCTTAAAGGAAAGTGGGTGATAATATTCTAAAAAGGTAAAGCGTTCCTTGAGGTAGCGCGGGGTAGAAGGATTACCTAAGTAAGATGTTATAAAGAAGAGAGAGAATGTGAGCATCCCGTCGAAGTCGAATTGGTAATCGCTTGAGCTGCGGTGAAATTGAGACACGTGATCATATTTGCGTAAGTCAAATATAAATCGTATTCAGTAATTTTGAAGGCGCTCAAGTTTCTCTAGCTGATCCTCTCTAAGATCATACCTATATAGTGTATAGATAGTAGGGCCTAATCCCCTAATAGCGCCCTCTAATCTCCTAATGAAAGTAGTAGTAGTAAGTATCTTAGTTTTAAAATATAAAACAATATCAAACTCATCATACATCATAGATTTTCCTTTATGGTTTAAAGCTTATTATAGTAGGCGAAATTATATGGGTGGACATTTCACACACAACACTTTAAACTAAGCAAAGCTTGTACTATGGAAGCCATATATCTATATATATAAAAGAAAGTCGTGTTAGTTACACCATTTATAACTCAAGAACGGCTGAACCGATTTGGCTGAAAATTTGTGAGGATGTAACTTAGGACCAGGAAAAGGACATAGGATAATTTTTATCACGTTCCCGTGGGACGTCAAAAAACGACAAACGACGAATATCCCGTTCGACCGCGTTCCCGTGTGACGTGACTTAAAACGTAAACGACAGCTAAATGTCATTTCATCGTTGTCATGTCCACGGTGACATTCTGACATTACCGAATGTAAGCCAAAAGAAAAAAGTTGAAGAACCTTTGCTAATCTTTGTTTCTAAATCTGAATTGGTACGACCAATTTCCGATAGGTGGCGTAGCAGGTAGCTAAAGAGGTTTTTTGTTTGAAAGCGATATTCTCAGGAATGTCTGAACCGATTTCAGTCATTCTTTCACCGTTGGATATGTACGGGGTCCCGATGAGAGCTATATAATGTACCACGGGCGAAGCCGGGGCGGACATCTAGTAGCTGATATAACACTTATATATTTTTAAATACATGCTTATTATAGACTGCAGGCCCGTGAATAAAATTTATGGGTCATATGATACAGCAGGAGACCTATGTAGGATGATAGAAGGGTATAAAGTAATAAGATTGAGCACTATGCCGTCACTTGTAAGCTGTCCAACTGAGTGCAGTTGAAGAGGGGGGTTCTAAACCTCGATCATTTCTCCTTGTCGCATGATTTTTGTACGGCATTGCGAAATAATGTTTTAGAAGAGGTATTGAAACTATAAAAAATATAAATTTTAAAATTTTAATGGTTAGTCTAAACATGTGCGGCCAGTCAGAAAGCGCTGATGGACTCCCGTACCGTGTTACGCTAAAGCTTGCCCCTCATTACCCCTGGAGTGTCTTCAGACGTTCAGTTCCGATCAGAAGGTTCGCCTTGACATCGGTGCCTAGCCTCTCCCACCATGAGGAAGGTAGAATTTTTTGGTAATAATGATATGATAGCATATTATGACAATGACTTGAAATACGTAATCAGTCGTGCAATTTGCCGCTCTTGTGCGGTGTAAGCTTTGCACGCCCGCTTACTCTGTTACGCTTACGCCTTGGTTTATAAGTTGGCCCCTTTGTCTATGGATTTTAGCGCCCTCTAGACTTGGCACCATTGGCACCTTCGTCAGACAACTATTTTAAAGCCTTTTCCAAAAAGACAGACCGATCTAAGGGGCCAATCATCAATTGATAAAGCAAATATTCATAAGCTCAATAAGATGTATTCATAAGTACATCTACAAAATATAAACGAATCCTCGTCTCGTCTAAAGCGCTTCCATTATAAGCAAACCTTCGGGTTTCGGGTACGTAGGCTCTTTTTTTCTTTTTACAAGAAAACACTATACATATACACCATATCTATTTTCACGTAATAATATCACCTCTCGTGATTCCTGCCTCTGAAATCGGTCTACCAGCACGACATCAGGTGTAATTGATCTGTCTGTGATAATGGATCGGTCCCAGTACCTAGATCAACAAACGACCGTTTTCAAGAACTAGTAAAGGTGTATACTTGTAGTATTACACTTCGGATTCGACAAGACCATATCGAAGAGCAAGCTACTGGTGGATGGTGGACGATCCTAGTGACTAACTACCCCGGGACGGTGGCAGGTGGTAGTGCAGGCAGCACTACCACCTGCCACCCCGTCCCCCGGTAGTCCCGGTCACCGTGTCCCGAGGTAGTTCATAATACATTTCCGGTTATTGTTCGTCGTGTTGAAGTTGTAATAACTTCAATTGACCGGTTGACCGGTCTGGGTTTGATCGAGGCGGGTCGCTAACAATTTCATATTGCTATTCCATATTACTAAAACAATTGTTATAATTATAAGATAAGATAAGAAAACTCTTTATTAAAAGCCACATAAATACAAATAAAATCACAAAAGAAATTTAAGAATAACTTATGCTAGACATTTTAATTGGCGGCCTTATCGCTTAGAGCGATCTCTTCCAGTAATTATACCAATGCATATGTTTTTATGTTCGTTACATTTATTTCGTGTTAAGTGTCACCCCATGTAAAAAAGAAATGGACCAATACACCTCCTGACAACATCCAGAATCATAATTTAATAAACTACATGCATTTCTGAGTTCAAAACCGTACCTAAAACCGAATGTGGTCCTCAAGCCTCAAGTCCTCATGTTATGCACACTCAGCCCCCGCTCTACGTGTTGAAATTAAACTTTCACTCAGATACAACTTTTGTTTTCTTATAGTAAGAAACTAGTAGTTCTTCTTTCTTAAGAAAACTTTAAATTCCACATTTCGTACATAGCTAATCCGCAAAAATGCAGAAAGCAAAAAAAAAGAAATCTCCTTCAGTCTGTGGTTGACTGTCATTGTTAGTTGCGCGCGCAGCGCGCATAGTATGAAAACTGAAACGGACACATTTTTCCCGCCATACGCCATAACGAAACATTTTTCATGATTCTCTTACGCTGTTGAAATTATTTTTTATTCTTATTTTAATCACAAGTGTGTTGAAATAGTTTTTATATTTGTGGTGCAAGGTACGTGATTTGTGTACCCTTTTGTCCCTTTTAGATGTGTGTGCTATTAGAGTTGTTGGAACAGTGCTTAGGTTTAGTGGTCACAGACACACCAGAGATAACCAGGTGTCTATGGGCCTTTTAGACGTGTACCAAAGTGGTCAGGCTGTTGTAAACAGTGGTCAGTCTCAGATGTAGTGTAGTGGTCACATATACACTTGAGAGAACCCGGTGTCTGTGAACCGTTTGCAAGTGTACAAGAGTGATCGGGCTGTAAACAGAGGGCAGCCTCAGATTTTGCAGTCTCAGATACATCAGAGGTAATCAGGTGTCTATGCTATTTTAGATGTGTACCCAGGCTCAGATCTCAGATAAATAAGTAGTACCTGGTTGACCGAGCTTTGCTCGGTTTTTTTAAATGATATTTAGGCAGGTACAAATTACATAGTGATGACTTACTTAGACCCAGGTACTTAGATACGAATTAAATGCTTTTATAAAAGGCTCTAAGTACTTATAAGATTTTCTCAGAAAAAAAAAGAATAAAAATACAAGTCCCGAGTGTAACCATCAGGATTCGAACCGGGGCCTGTTGACTCCAAGGGCGAGCATATTTTGTCTGAGCAATTTAGACTTAGAGAACAGAGGAGGACATTGTAGGAGTTTTTAATTGTCTAAAAACGCGCATAAAAGGATGTTTAAAAAAAATAAAACCTAGTTAGATCGATTTACCGAAACCCACTGTATACATAATTTCATGAAAATCGTTCGAGCCGTTTCCGACATTCAGATTCTATATATTCTATATACCTACAAGAATTGGTCGTATAATATAATAAATAGGTATAATAAGATATCAGTACCTACTAGGTCGCAAGTCGCAAGCCCGCAAGGACAAGCTCTGAATTAAAAATCTTAAGTCTACTCTCAAACATTGAAATGGTGACTGAGAGGTCAGTTTGGTTAGGTACCTACTCATAAAACAGGAAGTTCATGTAAATCGAATAGTACAAAATCAGAAAAGAGCAGGACGTGTACTCTCTTTCTACGAAAACGTAAGTTCGTAATAAACTCGCTAGCTCGCGACTTTCTTACTCCGGTTCTACTTCGATCCGTCATTTCGCCCGTTTAAATGTTCTAAGCCAATTAGAGTAGCCTTATAACATTTACCTCAACGTCAAATATTGCCTATAACATGGAGTTGCGATCTCTAAAGTTTGGGAACCAGGACAAGACTCGGGAAAACCCCGGATTTTCCTGAGTTAAGAGCCCAAACCCCGGACATGTCAACAGATTTTTTTACACTTAACTTTCTTACCACGTCTTACATTGAGACAATAGAATAAGATTTTTCAACCAGTATACGAGTATTAAACCCGAACTATGATAATGCGAAGTCCGGCCCGGACGCTCCCCGGACGCCCTCTAAACTAGGACAAATCCGGGAAACCCCGGACAGATGGCAACCTTAAACTTATAACACCCCTTTTTTTGGTCGGGGGTTAAAAATAATGTCCAAAGGGGTAGTGGGTTAGTGGCCGGCAAACCGGTATGTTTACCCCACGTTTACCCCCTAGTGAATCTTAGTGGTTCTGTATAAAAAAAAACCTAGGTACCTATCTGTTGGGGTGTTCTGTTAATTTTGTCGGTAGATTGTGTCCTAAGCATCGCAAACATATCTCAAACATATTTCAAAATATGTATCCTTCTTAGTCATATTTAGACTCATCTATAACAGCCATTTAAATGTCCGGCGCCTGCCTTTCTGTGAAATCTAAATATTATTAGCTTATTGGACGCATTTAGACATCCATCGCGGTTTGTTTTGATGACACACGATCGTTGCCCTAGCAAATAAGCAAATGCTCCTGTCAGTGACGAGCCGGAGACCAAATTAGAACGATTGTCGAACGTAGCAAGGGCAGGGGTATCGGGGTTTTTGTGTTTATTTCATTATTTGGTAATGAATGGCAGTGCGTGACGCGAAACGCAGCTTCATCGACCATTGGCTGATATTGCCATGTAAGAAAAACCAAATTTCCTAATTCATAATATATGGATATGGCAAAAATGCTGAGCTTGCCAAAAAATAGCAAATACTTTTGAGAATCAGTTATATCAATCCATGGCCAAAAAACAGGTATTTTACAAAAAATACTTCAGTTAATGGAGATCACAGAATGTGAAATAACAAATATCGGTGTGGTGTGATATAGGCACTGCTCGGTGCTATCTACCGACGATTTTTTAACTAGGTTCAAACTACATTAATCAACTACCTCGTAAGTAGTATTTCCTTATTTGAATTTTTGTAAAAACAGAAAAACACGTAAATTTCACAAGAATATATAAGGTTTTACCGTGTTTATGTGCAACGCGTAAAAAATATTATGGCGAATAATGCATCACGAAAATGCCTGTTTAACTACAAAATGTAATGTAACAAAACATTCGTCAATTTAAACACAATTGACATTGATAAACCATTTCATTTGAATAAAATATGTTTATGATTTTAGGCGTTAGGTAGGCTCCATCTATTAATGTTGTTTTTTTTTTGTTTCATTTGAAAGTAGCTTGTTGTGACATCGAATTTAAATCGTATCATGGAATGATTACAAAAAGCCTAATTGTGTTTTTAGTGACGGTTTATAGAGCTTTAAATCTAGAAGACATCTCATCAGATAGCATTATTACCGTGAATGTAGAGACAGAGTTATTAAATGGCAACACTGTTCTACGGCGCGGGCGGGCGACGACCGGAGCTGCGTGAAGTTAGCCGTCTCAGAGAGTGTGGAGCGGCGAAACGCGACAACATCGCTCAGTTTACCACGATCGCGAGAGGGTGTCGCATGTCGTCCCACCACACGTTACTCGTATGTATGGTGTTTGTGGAATAACATAACAATCGTGTGCAGTGTCAGTGTGATTGTGCTAGTGCAACCGGTCCCGTGTACGTTGTTGTGATGCATTTGAGGATTTACCTATGGCTGTCTTGTGCACTCCTCGCAGGATATGTTCGAGCGACAGAGGTAAGGGGACCGTCTTAAATGCGGCATTGCCCGGTCGGGCACGGGCACGGGGGACGAGCCGACGAACCCTCGGCCCGACTCGCTCTAGACAGAGTAAACGGCTTGCGTAACTATACTTTCAATGTCACCATAACACGTTATGGAATCGCCAGACAGCACATGTTAGTAGGCCTAAGTACAACATACAACATGGCCTGAATGAGCGCGACTTGGTTACCTTGAATGTTGTAATCGCAGGTAAACAATCGTTATCTCGCCGCGATTCCATCGATTCTAGACGCGTTATTTTCGTGATCGTATCGGTCGTACGATGTAAACACGCGCGACTTATGAATGGGAGCGAGTATCGCCCACGTTTGGGAGAAAGCTGGTTTGCGCGCCTACATAACCCGGTGTCCACACCTCGGACAGTCGAAGCTAGTTCGATGTTTGCACTCTGGAGTTTAGTTTAGTACCGAATGGTTTACTCGGCAGCCGTACGAAGAAAGCAAAAGTGCAAACTTTACAACCCGAACTGGCAGAGTTAACTTCCCGTAGGTGCCTATTTAGTATTGGGTGAAGTTTAGTCTAGCGTAGGGTTGACCTATCCGGATTTATTTTTACAAAAGTGTACGTAAGGCTAGCTAGGGTTTTCAATAACGTCCGGGGGGAGTAAATCGGTTTTATAAAAAAATTCGAGGTATTGAAAAACTGATGTGTGGTATTTAAAAACTTCACACGATGACAGCCCTATTCAGCGCCAACCGCTAGAGCTAAATTTCGACGGAAGTTGGATATTATGTCTGGAGATGAGTAATGAAGACGGTTCGCTGCAGTAAACATTTGCGCTACACAGTCTGAGAACTAGCAACATTCCAGCTCAAGTTCTGTTATTTAGCACAAGCGCTTTTCAAGTTAGAGAAATGAACCTCACATTCCTGGGAGTCACTACTGTCAGAATGTCAGATAAATAGTACAAAAACCTATTAAAATAGTTTTCAATTACGCCACAGGTTTATGTTTAACTAACTGTACCCTGCCCCGCTTCGCTGTGGCACATTGTGATGCAAAAATTAGATAATAAAAACAATCCTTGATGCGGATTATATATCATTCTAAAATTTCAGCTCGATCGGTGCAAAACTTTTTGAGTTTTTGAAGCGTACACAAACCAACATAACATTTTTATATAAAAGATTTTGGAAGAGAAACACTTGCAAACCCACAAACTGTTGCTTATATAATACATACCTAGTAGGTACCTAGCCAGGGTGACCGAGCTTTGCTCGATTGAAACACTATGTATACTTAGATACCTAGAGTTCAAGGGCTACTAATAGATTTTCTAAAAAAATAAGGAACTTGAAAATAAGTGTAGCCTTCTGGATTCGAATCCGGATCTGCTACCTACCTATATCGTGATCGCCCTACTTCCCGCCTCAGCTATTAATTAGGTAGGTATACCTACTGTAACGCAACATTGCAAAAATTACCGTCGCATTCTAAAGTTAATGTAACAATTATGTATTGTCTAAAAACGCGCATAAAATCCGTTTTTTAGTTGTAATGAAACCTAGTTAATCGATTTATCGTCCCCGAAACCCCCTGCATACATAATTTCTTGAAGATTGTTTGAGCCGTTTCCGAGATTCAATTTTCATGAAATTTAGTAGGTATGCAGGGGGCTTCAAGGTTTCAAAATATCAACCCGATCCATTCCGCAATTCCAACGTGATTGAGCAACAAACATCCAAACATTTATAATTTTATATAAATAATAAAATATACATATAATATATAGGTATAAGCAGAATATTATTGTTGTTGCTTTTATGGTGTAATACAAAAAGTTATAGGTAGCATAGAATATCAACTCAAACTCGGTGCAAGTAAGTCTATGATAATGAGAACGTAATTACGTAGATAGTGTAAGTGCAGTGTGTATTGTTGACACAAACGTTAAGTAGGTACACTTACATAAAGGTGACCCGCGATAACGCATTTGGGTCAGACGACGGGCACCGTCTATCTATCAATGGAGACACCATTCCGTCTAATAGATACTTGACTTTACTAGCATTATCTTAATTATGTATATATCATACTAGCTTTTACCCGCGACTTCGTCCGCGCCACATATTTATTAAAGTAATTGAGGCAGTACCTACTCGTATGTCTACTACCATATAAATTCACGTTTCCTAATCAAAATCGGTCTAAGTCAAAGTTTTATATTTATTAATAAATGTACAATTTACACGACAAATTACAGAAAAACTATGTTCTCAAAAAATTAATCAAAAACAGACTTTAATTTAAAATCATATTGGGACGGTCCACCAAATTTTATTAGAGTCTATTAGTAGATATTAGTAGATATATCGTCTGATTACATGAACGCAAATTTTAGTTTGTTGTTCATATTTCAAAACCGCCGCACTGATTTCGATAAAATTTATATAACCACCTCTGAACTATAATCTACCAACCAAAAAATAACCATCTAAATTGATTCACAATTGGAAATACAACTGGATTGATAACCTCCTCCTTTTTTGAAGTCGGTTAAAAATAGCATACAAATAGTGCAAAGATCCTTCCATGCACACTTTTACTCCTCATTTCCACTCTTTCCAACTCTTTTCTGTGATAAAAGTCGCCTATATCCTTTCCTAAGTCTAGTCTATCTGTGCACCAAATTGTAACAAACTCTTTAAGTGGCTTAGGCGTTAGACGGTAACAGACAGAGAGAGTTACTTTCATATATATAATTTCATATTATAATTGAAAGCAGGTGTTCCTGATCATTTTATAGGTGGCAGTTGTAAAAGATTACCGAAAAGTAATACGTTTACTCCTCCAAAAAACTCATTTTCGCAGTTCTTAATTTGCCTTAATCGAGCGTCCATCGTGCATAACATTTGATAAGACACCATGGAAATCTCGTCGACTATCAAAAATTCTGTCTGATACGCCATTTAGTGGCTGCGCCCATCTAAAGTATTGAGGTTGTATAGTGCACTGTATTCTTCTTGTCAAGCCCTTTTATTTGATACCCATGTTGATCCGCCATTGTGTAGAGGCCGCCATCTTGGATTTTAATTTTATATACAAATACAAATACAAAAATCTTTATTGCTGTTTGTAGGTGAGATAAGATGATACAAAACATTTTAAAAGTTGCCCCATACAAACTGGCCTCTGCGAGAGGCATGCAATATGTCTGGCAAGACAATTTGTTAGTAATTTATAAATAAAAAATTAATTAAATAATAGTCAGCTATAGTACGTTGTATTCTACTGGTTGAGCACTTTCATTTGATACCCATATTGATGGGATTGATAAAACCTACGTTATCCGCCATTGTGTAGCGGCCGCCATCTTGGATTTCAATTTTTTATAGTATATTGTATTCTGCTTGTTGAGCCCTTTCATTTGACACCCATGTTGATGGCATTGATAAAACCTACGTTATCCGCCATTGTGTAGCGGCCGCCATCTTGGATTTCAATTTTTTATAGTATATTGTATTCTGCTTGTTGAGCCCTTTCATTTGACACCCATGTTGATGGGATTGATAAAACCTACGTTATCCGCCATTTTGTAGCGGCCGCCATCTTGAATTTCAATTTTTTATTAACCCCCGACAAAAAAAAGGGGTGTTATAAGTTTGACGTCTCTGTCTGTCTGTCTGTCTGTCTGTCTGTCTGTCTGTCTGTCTGTCTGTGTGTCTGTCTGTGTGTGTGTCTGTCTGTGGCACCGTAGAGCTCAAACGGATGGGCCGATTTCGATGCGGTTTTTTTTATTTGAAAGTTAATATCCGTGCGGGTGTTCTTAGCTATGTTTGGTTAATATCGATTCAAAATGGCCGCCTCCACAAAATGGCGGACAAAATATTTCTTCACAACCTACCTCAATATGGGTATCAAATGAAAGGGCTTGACTAGCAGAGTACTAAACGCTATAACAAATTTCAAATTCAAGATGGCCGCCACCACAAAATGGCGAATTATATAATATTTTTCACTACTACCTCAATATGGGTATCAAATGAAAGGGCTTGATTAGTAGAATACTTTGCACTATGACAAATTTCAAATCCAAGATGGCCGCTACCACAAAATGGCGAATTACATTTCCTTTTTCACAATTCCCTTAATATGGGTATCAAATGAAAGGGATTGACTAGTAGAATGTTGTACAGATAACAAATCTAAGGTAGTCGGGGGTTAATCAAAATTTTTAATTTTGTTCTTGTAGTCTATTGTATTCTGCTTGTTGAGCCCTTTCATTTGATACCCATATTGATGGGATTAATAAAACATAAATTATCCGCCATTTTGTAGCGGCGGCCATCTTGAATTTATTTAAGTACATTAATTATAAATAAATGATACCGCTAGAAGCGTCTTGAAACGCTCTTGAGAGTAAATGGCTCAAACTGGTAAAAGTAAGGCGGCACTTCATATGCCGAAACATAAACACCGCACTTATGTAACCTGTCACCCGTTTTCCCGCCAAATTTGTAAAACGCGAAAAGCGGCCAGTGTATCAAGCGGTTGTATAAGTATCCCCCGTATAGTTAAGAATTATAAAATTGCTGGAACAAACGTTTATCGACTCCATTTCAAGTGTTTAGATACAAAGTTTCATGGTTTTATCTTCAATAGTATTGAACTTCCAGACTTTCACCCCCAATTCCACCCCCGTAGGTACAGTTCGAAACTACAAAACTGCTAAAACATACATTTTATGGTTTCGTGTTAAATATCTAGACGTAAAGTTTCATAGTTCTTCAACAATGACGAAGTTTTCCATATAAACTTTCATCCCTTATTTTAACCCTTTCAACCCTTTTTTCGGAACAAAAAAGTAGCCTATAGATGTCCTTTCTCGGAATCTATTCTATCTATGTATCAAATTTCATCAAAATCTGTTGGTTGGTTTAGGCGGTAAAGACGGACAGACAGACAGACAGACAGACAGACAGACAGAGTTACTTTAGCATTTATAATATTAGTATGGATTATAGGCACATTGGTACGTAGTAGGCACCCATAAATATCCTACAATTTATTATAAAATCGAAAATTTGAATGTTTGTTGCTCATTCACGTCGGAGTGTCTAACGGATCGGACTGAAATTGGAAATACAGTTAGGTAATAACACTTTAATAGTAATAGTCTGGACTGACACTTTTTTTTTAAATACGTGTGAATTTAAATACGAGTGAAGAGACGAGCAGGACATGTGCCTGATGGTAAGCAACATGCCTGCCACCTAACAGCACAGTGACGTGCAGCTATGGGAACATGAAGAGTTCAAATCATTATCTAGCACTGCACTGCGCTCGTCACCCAGAGATCTAAGATGTTATATCTCTAAGCCCTGTAATTTCACTGGAAACATTGCCCTTCAAACCGGAACACAGTAAAGTTTGCATATTATTGTCCGCCCGTAGAATAACTGGCATAGGTGTGGTACTTCCCCAGGCGGACTCAGCCAAGAGTCCTACCACAACTAAACACAGTGCTACTTTTTATCCCAATAATGAAAACGAGAACTACGCGGGTAAAACCGCAGGGCGCTACTAATTCGTTAATAAAAGTACTTAGAAACTTACGTAAATACAATATAAGTAAGCAAGACAACTTCGTCTTGTGGCGAATGCATGGTATAAAAACAGTCTGCCTGCTTAGTCCTTTCTTATACCTGCCTTGTCCGAGACATCCCTCAAACAAAATTATAATTACCCACCCATTTATACAAAAAAAAAGAGGAAAACGTGACCGTATCCTCGAAGGACCACCCTAAAGCGCAGCGACGTCCAAAACAGCTGTAACAATATTGATTGTACTTTTAGGGTACTGGGCATTCTGGCCCAAAGGTCAGAAATTAGTAGTCTCTTATAATTATTACTAGTTGGTCTGAACGTCACTTAACAGGTTCCCTGTCCCATGCATCAGATATGATTCATCACACAATTTTTGTACCGTTTTTCACACGTCCGTGACTCATATATGAGCAAAAGTAGTGCCAATTTCAGACCCATTTTACTTTGGGACGTGGCGTTCTGATCGTAATTTTGAGTACTGGGACGTGTGGGAGATATCGTGTAAATAAGCAATAAAAGTTAAAAAAAGTTGATTATTTATTGCTTGCCGTGTATATTTTTTTTCTGGGATGATTTTACGGGTACAAAATAAAAGTAAGTATTTAGGAATGTAATGAATAGATTTATTTAGGAACATAAGTTTTTATTATTACAGAACAATGTGTAATTTGCAGGAACACTTTTTACTTACAAACTAAACCAGATTTATAAACTACCCTCATTATTGCGAGTGTTTCTCGTTGAAACAAGGTAGGCAATAAGATTTTCCACAATCCGTGCATTCACCTGTTTTGCTTGCAATGGGTTTCCTCCTTCTGCTCTCTTTTTAGCGTAACAATTGACACATTGCTTTCGAATGAGCTTTCCATCTTTCCGAGGTATTTGTGAAAGATGGTGTGTAGCAGGTACTGCTGAACTTGTGGATCTCGTCTGTTGTCTGTAATTTTTCTTTTTCGCCGCTTCTCCATGCCAATGACGAATCATTGCTTCCTGCACGTCCAAGACATTTATAGCAGATCTCGTGTGCTCATTGTAAATGACGCTTTCAGAATATTCAGAATGGGCGCTTGGAACAGTAAGTCGACAGCAATTTTTTTGTATCATGTTAGACTCTTTCTTAGTGGAGAGTAATAGCTACCTAGTTGGTCAGCAACGTCAATACCTTTTTTTGCGTCATTGTAATCAATGACTACGTTTGGCTTTGGTGTTACTCCTCTCCACGATGAGACATTAGTCATTTCCGTCCCGTGACACGTCGAAATCATCAAAACGTCACGTTTATCGTGCATTATATTTGATGCATCGGACGTGTGACAATAAAAACTCACTCTATACGCTCATGTATCATAATTGATAGATATATTTTTTTCTTTTTTGGGGCAATTTTATGTATAATATTCTACAAAATACACACACATTTTCATTTATGTTCAAAATGAGGTCAAAAACCGAAAAAAAAACGCGGGACATGGGTAATGCTCCAAAATCGTATGTATGGGGACAGGGAACCTGTTAAAGCTCCGCTCTACCTTTAATCTTACTTACAATATTATCTTACTATTTTTTATAAATGCAAAGATTGGATGTTTGTCGCTCAATCACGCTGGAACGGCTAAACGGATCGGGTTGAAAATTAGTTAACAGGTAGTTTATCGATGGAATAACACATTAGGCTACTTTTATCTCAGGAAAATTACTAGAACTGCGCGCGTCGCCGTGGAGTGCTACTAGTCACTAGTCTATATTAAATATTAGTAATTATAACTGTCATAGTATGGATGTTTGTTGCTCAATCACGTCGTAACGTATGATACAATGTTTTACATAAATACACGGGTTACTCACGTTTAAAATAGTCAGTCCAGTCCGACTCAAGTTTCGATCGCGTCCGGCGATCTTTTTCAAGGAAAGTGCGCGCGCGGGTTCGCTACTCGTTTAACACTCAACAGCATGAATACAATGCTTTATTGGCCTGTGAAGACTGTACAGATATTAAGTTTTGCACGTAGTTAGTATCACTAGCTTTTGCCCTATATGGCATACAGACATAATTACTTATTTAAAGATGAATTAGATACTTTTACTTATCTATCATCAAGTCAACATTCAGCATTTAAAACCATACATTCCATTATTATCATCTCAAAACAAAAACACCATCAACATATGAACGGATTGTGCTGAAATTTGGAATACAGTTGGATTATAGTCTGGAAGAACACATAGGCTTATTTTTATCCCGGCAAAAAATAACGCGAACGGCAACTAAGCGGGTGGAAATCGATCCTGTAGTTTCCGAGATAAGCGCGTTCAAACGAAAAACCACTTCAGCTTTATAATATTAGGATACCTTTAGACGACTCTCATGCCACTCATACGGATAAAAAAAATACTGTATATTAAAATAATCCAATCTGTGTTCCGGTTTGAAGGGCAATGTTTCCAGAGAAATTACAGGGCTTGGAGATATAACATCTTGGATCTCTGGGCGACGAGCGCTGTGCAGTGCTAGGTAATGATTTGGACTCTTCATGTTCCAATAGCTGCGTGTCACTGTGCTTGTGCGTGTCAGGCACATGACTGGCTCGTCTAATCAAGCTTCATTAAAAAAACAAATGAGTTCCATAAGGAAGGCCTATATCAAAAGCTGTTTTTGTTGGTTTTTAGTTATTTTTAGATAAAGTAGTAAGTAATCGAGTTTTCTGTATTGTAGTAAAATATAGTGTTTGTATTATGTTACAATACAATACATACTGTATTCGTAATATTACGGTTATGAAAGGGAGCAATGCCAGCGACCAGCGAGCCTTTTGTAGCTGTAGACATGGGTAAGTAATTATAATTTTGTTTGAGGGGTAACTTGGACAAGGCAAGAAGGTATATAAAGGAATTAATTTGGCTGGCATTGTTCTTGACTCTATTCATTCGTAATTATTACAAACATTAATGAACCGATTTCAATTCAAAATCAGACCACTAAGCCATTTTAGATAAAATAATATGCGGAATCTATTCAAAAGTAAACCCTCCAAAAGATAATAAATAAACAAACAGTATGTTTAAATGGCGTAAGTTATAAATATCATCATCATCATCAGGTGACAATTCATGAAATTGAATACATGAAATTTGAAACATTATATAGAGTGCATGTATAGTTTTTATTGCGAAAAAACAACGTGGGTGGGAACTATACCACAGGTAAACCCGCTAAGCGCTGCTAGTTCCATAACTCGAGAAGTAATGATCATGTTTGGTCAAATTAAATCACTCTCTACATTTACATTTTCTTTATTTAAGTACATTCTCTCTTTAAATGCTACTCCTGTATTGTACTTTAGGAGTAGTTTGTATTCAATTGTTTAATATTTTCCTATACAAATGTAACGACTACCAAGAGAGGCTCAGAAACTTCTAAAGCTATCAAAAGATACCTAATTATAGATTCTTCTCATGTTTGCTTGACCTTGGTCACCGTCTGCATGCGGAATCTTGTTATTAAAACTGCAGACTGCATTTATATTATCTACTATTCTTACAACTTGCATAAATCCAGAGAACGACATTTAAGTACATACCATTATTTAATAGTATAGAATAGCATGAATGACACTAGTGCAAACACAGAGAAATGGTGTATGTAAACTAGTGTCCGACCGAAACTGATTTTCCGGCCGAAACCGAAACCGAATGTTCGGCCGTGGCTTCAGTTTCGGCCGAAACCGAAACCGAAACTCACGTGGTCAAGTATATAATTTATTAAAATACTGAAATTTGGTGCATTTTACCTATTATTTTGCCTTAATTAGGGCATGAAATGGAAACACAATATATTAAGATTGTTGTAATCATTTATTTTGAATTTCAAACCTCGTACTTATAGAGCGCGGTCCGAAATACGTAAGTAACACAGAAAGTAAGTAGAATGAAAGCGAAAAATGAAATGTTTTATTAGTCGGGGCTTTTCCTGTTAACCGGATAGATAAGAAATCAGTAAGAAGTCTTGTAAGTCCTTACAAGTTCTGATAGATGGCTCTAGTTTTCACTATTTTATTATAGCAATATTATAATCTCGTACGTATTGTCCTCGTACCTCGTACGAAAGACTACAAATCTCGTATTTGTACGAGGAACCTCGTACGGTTGGCATCGCTGGTTGCTACAGAACTATCTGAACGGCGCACGATAATTCCCGAAAAGGGCCGACAGCGTCCGTCAAAGCGTTGCCGCGGAAAACAAAGTTAGGCGATCATGAACGTGCTTGAACTTGTAAAGTTTCGGTTTCGGCAAAAGTTTCGGCCGATATTGGCCGAAACTGTGGCCGAAACTTGATTTTTGGCCGAAACCGAAACCGAACTTTCGGTCGAACACTAAATTGTAAACGAAAAGAGCCTTATGTCCAGCAGTCTGCGCGATAACAACCTGTAAATGATGATGAAAGACACGGCTTTTGTTTTGGCCTTATCATGGTCTGGTATTGCCCTTAATTAATTACGTTTATATAAAAACCTTCGTAAGGAATGTTTGCTAATCCTTACCTTTAACATTTTCGCCTTTATGCCCGAGCGACACGATGCTAGTTTTGCAAGCTAGAATAGCAAGCTTAGTAATTCTAGCTTCGTGCAGACAACGCTACGCAACGCTAGTTTTATCTACACGAAGCTAGAAGTATTACCTTGCCAACACTAACTTGAAAATAATAAAAATTAAATAAATTTCTTCTTTCGTACTAAAAACGTCTAAACTAACGTTGCTAACTATTCACTGATGGCTATGATCAAGGTCTCTTCAAGTTGAGAGTGAATCGATTCCTTCTAGGTCAGCACGCTCCTTCATCTTGACATCAGGCGGGATGGCGGCTAAGAGGAAACCTATTATCCTATTATTATTATACTATGTAGCTGCTGGTGTTGTGTGAGCAAAGTCCACGATTTATTTATATTTATTATTGTAATGTGAAAGTCTGGACGTTTGTTGCTCAATCACATCGGAACTTCTTAGCGGATCTGATTGAAATTTGAAACACAGAAAATAATCTGGAAGAGTTATCTAATATCCTACTTATCTAAGATTCTCTGAATGTTTTATCACGGGGAAATTATGGAAATGGAAGCCATGGATGTGGGAAAAGCGCGGGGTGCGGTTAGTCATTATAATAAAACAAATTTAATTCAGTCAAATCGGTGTAGAAATTGGCAACGTGTTAGTAAGAGATCCGGCTGCAAGATCTCTACGTTCATCGCGTAGTTAATTAAATTCACACTTGAACGTATATTTATGATTAGGAGAATACATTGATAATAGGTTGCCGGGCACCTACTTCGCAGCCAGGTGTAAAAAGGTAATATTTTGGTTTGGCTGCGAAGTAGTTGCGGCCGAGTGTGCAATGGCACCCATCCATTTTTCGAATTCTTTACATACATTGCTATGGTGTGGATGATATTTTATTTAAAAAGTAAGTGAACGAAAATTTTCCTAATCATAAATGTATGTTCAAATGTGGGTTTGATTAAGTACGCGATGAACGTAGAGATTTTGTAGCCGGATCTTAGGCTATATGTTTGTGATGTCAAATCAAATTTAATATAAGTAACAAAATTGAGCTCAAGTCTAGTTTTCTGGTAGTCAACTACTTTCGCGCTTACCTATTTATTACCTGTAAGAAAATTTACGTCAGATCCGTTACACAAATTTCTTAGTTATGGCAGTTTCTTTATCAATGCAAATAAGGTATCTTTTGCACGTGTACAAATAGAGCCACGTTCTTGGTCTTATCAGTTGGTGTACTCGTAATATTTCTCAAACTTTTTGAGTTGACAAGACATCTAGAGAGATTTTACACTAACGTTTTTATCTGGGCACTACATGAAGATTACTGGCTGTATGGGCTAGAAAACATGCATCACTGACTAGATATTACCTTTTGAGTACTTAAATAAATAAATTTCGTTGGACAATTCACACACAATACCAACTGACCCCAAACTGAGCAAAGCTTGTATACTATGGCAGCCAGATAGCTGATATAATACTTATATATAGTTTTTAAGTGCATACTTATACTTATTATACATAAAACCACCCAGACACGGTACAAATATTTGTATTCGTTACACAAATATTTGCACTGGGTGGGAATCGAACGCACGACCCTCTGCTCGGCAGGCAGAATTACTACCCACTAAGCCACAAGGCCAGTCAATTAAATCAAATTTAATTGTAAATTTTGTGTGATGAATACAGATTGTAAAAAAAGTAGGTAAGTATGTGTGTGTGTACCTCAAACTATAAATGTCAGCGATCTAGCTTCCATAATCCATAGTGGGTACAATGATGAGTGGTGATTTGCTTAGTTTGGGGTTAGATGTGTCGTAAAATAATGACGATCAATGCTACTGAAATAAATGCGAAAGTTTGGATGTTTGTCGCTATATTACATTGGAACGGCTAAACGGTTTTATATTTGGAACACACATTATAGTTTGGAATAGCAGTGGCTAATAATTACGCGGGAAAATTACGGGAACTGGGAATACGCGGGTAAACCCGCAGGTTGCTACTAATATTTATAAATTTACTAGTATCATCCCACGGTTTCACTCGCGTAGTCCCCAACTTGGTTTTAACTGATAATAAATAGCCTAATATTATTCTAGACAAATTTTCCTGTGTCAACTTTAATCCAAACCAATTCTGCAGTTTTTTCTTGAAAGAACGAACATCCGTTCATACAAACAAAGTTTCGCTTTGATAATACGAGTATTAATAAGATTTAATCTCGAAATATTTTCCCAGTCCTACGGTATACCGAAAGATACCGTGTCTAGTCAGCCGTAAAACATACAACGTTGATGTTAAAAACTCGAGTTTCCGTTTCTAAGTAAACGAGCATATCGAAGAACTGTATCGATTTCCTTTTCAGAGCTATTGAAACGTGGCGCGAGTCAGAGAAACTCCACCTGACCTGACCTTCTGCAAGGTTATTTAGAAGTCGTTAAAGGTCACGAGAGGGACTTCAAACAGGCGCGTAAGGAAGTGCAAGCGAATCGAGGCGATGTAGGGCTGCCAGCATCTATCATGAAACGAATAAAAATTCATATAATCTTGTCATAAGACTGTATTGTTTGCTTCATTGTCCTTGTTTAATATAAACTAGGTACTATGCGTTCAAATTATAACACAACACGATTCTTGTCACCTTAGGGTCATTAATTACATCCATTAAAGGAGTAAAAAAAAATTGGCAGTCATAGGAACTGCCGATAGAAGTGAAAACTTATAGCTCAGAATATGATTGATTACTTTGGAAACTACACGGGTGAAACCAGAGGGTGTGGCCATGAACAAGCATGGCCATTTAGAAATTCGATGCCATGCCATGGTCCCGAGTTTACACGAAGATTTGTTATCATTCTCAAGCATGGCGCTAGAATTCAATTCACAGCTCACGAAAAATATACCAATGGCGCGCCAAAAAAGTTTGCACTTCATAAATAAAACCACTAAAAACTGATTCTTCAACCGTGAATCATCATTACCCCGGAAATTCGAGTTATACATTTACCAGCCCTACTTCCAGTACCTGCGTTTATTGATCACGTGTCGCGCTGCCCTGCCTTACAGCGATCATCCAATTACACAGATTCTAGGAGCCAAATGGCGGCCAGCCCTGGTGAACCCTGGAAATGAGGACATGTCAGCTCACCCGGAACTTAACACTCCGCACTGACGCAAATTGATGGTATCTATTATCCCGAACGTACGCAACTCATCATCACTACATAGCGAACAACTAGGAAATTCTAAGGATATGAATGTTTAAATGTTAGGTAAAAAGTTAATCGCCCGCTGTGCTGCGGATATCCAATTATACGGGTTTTAGATTTATTTATATTAGATCACATAATTTGTCTTAAGTTTTTAGGAGCCGTATAATGGCCGGCCCGGTAGCGTGTTTGGACTGTAATGTGGATACGCATTTGTAATAACGATGATTGTAGCATACTTTTGCCATCACTCCGCATTGGTGCAAGTTGATAATGTATAATTCACATGAAGGACAGAACTCATCTTTAAAATGTTCAAAACAAATTATAAAACTTATAACGTTTAGCCTTAAAGTTGCAGGCCTGACTGTTCTCCGAGAGTTACAATCTAAAACTTTTCAAGGTTGGAGTAACTAGGTACTTTCTAGGTCGCCATATCATCGCACACCATCAGACGTCAGTAGGTGGTCAAATGCATGCCTATGAGAAAATAAAATAATCTAAAATGGAAACCTAAGTAATGTCCTGTTATTTAATTTATTACGACATGGTTTACGCATACAAAATACGACAATTAGCATAACAGGTGGTATTAAAGCGACGATTCCTCATACCCTGACCGGACGGCACATAAATATATCTACTTAATAATATTATTTATTTTGCAGTGATGTATAAAATATGCTGCAAACTAGTCTAGAACAATCTAGTTATTTTGATAAGATAACTAGATTATTTTTACAGTACATATAGAGCGACGGGGCGAGCGAGACATGTGCCTGATGGTAACACGCCTGCCTATAACAGTACAGTGCCACACAGCTATTGGAACATGAAGAGTGCAAATTAGCACTGTACTGCACTTGTCTAGTAATTTCTCTGGAAACATTGCCCTCCAAACCGGATATATTTACGTGTGTATGCTTGGCGGTAGAATAACTAGCAAAGGTGTAGTATTTGCCCAGGCGGACTCTACAAGGAGTCTTACCACTACACAATGGCTTCAATAAAGACAGTCTGTGATTCATAGATATTACTTACGTAATTTCTACGGAGTTGCATGCCAAATTCCAGTTTGGAATACTGCGTTCAATTGCACTGTAGCTACCCACTTACGTATTCGTTTTGAGGCATACACGAACTGGTCAAAAATTTGTAACTGCTGGTAGCTATAAATTCACCAATAATCGATACTTCTCCGCTTTAGGCCAATTTCATCGCTTCAATTTCGAGTTAAACAGTTGTTAAGGCCGTACCTCCATAGATCTTCTCCAGAACTTTCCGTGTTTGCGACTAAATGCTCGCTAAAGATCTTACATTGTAAGATTTACTGGGGATCTAGACAAATTCGTTCCGAAACTAAAGTTTTACAGGTCCTCAGCGGAGGAACATCTGAGAAATGTACTCCTGCGTACTTATGGGGGCATTTCAAAGCGCAGGGATTTATCGCACGCTCATTTTAGCTGTTTTTGAAATACAAGTTCACTGAGATACGGTATCGAATAAATGTAAATCAGCTTTGGGGGGTCCTTGTACACATGGTTCGAATTAGTACTTTTCTAAATCTACCCCTGTTGAAGCAATGATGTAATTTAAGTTAATACGCAATTGGTCCATCTATGTATTTGTTGTGTCTGGATGTGTTTAAGTATGTATTTATAACTGTAGTAAGTATTAAATCTGCTATCTGGCTCCCATAGTACGATCTTTACTTAGTTTGGGTCTGGATGGTATTGTGTGAGAAATGTGTTGCAATTTAAATTAATTAAAACCAATATTTAAGATATCGTTGGCTAGTAATACACAACTTGGTGTAAGCAATGGTTTATGAGACGTGTCTGGTTTGATAATAAGTAGGCGGGTGTGCTGCGGTCAGTTACTGCGAATTTACATTGCGCCAGCAGAATTTAATTTGCGTTGGTTAAACATTTAAATACAAATTCTGTGCCTGTATTCTAATTTGTATAAAAAGCACTGCAAAGAATTTTGAAGCAGGTAAGTTTTTATTGTATGAGTTACAAGACAGCAGGACATGCCCATGATAGCACGGTGACACGCAGCTGTTGGAACATGAAGAGGCCAAATCATTACCTAGCACTGCTCTACGCTCGTCATCCAGGAATATAAGATGTTTTATCTTTATGCCTTGTGATTTCACTGTAAACATTGCCCTCAAACTTGAACACATTGTGGTTTTCACATCACTGCTTAGCAGTAGAATAACTGGCAAAAGTGTGAGGTACTTCCCCACTACACGACTCGAAGGCGGACTCTGTCAAGAGTCCTCCCACTACAAAAAACGTACCTAAGTTTGAAGTATGAAAACTGACGTGGTTGTTAGATGTTTTACAAAAGTGACTATTAAACAAGAATACATTCTTTCAATTAAAAAGAAAGATAATAAGAAGATTCAAGGTTTCAGAGTGTATCTTGTTGATTTCCATCACATACTTTGTAGGAATCATCGCGCTCTATCATCACGAACAAACCACAGCTCGCCTCAAAGGCGTAGGGAATAAAAAATTAACAGAACTCTTCCGTTAGCGAATCTTATGTTCTACAAAACCACGATGAAAGAGAACGTTTATTGTCGATGGTGGGGGAGGATGTTTGGTCAAGGTTGTGGGATTGTGCTTGCTATGTGATATCTATCATTTATTTGTAATATGTTCTAGAGTCGCATGACTTGCGGCAAGTAGTGTAGTTATTGCCATGTAATCGAGATGGATCGGCTAAATTCCAGATGGAGGTTTTAGATTAAATCCAGAGATGTGACTAAAATGTTCCAAAAAACTTCAAATTCCAAAACCGAACGGTTACAAGTTTATCGTATTTTATAGGATACATTTTTGAGAGTCCAGATAATCTGCGTGCTTCGATGACTGGTTTTTTCTATCACCGCTCTATATATCCTATAGCTAGATAAAGCGACATTACGTCTTTTGGTACAGTACATTACGGCTTTTGTGAGGAACGCACACATTTCTCTGACATCTGTCTAGCACATATGTATCTCTTTTGGATTTATGTTCGTGTTTATTGATAAAAGATAATTAGAGACGTCAATTCGTAAGTCAATTAAATACATTATTGTACTTATATCAGCTTATCATCACTAAAACATTGTCATAAATTACTAAAAAAGAAAGTGACCATTTATAGTACTCAATTATTATGATTAAATGCAGTAGGCAGAGTATTTGAGTTGTTTACTACAAATCAAAACTTGGAGAATTCTACAGAATGCTTCCTTCGTCAACCATTGTTTAGTTCACGCATTTCTCCGCGTCGAAGCCGTCGACCTTCCGTCAGAGCAGAAGACGGCGGCGGTATTTTTAGCGACATTCGCCAGGACGAGGCTGAGATCACTGCAATTAACGTACGAAGGGACTCCGAGAGGTCAAGGAGAGAATATATTTGGCAACACTCAAATTTATTGAGGCGTTAACTCTTGTTAATTTCTGTAAAAAGTATAACTTTTCCAACCTTGGCCTCATACAGAGCCTTCGCATCAAGTACCAATACACTACATTTAATTTATAAATATAAAATTGCAATGTTTGTAAAATTCCTAATTAACAGTTCACTAAATGAAAGTATCCGTAATATGATTATTTTTACCATTTATAAATGCGAAAGCTTGAATGTTTGTTGCTCAATCACGCCGGAACGTTCGCGCTGAAATTTGGAACACATATTATAGTCTGTAATAATACAGAGGCTACTTTTTATGACAGAAAAATAACGGAAACGGCATCTGCGCGGGCAAACCCCCACGTAGTTAAATAAAAACTTTTTTTTTAAATAAAGAGTCATAGTCACATAACATCACAGTGACACGCAGCTAGTGGAACGTGAAGAGTCCAAATCATTATCTAGCACAACACTGCGCTCGTCATCCAGAGATCTAAGATGTTACATCTCTAAGCCCTGTAATTTCTCTGGAAACATTGCCCTTCAAACCGGAACACAGTAATGTTTCCACATTACTGCTTGGCGGTAGAATAACTGGCAAATGTGTCGTATAAATATAAAGCTATAACTGAAGCATATAATTACCGGTCCTAGCAACGCCAGGCAGATTCTCAGTCACGATAATTTCTATTGATTGCGGCTATATCACGAAGTTTCCTGCCCTGTGCTCAGGGGTAAACTTTTTTACAGTATAGTTAAGAGACGAGCGAAACTTACACCTTACTTAAATTAACATTAATTGCAACCCACGCAAATAAATATTGCTCTATTTATTCTATTCCATACTAATCTACTTACTTAATTATCTCTCCGATCTCGACCCAATATAATTCAGTAACAAACATCATAATTTACACATCTATAATCTTAGTAGGCTATGAATTTATAATTTTTAATGATTATTATGTACTAGAATATCGCTTTCAAACAAAACACCTCTTCAACTACCTGCTGCGCCACCTGTTGGAAATTGGTCGTACCAACTCAGATTTAGATTAGCAAAGGGGGGTGTTTAATCTGTAAGCATAGGTGAGGTATGTAATCTATGGCAAAGGTGGTGCTTTGACATGACACATGCTGTCATGGGTCATGCCAAAGCACGAAACGTACGAAAAACTCTCAAAAAGGAATATTTTTTCCCGATTTTGTTACATTCTTGATTCATGCTCCGCTTCTATTAATAGTAGCGTTATATTCTATAGCCTATAGCCTTCCTCGATAAATGGACTATCCAATAGAAAAATAATCTTTCAATTCGGACCAGTACTTCCCGAGATCCTAGCGTTCAAACAAACAAACAAACTCTTCAGCTTTATAATATTAGTATAGATTATTCACGATCTATTAACCACAAAGAGAACCGACATAATTACGTTTCCAATTTGCGACTTACAACAAGCGATTACTGGCCACCAACCAGTTCCGAGTACACAGATGGATGCTTCAAATTAATCAAATTACGGTTTTTGCTGCTAGCTTCAACGCAAACTTTGATGTTACATATTTTATTTTTAACGACTAGTTGCTGTACCCGCGGTTTCATCCGCGTTCAAAGATTTTCTGTTTTGTCACGGCACCCTAATTATTTAGGTCAAGAGTAGCCTGTGTTATGCCTTAGGACATCATCTGGTAATGAAAGTTTCGTGGTTATCGATTTAGCCGATTCGGAGATTACCTGAACAAATAGACAGACAGGCAAAAAAATTAAAAAATGTTATTTACTTACATAGTTTAAGTACCGTCACATGTAGTAAGCGTAAACTTTGTAAACAGCGGTTATTTTAATATAATAAATAGACACTTCAATCTTATTTGTTTTTATAGATAAGCTCAAATTTACACACTGTTTGTTACTCCTTCTCGGTCTGGTTGTAGTCGTAAAATGTTTGTTACCTCTGCTACGGTCGGATTCGCTATGAAAGTGAAACAACTTATTTAACTGATCGTGATCAATTTCAAAAGAGCTAAGTATCAACTGGAAGCTCTGTATTTGATCGAGAAACGTGACAAAAGGCTCACAGGCAACGACACCCTTGTGCGAAAAAGACTTTAAAGTCTTGAACACCGCATCGCCGCAATATTGCTAGCTTAGTGTGCAACTGATCTACATGATCTAATACCACCTTGATATTTTAACCTTAAGCAGTCTTGTAAGCTCAAAAAATGACACGTTTCAGGATTGACGTATCAAAGACTGGAACGAAGGGATTTGACTACTCTTTTGTGATAAGAATGTCTAGGCTCTGGGGTGTGGAACGCGTTGCCTGAGTCGATTTTTCCCGTTACTATCTGGGTTGTTTCAAGTCAAGATTGAATCGCTCTCTTCTTGGTAACCGTAAACATCGGGCGAGATGACTGTTTAGTGATAAGTGTAAACCTATAGGTTACTCGTAGGTGGTTAAAGATTTGTTGAAATCAAAATTTCGGCTAATTACGTATATATTTTGACAAATAACATTCGTTAAACATATATTTTCGTAATCCATCATTCGCATGTCAGTGACGTGAACCCATAAGGTTTTCGTTGTTTCCCCCCAACCAAAAACTACTCATTTACTCAACGCAGAGAAATAAGTTAACAATATTTGAAGCAGTATTTTGTCTTGGCGCCGTCTGCCGAACCACAAAATACTGAGTAATAGAAATAAAACGTGTGAAAATACCCCCAGGCCGGGGACCCGCCACCCCGTTGCGAGTTTTTGCCCCGGTGACATTGTTTGGGAACGGACTCCAACACTCCACAATGACATTCCAAACTATGAGATAGTCGAGGGCCTCTGAGATTTTACCTGTTGATTGATGTTTTGTGTTGTTTTACTTCCGATAAAGTTGGGGTACAGTGCGGCCAACTTATCTATAGAATACAGCGATGGCGCCACGATCGAAACCTGTCACCAGCTATTAAAACATTTCACAAACATGACGTCAGTGTTCTGTGTCCGTCAGTAGTTCCGCTTTCGGCCGTTCTACAGATACGTTGGCGGCACTATACGTACTTTTGGCTTTAACCAAAGAGTTTAGATATACTACTTATAAGAGCTAGATTTTCCGCACGGTTCTTTTGTACTAATCGTAAGCAGATGACGTGCATACTTTCTATGGGAATAGAGTGATGTGCCGCGACTAAAGTATGACACTTCCACAAGAGCGACAAGGCAAGAAAGATGCTACCCGTGCTTTCGGTGTAAAGCGTTTGTGCCAAGTGGTGCAAACTCTATTCGTAGTATATGTAAACTGGCTTTAACTTACTATTTTCGGACGATTGTGACAAGGTGTCGGAGAATTTTGAAATACCAATGACGTATTTATCGGGTTACGTTATATGTAACTAATTAACTAGTTCCCGTGGTTAACCCGGGATAACATCTATTTTAATAAGCCTAAGTGTTATTACAGACTATAATATAACTGCATACCAAATTTTAACCTTATCTCTTTAGAAGTTCCGACGCGATCGAGCAACAAACATCCGAACTTTCGCATTTCTAATATTGGTAAGTACTCTTTAACTGTTACAGGTGTTATATTTTAACATGACCACCATCTGACCGGACGTTAAGCCATGATGCAGTCTAGGTACAATGAAGTGAGCTTACTACATAGAAAAAACGTGACTTGAATACACTAAGATTTAAGGTCCAATAATACATAAAGGCGTGAGTTTACCTCTAAGGTTACCTTTATGAATTCGCTTTTAGCAATAAGACTGTCCATTATTTCTTTGCTCTCGTGTAAGTATACGTCATGTCCGTTGAATACGACATGCTTAGCCTAGCTTATTATTTTTTCCCCGCTCTATATGTGCCTCGTTAAGTAGATGCCATTAGCGATAAGTTCGGTAGGTCACTCACTTTGTAATGTTGTAATTAGGTACAACCTACGTGTTCAAAACAAAGTATTTTTGTTTATCTGATGAGTCAGATAAAAAAAAAATTAATTAAGTAAATAAATTAATTAATCAATAAGTATACCTAAACTTTACAATTCATTCTAACATAATCATTCATTAACATAATCAATCATTCATTATCATAATCAATCAATCATTCTAATTTTGAAGCTTATTCCACACTAAAGCCGCCATCCCGCCAACTTACGTCGCCGATTTTTTGCCGGTGGGCTAGTTTGCGAGTTTGCTTCACTCATTGCAAGTTGAAATTTTTTGTCGTTTGTTGAAATACTAACAATTTTGTGAATACGTCGAGTGAGGAACTGTGCTCTCTGCTGTACCTATGCATGCCGTCGTTATTATGCGCCTGGGCATACTACCGACTTAAATTCTTTTCATATAGGCTGCCGGATTGTGTTGGGAGTCGGAGGATTTTGTTTTAAAGGACCTGGAGGAAACCTGGATCTGGGGGTAGCTGGTGGAGGTGGTTGCCCCTACTATCTAATGTACTTTGGGTTAGCGCATACAGCACAGGACCCGAAAACCTAAAACTAACTTACAAACTACTAACGCTAATTAGCATACAACTGACACCTGAAATAAAATATCGAGCCGAGTCTTAGCTAAGAGGAAACATCTGACTCATATACACATGTTGTCACCTGTATCATTTGTAATATATTTCGGGTATAGTATTTATTTATTGGCTAATAATAAGTACGGCTACAATGCCAATTACACTTAAAATTCATTTAAAACATAATAGTAAATTAGTTAAATATTAAAAAAATAACAAATAATGATCAATATGTCAAGTTAATCTTACAAAATAATGAAGAATAAATTAATTAGTTAGTCATTAAACAAGATTGAAAATATACACACTACTTACTTACTAATATTTCATTACCTACTAGTATTAAATTTAATACAGGGATTAGAGTCTAAATATGTGGTATATAAAAGAATAAGTATCTGGTTATTTAAAAACTGGATATGACTTGTAAAATTTAGTATATAGAGCGCCGGTGCAGACCCATCTAGTTCTATCTCGCTATCTCAAAAAGAGTTTTGGAAAGAGTGGGACTTTAAACAGATGGAGCTAAGCCAATGACTGGCATTCCTTTTGAAATTTTGTAACAGAAACATCCAGTAGTTGTCAATCAAGTCTTTAATTATTTGGTTTAATTTAATTGGTTTACTTTTACTCTCAAAGTAAACATTGACAGTCACAGTCATTGAAACACACCGCGTACACCGTGAAATTGTAATAAAAACCGTCAGATTATAATCTAACGACTTCAGATTACAAACTAATCTAACCTACCATAAGATTGTAATCTATCGCGTTAGATTATAATTTGATGGTGTTAACAATCTCGCGCTGTCGGGGAGTGGTCGGTAGCTTTGGTGTGTACTCGTATTGCCCTTTAGACCGACGACTCATGTGATTAGATAGATAATCACATTATTGAAGAAGGTACACCTACTAATACCTACTGAGCCTACCTAATAAAACCCTACAAGATACCTAACCGTTTTCAACAGCAATCCTATGATTCATAATAACAGAAGGCACTTATCTTGATTACTGGCGGGGCATCAGGAATACCACACTAATATACATCGACCGTAGGACGTAGGTTTGTAAGGGCCTACCCACATTTTACCATTGTAGTTACAAGACATGAAAAGGTGTAATTTGTGACATGACGTGGGCCCGATAATGGGGCGAGCTCGCCCCCGGTTCGATATTAATAGTTACTTAGAGTACACAAAGCGGCTTCAAACGTAAAATATACCCAGCGCGCTAAATACATCTATTAGTAAAATCCGTTTGGTTCTTTGGGGGGTAATCCTTATGTTACGCGTTGAAGTTACGGCTGGTCTGGCGACTGTCGATCCGAAGTCCCTGGTTTGAATCCCATGCGCACCACTGCCTTTACGTAGTCATGTGCGTCGCTAACTTAACAACGGCGAAGGAAAACATCGTGAAGAAAGCGATATGTTCCTAGGATATTTCAAGGTTTCATGCACACTGAGCCAGTTGGGTGAATTATGTGATCTTGACGATACCGATTGGTCTCTCCTTGCGAGAGAAGGCGCTGAGTCCCAGCTGTGGGAACATTTAGCGGGCTGCGTCAAATCTCTACACTACTAATGTTATAAATGCCAAAGTAACTCTGTTACATTTTCACCCCTAAACCGACTTCAGTTAAATTGGGTACACTACACAGACAGTCTTTAGCATGAGAAAGGACATAGGCTATTTTTTAATCAGGTCAAATAAAGGTATACAAGTTTCATCATGTTTGAAGCTAGAACCTTCAAATCAAAGAGTTTAAAGTATATTTATGTACTACGTATAGAGTTCGATTTTCTACACGGTTCCTTTTTGTCAATCGTAAGCAGATGACGTGCATACTCTCTATGGCAACAGAGTGATGTGTCGCGACAAAAGTATGACACTTCCACAAGAGCGACAAGGCAAGAAAGATAAGTTGGCATAAACGCTTTACCCGTGCTTTCGGTGTAAAGCGTTTATGCCAACTCTATACGTAGTAACGTAGTATACGTAGTTTAGTTTAGCATTAGAGTTTCTAAAGCAAAATGTCGCCCGTAATCAGTTTGACTTTTGCTTTCATCAGATCGTACCGAGTGTCATCACGAAAACGTTTAACTCTCTAAAATCTAAAAGTTCAGAGGATGTTTGTGGCATGTCGGTCAAATTTGTCTCAAACATTATAGACACTATGGCACCCTACCTTACGGATATATTTAATGAATGTATTGAGCAGAATATATTCCCAGACCTGATGAAGTGTGCTAAAATCTTGCCTTTATTTAAAAACGGAGACGCAAAAGAGCCAGGTAACTATAGGCCAATATCAATCTTACCTGTTTTTAGCAAAATATTTGAGAAAATTCTGCTGAGTCAGCTGAGCTCCTTTTTTAATTGTAAACGCATACTGTTTGATAAACAGTTTGGATTTTCAAAGGGTCGCTCAACAGCTGATGCTATTACAACGTTTGTGGAGTACATATATGATAACTGGGAAAACTCAAAGGACGTGATTGGTATTTTTGCGATCTTTCGAAGGCTTTCGACTGCGTAGACCACAAAATACTGTTAGGAAAGTTAAACCACTACGGGGTCAGAGGTGGTTCTCTTGAACTACTTAAATCGTATTTGTGTGCCAGAAAATGCAAGTGCAGATAAATGATGTACTCTCCGATGCTATGATTGTGGATGTCGGAGTTCCACAAGGTTCAATCCTTGGACCTTTCTTATTTTTGGTGTATATAAATGACTTGCCCTTTTTGTCGAAAAATTTGCAAAATAGTACTTTTGCTGATGACACTTCACTACAGTTTGATATCAGCCGTAAGGCCACCGGCGTGGATGAAATTAGCAAAGCTCTAGCTGAAATTTCCAGATGGTTCAGTACTAATAACCTAGCCCTGAATGCACAGAAAACAAACTGTGTCATTTTACGTTAGCTAATAACAGAATGCTAAACACACTCCATATAAATAGTAGTAGTTTGAGTGTTTCTGCTGATACAAAATTCCTCGGTGTGATTTTGGACTCAAAATTACAATGGGGACCTCACATTAAAAAGATATCGGGGAAACTTAGTTCAGCCGCTTATGCAATAAGAAAGATAAGGAGTGTTCCGACATACATACTGCGAGAACTGTGTACTTTGGATATTTTCATTCCATAATGAATTATTGTATACTTCTGTGGGGAAATTCGCCAGATGCAAAATCTATTTTCATTCTGCAAAAGAGAGCTATTAGAGCGATTTATGGACTTAGACCTAGAGCATCTCTGAGGCAAATATTTAAGTCTATCAATATTTTGACAATGCCGTGTGAATATATATTATCGTGTATATTATATGCTAGAAGGAATCTAAATAATTTTGCGAGACAGGGTGCTTGCCATGATTATAATACTAGAACGAGAAATAAGTACGCAGTTCCGTGGTCTAGGCTGACTAAAATAAATAAATCTTTCAAAGTTAATTGTATCAGATTTTATAATATTCTACCAGAAACGCTGACAAATCTTAGTGATGTTAATTTTAAAGCAGCATTAAAGAAATTATTAGTAGAAAAGGCATATTATGACGTTGGTAATTTTATAAGTGACGAATCGAAATGGCGAAATCTTAAATTTGATATGAAATAAACGGAGGGAAATACATTGTAGGTATCTTCCTACATAGTCAATGGTAATATTTTACGCATTGTTACATATACTTTTTTTTTTTACAATTCATTTTATTTATACTGCGATAATGAATGACTTAATTAAATTTAAATTTATTTTATTTTTATTTTGACTTATGAACCTATTGGCATTTTTTTATTTGTTTTATTAAAATGTTATGTTAATTTTCCAATTTCTTTGATGTTGTGATAGTAATGTAATGACAATTCATAAGTGTATTTTGTAATACCTAATTGAAATAAAGAAATTTTGATTTTGATTTGATTTTGACGTCTTTGCTTCAAATCAAGAACTTTTGATTAGAAAAAATGAATATTTTATAACATTCAAAGTTTGACGATACTCGGCCAAAACAAAACTAACATCCGTATTCATTACAGAAAACTTTACCTGGCTGGGAATCGAACCACCTTACTACTTAGTGAGCAGACTTGTTACCGACTGAGCCACACAGCTAGTCAAATAATAATTAATTGCTTATTTCTTTTTAAATAAAATAAATTTTACAGGAGCGGAAATAATAAAATCTGTTTAGAAATAGACTTTCTCATATTTACCTACAGACCTGCACACCCCATATGGCATGTACTTGGTGATTTTGTGAGTGCATTCCAAGAATATTCCACAGAAATTGCCCAAAATTTCCAACCATACTATAAATACTCAAAACAAAGAAAATCCGAACAAAAGGGCTGTAAACCGCACTGACGGCAATAAATCATATAAATTATAAGAACTTGTAAGAATCCTCGCCATCGGTATTGTCCGTCTTTGCGTAGCGCCACTATCGCATTGCATACGGTGCGATGCTTGTTTGGAAAAAATAGTTTAAGAATTTCGCCGGGTACTGGAAGCGATGAGTCTGGAGATTGCCATCTGCGTAACAGCTGTAGTGTACCACTTCACCAGCTATATTTACGATGACTCATTCTCCATTCATGATTTCAAAAGATTGTTTTCCTCCTAACGTATCATCTATACCTACAGAACTATTACATAGGTACCTACTGTTTTCCGTGAATGAGCATGAGTTGTGTTATCTTGGAATTACCTACTATGTCTACACATAATGGGCAACGTTAATTAATTGTTCGCTGGATATTTTGATTATTACCTACTTAATTAAAGTGATGATTTTAAAAAGATTTCCTCGAGAATCGAAAGGCAACTCAAAAACTTCACAGAGTAGATTAGTCAAATCTGTATAGAAATGTCTGCATTTCTGATGTTAAATAAACTCGAAGAAGCATTGGTTTCTATGTTTCAATCTACGACGTTTTGTGACCTGACAGATGTCTAATAGAGTAGACATTTGAAGTAGATATAATAACATACGTAAAACTTAGTAAAAAGAAACATAATTATCCATTATTTCAACGTTTGTTTTTCTTCTGAGTAATCTATAGTAGTTGATTTTTATTTGGCCCCTTAAAATCATTAAAATTCAAAATATTTCACATGACAACAGAACAGCTACGAACATGGAGAGTTGAAATCACTGTCTAACACGGCACTCGTTTACCGGAGATAAAAAGTCCTTTACCCCTTGTAATTTTTCATTGAGATTTGATCAATAAGTAAATAAATAGCTTATTTTTAAACTAATGAAATGCTTGTTTAAATCTATACAATTGATGTAACAGATCGTCTCACCATACATGCGCGAGGAGAGGGGGTAGCGCTTAGAAGCTAACCGCCAACTTTTTCATTTCGACGTTAGATGCGGCGCAGATCGGACGTGGCATACGAAGCTGCTTGTAGTGCTGAGTTAGTGTGCGCCACTCGCAATCGTACCGAATAGTCTTTGTAATGATATGGAATAATACTACATGTACCGAAGCTTGTGGCAGTCGTAGTGGCTGTCTCTGTCAGGGTCATAGTTTTGCCACACTTCTTTAGCTATTAAGTATGATTGGTTTTGTCTGTGCATGGATCTCTCTAGATCACAGCAAGCGACAAAACCGTCTATTAAAATGCGTTTAAAGTTTATTGTAATATGTATCCTGTGTTTTGTGGCGTTTTAATGAAGAGTTGTTGTATTGTGTTGGTCTCCGTCGTAACCGGACCGCCGTCACGACTGCGCGGCGTTAACTCCAGCTACGCAGTTCGCCTTTAACTCGCTACATCCGTCTTCTTGTGTTATGTCTGCTCGGAATACGGCTGATTTGTCCACAAGGCCTCCTGCGATTCAGTAAACATTCCACAGAATGTACTAAGTTTTGATACTCTTTCATTCAACGAAGTTTACTTATTTGTAGGTACGTGTTAAACAAAATTAAGAAATAATTATCTATTGTCAGAGGTGCTATGTGCTTAAAAATTTACGATTAAGTACTTATGTTTCATTAAATAACTAGCAGTACCTTACGGTTTTACCCGCGCTGTTTCCATTCCCGTTATTTTCCGGTAATAAAAGTAGCCTGTGTGCTATTCTAGACTATACACTAACGATGTTCCAAATTTCAATCCGATCCGTTCACTCGTGCCAACGTGATTGAGTAACAAACATTTAAACATCGAAATTTTCGCATTTATATAATATTATAGTACTTAGTAGGATATCGGGGGGAATTGTAATGACAAAGATCACGGACCCCGGAGTCTGTGGAGTGGCTAATTTAAATAATAAAAAAAAAAAAATGTGAATGTCGGGACGAGCATGACAAGTGCCTGATGGTAAGCAACACGATTGTCTATCAAAGTACAGTCACGAAACTGTGTGGACATCAACATTATTTTTTTATAAGCAGTGTAGGGTCGTCTTTCGGAACATTTAAAATTAACCCTGTGAAATATTATTCAGTACTTAATACACATTTTTATGAGCGATAAATACTCAGAAAAAACATTTTATGCTGATATGGTCGCTTAAACATAATTTAAGTAAATTGTCACGGTGGAATAACAATCGTTAACTTTCCTGGAAAGTACCCATTTTAACGTTCCCGCTATTGGGATGAGTAGATTCCATTCCATTGCTTGATGTCTTTATCTGTATATTAATACATACATGAAGCAAAAACTTTGTAGCCCTTTTTAACCCCTGACCAAACAAGAACAAAATTAAAAAATTTGATTAACCCCCGACTACCTAAGATTTGTTATCTGTACAACATTCTACTAGTCAAGCCCTTTCATTTGATACCCATATTAAGGGAATTGTGAAAAAAGAAATGTAATTCGCCATTTTGTGGTAGCGGCCATCTTGGATTTGAAATTTGTTATAGCGTTTAGTACTCTACTAGTCAAGCCATTTCATTTGATACCCATATTGAGGTAGGTTGTGAAGAAATACTTTGTCCGCCATTTTGTGGAAGCGGCCATTTTGAATCGATATTAACCAAACATAGCTAAGAACACCCGCACGGATATTAACTTTCAAATAAAAAAAAACGCATCGAAATCGGCCCATCCGTTTGAGCTCTACGGTGCCACAGACAGACACACACACAGACAGACATACAGATAGACAGACAGATAGACAGACAGACAGACAGACAGACATCGACGTCAAACTTATAACACCCCTTTTTTTGGTCGGGGGTTAAAAAAGGGGTGTTATAAGTTTGACGTCGATGTCTGTCTGTCGAATCGTAGAGCTCAAACGGTTTTTTATTTGAAGGCTAATTTCCGTGTTATGGTTCTTAGCTATGTTTGATTAATATAGATTCAAGATGGCCGCCTCCACAAAATGGCAGACAAAACATTTATTCACAATCTACCTCAATATGGATATCAAATAAAAGGGCTTGACTAGTAGAATACTTTATATAATATACACTATGACAAATTTTAAATCCAAGGTGGCCGCCACCACAAAATGGCAAAATACATTCCATTTTTCACTAGGTACTCCTTTAATATGGGTATCAAATGAAAGGGATTGACTAGTAGAATGTTGTACAGATAACAAATCCGTGGTAGTCAGGGATTATTCAACATTTTTAATTTAGTTCTTGTTATAAAAAATGTTGGGATATGAAATTTCCCACACTTAAAGTTTATATAGAGGAGTGCAAAATTTTTCGAAATGTGTCGCGCAATGCCACCGAAACCTCTGAACAGATCTAATTGAAATTTGGAATACAGATTATAGCCTGGCATAGCACAAATGCTACTTTTTATCTAGGGAAAATGACGGAACGGAAACAACACAGGTAAAACCGCGGGGCCTGCTAGTTAATATAGCCAGCTATACGCAGACGCACGCAGACAGAAATAGGGAATGTTAATAGGTATGTAAAATCACTTAAAACTTTGTTACAGTAAAGGTTCATTATGATAAAAATACTCTGGTTTTTGTTTTGTTAAAAAATACCAAGTAGTTATGATTATGTAAGCATTTAAAATAATATCTACCGCGTGTGACGTCATTACACAACGGTCCACTCCGCTTAGGCGCAAGTCGGCAGCTGTAGTAAGCTAGCAGTAGTTTACTTGTGCATGTTTTCTTTTGTTTCATCGCTTCGTGAACGAACTGAGCGAGTGTTGTGGCAAGAGGTCACACGCACCGCTCATTTAAAAATTATATATTTAGAAACTAATTGACGAATTGAAATAATTCTGTCACGAGTATTTATTATTTTGAACGAAGAATACAGAAAGCTAACATTCAAAATTAGTGAACATTCTCCATTGTGACTACATACTACATTACAAAGTAAATTGCTCTTTTAATCTGCTAAAGAAGCTACAGAAGACAATTTATAACAATTTTGTTGGTCGGGGCAGGTATCCGCTACGTTTGCCGAGCTCACCTATCCGTCTCACTTAGCATTAGGTTTCATTGTAAATGTTTCTCGAAAGCCTTTGTTCGACCGTCGATACAATATTGAATTACTTACCTTACAACAGTAAATTTAGAACGTCTTTTGCCTTACATGCTACGATCCTCAGCTGGTGTGCTATTATACTCAGTCAATTGAGCCTGGCGCCTATACCAGCCCTAAGTTCGGCAAGCATTTTATCCGTTATTTTACGTGTGTGTTAAGTTTTACTGTGTTCCTGTTGAAGGCCAATGTTTCCAGTTAAATTGTAAGGCAGAGACAAATCATGGTATCTCAGATTGGACTCCAATTGAGAACACTCATGTTTTGAAGACAGTTAAAACACATTATTTACAAGTCTTTCATTACATAATGTGATCAGTTGATTTCGTTACTTCCGTAACATTTAATTTATCTTGATAATATTATAAATATGTAAAAGCTTAGATGTTTTTAACCGACTTAAAAAAAGAAGGTTTCTCAATTCGACCGTATATATGTTTTTTTTGTGTTTGCGGATAATTTCGTCGTTTATGAACCGATTTTGATGATTTTTTTTTTGTTGTAAAGAAGATATTCCCAGGGTGGTACCATGATAAGGAAACCAGGATTTGATGATGACCTAGAGAAATCGAGGATAACTTTTTTACTTTATAAGTTTTCTGTTGAAAGTCGGTTCTTTTTTGTTAAAACTATGTTGCTCAATTACATACGTCGAGCGGTTGAACGGATCGAGTTGAAATTTTGAACACAAATTATAGTCGGCAGTAGTGGATAGGCTATTTTTCATTAGGCAGAATTACGCGGGCAATACTGTATGGCGCTGGTAGTATTATGTAAGATAAGAAGATAAGATAAGAAAACTCTTTATTAAAAGCCACATAATACAAAAATAAAACAAAATAACAAAAGAAACTTAAGAATAACTTATGCTAGACATTTTAATTGGCAGCCTTATCGCTTAGAGCGATCTCTTCCAGGCAACCGTGTACGGATAGGATATAAAACAGTAATAACAGTATAACAGTGTACGTAGTTTAATTATCAAATTATTTTAATTTGTTAAGTAACATTCGGCAAAATAAAATTACTAAAACTACAGAAGTCGTGTACTCTATTCAATGTACATGCTCGTTCACTTATTACAGTTTGGCTAGGTTGGTTTAGATGCGACTATTTTACGACAATTGATTATGCATACGACGATGAGGCCTAATGAGATTCCATGCCATTGTGGACGGAACAAAACCGACTGGACACTTCGTTGTTATACACTCTATAGCACATACTCGTACATATACAGAGTTCACAGAAATTGTATACGATGCTGAAAGCGGAGTGATATATTATTCAGTATTGCGTAAAAACAAAGGCAACCTTGTTATGTCTATTGTTCTTGTTGTGCCTGCCAATCGAACTTGTTAGGATACATCTGTATTGATTGAGTGATCATTCTTTTTTATCATATTTGCTATTTATATTATCTATCGTAGACCGCAAAGTCGCTTAGGTCGCAATAATCGGTCGCTAAGGCGATCCACTCACTGACACGCACCACGCTGTCGATGCATCTATTTTTTTTATTTAAAGATTGTCGAGACGAGCCGGTCATGTGCCTGATGGTAAGCAACATGCCTGCCTGCATTGCGCTCGTCACGCTACGCGCGTATTTGCGGGAGTGCAGACCTTCATCGTGCGGGTTTTTCACGCACTCACGCGCTTTGTTGCGTTTTGTGGCTTCATGGTGGCTCTGATTTATTTCATTCAAACACGCCAAGCCCGTCCATGATCACGCGCGGCACTGCGGGCTCGGTGGGCCATACCTTGCGTCTCGCCCGCATCTACACGCGAGGGTGCATGGGTCTCCGCGTGTATGAACGCGCGTGGATGCGTTTTCAGTGTGTTGGACTGTGCGTGTTTTCTATACAAACATACAACGATGGAACACGCATTCATGCTCTACGCTGCATGGTGCATGGCAGTGTGATGATCCCGTAAGGTGGGTAATATACGAAAAAGTAAGATCAATGAATTATAATATTTAACTCGCGGTTTTTTCTGTATTACCAACTGAATAGACAATACACATATGTATGTAGATAGGCAAATACAATACAGAGTAATAATGTCAAAAATCTCATTGTTCCGCGATCGTCAAAGATAAAAAATGTCTATAACTAAAAACACTGGGTATGTATGTGTATACTACTTACCTACACACGCAAGAATTTATACTTGTTTAATTTTTAAGTATATGATTGACGCAAACGCGTAACTAACGATCCTACTCTAACTTATAGTTGGCGAGGGAGTAGAGACCACAGCCACAAGTCAAAAAAAAACGCGCAACCAATTTCTGTGGTTGAATTTGGGTGTCAGTCTGTTAGTGCGCTATCAGTGCGCGTGCATCGTAAAAATACCAGTATATTTTGCTCAATTTTACAAATTACACAAAAAAAAATTGATATAAATAAACAAATATTGGTGGACAATTAACACACAACATGAAAGAAATGGGAACCAGTTTGATTCATCAAGGTTGTGGCGTCTTAGTAGTCTGAGCCTGTACTTTATACCTAGCTGTAGTTTGGAAGACTCTTTATATGTACTTTATACATAAATAAATATTGGTGGACAATTAACACACAACATGAAAGAAATGGGAACCAGTTTGATTCATCAAGGTTGTGGCGTCTTAGTAGTCTGAGCCTGTACTTTATACCTAGCTGTAGTTTGAAAGACTCTTTATATGTACTTTATAAATAAATAAATATTGGTGGACAATTCACACACAACACCATCTGACCCCAAACTAAGCAAAGCTTGTACTATGGCGGCCAGATAGCTGATAAAATATGTATATAGTTTTAAATACATACTTATTATAAATAGAAACACGTAAACACAGTGGAAAAATTGTTGTTGACATGTATGTTCCTGTCAACTTTATATGCCTATTCTAAAACTCTGTAAGTACATTATTATCTGATGGTTCTCCTTTTGTTTCATTTTATGTTGTAGCTGGATGTTGGTTATCATGTTTACTATTCATTTTAATCTATGACACAATTGGGCAAAATTATTCCACTAGTCCATTTATAACTTCGTCCTCTAACCAAGAGGTTCGACTCCACTTTGTTGGAACATCTGAACTTTGGAATGCGTTGTTTGAGCGAGTATTTTCTTACAGATTGAATTTCGGGTGTCCTCAAGGATAGAGTGCCCGCAGCATCGCTTAGCATCAGGCGAGATAGCGGCCATGGTTCTATAGAAATAAAAAGATTAAAGCTTCTAGACCTTCTTTTAGTAGTGGCAGGACTCTTGGCAGAGTCCGCCTGAGGAAGTACCACACTTTTGCCAGTTAATCTACCGCCAAGCAGTAATGTGCAAACATTACTGTGTTCCGGTTTGAAGGGCAATGTTTCCAGAGAAATTACAGGGCTTAGAGATATAAGATCTTAGATCTCTGGGTGACGAGCGCAGTGCAGTGCTAGGTAATGATGTGGACTCTTCATGTTCCAATAGCTGCGTGTCGCTGTGCTGTTATGTTTCAGGCATGTTGCTTACGATCAGGCACATGTCAGGAAAGTCTCGTCACCATTTATTAAAAAAAAAAAAAACGATTCTTGATGGTGAACACAACTAAAACTAGCTACAAAATGTTACAATATCGGCCGGTTACAGTCAGAGGTGTCACCTTTTTTCCACACAAATTTAGCAACTCCACAGACTCCTGGGTCCGTGACCTTCGTTATTAGGAGAAGAAAAGGAAGGTAGGGGGGTAGGGCACATCTCAACCTAATTCTAATGCTTTTTAGTCCGATTTTGCTTCTTTCTAAGTGACCTCCTCCTGGCTCAAAGCCTTTACCACGATCACATTTTTATCCCGTCTCCCGTCACGTGCTAACATTAATAGTAGGTACATTGTTCACCGAGAGGAAAAAGTAACCGATTACCGTCGAGGGTGTCGTTTGAAGCCCGAGCCGTAGGCGAGGGCTTTATAACACCCGAGATCGGGAATCGCACTTTCTCTCGAGTGATACATAGTGCTTTATACTATACCTACGAGGAAAATAAAAAACTAAATCTTTTTATTTTACTTTTCTACGAAAACTGAATCCTCAAACAACACACAAATTGAAAATGGCGCCAATGGCGTCTGCAATTTTCACATGTTCTTTTTTTCAAATTGTTTGACACTATCCAACACACAGCTAGTGGCCAGTGTCATTTTGCGAACTTGGAGATAAAAACTCACTGTAAAAACTTTTTGGCTTTTGATATTTAGGTTACCAGCGCATAGTATTACCCAAAATTAAAAAAGAAAAACCACGTAAGAAATGGATTTTCATACACTTTTCTCTCCCGCTCAGATGCGTTTTCTCGCCGCATATTTGTTCGATATGCAATGACGTATTTTCTACCGTAAATTTGATAAAGTATCAAGGTACTTTCCGAGCAGGTGTAGTATAAAACATCATCATGCGACCAACTAGACTGACGAATTGTTGGAAATTGAATACTTTTTCTAGAACACTGTCCACGCTGCATTCATTATGTGAAACATTACTTTAATACTAATTAAACATCGATCATCGCCGGAAAATTGCTAGCTTATCGGTTTTTTATCGGATACACTTCGGAGAGTGTGCGACTGATTTGTACGATCTAATACCACCTTGCCCTTTTTTTCTATCGGAATGCTCGTAGCTCGAAAAAGCGACATCGTTTCATGGTTGATGTTCCAAAGTCACGAACGAAGAGATTTGACTCTACTTTCGTGATAAGAACGTCTAGGCTGTGGAATACGTTGCCTGAGAGGGTTTTTCCCGATAGTTACAATCTTTATGTTTTCGAATCGAGAGTGAATCGGTTTCTTCTAGGTAAACACGCTCCATCGTAGACCGCATCATCGTTTAACATCAGGCGAGATGGCGGTCAAGTGTAAACCTATACAAGTTAAAAAAATAAATAAGTCATGTTTTCAGTGCTTTCCCGGCCTAGCCACTATCGAAAAGGGTTTATGTTAGTTATAATTAAAAGCGCATAATTCAGTTTAGTTGGATCAGCGCGCGTGACCACCAGGTCTACTACGAAGTCCGATACACGATATATCGGCCGAAGTTATGGACATTTCATACCACGAAACATTATCGGTCGGTTGATCTGATCGGGTGTTTCATTCATTCCGACCGACGCTGATTTGACAGTTTTTGTGTCATCAACCGACCGATTGTGTTTCGTGGTATGAAACGTCCATAACTTCGGCCGATATATCGTTTGTCGGATTTCGTAGTAGACCTGCACGTCACGCACGCGACTGGTGCTAAATTTATGTTGACTTTGTGTATTCTCGGTGCTTTTACTCAGTGATGGTATTAGTTGAAAGCTTGTTGCAAATGTGTTTTTTATAGTTTATAGCGAAGTAGGTGTCACCTATGGATAATATCACTTGGTCTAGCATTTGACCTATATCATGACTTAAACGACGATGCAGTCTACGATAGAGCATACGTCCAGAAGACACTGATTGACTAGATACATGAAGATACCAAAAGTATACCGACTCGGGTAACGTGTTTCTTAGTTTGGATGTTCTTATACGGGATCTTGGTGTCTTTCGAGATCAGCGAGAGTGAACCGCCCTTCTTTCACCTAATTAAACTGGCTATGGCTTTGCTATTGCTCTGTCTCTATTATTTCAACGGAAATGAAAAGAGATAGCAATATCTTGTTAGGCGGTAGACCCTCCAGTATATTCTAGGAAAGCACGCTCCATCGTATATCGCAGCGTCGCTTAATACCTGGCGAAAAGGCGGTCAAGTGTAAACCTATAAAACTTAAAGTGAAGTCAAACCTTTTCGTTCCACACGTCTGCCCTTTTTTCGTATTGGGATACGAGTTCCAATCATTGTTTATCATTGCACTGCGCTCGCTACCTGAATATATTAGATGATTTGTCTTCTTACACTGTAATTTCTTTGAAATCATTGCCCTTCATAAATGTCTACATACATTCATTTATCCTACTGCTTCGTGCTAGAATACCTGCCAAATATAAGGTACGTCCCATAACGGACGTTAGAGTGCGACCTACAAGTGTAAAGTGACTGGCCTTATGGCTTAGTGGGTAGTAACTCTGCCTGCGAAGTCGAGGGTCGTGGGTTCGGTCCCCACCCAGTGCAAATGTTTGTGTGATGAATTCAAACGTTTGTACTGTGTCTGGGTGTTTCTATGTATAATAAGTATGAGTTTACAACTATACGTTTTATATCAGCTATCAGGCCGTCATATTACAAGCTTTGCTTAGTTTGGGGTCAGATGATGCTGTCTGTGAATATTTATTTATTTATAAAGTATATACAAAGAGTGTTCCTACCTACAGCTAGGTATAAAGTACAGGCTCAGACTACTAAGACGCCACAACCTTGATGAATCAAACTGGTTCCCATTTCTAGCTTCAGCTCTACCATATAAACAGGACATATTGCAAGCCAATTGAATAAAAACCGATTGATTTACAACAACCGTTATATGTGGACAATTTATAGCGTCGTGACTATCATACACAAACCGTCGTAATTCCTGACAATAGACTAATGGCACATTAATTTGCTGTCGATTCATTTGTATTCGTTAAATGCTCTGCAACACGCTAACTGACGATCCTAGCCTTGTTGTTTAATTGTTTTGAATGTGAGTGCCTGTTTCTGGAGCCATTTTTGTTTTTCGAAACTCCATTTTGGTAATTTAAAACTTCATTGTCACCTATTTATCGTCTGCTCCTAAACAAAAGTTTCTCTCAATTTTGTTACTAGTAGTTGGTAGTATTTAGTAATGGACTCTTTGCAGGTGTTCGCGGGAAAATACCTACCACACCTTTGCCAGTTATTCTACGGCCAAGCAGTAATGTGCAAACATGACTGTCTTCTCATTTAAAAGATTCCAAATTAAAGGGCATTTAGTTAAATCTCTGGGTGACTATTGCTGAACCGTGCAAGGTAGTGATTTGGGCTCTTCATGTTCCGTTAGTTGCGTGACACTGCTGTTACGGGCAGGTGTGCCGCTTAAACTCATGGCCTGCTCGTCCCGTCGCTCTTTAACAAAATATGAATGAGCGATAACAACAAAACGTTCTCAGTCACCTTCTGTGCAGTTATACAAAATTCTTCATGTCGCAATTCGTAATGTGAAATTACGTAAACGTACTTAAAAACATTAGAATTAGATTTGTTGGGAGCCTCGTGATTGAAAACCGTATATTTCATGTATGATCGGTAACACCTATAAGTGTCGCACACCAGGCAATGATTTGCGCCCCCTTGTGCTATAAGGAAATACTGACACTCGTATGGTCACTGTGCCAGGAACACCGAACATGTGATCACAGTCATGTGAGATCTACAATGGTTCTGCGCTTGCGCCGTATGATTTGTGGCAGCAAAAACGATCACATGAAAGATAAATTGTAAGTGGCAATAATTCTGTCAAATTAATTCATATTTTTAAATGACTTCAAAAAAGGAATCTCTTATTTTTCCTTTTCTTTCATATCTCTAGAGGTTACCTAATTCGGTTGTAGAAAATAAATAAACAAATTGGTGGACCTTTCTCACACAACACCATCAACATCTGACCCCAAACTAAGCAAAGCTTGTACTATGCCGTGGTTAAGCTATGTTTGTACTCTTATTTTTTTTAAAGAATTATAACCAAAACTGACGTACTGACAGCAGATTGTGCTTTTTCAATCATTAATCTGGACGCTTATTAACATTTCCAATATTTTAGAAAGAATTGGCAAAAGTGAATTTATTTTCATGATACTTGTAGAACTAACACACAACTGCTAGTTTTAATATTATAGTTTTAACTGGTTCGACGTATCTATCCAAATACGTCCCACTGCTGGGTTTGGCAATAACGGGATTGCGTCATTAGACCCCACGCTGGACAACCGCGGGGAACTTACTCTTACCATACTAGACAGACAACGGGATATTTGCCGTTGTTATGTGGAGGATACCAAAAAAAGGTAAAATAAATGTAATTTTATTGCAATTAATTACTGGAAATGGAAACCTCATTATTATGAAGTATGTCTTTAAAGTTTTACTAAATTATACCTAATACCTAAATTACCTATTAAAATACCTACTATTTGTTACACTAGATCTAGCTATTAATAGCTATTAGCAATTTTTTATTGGATAATTTATTCAGCGTGCATATTGATTTAAATTGTCAACTTCTATAGTGAAGCAAGAAATAAAAGGATTTTTTATTTTTATTTATTTATTTTATTATATGGAGGATTGAATCCCTGATATTTCGACGCAGTGAATTCATGTACACGTAAAATTAAACTTAGTTAAATTTATATTTGACTCTTACATTTAAAAAGAAATGTCATCGTGACTTTCCTTCACCAATAAATGCTAAACTGACATTTCTACAAGTTTTATCGAAAATAACTTAAACAAGTTAGTGATTTCATTGCCTAAAATGTGATTTTCGATTGTGTAGGTTTCGCGTTCGACTAAAATGTAGGTATTCCATGTTCAAAAAGTTAAATTACCGCTAGGCAGTGCCTATGCTGTGGCCGCGAGTAATTGAGGTGACCTAAATATTTTATAGATTGGTTAGAGCTAGGACTATCGATTGCTTGTAGCCTAGTGCTTTCGACATTACAATGTAAAATGCACAATTTAATTTAGAATGTTTTTGGTCTATAAATAAACAGTAAAAACTTCAATCGGAGCTGAAGGTCGAAAATCAACGAGGAATTCCAACTTTTTGGAACCCTTTAAAATATAAGTCCCTTTAATGTTATTTATTTTCATTCAACAAACGAACTACTTTTTGTGTCGAGAAATATACTTTCCCTTTCTGTGATTGAAATCTTACACTCACTGCCAAGATAACTTAAGAGTCATCATCATCATCAGCCCACCAAATGTTCCCACTGCTGAGACTCGGGGCCTTCTCTCGCAACTAGAGAGTTCAGGCCATAATCCACCACGCTGGCTCAGTGCGGGTTGGTGGATGACACATGACTTCGAAAGATTCTAGGTGCATGTCGGTTTCCTCACTATGTTTTCCTTCACAGTTTTAAGTTAGCGGCATTACGCACATGACTTCGAAAAGACAGTGGTGCGTGTGGGGTTAGAACCCGGGGTCACCGGATCGGCAGACGCCGTTGTCCCGACTAGAGCATGTCGTACGTAACTTAAGAGTACGTCTAGAAAATTATCCTTATTTTTTTTTCATGACAATTGAAATAATGGTCGATATTTTTCCCACAAAACCATGTACTTACTTACGAACTAAGCAAAGCTTGCGCCACGGATACTAAATATAAAACAAATGTAATGGTAAAAACATAATGTCTCCATAAAAAAAATAATATAATATCAAATAATAAAAAATGTCAACACCGTCAGATTCTAATCTCACGATTGGTTAGATTAGTTTGTAATCTGACGTTAGATTAAAATTTGACGCTTTTTACAATTTTGATACGTAATAATGATAATTAGTTTGCACAAAATCAACCAAATCCCAAGGCAAAAGAATCAATAAGCAGACTCCATGCAGACTCGCTATCAACTGAGCCACTGCGTCTCTACAGAAGTCATGGAGATGTTGTCTGTGTTAAAATGAATGCAATGAACCCTTTTAACCCTAAAGCTTCGTTCGACCTGAGTCCGCGCACTCAACAATAATAGCCGCTGGATATTAGGGTTGTACCCTTCGGTTGTATTGCATCCGCCCGCCATTACATCTCATGTTTTCGTATGTGCATAGAATAAAAAGCGTTTCTCAAAACCAGGAACCATCAAATGGAAGACTTTGGTTCGGATCCGGACCGCCGATTTTTTGTGTGGTTCTAACTATAATTCTGTAAATATCTTCAATTTATATTGTCTCTATCAATTGCAGAACTTTACGATATAAAATGTCATATTTAAATTAAATTATACTCTAAAACTGGAAACTGACCGTCATAGTGATATTAATATAAACCACAAATTAAACTAATTGAAGATTCTTAAATTCTTATTCAATACATAAAACTGCGTGTGTCTTGCTGTAACTCGAAGAAATTTCAGAGTTACCCAGAAGTACTGCAATAAGTCGCATACGAGTAGTTTACAATAATAATCACTTTTGTCAAAAATTTTACTTGCAACGGAAAGACTGATTTTTTATGATTTCACAGTTTAAATGGGATCTACGCGGGTAAAATCACTGAGTCATGCTAATAATACAATAAAAATAATAAAATTATTATTAAAAAGACGATACATTGAATCCTTTTTAACCCTACACCGAGCTGTGTCCGCGCGGCGAGCAATAATGGCCGCGGAATATTAGGGTTGTCCCGCTTCCGTTCGTAATGAAGGCGCGTACTCGCATTTCGCCTGTTTGCTTTGTTTCCAGGCCAGGGCGATATTAAACGGCGCGAGGTGAGATAACGAACGGCTGCGTTTACTTTTACGATATATTTATAACTTCTTAATTAAGGATACATCTCGGTGGATGACTGATTTTAGCATGTTTTAAAGATCATTCACGTATTTATCTTTATTCTTAAAATTAGGCTCTTCTGACTCAGATAAATGAGGGTGTGTGTACTGTTGTACGCGCGCAAGAAGTTAATACTTCTTCTTTGGAAGGACTGGACTGGACTGGAAGAAGGGTTATGTTTTTCGCGCGTATCTTGTACAAATTATGTTAGTAAATTTCTTTATTCCCACGTATCTTCCAAACGACTGGATGGATTTTGACGATTAAGGTATCGTTAGATTCGTCTCAATCTTTCAATCACCCAAGTATCCTTAGATACTTATTATACGTATAGTCTTTATTATCTGGTGATTGTGATTTTTGAAGTCGTCTTTTTTAAATTAAAGTTATTATTTCTACTGTTAACCCTTAATCAAACAAAATATGTACTACTTAGAAACTCGGAAATTATGTACTTTAGGTCAAATTAATTAATTATACAATTATTGTCGAAAATAAAATTTTACACTTGTTGCCAAATTACTGTTTTGTGAAACGATTTGTGATCTTTATGACCCATTTAATGAACCGGTTTTTCTATCGCGGCCGATAACTTTGTCATTCTCTTATTTTAGAAGTTACAGGGGGTTACACTTTTTACTACTTTGGAAGAGTCCCTCGCGCAAACTATTCAGTTTAGAAAAAAAATATGTTAGAAACCTGAAAATCATTTTTGATGACCTATCCATAGATACCCCACACGTATGGAATTGATCAAAAAAAAGTTCAGTTCTATGTATGGGACACCCTAAAATTTTTTTTTTCTATTTTTTGTATCAAAATCTTAATGCAGTTTACAGATTACATCTACTTACGAAGTTTCAATAGTATAGCTTTTATAGTTAAGTGAAAAAAGTGGTTGTGACATACCGACAGACAGACAGGCATGACGAATCTATAAGGGTCCCGTATTTGCCATTTGGCTACGGAACCCTAAAAAACCTGACCTTAAATATACCTGCAGCGCACCGGCGCTCAATGAATGCAGGGCTGCAGAGGCTGCACCTGACGACGCGCGTTGCGAGGATAACCGCTTTCTGCATCGCACTCTTGATCCGATCATCTAAAGAAAGCTTGGTTGGTCGATGTTTTTCGGTTCAAGACCGTTAACTGACACGGGTGTCGGGATTATAATCGCAGAACCAATCTTAATACATATAAATCTCGTGTCACAATGTTTGTCCTCAATGGACTCCTAAACCACTTAACCGATTATAATAAAATTCGCACACCATGTGCAGTTCGATCCAACTTAAAAGATAGGATAGTTTTTATTTCGATTAATGGGCTTTATGTGACAATATTCGAGCGAAGCCGGAACGGGCCGCTAGTAATATTATAAATGTTTTGGATGTTCGGATAGTTGTTGCCGAATCACGTTGTAACAACTGAACGAATCAGGTAAATATTTGGAGGATAGTTAAATTCTCAAACCGCTGCTAGTGTAATATTATAAAACTGGGTTTGTGTAAACTGAGCACTTCAAACCCGAAACACAAATATGTACTCGTAATATCGCAGATGGGTAATGTACAGAGAACTTAACAATTTTACACTGTTTTATTTGATATTTTTAAAAACATTATATTTTATTGTTATACTAGATGCCCGCCCCGGCTTCGCCCGTGGTATATTATATAGCACTCATCTGACTGAAAGAAAAGAAAGAAAGAAAAAAGAAAGAATGACTGAAATCGGTTCACTCATTCCTGAGAATATCGATTTCAAACAAAAAAACCTCTTCAGCAACCTGCTACGCCACCTGTCGGAAATTGGTCATACCAACTCAGATTTAGAAAAAAAAATAGCAAAGGTTTATATTCACGGCACAGATTACTGAAATTCAATGACGCAATCTTTGACACATGCTGTCATGTGTCATGTCAAAGCACGAAACGTACGAAAACTCTCAAAAGGGGAATATTTTTTCCCGATTTTGTTACATTCTTGTTTCATGCTCCGCTTCAATTAATAGTAGAGTTATTGTCTATAGCCTAAAGCCTTCCTCGATAAATGGACTATCCAATAGAAAAAGAATCTTTCAATTCGGACCAGTACTTCCCGAGATCCTAGCGTTCAAGCAAACAAACAAACAAACAAACTCTTCAGCTTTATAATATTAGTATAGATTTAACAATGAAGAACCATAAATATGATATAGTCTTAGAATATATAGTTGCAAATACTTTTATATCTCCTTATTTGTAAACGTCTGTCTCGGAGTGTAGTTGATCGCACCGTATTTAAATCCGTAGTTTATTTACGTCCGTATTTATACCTGTAGTCCGGTAATCCTGCGAGGCAGCCCTGCCGGAGCCGAGTAATTTGTCAACGTCGCTCGCGCTTCACTGATATTAATGGAAATTTAGCGTCAACTGAATACGCCCCTGTGCCTTAATTACTGCCGATTGTTTTACTATTGATTTTTTTGATGATCCCCGTAATGATCGGACGTAATACAACAATTGACTTAAGCTCTATCGTGTTACAATAATTGACTTAAGCTCATTTTTCTTGTTGAGTTCGTTTGGCGTCACAGGCGGTCAATGTTTCATGACCTGCTTTAACTGCTTTTAATTGAACATGAAGAGTTCGAATTACGGCGTAGAACTGTACTGCGCTCGATACCCGGATATGAAAGATGCATCTCTATGCGTTAATATCTCCGAAAACATTGCTTTTCAACCCGAGACAGTAATTCTTACACAAACTTAACTCTTTCGCGGTAGTATAACAGGTAAACGTGATTATTATAGACTATTCTTCTAATCCATTATTCCGGAACGCCGTCCAAAAATCATGCGACAAGGAGAAATTATCGAAAATTGCAACCCCTATCTTCACCTGCACTCAGTTGGGCAGCTTTCAAGTGACGGCATAGTGCTGAATCTCATTATTTTATACCCTTCTATCATCCTACATAGATTCTCTTGGTGGTTCATATGACCCATACATTTTGTTCAGGGGTTTGTAGTCAATTAGTACTTCCTCAGGGCCTCTGTTCTATCATATTTTAAAAAAGTCCAGTGTGATGATGTTCGTTCCCAATGAACTCTTCACCATATCAACCGACATTCACGAAAATTGACATTCATGTGTCTATTTTGACAGATATGATAGTTTACGGTTAATGTCATATAATAAATAAATTGCAAATAATTTGTTGATTAAATGACGTTATCGAAACGGGTCGCTAGTAGATTGTATTTTCGTTGTGTAAGCGGTGCATTTGCTGTGCGATAAATTTAAATAGCCACTCGTTGTCAACACAGATGAGTGCCATGTGAAGTACAGTCAGGTTCTAAACCGATATCGCAAATAGGTATTTTCTCTATTTTTCCTTTTTTTTGTTAATAATAAAAAATCATTTATTCCTTAAATACATACTTTTTTACAATTTACTAAGAGTTTATAGCTAATTACTTTGTCAATGGCTATGTAGTTAACGTTGAGCCCCAAACTAGGCTGAGCCTGTATCTTGGGCGCTCTGGTCCAAGTTTTTGTTTAAGTATCACATTTCGCTTTTTTTAAACTTAGTAGTAAGTATTCCATTTTATTAACTGTCTAGAGACAGTAGAGACAGTACGTTAACTTAGTTTGGAATAATACATGTCTAGGTTATTTTACAATTTACGGTTACATGTTCATCTGGTTTTGTTTGCCAATTTTAAAGAGATTTAAATTAATTTCGCGACTGAAGATGTTCTGTGTTCTGATGCATGAATTTTATGTATATCCATCAATATTTGCGTTAATTGTGAACCGTTTTTGGCGCTATGCTTCTTTTGGCGCGTTAGGAAAAAATGTTAAGAATATTTTTTTTGCGTACGCGCGCGTCACGATAAACCGACACCATGAAGTTAGCTAATCCACATTTTTTTACATCGTGTCTAACTTCACTTTACAGTCATGAAGATATTATCCTACCTAACATCATTAATGTCTAAGTTTGGATGTTTCTTGCTCAATAACGTCGGATCAGACTGAATTTTGGAAAACAGCCGAATTATACTCTGGAAGAACACATTGGGTAAGTTTTTTCCTCGGAAAATAACGAAAATGGAAACTACGCGAGTAAAACCGCGGTGCGTCCTAGCCTATGCTATGGTTTAAGTTATGACACACACTTTTTTATCCATTGTGCGTTTGTAATAGTTGCACTCCAAATTGGTATAAGTTTTTGCGGTGACTGTACAGGACCTGATAAGGTCATGAGTATTTTGTATTGTATAATAGGTGACGATAGATAATAATCAGTGGATTTTAGTGCCCCATACAATGTAATTGGTAGCATTGCACAGGAAAGAACTAGCCTTCGAATAGTTCTGAACTACTACGGTTGTTCACTAGAATTACATTTTACCTTGAGAAATAGTGCCAAGAACCTCAGATTTCACAGTGGCTTTGTAGGTTCGAACCTCGCCTGCATGTAAGGCCTAAAGGAAAGCATCGTGAGGAAACCAACATGTCCTTAAGAATCTTTCGAGATCATACGTCATTAACATTTGGCTTGGTGGTGCTGGATTAGCTTGACTATCTCCTTGTAAGAGAAGGCCCACAGTCCCAACAATGGAAACATTTAGTGGGCTGGCTATGCCTATGATGATAACGGTATAGCCTAGCCACTAGATCACCACAGCTTCGTATTATATCCGTGTGATAAACATCATGTCTCATTTAATTCAAACCTCACCTTTAGCAGGACTCGCTTACGACGTCACAAAGAAACTGTTGTTTCACACGCTTCCTTATAAATGTACCTTCACCACCTACACTTCGAACCAAGACTATTCTATATCTACGAGTACCTAGTAATAGTATCAAAGCAGATCACAATTAGTTTATTTTTTGACCGACATAAAAAAAGAAGGAGGTTCTCAATTTGGTTGTGGGGTTTTTAATTGTATGTGTGTTACGCGATAGGGCTGCCAATTGTGAATCAATTTTGACGATAAATTTTTTTTTTTGGTAGTATATCATAGTTCAGAGATGGTCTCATATAAATTTTAATGCAATCCATATAAAAGGAACACAAGTTCAAAATACTACAAGAGAATTCAGTTGTAAGTATATCTGGTTTTATTAGATACATTGATATAGGAGGAGGATACAGGAGAGTGTGCAGCAGATTTTCAGGATCTAATACCACCTTCCCTGTTTTCTATGGGATTGCTTGTAGCTCCAGATAGCGACGTCGTGTCATAGTTGATGTTCCTGAAACACTAACAATGAGGTTTGACTCCACTTTCGTAATCACAACATCTAATAGCTTTGGAGTATAATACCTGGCTATTTCTCGATAGATAACATTTTAGTGTCTTCAAAAGTAGTGCCGTGTTAAAAAAATCGGTTACTTCTTGGTTAGCGGTTAATGGTTAGCTCCATTATGAACTGATCGTAGCTTAACGTCAGGCGAAACGCCATTCAAGAGCAAACCACAAAAAATATGTACATGATAATATAATTTATTATTTGTATTATATTATGTTAAAACACCACGAGTTAAATGACATATGTCTGCATAATATAATACATAATTATGTAGAGGTAAGACTCTTGGCAGAGTCCGCCTGGGGAAGTACCACACCTTTGCGAGTTATTCTGCCGCCAAGCGGTAATGTGCAAACATTACTGTGTTCCGGTTTGAAGGGCAATATTTCCGGATAAATTACAGGGCTTAGAGACATAACATCTTAGATCTCTGGGTGACGAACGCAGTGCAGTGCTAGGTAATGATTTGGACTTTTCATGTTCCAATAGCTGCGTGTCACTGTGCAGGCATGTTGCTTACCATCAGGCACATGTCCTGCTCGTCTCGTCACTCTAAACTTAAAAAAAATGTAATGTAAGTAAAGCGCGGCGCGCCGAAGTGTTTTCTAACTCATCAACAATATTAAAAGCCTATGAAAAGAACTTCGTATTTTTCGGCCAATTATAATTTCAAGTACTTATTTTTAATGCAAAGAAACTCCACGGCCAGCTAAATCTAGAGGAAAATAATGAGATTTCTCGGAAAATTACAACAATTCCTAAGAAATTCAAAACCAAACAAAGCCGAGGTAAGTCGAGGCAACAATACCTTTAATTCTAGATTCTTAGAAGCTTTTAACAAATCTGACAAATTACTTCGGTTTTACCACAGACATACGACGCGGTAAACACCGCAAATGTTTGTGTGTTTGATCACTTTGTGTGTTCAATTCCTGTTTTCACCATTATTGTAGAGAATATGACGATCATAAGATAAATTAATTCAATTCAATTCTTTATTTTAAGGAATTTAATTTGTTCGAAATATTAATTACGGCATTACTAATATTACCTATAAACGGTAATAATATTATAAGTTTGTAAAGCTTTCACGCGAAAGCTACTCAACCAATCATCAGGAAACATGGTACACATATTCTTGGAGGCATTAGAAGTAAAATAGGCTACTTTTATTCCGGGAAAATAATAAACATGGACGTCATTCTTGCTTGCTTTCTTGCTGCCAGCGCTCCGTTTTAATTAATTTTAATAAGTAGGAATTTTGCATCTCGCATTACCCTTAAAGGTAGTAACTCTGCTCACTAAGCCTAAGGTCTTATGGTAATCGAGCTCATGACCTTCAGCTCTGCGGACTGATTTATCATTAACTAAGCCACGACGCCGACGATTAAACGCTAACATGGGCATATAAATAAGTCGGATGTAGCCTCGCTAAAACAAAAACTGTGTCACTAGAGTCGGCCACATTTGCACGTGTGCGTGGTCAGATTGTCACTGATAGGCTGACACGCACACATATACACAAGTAGCACGTGTAATGACCCACTGATGTGCGGGTGTCATGCTGTATGTGACAGCGTACACGTGCATATTATGTGGCCGACTTGATGACACAGTTCTTGTTTTAGCGAGACTCCGTCAGACTCCGTTTTTATACGTCCATGAACGTTACGAACAAAGGCTTGTAAGCATTTTTTCATATTAAATATAAAGAAAGTTGCGTCGATCAGGGTGTATTGAACTGTGTTGCTAAGGGCATGCGGTTTTCTCACAAATTGATTTTGTTACGTTTTCTATAGCTAATATGTCTGTGGTTTAATTTTCCCTGTGGTAAACGTCAAAGGCAAAATACCATTAATGTTAGACTACAGGCCCGTGAACAAAATTTATGGGTCATATGAACCACCCACCAGGACACCTATGTAGGATGACAGAAGGGTATAAAATAATAAGATTCAGCACTAAGTCGGCATTTGTAACCTGGCCAACTGAGTTATATTATCCAAATTTTGTTCACGGGCCTGTAGTCTATGTACCTGTATAGGTTTTTACGTACAAACTACATACATATTACATGCTTAAAGTTTTAAGTATAGACAAAAAGTAGTGGTAGGATTTTTTAAAGAGTCCGCCTGGAGAATTACCACACCTTTACCTCTACCACGAAGCAGTTCCGGGTTGAAGGTAAATGTTTCCAGATAGATTACATGTAGGGCAAAGATATAAATAATCTCTACGTGACGAGTGCAGTTCACTACGAGTAGAAAGTGAATTAGAATTTCAATTAGCAGCGTCTCTCTGTTCTGTTATGGGTAGGCGTGTAACGTACCATCAGGTGTAAGTCGTGCTCATGTCGTCCCTCTAAATTAATTTGTAACAAGAACAAAATTAACAATTTTGATTAACCCCTGACTACCTCGAGTTTGTTATCTTTTATTTTATTAATGAGGCCAACGATAATGTTTTTTTTTATTTACCTAATGACGTCTACTGCCTATGCGCTAGCTCCAGGGCCTCTGTGCCTCTGTGCTGTCACTTACTTTTTAACCCCCGACGAAAAATAAGTTTGACGACGATGTCTGTCTGTCTGTGTGTGTGTCTGTCTGTGGCACCGTAGAGCTCAAATGGGTGGGCCGATTTCGATGCGGTTTTTTTTATTTGAAGATATCCGTGCGGGTGTTCTTAGCTATGTTTGGTCAATATCGATTCAAGATGGCCACCTCCACAAAATGGCGGACAAAATATTTCTTCACAGCCTACCTAAATATGGGTATCAAATGAAAGGGCTTGACTAGTAAAATACTATACACTATAAAAAAAACAAATCCAAGATGGCCGCTACCACAAAATGCCGAAATACATTTCTTTTTTCACGACTCCCTTAATATGGGTATCAAATGAAAGGGCTTGACTAGTAGAATGTTGTACAGATAACAAATCCGAGGCAGGTTATATATAATCGGGGGTTAATCATTTTTTTTAATTTTATTCTTGTTATATTTTTGGATACCGCATTACAGCCGGGGTCCCTAAAAATGCGTGACTCAATAAACTTTGCAAGTTTCGTACAATCTACGAGACGAAATTGCGATCAAACAACAAGTAACATAAACGCTCCTAAATTGATTAACACATACCCAATTATGTATAAAATAAACGACAAATTGTTTCTAGTATAATCCCCGACATTATCAGCGATAAATCGACCATAAACCAGCAATTACTGTTCAGGAACACATAACTGTCGGCAAAAAGTTGACTTCCTTCTATAGCTAGCAACTAGCTACCAAGCAAATCACTATAAAGAATTCGCGGAATTAATGTCGCCAATTATAAATGTTAAAAGACGAAAGGCAGCTGGTGGCGGTGGACGTAAGACCGAGGATCGGGCTGAGTGGCGTATCATGGGAGAGGCATATGTCCAGCAGTGGACGAACACAGACTGATGTTGATGAGTTACAAATGTTGCCGACAGGCACCACCATCGTATGTAATGGTACAAATTTCTAATTTGATTCTCCGTTCGTGAAGCTAAGCTCCTTACCGGCGCGCCGCTGAGAATCTAGGGATGGATACCTACCTATAGGATGACCCCTTCGAGTGCCGTTGGTCGCGTCTGAGCTAAGTAGTATCACTAGGGGAATTTAGGCTTAGTGGTAGTACTCAAATAGTGTCATGTAATGGTTTTATAAATACAATAAAAATATTTTCTAATTCTTCTAATTTCCTTGATCCGACTGTGTGTGAAGAAGGATGTCGAATATGAGCTACCCTTGTACGAGTTTCTTTTGTCAAAAATAAAACTTTGTTTGTTTCATCTTCGTCTTCGCCACTGGTCTTGTCTAGCGGCCGGTGACGATTCAATCGTAATGATTTGACCACACGACGACAGTAATTAGGGCTAGTAACTGGAACGTGACGTCTGTCTGTCAATGTTATCAAGTAAACTGGAGCAATGTTGGTTTATTTGATCGCTTTACCAGTTATGATTATCTCTGTGTTTGGTCCAGATTTTGATGAATTCTAAGGTTAGTTTATCGCATAATTAGATTACAGAATATAATATTATCGTCATTATTTGAAATGGTGTACGCGGCGGTCCTAAGTTCAACCGATCGTACCTTTCACCTCATAGCGTGATGGATCAGACACACTCTTAGCCTAAAGCAAAACTCTGCGGTGCGCCAAACGAAAATTTCACTACAAAACCTATTATCTAAGGGAACGAGCATATTTTACTATCGAAATAAAAAGTACCCCATAAGCTATTCTAGGTTAAAGTCGTTCCATGAGAGTTCTGATGAGATGCGAATTTTTAATACAATTTCATATATTTATGAGCTACAAACATCCCACCATTTTAATATTAATAAAATAGAATTTAACATGCGGGCGACGAGTCCTATACTATGCCTCTTGAAATGTTTTGTCAATTTTTATTGACATTGTAATATGTACTAATAGTACAATGATGCTTAATTAGTCTGTAAGTTCTACTCGAAGTTTTCATATTTGGCCATTGGGCAGCTTGGTCGTCTATCGAGATGTGGCGATAGAATAGTAGCTGTCCTGTTTGCTTGCACCGTTATTTGTGTATTACGCGTGCCGGCCGCGACAGTGAGCCGACGCGTTTACACGCGGCCAGTGCACTCGAATGATACAAACAGAAATAGCAAGGAGTATTCTGGGTTTCGCCCTAGACGTGATAGTCTCACAGTGTTTGTGGTACCTAAATTATATGTAATATTTATTTTTTATTCTTAAAAATTAGGAAAACAAACAAATGAAGTAGTAATACGAGCAATGAGCATAGGATGTCAAAATGACTCGCTCACATAGAGTCAAGTCGATAATCCACCTTGCAGGCCAAGTGCGGATTGGTGGATGATACACGTTCTCGAATGACATCTTTCTTAGCACACGCCGGTTTACTCACGAAGTTGTCCATCACTATTTTATATTATTTTATGTAAATTTATTATCATTATTTTCTATTTGCCTAATATATTAATGTGCGTAATTATCATAACATACCATAATCATAGAATCATTCAATTGATTACATTTTTTTTTTACTTTTGTTCATAATATTTTGTTAGAAAATGAATGTATCTATCATTAGTGTAATTGGCGTTATGCCGTTCTAATTGATTAAATATATAATAAATAAATAAATCACCGTGTATGCCTGGTCATCACCAGACCATACTAACTTGTACACCCAGAAAAATATCCACAAGAACAGGGGGGACTGGAACCTACGACCTCAAGGTTGTGAATCGCCAAATCAAGCCACTAGGTAAAACAATCCAACTAACATTATAATTGTTTAGATGTTTGTTGCTCAATCAAGTCGCAACTTCTGAACGAATCGAGCTGACTTTTAGAACATAGTTAAATTTATAGTCTTAAAGAACACATAGGGTTTATCCCGGGAAACAACGGAAATTACGTGGGTAAAACCGCGGGGCGCTGCTAGTATTTTTTTTAGTGCTCGTATCTTGAAAAAGCGACATCGTTTCAAGGTTGATGTTCCAAAGACACGAACGAAGAGATTTGACTCTACTTTTGTGATAAGAACGTCTAGGCTGTGGAATACGTTGTCTGAGTGGGTTTTCCCCGCTGGTTGCAATCTTTGTGTCTTCAAATCGAGAGGGAATCAAATTCTTATAGGTAAACACGTTCCAGCGTAGACCGCATCGTCGCTTAACATCAGGCGAGATGGCGGTCAAGTGTAAACCTATAAAAGTTAAAAAAAGAGTATTAAGTAATTAAATACTCAATGAACAGAAATGTTACCAATTAATTTAAAATGATATTCAACGATTAGTTGAATTACAAATGTATAACTTAAAGCGTCTGTAGTAGATAGACGTTTTGTAGATATACATTATTTGATAATTGCATATTTTATCCCAGAAGTTTGTATAGTAACAAAGAGCGAGGAACGAGTATAGAAGCTCCCACTACGGCCACGATGAGCGATCAGTCAGTAAGAACCCACTGAGGGATGTTGGGGACTCCCAGGGTGGTTTCTTGACCCAAAACAGAAAGACTAAAGAAATCTGTTCTCTACAACATGTTTTTGAACTAAATAGATTCTCACTTGACCGCCATCTCGCCTGATGCTAAACGACGATGCGGTCTGTGATGGAGCGTGCGTACCCAGAAGAATCCGATTCACTTTCGATTGGAAGACGCCAAGATTCTAACCAGATTTAGTTTACAAAGGCGATTGGCCGCTAAAAAATGGAAGCACTTTCTTTACAGATCATCGCCGGTATTAAATCACAAATTACAATAATCGTGGTTATTATGGATACCGATTAGTAAACATGGATGCGCGTGCGTGTGATCAGTGCGTGTGCGCACACGCGTGAAATGCGCGCTTGTAACGATGCGCGCTGAGGCGTTTCATTTGTAAACTACAAAGTTACGACTGTTTTTTTTTTTTTTTTTTTTTTTAAACCCCGGCCACAAAAAGGGGTGTTATAAGTTTGACGTCGATGTCTGTCTGTCTATCTGTCTGTCTGTCTGTCTGTCTCTGTGTGTGTCTGTCTGTGGCACCGTAGAGCTCAAACGGATGGGCCGATTTCAATGCGGTTTTTTTTATTTTAAAGTTAATATCCGTGCGGGTGTTCTTAGCTGTCGATAGAGTCCAGATTCGTATGTACAGCGCTATAGCGACGATATCATTTAAAATATTTTCTACTAATGTTAGTCTACAGGCTAAAGCTAATGAAATGATATGAAATTTGATTTTATTTATTTATTGAATTCGTCATCCGTCTTGTCTACAGGACAATATATTTATACATATGTGTCGTCGGTAGAATATACAAGAATATATTGTATGGTTAGCTATCGTTATAAATCACGTGAATTTGCGTGAAGATTTGGAGATTTGTAAATAAAATTTGTACCATTTATTGTATTTTAGAACATTCAATTTCAAATATATTTTTTTAAATTTTGTTAATGCGTTTGCACATTACTGCTTGGTGGTAGAATAACTGGCAAAGGTGCTACTAGGCGAACTCGGAAAAGAGTTACACCACTACGAAATAGAAAATAAAAAATATCTACGTAATAAAATCAGTGGTACAAAAATACCACGGGTATCCGTGGTATTTTTGTTTTACCTAAAAAACCATTTATTGTTAGAGGACAATGTTTTATTGAGTTTTTAGCGCTCACCTTGGCCCGGGACTGGCTTTATTGACTGATATAAAATTTATAGATTTCGCCGACAATACTACAACCTGCGGGGGTGGCACTAGGTGTCACCACGTAGGGGCGACTGCCCCTGCACATTTTATTAACAAACAAATGTATTATTGGAACATTGTATAATATCTTCTCCGAATCTAAGATACATTTAGAAAAATAAACCCAAATGACAAAGGTTACGGATCTCGTACTCAATGGAGTGGTTAATTATTGAAGAAATAAATAAAAAAACTCTTTGTTTAATTAATTGTTGTAAATAATAAGCAGCACCCCGCGGTCTTACCCGCGTAGTACCCGTTTTTTTTCCGGGATAAAAGTATCCTATGAGCTCATCCAAACTGTAACCTAACTGAGTTTCAAACTTCAACCCGATCCGTTCTGACGTTACGATGTGATTGAGCAATAAACATCCAAACATCGACATTCATAATATTAATAGGAGTACAAACATATAGGTATCTACCTATGTTTGTTCCCACACTTTGGTATTTGAAAAATCGACATGTAAGTAATATGGAATAATTATGAGACATATATTTTTTATCTAAGTTAAGTTACTTAGAGACATAAAATTTTACAAAGAAAGCACATGTCGTAATCTTTTGAACAAGAAGATATATTAGAAATCTTACCTTACACTACTTGGAAAAAAAATGATTTCATAAATTACTTCTAAAAATGTTATTTTACGATTGCCCCTTTCCTTTCAGTCCCTAGTTCCACCTCTGGCTTCAAATGACGTAATGTGGTTCACGTCACGACAACACATTCGGTCCGTGGGTGTTAACAGTGGCTCTAAATATTTGTGGTCTTTCCGTTTAGAAATGGGAGTTTAATGAATCGTAAAACTTGCCTAGTATTTGTGTTTTTGTAACTGAAAATGCAGACAAACAGTAGTCAGAAATTCATATACAGTAATGTAACACCTGCTAATTTCAATTGAGAAATAATGAAATGAAATTTATTGGGTTCAAGAACACTATAACTTTAAAAACAGGTTAATATCTACTTATTCATAAACCAAAGATATTTAGACAAATGCACACTGTATAATAAGTCCGGCCACAGATTTTTTTCGGCCAATAGCCGCTAATAAACTAATTCATCTTCTTTACAATGCCGACTAGTAGAAAGCGTCAAGTCGAGATCAACAACTATTTTTACTTGTCCTTCTGATTTATACATTGGCAACTAATTTACTAACTCGGCCACGGAACTTAGGTTAGTTTTTTTTTGTAAATAGATGCTAAAAAATAAACAACATGTTGAGTTGTATTTACAGCGGCTTACATAGAAGAAAGCTACTGGCTGAGATACTATTATTAAGTTTTATTTTTTGAGGCGAATAATGTGATTGAAAAGAAGCTTGTTTAATTGGCACCCATTTCAATTGAATACTATTATGAGAATAAGTAAAGAGTAGCTAGATACGATACTAGGTGCAGGCTAGTAAATACTTCCTACTAAATATGAATGTGAAAGTTTAGATGTTCGTTGTTCGATCACGTCGGAATGACTGAGCAATTCGGAATGCGTATAGATTATTTATCATAGTAATATTATAATTGTTAGGTTTTGGATGTTTGTTGCTCAGTCATGTCGAAACATCTGAACGGGTCGTGTTGAAATTTGGTAAATAGAATATAGCCTGGAATAACCTACTTTTTATCCCGGGAAAATACAAATAACAAAAATCCCACTGTGTTCCCGCGCAAGTAAACCCATGGGGTGCTCCTAGTGGTCCATAATTGCATAGAGTGTACAGGTAGGTTATTTTACAGATTAGGAACGTGGGGTTTTTTAAACCAATTCCACAATAAGGTTTTTTGGATGAGATCGCTTTCAGCGTTAAGGGCGCCGGTTGCGGCGCTATTTATTTATTTTATTCTTTGTGTATGTGTGTGTGCCGGGAAGAGTATCAGTCTTTCTATTAGTAATAGTAAAATAAACGTTTTTTTTTTCTAAAGTAAAGAAAAAAAATTGTTGTTCATACTCGTATTTTCAAATCGAATTTATCCTATCTCGACCATATATTTATTTTGTATATATTTACTAATTAACTTTTGTTTTGTTACAGGTAAAAAGCGAGGATTTCATCAAACACAAGGAGTAGACAATTACAATTCTACCGACTAATTAATTTAATTTCGAGACGCTTAATAAAACAAAATCTCGTAATTTTTTCTTCATTTATATTCATCGCATACAAACCAACATAACAGCCGTCGCAGTAATGAAACCGCTTTGTTCCGTTCACATACATGTGGAGTACATGCGAGCAGACAATCAATATATTATGGGGAACCCATCAGAACACACAAAAAGTCCTCGGCGCAGTGAAAGGCGTCATAAATACAGAAGAGTGCTCCATTACCGGTGCTACCTACACGTATAGAGGCGTCGCTTCCTCGCGCGCCTAATATCGACATTATTCGACGGCTCGAGTGCCCTCGGGTCCCCGGACTGTCGGTCATAACGTATACATAACTATTAAATGTATAAACATACACTATTAAAAATATAAACATAAACTATTAAAAAAAACATATATACGGTCGAATTGAGAAACCTCCTTTTTTGAAGTCGGTTAAAAATATAAACAGAAACTATTAAAAATATAAACGCCGCGTTCCAACTATCCTAATAAAAAAAAAAAATTGTTGCCTGTAAAGTCGGTATACGGGCGAAAGTTTTACGTGACAACGACTTTGAGTGGTAAAATAATTTTACGGAAGGTACGCGTGCCTTTCACTTTTTATGTCTGTCTCTCTCGCTCTTAGGCGGGCTAACCATGCCCGAGTGGAAGGGACGCGTGCCTCTCACTCGCTCTCGTTGTGAGCGCATAACGTGAGCGGAGCGTAACGCAGTTTCTTGAAGTGTCATCCGGCAAACCAATTTATAAGACGTTGTCACGTCAATATTATAAACGTGAAAAAATGAAATTATAAAAAGAAAGTATGGATGTATGTTTGTCACTCTTTCACGCAAAAACTACTAAAAGGATGAAATTTGGTACATAGTTAGATAAGGCTCTGGAATAACACAGGCTATTTGTTCCCCGAGAAAAGAAATCGGGGCCTACGTGGGCGAAGCCGCGTGGGATACTAGTTACACATATACACTGTATATTTATATCAGTGTAATTCCAGTTTATGTTATTTTCGCGGAATAAAAAGTACCTAGTTTATGAATTCCAGCCTATATTCTATGTTCCAAATTTCAGCCCGATCCGTTGCGTTTCGACGTGACTGACCAACTAACATCCAGACTTTGGCATTTATAATATTAGTAGAAACTCAGAGATGGCCATCATACTCGTAGATATGAATTCGGCGGTGATAAAGTTGGTGGAAAGTACAAATCAACACAGACCGCGCTTATTTTAAATTAATTCACGGTTAACTCTCGTGATTTAAAGTCCAGTCCGACTTAAGTTTCAGCCGCATTCGACGGCCTTTGTCAAGGAGAGTGTCGCGCGTGACCGCTGCTCGTTTGATGTGTTACGCTTTTCATGTTTCAATGACTACGCGGCGCTGGTCTGTTATAAGTAGACTTGTTGCCTACCATTAAGTACACGACATGCTCATCCCGTCAATAGAAATATATCTATTTGTTAAACATACGTCAATGTTTTTAATGTGACATATTTTTTTATCCATCTATCTAGTGTCGTTACAAATAACTTATCACAAAAGTCATGGGGTCAGCAGCAATACGGAACTTTGTAAGTAAATTGTACTTACTAATTATTATTTGCATGTTTTGCTAAATCTCTTGTCTCTTCTCGATAACACGAATATGCATATGGGTGAGCAACGATACCAATTATGTTAATTAAGTTATTTAAAAATATGTTAAGGTCAATATCTGATAACCTTTCTGTGTCAGACGACGAAGGGAAATCTCGCTTATCGGATTTTGCTGCTATAAGTTATATTATTAGTATGTGCACTAGCATGGTTGTTAATGATTAATTCATTCACGGGTAAATAACGTGTGAAATAGTCGATCCAGTCCACAGAAATCTAAATAATAAGGCGCTTTTATTTAGATTTTTGTGGTCCAGTCCGACATAAGTTTCAACCGCGTTCTGCGGCCTTTTTTCAAGGAGAGTGTACGCGTGATCGCTGCCCGTTTGGCACTGTTGTGTTAAGTTGTTTAAGTTTAATTTTCAATTAAGTTTCTTAAATGTCTTAACAAAACAAAAATTGATTTATACTCAACTTATAGTAGATAATTGTAAGAAACATCGTTCTTCACCCACCTGCTAGCACAACAATATATATTTATTTTAACGAATAAAATATGTTGCTGCACAAATTTCAATGGGGTTGCCTAAAATATGGTATACTATTACTTATTTAGGGTTTGTACCTAAAGGCTTATTATATTTGGCTAAATGTAGTCGACTGAATTTAGTCGGTACTGAGTTGAGTAAAGTGTGAAAGCGTTCAGTAATTTAGCCTGCTAAATTGAGAAGAGAGCATTGCTAGCTTCAACATTGATTTTAAACTTGCTTCGTAATTCAGTCAAGTGGGGTTACTTGACTGCATTACGAAGTAAGTAAGCAAGTGGCTTGTAAACTTGCTTCTGTATTTAGTCAGTATTTAGATACCAAATCTAAATAAGTTAATAACCCGACCAACATAATAATTAAGAGAACTTCGTAAATAAATAATTACACTAAATAATTTTAACTAATTGTCACATTATAACTACATGTATTTTTATCAATTATCCATGTTATAAATCTAGCGACGTAATGTAATACGCCAACACACGCATTGAACTACAAGAACTAACTTTCGCCCGAATCTCACTTTCCGCAAATTTTAACATTTTATTTGTTCGAGACGCATGTCACTGTCACATAGCTCGGTTGTCACGAAAATGTGGCCATGTTTTTTGCAACATAATCGGTTGGTGCGATCACGCGATCGGATTGATTTCATAAATCAGGGGTAATAAATGCGTTAGGGTTCCGTGGTGATTGGCAAACGATACGACCTTATCGTAATGTATTTTAGGTGCGGCTCAATATTTACGTAACAGTTCTTCCGCCTGCAGTCCCTATCGGCGTCTGTAGTGCAAGTTAAATAATTCAGAGGATAAATATTATCGGCTGCGGAAAAAAATATATTTTTAATAATTGATATGCTAAACACTTCCTTATGTAATATGTTAAAATAACTTGTATTACCATTTTTGTTGAAGGGTTGATTGATTGATATTGATTTTGTGCAAGGATCTGCATAAACTAATGGTCTAATTTAACGCATACGTATAAACCAATAACGATTTATGACGATAAATAAATGATTTGATATTAATTTCTACAAAAATCATTATTAATGATTAGGTATTTCCTAATGACTGCATCTTAGCTCAATAAACTAACGTCATAATTGTCCCGTAGGCCCAACAAAAATGAAAAACAAAACCTCATTTCGTTAGTGGAGACATATGCATCTTTCTTTACTTCTCTATGTCGCTCAACGTCCCAACATTCACTCTTCTCAATCATCGTCTCTTTTATCGTCGTTACTTTTACGATGTATTGCAGTTGCATCTGAAACAAAACTCTTACATCGCAAGTTTTATTTATTCCGTCCATTTTTATAACAACGGTCTTATCGGATCGACCATCTTTTACTGTTGCTCGTTCTTAACATCCTTTTATTCTCTACGTAATATTATTTATTGTATGCAATATTTCCTGACAACCAATCTTCCTGCCACATTAAACGTCATAAAAAACAAATGACAATATTTTATCTCAATAACGTACGGAACCCTCCAGTTAATATAACAGATGCGTTCATCTATGTTGCTGCGTGTGTTTCGAGGTTGTTCATCATACTATCTGCCAAGTGAGTCTGTGAGTCAATTGAGATCTTGTGAAAACGAATGTTTTAGTTAATTAATTGTGGGTTTAGAATTGAGATAAAACTATTAGCCATTTCCAGTTACTCGGAGTTGCCATCCGTCCAGGTTTCCCCGGATTGTTCTAGTTTAGAGGGCGTTCGGGGAGCGTCCGGGCGGGGTTTCATTCGTAGTCCAGACTTAAAAAAATTAAACCTTTTAAAACGGGCCACCCGCGATACACACGCACGCTGCGATCAACCGAAGGACCGTCTCGGTAAATTCCTATTACAATGATAACTATGTCTATATTTAATTTTGAGGTCTGAAAATAATGCCTATACCGCTTTTACCTTTTAACCGCGTCTTGTCCAGGAAGTCAAATTTTCGAAATAGTAACCCTATCAATTATGTACATATGGTAGAGAGATGGATGACTTAATTTGGCAAAAAGAAACAATATATCCCTTCCAGCCGTTCTACCGCCTAACTAAATCAAAATAAGCCTAACTAAACTAAAAGAGAGAGCAATTTTGTTATTGCTCTCTCTTTTAGTAAAACAGTTCTAGTTAAGCGGCAAACCCTCGGGCCAACCAAACCAACCCTTTTTCAACAAAAAGGAAGAAAAGAAGATACAAAAATATACTCTAGTAAAGTTTAAAATGAGCAAGTTTGGATGTTTGTTACTGTATTCAGTAACAAACATCAAACTTGCTCATCTATACTTATAATAAAACTGTAACGGGTCGAATTCTGTACATTGAAGATATTTTGAAAAATTTTTTTTTGGAGCACTCCATAGTCGATACTGATGGCGAATCTGCAATTTTTTTTCTTTCATGTCTGTCTGTCTGTCTGTCTGTCTGTCTGTCTGTCTGTCTGTCTGTCTTTCTGTATAGGGATCACGTATCACGCCGAAACTACTGATTCAATTCAGCTGAAACTTGGCATGATTTTAGTTTAAACTAAGGAAATTGCTGTAGGCTACTTTTGATCCCCAAATTCTGATCGGTTTTCTTGCGGGAGGGGGGTGAAAGTCAGAATGTGTATTTGGTTGTAACTCATGTTTGCGTTGTTTAATTTCATTAATTCTTTTTTTGTTAGAAAGAACACATTTTTTATATTGTCCCATCAAAATTTGAACATTATTGGTTTGGTAGTTCGGAAATTACATAAACATTAAATAATAACGACACGCACGGCGCGTTCGGTACATACTAACTTCTAAGTATTCTGTGTATCACAGACGATCCACAGAATATCTAGATTCTAAATTCAAGAAGTGCCCACGTGATCGCGTCGCGTCGTCTTGAATGACAAAATAATTGTCAAAAATATATTTTTGTGTGGAAAAAGGAGGAGGATGGGAATATCCTCCTTCAAACAAGGAGGATGTTCTCAATAGGGTTGCATGTTTTTTTTATTTGGTTTTATTTTACACGATAACTCCGCTAATTGTGAGTTAATTGGGATGATTCTTTTTTTGTTTGTTAGAAAATACTTCAGAGGTGATCTTATATATCGAAAACAGGGAGGTAGTTTTTCAAATATCAATAAAAAAACAAATATCAGCTTAGATTTATCTGTATTTAGTTAGTCGATCGACAGAATTAAATTACCTGTCATTGAAGTAAATGTTTGTTCTTTTGGAGAAAACATATCAGCATAATAAGTAGGAGCATAAACAACCCATTAAATGTTCCCACTGCTGGGCGTCGGGGCCTTCTCTCGCAAGAGAGAGACAAGGCTATAATCCACCACGCTGGCCCAGTGTCGGTTGGTGGATGACATATGACTTAGAACTTACATTCTAGGTACATTTCGGTTTCCTTACGATATTTTCCTTCACCGTTTAATTACCAGCATTACGAACATGACTCTGAAAATATAGTGGTGCGCTTGGTTTTGAACCCTGGGTCTCCGGATCGACAGTCGCCGTTCTCCCGACTAGGTCAGCTGGAGCTTACTAGACTAGCCGTAACTTAACTTATTATTTTAATCCAAATACTGTTTATAATTTAAAGGTAGTGTTCAACAAGCTTCGGTGACCGAAGCAGACCGTTGTTAGGGTTCCTTACCCAAAGGGTCAAAAACGGGACCCTATTACTGAGACTTCGCTGTCCGTCCATCCCTCCGTCTGTCACCAGACTGTATCTCAAGAACAGCAATAGCTAGACAGTTGAAATTTTCACAGACGATGTATTTCTATTGCCGCTTTAACAAAAAATACTAAAACTAAAATAAATATTTAAGAGGGGCTTATTTCCATACAACAAACTTGATTTTTTTTACCGTTTCTTGCTCGATAATAATAACGTACCTGTCACAGGTTGACGCTTTCACTATTCACATAATATTAAGTTTTATGGTTTCTTTAAATGTAATTAATAAAAATAAAATATTTGTTTAAGGGGGCTCCCATACAATAAAATCCTTTTATTTGCTAATGGTTCAGAACCCTTCGCGCGCGAGTCCCACTGGTATTTGACCGGTTTTATTTTATCAAAAATTTTGTAATATCCTATTTTTTTCCTAATATTATATAAATATATCAATATTTAAATTTTTGCTGCTCAATTACGTTGGAATGGCTGAATGTATCGAGTTAAAATTTGAAACATCTTCTTGGCTTAGCTTAAGTAACACATAGGGACATATAGATAAGTAACTATACATAGGCAATGTTTAGCCTATGTGTTCTTCCAGACTATAATCTAATTGTATTTCAAATTTCAGCCCGATCACTTGATACGTTCCGCCATGATTAAGTAACAAACATCCAAACATTGACATTCATTATATTTACAGTTACAGGACAACGTTGGAACGGCTGAACATATTTGGAAGGAATTCGAAACACACGCTCTGAGTACATCAGAAATAGCAAATCGGTTACTTATAGGTTACTGTGACGTCGGAAAGACTAAGCATATTTGGTAGAAAATTGAAACAGATAACTTATAGTCTGAAATACCACATATATGTACTACCTATCAACCCGAAAAGAAGCATGGGCCCTAAGGAAACAAATATTAACTATTACGTCAAAACGGCACAACGAATTGGGTTGGCATACGAAACACAGATAGTTTAGAGTGTAAAATTTCACATGGGGTCTAAGTCTATATTTTCGTTAAACTCTATATTAATCTATAATAAGTATATATTTTCGTAAGGTACTTGATATGATGGTAAGGTAAAAGGCGCCAAAAATGAAAAATGTATGCACCCTTTTTGGCGTAGATAATACAGGTGATTTGCGTTCACAATCAAAATAACAAGCAACATTATATTCTCATTAGATGGCGCTAATGCCAGTTTAAATCTAAAAGCACTAAAGGCCATTTAAATCAATGTTTAGCTATTGTGGTATGTATTTTTTCTTTCATCACTAGGTGGCGTTACTGGTATTCTAAATTGTACTAATAAGTTTTTGCTGCTAAAAGGATTTTGATGCCGAATTTGGATTCTTTCGTTCTTGGTTTTTTTTTCTGGGTTACAATTAAATTCATACATTAACATTTCACTAAGATTTGGCTTAGATTTACGGGTTCAACTTGCTTGAGAACCTATCATTAAAACTCAAAATTTTAATCATTTTCATTCCACACAGGCTACGTTCAAAATTTTACGCGGGCGAAGTCGCGGGTAACAACTAGAAAACAGCTTGCGGATAAAAAGAGATAAGTAGGTAATCAGATCATGCACATCAGCTTCAGACTTTTCGTAATGTATCCTATAAAAATCCTACAAACTTAACACTTGCGGCTATGTTCGATAGGTACTACGAAACCTTAATAAGTATGTTTAATTTTGTTTAAAAAAAGAAAAATAAAGATGATAAAATTAAATAAATTTTTGTGTGGAAAAACAAATTCACTCGGTTTTTCAATGATTACATTATGCAAATATTTTGACGTACGATACTTCCAACTAATGTACACTATAAGTCAGTAACATCTGCTTACGCGAACGAAGTAGCGGGTTCAGCTAGTAAGAAATAAACAGATCAGCCTAGAATCTGCAACTCGATATATTACATATGTACAAGGTGGCCCATATATATAGCTGTATAATAAAAATAACAGGCGTAAGCATATAACTCACTACACTGGCCAAGTGCAGGTTTTATATCACAAAGCAGTGCTGATAATAACAAGCGTGTACAGGTGTTTACCTGAAAAAAAAAAACATTTTATGAATAAATGATATTAAAGCGTACCTCCTTAGTTTTATGCTTGTAGCCGTGTCATCAAACCTGACTTACGCTCAGTTTTGTTTAAGTTCGTTTGAAGTGACAAGTGTTCAACATTTAAATTGTATATCTATTCGACTTTTCCCGAAAACTGATAAGGTTTCGTCTAGGGTAAGCCTTAAAAAGATATATTTTAGAATAGGGCAGTTAAATTTCTGATAATCGCGAGCCATCAAAGGACCGCGTTGATTGGTGGAAGGACTGATGATCTAGATGTTCTTGGGCAGTAATTAAAAAGAAAAGTTGCAGTCATTCTTTTAGGCTGCCCTGTGCTGAAAACGAAATTTTGTGTCTGCTAAAGCCTCGTGATCGAATTTAAAGATGTTATTTATTAATTTTAATGTTTTAAGACACTAAAATTCTGACTTTTTAAGCATTACTTTTTGCAATGTTTAAAATAGGTTTAAGTTTAACATTATCACAGATATAATAAAACCCTAAACTAGACAGCCACCGGCAGCGGGGCAGGACTTACAACTGCCGGCGGTTAGGGCTGCGGAGTAAGGTACTGGTGATTGACAATGCTAGCTGTTATAAGGATAACGGGACATGTGCATCTGACCATTAATACAATCACGTAGCGCTAAGCCTCTTGAGTTGTTGGTGGAGCCTTTTCGCTCTAAGTCCGTGACTCGACTATCAGGAAGATGATCATTGAATCAAAATACCACATAGATGTAACCTCGTGAGTCGTGAGCCAAACTAATGTGCGAGTACTTGCTTGCTTGTCCTTCGTGGAGACAGGTCTACCTGCACGATATCAGGTTTATTGGCGACAATAGTCCTGTACTTGATGATAGATCGCTCCCAGTAGAGCAATGTAATATTATTTAAATGGAATGGAACCAATCATGAAGTTGAAATCAGGTGTCGACAAAATAAATGGAACACCGTTTATATTTTCGCTAAACCCTCACTTGGCCAGTTTGGTGGATTATGGACTTTGTGCATGAATCCTACAAGTCCCAGGAGTGTGAACAGAGCGTAAACTGTTTATGCTATGCAATTTTTTCCCGGATGGAAACGTCTAGAAATAACCTATAGATTTAATTTAATTTCCGGAATCAAGATAACTATTAATGTTATCGGTGTGTGGATAAACAGAAACTGTGCATTAGTTAATTACGATGTGGCTAGCTCTGATTGCTCATTACAGGTCAATTCAATTACTGGTAGCCGGTCTGCATTTGTTTCATAATTAGGTCCGATAGTCGTTAATTAAACGGTATTACTGATTTTGTTTTGACACAGATACTGGGAGCGATGGATACTTATTTAACATTTCTTAATGGAAAAAAACTGGACACATTAAAAAAAAAACCTTTGATAGGTGTACATCATATGGCTACCGATACTGCTTACTTAAGTTTGGGTTACCGAAAAGGGCACAGGCACGTAGTACCTCGCGTTCCCGCCATATGCGGCAAAGATGGAACCCCGTAGAGGGCTTAGAGTAAGACAGCATGCTTGTTGTCAAAACCGATATTTTTAGATGCATTTTTCCTTCGTAAAAAGGACAAGAACGTGGTATGGTCGATCAAGCTATACTTAACTGTCAGCCGCTTCTCAAACGATCGCAGTTGCGCGGAAAACCGTCAAAAGACGTCGCCGAATGAGAACGAAACTCAAATCCAGTTCGATGCAGCGAAAAAGACTGAAATTTGAGTTGATTTTGAGGTGTTGCGTGAGAAATATCCACCAATATTTATTATTATCAGTTTAGTACCAAATAAGAGTAAAACTTAAGTCGGGCTTAATGTTGCCGAATGCGATTGAAACTTAAGACCAGTTTAATACCAATCCCATCTTAATATAATCCTTTCAAAAACAATAAATGATTGAGTATGCCGAATGCCGAATATAAATGCCGAATGAGATTGAAACTTAAATTAAGTTTATTAGTATATAAACAGCCCACTAAATGTTCCCACTGCTGGGTCTCGGGGCCTTCTCTCGCAAGGAGAGAGTCAAGGCCATAATCCACCACGCTGGCTCAGTGCGGATTGAGAGATGTCACATCACCTCAAAAGATTCTAGGTACATGTCGGTTTCCTGACCGTATTTTCCTTCACCGTTTTAAGTTAGCGGCATTACGCACATGACTTTGAAAAGCGCGTGGGATTGGAACCCGGGGGGTCCGAATAGGTAAACCCGACGTTCTCCCGACTAGATCAGCCGTAACTTCATAAGTCTAGTTTGAGGCCACCAAATGAGACTGAAATTTAAGTCGATTTTGACCGACTATTATTTGAAGCAGAATCCAACGAACGAAACTAAATAATACAGGTAATTAATTTGTCACAATTTTCTTTCAACGGCCTGGAACTGATTTCCGGGAATAGTTCTATTAATAACAATGAACATGCGACGTAGATTGCATGTTCGTATATAAATAATTTATTATTATTTATTACCAGCAAGCTGCAATCACTGTCAATTCGCTACCGACTTAAAGGTGTTTAGTTTATAATTTGAGCCAATCACAGAAAAGAATACCTATAATGCATTTCCGATCAGTTTTTTGGCACGGCGATAGTCTTTCAGTCCAGTCCGACTCAAGTTCCGGCCGCGTCCGGTGGCCTTTTTAACCCCCGACAAAACAAGCGGTGCTATAAGTTTGACGTTGATGTCTGTCCGTCTATGCGTGTGTGTGTCTGTCTGTCTGTGGCATCGTAGAGCTCAAGTGATGGAATATTGGATGGGCCGATTTCGATGCGTGTTTTTTTATTTGAAGCTTAATTTCAGTGCGAATATTCTTAGCTAGGTTTGGTTAATATCGATTCAAAATTACCGCCTCCACAAAATGGCGTACAAAATATTTCTTCACAACTTACCTCAATATGGGTATCAAATGAAAGGGCTTGACTAGTAAAATACTATACATTATAACAAATTTCAAATTCGAGAAGGCCGCAATCACAAAATGGCGAGTTACATAAAAAAAAATCCACTACTACCTCAAGGTGGTCGCTACCACAAAATGGCGAAATACATTTCTTTTTTCACAACTCCCTCAATATACGAGTAGGTATCAAATGAAAGGGCTTAACTAGTAGTATGTTGTACAGATTACAAATCCGAGGTAGTCGGGAGTAAATCAAAACCTTTAATTTTGTTCTTGTTCAAGGAGAGTGCACACGCGTGATCGTTGATCAATGCCAAATGCCAATATGTGTAATAACCTCGTTTTCATACGAATCTTGAGTCGGACTGGACTTTCAGTAGGTAATCCCTGCATAGATGGAGAGAGTAATGTACGTCAGAGCTCGGCGGACGTTATCAAGCTGCGTTGCTAATCTCTTGGCTTTACGGCCTGCTGACGTCTATGTATTAGCTTCAACCAATGACTACATTAACAATAGACACCTATTCATTTTTCAGCTAAGACATGAGTAAGAAAATAACTTATTAAAACTATTAATTAATTAACTTATATTGAGAGTCTTTATGTTCCATTGAAATTAACTGGACCAGTAAAAGACGGTTTTGTAAATGGGCGGTAAGAAAATATAAATAAAAACAATGGGCGGAAGTACATACGTGTATAATTTGCGAGTATTTTAATCGTGTGCCTAATACACGATTAATGTTGTTTTATGATCGTTTTCTATAACATCGTTTAAGTTAAATTATAAGTACATATTTGTATGAGTTACAAAAGTAAATTAATATAAACTTGTTAAAATAGTAGACTAATGTTCTGGATACTTCTGATTTTTATGTCATTGCCGCGTCTACATGGTACTCTATGTCTATGGGTTAGATAGTCGTTGGTGTCAGCCTATTAGTGAGTCGCTTTACGCGTGAGTTGTGGCTTTGTCCTCTGGTGATAACTTTGCTCCATAAATCTGTGTCCTATCGGTCATAGCCTCCACTTGATGAGTGGATCTCTTCACTATACTTTACTAATTGCTTACCTCATCATCAACATCTTCCAAGAGACGAGCGCTATCAGCAATAAGTTTTTTTTTTACTTTTATAGGTTCACTTTTGACCGCCATCTCTCCTAATGTTAAACGACGATGCGGTCTACGATGAAACGTGTTTACCTAAAAGTAACCGATTCAAAACACAAAGATTGCAACCATCGGGAAAAACCCACTCAGAAACAACGTATTCCATAGCCTTGACGGTCTTATCAAAAAAGTAGAGACAAATATTTTTGTTCGTGTCTTTGGAACATCAACCATGAAACGATGTCGCTTTTTCGACCTACGAGCATTCCGATAGAAAAAAGGGCAAGGTGGTATTAGATCACCTATTCTGCCTAAATTGTTTTAAATGATAATGCAGTCCGTTAACTACGTAGGAGATACACATGCAACCATTACACGTGTCGGTGACCCGCACACGAAAGATTTTCCTCAACCAAAACGAGCTCAATCTGGCTGTTAAAAAACTTTCGCTTCAAAATTGGCGAATTAAAGTTAAAACTAGCTTTCCAATACCAAAGATACTCCAGACAAAACCACCACGGCTTTAATGAGTAAGTACAACAAAAGTCTACCTCTATTTAGTTAATAAACAACTTCAAAAAAATTCAAAACTTATCAATTTGATAACTATATTTTTATGTATGTGCTCCGGTTTCTGGAGAACTGCTGAACCGATTTTGATAATTATTTCCACGTTCGAAAGAATATATTCTAAATGAGCTGAATAGTCTCAGCTGTTTCGTTATTACAACAAAAAAACGAATATAAACATCATCATCGTCAGCCCATGTTCGTCCACTACTGGACATAAGCCTTTCCAATATTGTGCCACAAAATCCAGTCTACGGTTCTCCGCATCCAAAGACATACATCTATATTATATTAGTTTAACATTTACTAGCAACGGTCCGCAGTGCAGACAGACAGACAGACAGACATCGACGTCAAACTCATAACACTCGTTTTGGTTGGGGGTTAAAAATAGGGCTTCTCAAAAAGAGAGATCATTTGCTAGCTTATTGGTTTTTTATCGGAAACACTTCGGAGAGTGTGCGACTGATTTGCACGATCTAATACCACCTTGCCCTTTTTTCTATCGGAATGCTCGTAGCTCGAAAAGCGACATCGTTTCATGGTTGATGTTCCAAAGACACGAACGAAGAGATTTGACTCTGCTTTTTACAAGCTTTGTGTCTTCAAATCGAGAGTGAATCGGTTTCTTCTGGGTAAACACGCTCCATCGTAGACCGCACCATCGTTTAACATCAGGAGAGATGGCGGTCAAGTGTAAACCTACAAAAGATAAAAAAAAAATTGGTGAGACCATCTACCTGCCAGTTGATCTAAATTAAGGGATTCATTTTGCCCCGCTACTCACCAGCCAGGTCTTCACCTCCGTATTGGGGAATAATAGGAGAGCTATCTGATATGTTTTCAGCTTGACTCAAATACCTAAAATGAGCTAGTAAGGAGTTCTCGGAATATCGGACGCCTCAGACACAAAGTTACGATAATGTTGTAGGTATTGTATTACACAAAGGCCTGATTTGAGAAGCCTTCTCAGTTCTTCAATGGCATCAAATCCATTCATAAATTTAATTATCCAACTGATTACTGGCTTCTGGGGCTTATTAATTAAGTTACGTCGTGTAGTAGATAGTCCTATTGTCAGAATTTGAAGCAAATAGATCGACTGAGTAGTTTTTTAAAAGGTACCTGTGTCAGTTAGCCTCAGATGGCGTACTGTCTACCCAATCTCTTGGGGTAGCGTAGAAGACCGTAGTTACTTAGTTACAAGTAAGTTAAAGCTGGTCTAGCCGGGAGAACGGCGCCTGCCGATCGAGACCCCCGGCTTCAAATCCCACACGGACCACTGTCTTTTCGAAGTCGTTTGCGTAATGCCGTTAACTTAAAAAAACGGCCAAGGAAAGCATCGTGAGGAAACCGACATGTACTTATAATTTTTCGAGGGCGTGTGTCATTTACCAAACAGCACTGGACCAGCGTGATGGATTTTGCTCTTGACTGAGAATGTCCCGAGTCCCAGTAGTGGAAACATTTACTGGACTGCTTGTAAAAAATCAAAAATCAGCTTATGCTATCCAATTTTGGGCCCAACCCTACAAACCCAATCTCACTAACTAAACTTACGTAGAACATATTTAAAAGCATACGCAAACATACCTGAATCAGCGAGCAACACGGAAGGGAGTAGGCATACACAGCGTTTCCCCTCTGTCAAAGTACAAGTCCGTGTGGACCATGGAGTTTGATAATATACTGTGGCTGAGGGCGGGGCTAGATTGAATGGTGCTTTATTTTTTATGTGTGAGTGATTTGGCTGTGTGAGTATGATCGGCAACGGATCGGTACAGGTATGTTTTGTATGTCATAGTGCGGCTTTGCGCTAGTGTGCAACTTTCCTCTCCCTCAAAAAATGACAGAAAGATTTGAAATAGTTATTTGTTATACAAGAGTGCAAAGTTGATTTTTAACCGCGTTCTCAATTTTGATGACCGAGCAAGCGAAGGATTCTAAAATTGACCCGCTGCACTCGCTGCGCTCGTGATTCAAAATTAGAATCCTGAGCGTAGCAAGGGAATCAAAAGAGCACAAGGTGAAAAATCTTTGCACTCGAGTGCAACACGTAACTTTTCATTCCACCTCAGCGAGGAAATCACTAATTATTTTTTTTAACTTTAATAGGTTTACACTTGACCGCCATCTCGTCTGATGTTATGCGACGATGCGGTCTACGATGGAGCGTGTTTACGTAGAAGAAACCGATTCACTCTCGATTTGAAGACACCAAGATTATAACTATCGGGAAAAACCCACTCAGGCAACTCATTCCACAGCCTAGACGTTCTTATGACAAACGTAGAGTCAAACCTCTTTGTCCGTGTCTTTGGAATATCCACCATGAAACGGTGCCGCTTCTTCTAAATGCAAATTTTTAAATGTTTTCGCACTAAGCAAATTAAAAAAAGTAAGTACACCAAGGAGGATCCGAGTCTGAGTTTTTAACATATTAAAAAAAAATGTATGATGCATTCGGCACCAAGGAGGTAGAAATAAATAGGTTGAATTATGTTTTGAATTCAAAACCTCAGTACACACGATGTTCTAAATTCAAATTTACTTTAACCTCTAGAGGGTAAAAACGACTTTTGCGCCCTGATATCGAGGAGCAAAAGTACTCTTTCCGAGCTGGTGGGATGAAAAAATATTTTTTAGCTAAGGCTACTTACTCTCTTCCGTGCTTGCGCAGATGATCGAGTTGCTCGATGACCTGAATGTATTACACATTGTAGTGGTAGGACTCTTCGCAGTCCGCCTGGGGAAGTACCACACCTTTACCAGTTACTTACCGTCAAGCAGGAATATAAAACATGACTGTGATCCGGTTTGCAGGACAATGTTTTCAGTGAAATTAACGATTATAGATCTCTGGGTGACTAGAGCAGTACAATACTAGATTACTAGGTAATGAATGGGACTCTTAATATTTCTGTTGTAGATAGTCTTTAATCTCTTGTTGCGTACAGACTCTTTATAAGTTATATTTCTTTTATATCTGATTGACATATTCTTTTATTCAATATTTAAATTGATTGTTTGTTTACATGACTTACTTCATTATAAACACTTGAACAAGTAACATCTCTTTTTTTTACTATTTACTCTCGCATAGCCTCAATATCCCAATATCCCAACAATTTCAATAGCTGCGTGTCACTGTGCCGTTTTTTACCAGGCCTATTTCAGTAAGGCACAAATATGTCCTCCTCGTCTCTCTATATAAAAAAATAACTGACCCAACCATCGATATAAAACAATAGATGTGCCCTGAGTAACTTGAAATTGGTAATAAACTGCGTCTCTATGTGTGTCGTAAGTAGTTTACACATAACCAATCTACTTGACCCTAGAATCGCTAGCGGCGCGATAAGCTGTGGGTCTACTTATTTTGGTTGTTGACAACGAATAGTGATAAGTAAAAAACGTCCGGCGTTCACCGCTTCCTGCAACCGACCTGAACGGAATGAGTGAGCTCTCTCTTCCCAACAATGACATGATTCCGTGCGCCCTGAAGTTTGGGAGGGCACTGTGTATTGAGATATTTGGACCCAGCATACCGCAATACCAGTGATGATAATACAATTGCTCATCTGCACTAAAATAAATACTCAATACTCAATCATATTATTGCTAACATTATGGTACATTTGTTGGTCTCATTTAAACATACAGTATGCAATAGTTTTCCATAATGACCCTGATTGGGCGTGGCAATATAATTAATGTCTTTAGTATTAAAATTAACGTGGTTGTAACACATATTTAATTGGATAACGGGACACTCACGTATATACGGTCGGTCAATCCGACTCGAGTTTCGGCCGCGTCCGGCGGCTTTTTCAAGGAGAGTGCACGCGCGCGACTGCTGCCCTTGACGCGGCCGAAACTCGAGTCGGCTTGGCCGACCGTATATACGTGAGTGTCCCGTTATGCAATTAAATATAATTAATGTCATGCGGAATACTCAGTATTGTATGCGGGATTCGATCTGCGTCCTCAAGATTGTAATATTAGATGTTCTAGCTCCTAGGCCACAGCTCAGTCCTAGCTACATACTAATCATTAATTAAGCTTAATATGCAACTCACGCGCATCCTGCCAGCGACTGTGATTGCATCTTAAAGGATGCTCTATCGGCGACGTGTCCGGCATTGTTGAACAGTATGGTAACACGTGGGTTGATCTACAATACGTATTTAAATGTACAAGTTCACTTGTATTATTTCCCGCAGCGTTCGTAGACCTCCCAGAGTCCAATCATCGACAGTTTCGTCGTTTAGAAGACTAGTTGAACTGTGCTTTTTCGGCTCTTTGCCTCTTAATTGTGCTATTGTGGGTGGCTCATTTTTCCTTTCTCTATACCAACTTGTTCCTGCGTAATAGAGTTTAGTTTAGTTTTTCAAAGTCTTTATTTATAAATGACAATAACAAGAAAATTTGTACAATTACTAGTATCCAATCAATTCCTAGTAATACAATGCCGTGAGAATGTACATTTGTTTAGCAAGCAATTCATTTAAACTTGATTAAAACTTTTAGCGTAGGTGGTTAGTAACTTAAATATTTTGAGGATTAGTTAGTCTTAGTACTAAACTGGGGTTCAATTTTATGTAAGCTTTAGAATTAGCAATACATTTTAGGCAACTAATTATTTTACCTTTGCAAAAATTAAGGGGGTAGGCATGAGTGAAAATGAACCGTTGACGCGTTAAGCGCTCACAACTGACAACAAGAGCTCGCCGCTTGTTGCGCGCTGGGCACACGCGGGCGCAGACTAAGCGCACGCCGTCTCCGCCTCTCAGTACGCTAATGACACGAGCGAGAATGGTGTGCACGGCGGCCGACCGACGGCCGGCCGGGCCGGCCGCATTAAACTACCTAGTCGTCGTGTGCTAGAAATAAGTGATGCGGTAATTTATATCGATTATATGAGTCGATAAATTTGATAGTTTTGTTTCGAGTTTTACATAAATTATTTATTAGGGGATTTGGACTGTTACGATTCTTTTGTGTATAAAATTTTTCCGAGAGATTGTAAATATACTTATCAATTTTAGGTAAACCAATATTACGATGTAGTTTATGTAGATTAGCGCGGAAAGGAGTTTTGTAAGCACACTTTAAGGCTTTATTTTGCAATATTTGGAGTTTATTTATATTAGATTTACTAGTGCTGCTCCATACTGGGCAAGCATAAGATGATACAGGGTCGGACCAGAGTACAGTAAGTGCGCAATTTGATCTGGCTGCTAAGGCACGAGCGCCTGCTCATAATTGGGTTAAGTCCATTTAAGGCCTTGGTACCTTTTATACACAGCTTGGAAATGTTATCAGTCCAGTTCAGCTTTGTGTCCAAGAAAGCACCCAGGTATTTAACTGAGCGACTCCAAGGTATACCGAAGTTGCCAATTTTCAAAGTTTTTGTGGATGGTTACGCTTGGAAGAGAACATAATTGCTTCAGTTTTACCTTCGTTGATTTTAAGTTTCCAGTCACTAAAGTAGGTGAGAAACGATTCAATAGCAAGTTGGAGACGGTTGATGATAAGGTCCACATCGGATGAAGATGTGTATGATGCAGTATCATCGGCAAAACAGGCTACATTAGTTCGAGGTTGGATTGGAATGTCATTTAAATATGCAAAAACAGGATAGGACCTGCGATGGACCCTTGGGGTACACCTGCAGGGACTGGTTTTGGGACAGATGAAAAGTTTTAATATGTACATTGAATGTACGATTTGAGAGATAAGATTTTATGATTTTAATTAAGTAAATTGGCAGACCCATGATATACAGTTTATGCAATAGGCCATCATGCCAGACCGTGTCAAACGCCTTCTCGATATCTAATAGAAACATTCCCGTGGATTGCTTTAGGTTGAGGTTGTGAGACACGGTTTCAGCAACTCTAGCAAGTTGTTGGATAGTAGAGTGACCTTGGCGAAAACCAAACTGCTCATTTATGAGACGGCCACACATGGCGCGCAACAAGCGTCTGCAAAGAATTTTCTCGAAAAGCTTACCTAAACATGGAAGGAGACTGATTGGCCTATAGGAGCTAGGTTCCGAGGGATCTTTACCAGGCTTCAGTATTGAGATCACTTTCGCCACTTTCCATGGTGAAGGAAAGTGGTTAAGTATAAAGCAGGCGTTAAATATTTTGGTTAGCAAAATAATGCATTTTGAGGAGATTTTAATTAATAAGTTGGATATTTCATCGGGACCAGGAGCTTTGCGGGGTTTTAATGTGACGATACTTTTTTTGACCTCCGATGGGCGAACATGTATAATGCTCTCGATAATGGGGATATGATTGTCTATAAGAGATAAGGAGTTCTTGACAACTGAAAGTTTTTCACTGGACCAGTCAGCGGTGAGCAACATATTGTTGAGAAAAGTATCGGCTAATAAGTCACATTTGTCCTGTTCGTTTGTAATAACAGAGTTGTCAACTACTTTCAGCGCTGGGATTGGAGTAGAAGTAGGCCGCAGGGTCTTGATTAGACGCCAGATATCATTTGTGGGGTTGTCCACTTTCGAAAGCTTGTTGGACCACATTTTTCCGTTGTAATATTTGATGGCTTGCGTTATTTGAGACTTCAGTAAAGAAATTTGATATTTCCAAATTTTACGCTGGAAATAGTTCGACTCTTTGGTAAAATATCTACGGAGATTTTTTTTTTACTGATTAGTCGTTGTATGTGTCGAGGCAAAGAAGTGGAACTCCATGGTTTTAGAGTTTCAATCGGGATGCAGGTATCACGTGCCTCAATTAACAAATTTTGAAACTCGGTGATGGCCGAGTCAATTTTGGGTGGGGTTTCAAAGGTTTTTGTGGTTAAGGTGACATTATTGTTGAGAAAACTTCGAAATTTGTTCCAGTTCGCCTTCCCATAATTAAATCTCTGAATTGGGCTACGACAAGCTTTACATGTGAAGTTGACTAGCACTGGAAAATGGTTTGAAGACAATGCCGATATAGAAGATATGTCACAAGGAGGGTAAAAGTTTTTACTAAGTAAAATATCTGGTATAGATGGCCTAAATTTAGCTGAATAATGCACCAAGGTGGGATTCTTTGGAGCGTGAACAATATATTCACGGTTAAGCATATGTTCATACAGTTTTTTGCCATGCGTATTAGTGGAACCAGGTGACCAAAGAGGGTGTTTCGAATTCATGTCACCCATGGCTACAACAATGGAGTCTACTGCCATGATACGGTCAATATCACCAGTTATTAGTGGGAGATTAGGGGACTGATAGACAGCAAAAATGGCAATGTTAACATTAATCAACTTCAAAGAAATGCCAATAGCTTCCAGATTTTGCGTATTGGGTATTTCAATTTGGTTATGTACAAGATCTGAACGTACCAAGAGCGCCACTCCTGGCCAGAACCACTGTTGTGCTTATCTCGTCGGTAACAGACAAAACCCGGGATATAAAGTTTCAGACGGTTTGTTAACTTAGTCTCACACAGGGCTATTATGTCAACATTAAACCTACTCACGGCAAGATCGGCGAGCTCCTGTTGCTTTCTGTGAACGCCGTCAGCGTTCCAGTAAAGAATACGTAATTTTGGGCAGTCAGACATAATGTCCGAGGTGGGTTACTATCAGAATTACTTTGTCCATGAAAGTATTACAATTTGTGAATTCAAGTTTTATCGATCTGATTGTGGAGAGAATCTCGAGTATTTCAATCGTTTGAAGATCTTGATGCATCTTTACGGTATTTGCACTGCCTTGTTGAAACGGCGGCTTGATCTGTTTTCTACTTGAAGTGCCAGGAAGTTGTTCGTGACTTGCAGGCGAATGTTGATATGGCACCTGAGTTCTGCTTGTATCAAGTTTTGTTGCCTCTGCCCAAGAGTTAGGAACAGAATTCTTCAGTCGCTCTACACCGGCGACCGTAGCCTTTCGAAGTGTTTCTCTTTTCGTTTCAATACGGGCAGTATATTTTAACCTTTCTGGACACTGCGAATAATTTGCGGGATGGTCCTTCTGACAGTTGCAGCAGAGAGCCGGTTCAGTTCTGTCTTTTTTTGTACATTCCCATGTGGGATGGTTTTGGGCACATTTTACACATCTAGGTGGGCGATTGCAATTACGAGCAGCGTGGCCAAAACCTTGGCACCTGTAACATTGAGTGCCAGATTTTTTATTGGGCTTATAACGCTGAATGTCCACAACACAGTTGGAAAGATATTTGATATTTTGAACTTCGACATATCGCTGCCACTGGGAAGCTGGATTAGAACAGGTGGACATTCTGAAGGATAAAATGTGCGTAGCTCAGAAAGACTAGCGCCAGGGAAGCCTAAAGAAGCAAGTTCTTCGGCTACGTTATCATGTACATATTTAGGCAAACCCTTGATTACAACTTTGGGTAGCTTTTCGTCTTTTCTCGTAAAAGTATGGAAGATTACATTTTCACTGGTTAAGTTGTCTTTGAGTAACTGGTGGTTATTGGCTGAATAGCATTGTACACGAACCAGGTTGTTCCCTCTGTGTTCCAAATGGTAGTCTTTACAGTATTTGTCGAGTACGGTCCGAATTTTCTGATGAGTCCAAGGACCTCCTAACTCGACCACTATTACAGGAGTGTTATTAGAGATCTTCTTCTTTGCAGCACGAAGAAATGGGTCCGGAGATTTCTCAGAATCCACTTGTAAGCCATCAAACCGATTTTCAGTTAACACTTTTGCGGTTTTGGCATTTTTGGTTGGGTTCGAGACAAATTTCTTGGATTTCTGCCATTTATCAGGGGAGAGCTCATCTTCTCTAGGTCTTTTGTAGGGTAAGTTGGGATTTGATGAAGATTTGAAGAGAAACTTGTCCATGCCGGACCAAGGTGCTAACAAAATATCGATAGCGCCTCAGTCCATCACTAGTTCAGTTCGGCTGGAGTATTATTCAATCCGATTGCAAGGTAGATTTTAAATAGACACTGTATGCGTGCGGCGACAATGACGGCCGAATGCGGAATGAACAATAGAGTAAAAAGGAATGCGTAATAGAGTAACAAAGATCGAAACTTTCACATTTTTAATATTAGTAGGATGTACGTCAGAAAGGGGCCCCTCAAACCTACACTACACCCGTGTCACAAGTCTCGGGATCTACTCGGGATTTCTCTCTCTCACACACGATGGACCCGGCACCCCGCACGGTGAATCCATGCAATGCTAAGAAGATCGTCTCATATTCGTAAGATTCTGGTAGTGATACCACGGATATGTCATCCGATTTCATTGCAAAAAATAAAGATTTTCTTGTAGGTACCTATTTGAAAATGACTCCTTTGTTATCGGCCGCAGCAATCGTTGCGGTATACGACTGTGCTATCACCATCGCACCGCAGGCGTATCGCAACCACTGCGCAATCGGAGGACAACCACACACAGTCGCACCGCAGCTATCTCGCAAGCACACAACTACGCCTACCGCACCGTTTGCATACGTATGCCGCAGCTAGCGATAAGATCGCTGTCAGCATATACGGTTGATATTCTGTGATTTTGGATTCATTCACACGATACCTATATAATAACAAAAATCCTAAGGAACTAAAATAAAAATACTTAAATATGATTACTTAACTAAGATTTATAGAAGGAATTATTTTACTACAACGATTTGTCCAACTAACAGAAATCCTTCGTTCCCCATGACTAAAACATTTTATTTAAATAAAAGTGTGGTGTAAATTTGCCTTGCGTGTCAATATCCCATACACCCGGCCAAAAAAGGGGTGTTATAAGTTTGACGTCGATGTCTGTCTGTCTGTCTGTGTGTGTGTCTGTCTGTGGCACCGTAGAGCTCAAACGGATGGGCTGATTTCGATGCGGTTTTTTATTTGAAGGTTTATATCCGTGCGGATGTTCTTAGCTATGTTTGGTTGATATTGATTCAAGATGGCCGCCTCCACAAAATGGCGGACAAAATATTTCTTCACAACCTACCTCAATATGGGTATCAAATGAAAGGGTTTTACTAGTAGAATACTATACACTATAACAAATTTCAAATCCAAGGTGGCCGCCACCACAAAATGCTGAATTATATTATTTTATTCACTACTACCTCAATATGGGTATCAAATGAAAGGACTTGACTAGTAGAACGTTATACAGATAATCCGAGATCCGAGGTAGTCGGGGGTTAGTCAACATTTTTAATTTTGTTCTTGTCTATGAAACGGAGTCAAAAACAAGTTAGCAAAACGAATATCCGTAACAGTCGACACAGTATCTGAGCGTGAAGAAATCAAATCAATGCTCACCACTATTCTAAGCTTTGCTTCGATCAGGAGTGTACATTCCTGATCGAAGAAGCTTTGCTAAGATTACACTAGCACAGTATGTATGAAATTGGAGCGCAAATATGGTTTGGAATATAAGTATGCGTGACTACGAATATAGGATATTCGAAAATCAAACTTATTAAGGATTAAATTGTATCGCAATGAAAGTTTTGCAAGCAGTATTAGTTCTCGGCGACTTCTTCCGCCTAGGTTGATATAACACCCACACGACCCACAATTCGAAAACAGCAGGTCTACTACGAAGTCCGATAAACGATATATCGGCCGAAGTTATGGACGTTTTATACCACGAAACAATCGGTCGGTTGGTCTGATCGGGCGTTTCGTTCATCCCGACCGACACTAATTTGACAGTTTTTGTGTCATCAACCGACCGATTGTGTTTTGTGGTATAAAACGTCCATAACTTCGGCCGATATATCGTTTATCGGACTTCGTAGTAGACCTGCTTTTCTAGTGCATAAAACGTCCACGTCGGCTTAGCAGTTTATATATCTCTATAGTCCATAGTTATGCTGACATCTTGGAATTCCCAGTCAGTTCCCACAAGTCCTTTAATTGCAGAAAGAATGGCAACTATCATTTACTAGAAAAATCCGAGCCACAATTAGCAATTACTGAGTTCGTGGGAATCAGCCGGCCGAACAGGTCTGGAGTTAGTATGCAGGAAATAGACCAGTTTTTGTAGTTGGCGCCATCTCTACGACATCGGCTATGCATTTTTAAGACCAAATGGGACGAACAGTCACAATTTCTGTTCCGTTCTAGAATTACATAAAGTATTTAAATACTAAAATCGGCATTGATGGAGACCGTTGATCTGGACCAAACGTTATATAAAAACGAAAATAACAATGAAAGTATGTATAGATCTGACGTAAACTAATGATTATACGTACGGGTTTTTTGAAGGCATTGTTTTTTAAACAAATCGGTAAACGCATTTTAGGGTTCCGTAGCCAAATGGCAAAATACGGGGCCCTTATAGGTTTGTCCCCCTAGTCTAACTTCTAAAATAAGAGAAACGCCAAAAGTCCAATGAATGTATCGAACTACGAGTATGTTTGAGGCAAAGAGGATACATATTAAGGCTTGAGGTGCGGTGGTCAGCCCTTGCTTGCGTGACTAGTAGATACTAGTAGAGATGGTGGTGTTTCATTAATGACAGAAACACCAAGTGACATCTAATCATGTGTGAGCGAATTTATGAATGAGCCTCGAGTTTAATTTACAATTAAAATGGGGTGACGTTACGTTATTATAATTTGACAAAATATATTTTACACTGTATTTAGCAATTTTCTAGATTTATATTTAATTTAACAAGAATTGATTTGCACTTAACGTATCTCTCGTCTTCTTTTTGTGTCATCGATTCATTATTGAGTTATGTATTTAAAATCTATAAATTGATCATATAATTTTATATTTGTCTTTTGTTTTTGCTTTTATATGTATTTTTTTTCAAATTCTAATGACGGTTTTTTCAAATCAAATCAAATCAAATTATTTATTTGTTGTCTGTTTGGTGAATGCAAGGGAGGCTACTATGTCGCAGTGACATAGAGAAGGCGATCTGATCTATGGCCAGAGAGTTTACACAGTCACACTGTTCAACAAGAGGATCTGATGAGCGACAATGCATTCTACGATAGAGCATGCTTACCTTAGCCCTTTTTCTTAAACTTTTTCACAATAATGAACAATAACACTTATCCGCTGTGCGTTTCTTCTCTGTGTAAACCCACTCATAGCGTTGTGTGTAACTGTTCTTTGCACAACCCTTTTTAAATCCACGGAATGCTTTTCCGTCCATATAGAGAGGCGCGAAGCTGAGACGTGCCCTATTCGGCCGATCACATTCGGTGGAATTGAAATGGGAGTCCACGTGTCGACTTCGTTCCTCAGTGAAATAGCTCGGATATTTTTGATGATTTCCTGAAATCAGTCTGATTCGATGAAAAGGAAAATTAGAAGTTACTTTTCATGGAAATGACTTCACGTAAATGAGCAATGGTTACTTTTTTATAGTATAGAGTGATAAGGCGAACAGGACTTGTGCCTGATGGTGAGCAACATGCCAGCACAGTGACATGCAGCTATTGGAACACAAAGAGTACAAATCGTTACCTGGCACCTGTCACCAGGAGAGATAGAAGGTGTTTTATCTCTTAGCCCAGTAATTTCTCTCGAAATATTGCCCTTCATATCGGAGCGCAGTAATGTTTTCACACTACTGCTTGGCGGCAGAATAACTGGCAAAGGTGTGGGACTTCCCCTATCACTACAACAAATGATTACACAAAAACTATCTCGGTCTATTCTCGTACGTACAACATTTCCTTCGTTAAAATCGGTCGAGCCGTTTTGTAAGAGTATAAACAGAAACACCGTCACAAAGAAACACTAGATATTGTTATATTTTATGTTATAATGTTGTAAATGACTGAACGAAGTGTTCTATGAAGCGGAAACCGCAACGTTGAAGCCACGGTAAGGTTACATGGATTATTTATTACTTTATTGTAAAAACGTAGCAGATTTTAAACCGTTCAATATTGAGGAGGAAATGTGTCATCCGCCAACCCGCACTTGGCCAACGTGATGAATTATCAAACGGCTGTAAGCTCATGTGCATAGTTAAGGTGAAAACTGTAAATTGTTATATATTACGTATTTAAGTTTATTGTTAACTGTGTACTGTTTTGTATACCTAAATAAATAAACGGCTGTAAGCGCAAACCTGTTATTAATTTGTCAATAAAAAAATACAATTTATCTGTCTGTTATGTGTTATGCCTGTAGATTTGCCATTTGATAATGAAAATAAATCATGAGAAGTTTAGAATCTTAATAATTTACACATCAAACGTTTTATCTCAATTACCTATTGCTATTATCATAGGTTTAAATTGTAAAAAGCCTCTCTTCCCTTCTTCCTATCGATCCGATCTACGATTTATCAATTAACCTAAATTAAATCAAAAAACCTAAATTCGATGTCCATCTCGTGCTTATTTGAATTCTTTTGATATCCACACGAGAGGAGGGAAGGGTAATTTAATTAAGAAGTTGTAGGTATTTTTAGAGAAGTTTCGCCAGGTGTCCTCAGCGCCCCGGCCTCCCCCGGCGGTCGTGGAGAGGTCGCCTGTTAATTAAGTAACTCAAAACTGAAATATAATTTTTAATCATTATGAAATTTGTGAACTAAAATAATTATTCAAATGACAAATGATGTATTAATTATATTGATATACATTGAAAATTTTGCTAAATGTTTTATAGTAACTTAGAAAAAAATTAAGGTGAGAATATTTTATGTGAAAAAAAATTGTAAATTTAGACCTGTTAAAAAGATTCAGAGATGAGAACAGAAGCTTGAATAATCGAATATCGCGTGCACATCAGTTTCACGACCTCAAATTTCAAATCACGCAGGAGCCACAAGCTCCGTAATCGAAAATGGTTCGATCCATGTTAACGTGTCAATTTACAGTCGATTAGTAATATGAACGATTCGAGTTACCGTCAATTAGCGAATGATTCGCATGTCATATTGCACGCTCGTCTCAATCAACGACTATTCGTACTTATACAGATATTGAATATGTCCATATTAGTGGCTTCAAGTAACTTGTGAATAAATACATCCTAAATTGATGTGATGTTAAGGACAAACACACGTCTATTGACCAGTGGATAACACAGGTTTTGTTTGTGTTAAACTTACGTTAAGGTACTCAGACGAAATACCTTATTTTAGATCAAGAAATACGACACAAACGATAAAAACTAGAGCATATTCAAGGTAATTGAACGACACAAATACGGCTCTTATTCACTCTCAACTCGGAAACACCTAGGCCTCACAGCAAACAATTTAGTCTCAGCTTGTGGACACTATGGTCTCTTAATAAAATCACTCACGACTTGAAGACACCCCTGTCTAACCAAATGACTAACTCTCGATATTAAGACAACCAGGTCTCAGGAAACAATTCAATCTCAACTTTATGACGTCTAGGTCTGAGAAATCAATTTAATCTCGTCTTGTAGACACCCACGTCTCAGGAAACGATTCACTCTCGATTTAAAGATATCGATAATAAAGGTTTTTTGTAAAAAAACCGTTTCAAAGTGGACTCTATCTCGAGCCATTATAATAATTCGAGCATCACATTTCAGCAGTTCCGTTTTATGAAGCCGGCACCTAAAACACCAATTCCCTGAGCAGTTAAATTGAAAATTTCATTATGCTCTGAATAAGCTTTCGGCAGATTAATAAAACAGTGATAAAAGCTGTGGAAGCTCGCTAATCCCCAGTCTCGACTCGAATGCGATTAAGAATCGTTAATCGAACAGTCTGCTAAAATCTTAATCGATGTTGCGAATATTCGATTCGAGGGAATGTGATTGAAAGACGATGTTGTTCTACAAATCACGCATGGCGTAAGAATAAAGTGAATAAACATAGGCTGTTTCTTTACCTAGCTAAATATCGCACATCGTGGTGGTCACACACAATATGAGAGACTAGTGTCCCAAAAGAAGCAAAAGAAAATTAAAATTGAGTTTCACTACCAAAATGTGGTCTGCGTTAATTAAGCCTTTCGAGCCTATTGCCCTCAACCTTCGTAGTTAACGTTATGAAACACCAAACACATCTAAAACTTTAATTGTAGCTATGAGGCTCAAGACTTCAACCGTCGTATCTCCAAGGCTCACCCAAGGCCTCGAGCCATAACCGCCCACTTATTTTCCCACTGCTGGGACTCAGGATATTCTCTCGCAAGGGGAGACTCATGGACATAATACACCAGCTAACCAAGTCTGGATTGGCAGATAACGCACGACCTCGACATATTCTTGGTACATTGTTTTCTTTCATTTTCATTTGTACAATATTTAGAGATGCAAGCGGAATTCGAACCTACGAATTCAAACACTTTACCTTATGATCTAGCCTAACTACTAAGACCTTAATTAAGTATTGTGTGTTTGAGGGTGTGTGAGAGGGTGTGTGTGTGTGTGTGTGTATATATACTGACTGGCCACGTGGTTTAGTGGGTAGTAACTCTGCCTGCGAAGCCGAGGGTCGTGGGTTCGATTCTCACCCAGTGCAAATATTTGTGTGATGAATTCAAATGTTTGCACTGTGTCTGGGTGTTTCTATTTATAATAAGTATGTATTTAAAACTATATATGTATTATATCAGCTATCTGCCCGCCATACCACAAGCTTTGCTTAGTTTGGGGTCAGATGGTGTTGTGTGAATTGTCCACCAATATTTATTTATTTATATATTACATACTTATGTAAATATAGTGAGCTGCCACTTAATATTTCCTACTTGTTAAGTTTACATCAATCTTCTTCTTAAAATGTAATTTGATTGTGTTCCAGGTATTAATATATTTGTTACCACAACTTTACTAGACGTATTGTAACATGGCAATATTCCTGTACAATGTGTTCTTTTCTTACATAGGTATATCCCGGATATGAAGATACAACGGTTCGTGCGAACGATGTTTTGTAAAACTTGTGAAAGACAAAAAAAGAATACAATAAAATGCAGCTAATGTTTCAAAATGAAACTAAGATTAACTTTCATGTACCTGAACTCCATTTATGCGATCTAATTTTCGGGTTTCTAAGGCACAAAATCCTTGTAAGTTACGGCTAGTACCCATGACTATTTGATAAGGAGAGTCTGCAAATGTCGCAAAACAACCAACGCTTACTAAGCACTGCAGCCACTTGTTCCACCGTCCCAATCCAAACTCTATCAATTTGTAATAAGGTACAATATGGCAGGTGTCGGCACTGGCCCTGTGCCAAGTAAAATGGGGGGACGCACTTTTTCGTTTGTTTTTCTGATGCACGTTCGAATGGCCGAATATTTTCTCTTATATTTTATGGTTGCGTTTTGTGGTTATTCATCTTTGGTGTGTGAATTTGAAAGAGAGATTTGAGAAGTCGAAGATGGACGGAAAATTGGTTTAGCGCTCTACAGACGATACCCTGAAATCGGAGGAAATGACGAAAAAGGGGCGGAGGGGGCGTGATAAATCACTTATCAAAAAAATCGGGTCCGATTTCAGCCAGTGTTGTCAACCATACGATTTAAATCGTATTTATACGACTTTTTGGCTATAGTACGATATACGATCGAGTAATCGAAATCGTACACAAAATATTTTTTCAATTCAATTCATTTATTCATACCATAAATTCATAAGAACACTTGGTAACGTCATTTACAAAAAGGCAAAGAATCTGTGTACATAATATGATAAAATAACAACGTCAAAAAGAACAAAGCAGCTGTAAAGGGCCTAGTCAATTACATGCAGCTGTAAAAAGGCTTTGTCGAAGACAATATAACAAATAATCAATACACACAGTATACAGATACTACTTTAGTACAAACAATGTAACATCAAAAGTCTTAAAAATCTATTATTTTACCTTATTACAAGATTCTAATTTCGACACATTTCTCTTCCATACGTTACTATCTTTAACAAAGTCGTCTATATTATAATATGCCTTGCTCAATAGGTAGCTTTTATTTCATTTTAAACTTGGTTTCATTGAGGCCTTCCACTTGTACAGGGATTGCATTATGGAAGCGAATACCATTACATTTGAAAGAGTTATTTGTTTTCTGAAGTCTGCACTTAGGAAATACAATTTTGTGTTTATGGTGCGCTTTTGGATTCAGATCAGTTAATTTCTGCAGACGACTTCGATTTTTTCTTACATACATTATACATTCATAAATATACAATGAAGGGACTGTTAATATGTTAATAGTTTTGAACATCTCCCGTACTGATTCTCTAGGTGATAAATTATATAGACCACGGAATGCTCTTTTTTGCAATACGAAAACAGAGTTTCTGTCCGCAGCCGAACCCCATAATAAGATCCCGTAGGACATAATACTGTGAAAGTAGCCAAAATAAACAAGCCTAGCTGTTGCAACGTCTGATATTTTTTTAATTTGACGAACTGCGTGGGCAGCTGAACTGAGTCGATCAGCTAGTCTCTCTATGTAAGGACCCCATTGAAGCTTTGAATCTACTGAAATACCCAGAAAACAAGTAGATTGTACAGATTCGATAAGTTCATCCTTCAGTCTTATATCAAGTTTACCGCACATTACATTGCAGAGTGTGAACTTTATACATTTCGTTTTAGTTGGATTAAGTACTAGATTATTTGCATCAAACCATTTGTACGCAATGTCCAAAAGTACGTTTATTTCAGTGAAATCGTTTATTCCTCTCTTAATTTTGAATAGAAGTGATGTATCATCGGCGAACATAACTATTTCTATATTTTTATGTTTCTTTATCATAAAAGGTAGATCATTAACGTATATAAGAAACAAGAAAGGTCCAAGTATGGAACCTTGTGGTACACCCATTCTTATAGGCGACTCATTTGATTGCACACCGTCAACATCGACTATTTGTACACGGTCTTTAAGATATGAAGAAATGAAATTTAGAGCTGGTTTCGAAACCCCATAAAACTGCAGTTTCTTTAAAAGAGTGTCATGATGAACACAGTCGAAAGCTTTTGATAAGTCACAAAATACTCCCAGAACGTCATGATGATCTTCCCAGGCTTTCAATATATAATTAGTTAGTTCAATACCTGCATCGGTAGTGGAACGTCCTTTTGTGAATCCAAATTGGTTACTATGTAATAGATTATTAATATTAAAGTAAGATAAAAGTTGCTGGAGAACAAGTTTCTCGAATATTTTGCTGATGCAAGGCAAAACCGAGATGGGTCTGTAGTTTCCAAGTTCGTTTTTGTCTCCAGATTTAAACAGAGGTATCACTTTACTATATTTCATCATGTCAGGAAATGTACCATTTTTATACATTCGTTAAATAATTCTGCTAAATATGGGGCAATGTTATTAATAATCCCTCAAGTACCTTAACAGATAATCCCCATAAGTCCTCTGTATTCTTAACTTTAATATCTTTGAACGTTTTAGTATTGCAGTGGCAGTAACATGATGAAATTCAAATGTAGATGAAGGACAATCAACATTTTCTGTCAACAATTTTTTTCTGCAAGAGGGAGACGAAGTTAGATGTTTAGTTGTCTCTAATGGAATATCAGCAAAATAAACCTTGAAGGCATCTACTATGTCCGATTTTTTCGTAGTGACTTTTTCGCCAATCCGAAGTGCGCTCATCATTTCACGACTTTTAATTTTCCAGACTCATTGTTTATTATCTTCCACGTGCTTTTTATCATATTATTGGAGTTTTTAATTTGATCCCGTATAAATATTGCTTTTGCTCGAATACATACATTTCTAAAAATACTTGAATATCTCTTAACATATAGTTTTGTGGCATCATCGTTGCAGTATGTCTTTAGTTTGTATAAATTGTAAAGATTGCTTCGACTTTTAATAAGACCTGGTGTTGCCCATTCGGCAAACTTCGGTTTTGCGTTAATATCAACAAATTTGGTATGTAAAATATTATTAAATTGTGTACTCAGCATTTTAAAAAACTCAGAATAATTATGATTAGGATCATCAATTGTCATAATGCAAAATTTGTTGGAAAAATGATTAGTTATCGCGGTATTTAAAGCTGACATGCGGGACAATGTAATGGGTCTAACAAGAACTTTCTCTTCCGCCCTTTTTATACAGGCCGGAAGAGAAATGCTCAAGCCCCTATGGTCCGAACGCAAACAATCCAGGACCTCAGAATGAAAGTATTCACAGTTTACAAAAACATTATCAATGCAGGTTGCAGAACAACCTTTCTTAGTTACTGCGACCCTAGTGGGTTCAGTGAACACTTTTGTCAAATTAAAAGATTGACATAACATTAATATGTTGCTCTTGTTACGAGATTCCGAAAGTATATCTGTGTTGAAGTCTCCACACATCACAATCTGTTTACTTTTCTCAGATATTCTACTCAATGCTTCTTCTAAAGTAGTTAAGAAGATCTCAATTTCGGCACTAGGTGGTTTATAAACACATAAAACAACATATCGATCCAATTCTACGCAAGCTAGTTCACAATGTCGTTCAACAGTTATATTTTCTACATCTTTTCGAGACTTATATTTCACATTATTGCTAACAAAAATTATGCAACCACCTCCTATTGCCAATTTCCTACAGTATATACTACCTATTGAATAATTATTTAGGCTAAAGTTCAATTCACATTTCGATAGCCACGTCTCAGTGAAACAAATTACATCGTATTTGTGTGAGCTTTCCAAGAATAGCTCTATTTCTTCTAGTTTACCTAACAGCCTGTTTATATTCTGGTATAAAATATAAACGGTGTTCTTTTGAACCATCTGAATAACATTATTTGTTCGTTTATTGCAAGGGGGCCTAGTTTGTTACGACGCTTTGTTGTAACATAATGAGGCCTCTCTGTTGTCAAGGATTTCAGTTTAAACAGACACTGTTGGTTGTCACAATATTTGTCAAGTTTTGAAATTTCCTTGTTCGCTCGTTTGACAATGTAAAACAATCAGTTTAGCAATTTTAACTTTTAAGTGTCGGGCTAAGAACTGTTTTCCATTAGACAATACAAAATTGTGTATAAAATTATTAATATCAAATAATATAAAGTCACCGCCTTTGTTTGAAATAAGGTTGTGTAAAATAACATTCAAAGAATATATTTTTTGGTTTTGTCTATCACTCAAAGATGTTGAATAAGGAAATGTACATAATACAATTTTGCCAACTTTACCGGAACTGTGAAAATCCACTAATGATTCTATACAATTTATAAGATCTCTTTTTGTGGTACTCAATGAGTTACCCATCATTATTACAACATCTGACTTTTGTTTAAACTTACTGACCACAACTTTGTCTATTAGCTGCTGAAAATTTATATTTGGTATACACGTGTTGGTCAGTTGGTTATTAGTATGTACATGATTGAAAACATTTCCCAACCCAACGCCAATCCCGTCGCAGAAAAGTTCAGTTCAGTTCAGTTTTTCTTAACTTATCTTGAAATAAATAACCAGTTATTCTACCCCGAAGCAGTGATGTGGAAACATTACTACGTGCCGGTTCAAATGGCAATGCTTCCAGTGAAATTACCGGGCATAGAGATAAAACATCTCTGGGTGACGAGTGCAGTGCAGTGCTAGGTAATAATTTAGACTCTTGATGTTCCAATACCTGCGTATCACTGTGGTTTTTTTTTGTAAATAGTGACGAGACGAGCTGGACATATGCCTGATGGTAAGCAACATAGGTATGTTGCTTACCATCAGGCATGGCAGGCATGTGGCAGGTGCCACATAACGGCACAGTGACACGCAGCTCTTGGAACATGAAGAGTCCAAATCATTACCTAGCACTGCACTGCGCTCGTCACCCATATATCTGAGATGCTATATCTCTAAGCCCTGTAATTTCTCTGGAAACATTGCCCTTCAATATGTCTGCACATTACTGCTTGGCGGTAGAATAACTGGCAAAGGTGTGGTACTTCCCAGCCGGACTCTGCTAAGAGTCCTACCACTACCAAAAAAATGTGATGTTATGTGGCAGACATGTTGCTTACTATCAAGCACACATGTCCTGCTCTTTTATAGAAAACAGTGACAAGCACTCTTTTCTATAAAAAGTGTAGGTATGTTTTATCTTTAGTTGATATATGTTACGACTCTTTTATTGTAGAAATTAAATGAAACCAGCGTAGCAATTCTAAACCCAGTCGGATTGATCCGACACCGAATCTCACATCTCGGTCTTTGTTTTATCTGTTTAGAATTACAGAAGCAAGGATTGTCATTTTGAATTTGAGCCGTTCGGATTGCGCCTAGTACCACTACGCAGTACTACTTTTATCTGCAAAATTAAATTGATATCACCATCAATGAATATCGATCATCTCCTCTGGGCGATACTGAGTTCATCTGAACATTTCTTTCATTTCATTCACAGCCCACGAAAAATCTGTGTGTGCGCTACAACAAGTTTTCAAAAAACATCCCTAATGTTTTTGTCTATAATTCATGATGTTTTTACAACCAGTTTTTAACCTAAGTCTCTCTTTTCTCAGTAGTAAGTGCCATGGCAACACCTATGTTTTTGTTTTAAGTAGGGAATGTAATATCGGAAAGTTTTCAATTCCTGCACTGAATCATGATAGTAAATACCCAATATCGGAATTCCGGAACAGCTTCGAAACTGGAAAATGTATTTGGATTTTACCTACAAAATTTATTAATATTTATGCTTACTCTTTATTGACACATTAAAAAAGGCACAGCAAAACTCAACAAAACATTGTAAAGTACTGCGACAGTGGGCGGCCTTTCCACTGAAAGCGATCTACTCCAGCCAACCTTAGGACGGAAAAGAATATGTAAAATAGTCAGAATATGGGTGCGCAAACATGAACAAAAAAACGGAATGAAAGACACAATAATAATAAAAACACAATATAATGATATTGTAGTTAGTTAATCTTATACAACAATACTAGTAGGTACTTAATTATTGATGTATAATACCAATACTAATTAATACGATTATAAATAAATGTAATGCGATTACAACATAAATAAAAAACGCCTGTAATTGCATAAGTAGTAAATTTTCCAACAACAAGTCTACAATTTTAACAAATATAATTGTTAAACATATTTTTCAAATTGTTCAGTGAAGGAGAATGCCTGATGTGCACGGGCAATTTATTCCATAACTGAGTCGCCCGCCCTGCAAGTAAACGATATGCCATCGAACATTTTAGTTAAAGCAGAAGGTTAAAGCAGGGGCCTTTAGGGAAAGACTGATTTTTGACCTAAAAGGAAGCTTATGGTAATTATGTAAAGATTTAAAAGTTCTTTGAAGTAGGAGAATGGTGGGGTTAAACAAATCCAGTTCAATAATTTTGGAGCCGCTCAGGTTTATTTTAATAACTTATCGCGTGTGTGTATCGTTAGAAAAGAAGTTGGTAGTCAAAATACCGATATTGTAGTAACGATATTAAAGTGTTTCAATTTCGGAATTTAAGTATCGAAAAAAATCTCCAAGATTTCGGAATTGCGGAATACACGCCCTAGTTTTGTAAGTTGTAAGTCTATCATAACTTGGAACAATTATAAATGTATGAAATTTACACGGTCCATGTCAAGAGCACAGTATGTATAGCTTCTCTTTCTTTCACTGTTATATCAAAGTATCTACTTAAGTCTGTGGTCATGTCCGTCACATTGCTTGTATTGTGTTTCGTGTATTTTAATCGAGGAGCTTAATAGAAAAAAGAAGAAGAAATAGAAGTTGAATAGAAGATATTGCATAATTAGCATTATTGCATGTTAGCATTTAGCAGTGAATACGTTTTACTACAATGCCGCCGAAAAGATGGTCTATAATAAATTTGAAATTTGCGGAAACCAGATAAAATGTAAGTCAATAGATAGAATAGATAGGAGTTTTCGGCACGGTTCTTTTGTGCTAATCGTAAGCGAATAAGATTTATGTCAACTACGACAACATAGGGATGTGCCGCGACAAAAGTATGACCCTTCCACAACTAGTATTTTTAGTTAGTACAGAATAAATACGTGTGTAAAGAAGTAGGTTACTCTTTAAAATAGTATTTATATCCATGTTGACTCACTATTTGAAGAAATTTTTTGGAATTTAAAATTGTTCCTGTTCCTATATACCTACAGTCGATTTTTGGTCAGGTTGACTTCAAGCAAGACATCAAGCTGTTGGCCAAACCGCGAATCAGTTAACGTAGTATAGGATTTCGAGATACTAGATGGAATGACTATACATGAAAAGCAATTGATGGCGGTAGCAGACGTAAGACCAATGATTGGGTTGAGAAGCATATTATTGGAGACGCCTATGTCCAGAAGTGGACGAATACAGACTGATGATGATGACATTTTTTACATTGTACATAGTAAAAATGAAAAAATTTTAATAGCCCCAACAGTATTATCCATTAGAAACACACAAATTTGTTGCCCATCATAATCCTACAAATATTATTCATAAACTAACTAAACTAAAAGGTAAGATAAGGTGATACAAAACATTTTAAAAGTTGACCTGTACAAACTGGCCTCTTCTTCTAGAAGCATGCAATATGTCTGGCAACACAGTTTCTACTGGTCTGAATTTATACAATGATAATAATAGTCAGCTGATAAAGTCTAAGTTATTCCAGACTATAATCCAACTGTTTTCGCAATTTCAACCGATCCGATTTCAAATTTTATAATAGGCAATAGCATTTTACGATATATAATATAATATCATATCATCGGGCATCTCTTTACCAATTTAGGCGATTTGTCAATCTGGTATTGTTTATTCATTGTGGCATTTGCGTGTTGATCATAATTGTTCTTTGATTTATATCCGCGTTTTTTTGTTCTTTATTAGCTGTATATTTATTTTTCTATTGTATTGTAAATATAAAACGTAGTTTACCAAACAGTTTTTCATTTCCACTAGAAACTTTATTTAAGTCTAATATTGCATATATTATTATGAAAATTAAATAATTTGTTAGGTTGGTATTGAACAGACATGTAAACTGCTGTTATTGGTTTGTACTGAGTGCCGACTCCTACGTAGTAATTACATACTCTTTGCTCTGATCGACGACCAGTCCGTTGTACAGCCAGTATCGTACTGACTGATTTGTACGTGTGTAGAGAATACCCAATTTTAGTGCTCCACTACATCTACGTCATAACCTCCGATTTCAGGGCATCGTCTGTAGAGCGCTTAACGTTGATTTTAGAAGTTGGAATGACAACAGGAGGAAGGAGGAGTGCGTCATTGCTTTTCCTATGTATTTCGAGAGATGGATCCTCAGCTAAAGTAATTGAAATGTTAATGTTGATGTTGATGTGTGAGGAACAATAGGGTGTTCCTATGTATAATAAGTATGTATTTAAAAACTATATAAGTATTATATCAGCTGCCATCACACAAGCTTTGCTTAGTTTGGGGTCAGATGGTGTTGAATGTGTGAATTGTCCACCAATATTTCTTAATGTTAACCATAACTTCCCTTTTACTTTAGTAGATGGTTTCATGCTTGATGTTCCAAAATCTCGAATGAGGAGATTTGAGTCCTTTGTAATAAGAACGTCTAGGCTGTGGAATGCGTTGCCTGAGTTATGATTTTCCAATTAATAAAGCGTTGGTGTTCGAGTCAATAGTGAATCAGTTCCTTCTAGGTAAGCACACTACATCGTAGACCGCATTATCGCTTTACATCAGGTAGGATATCGGTCAAGTGCAAACCTATTATTTTTAAAAACCCTTTTTGCGGACTTCAGCTTTTTTTCTTTACTAAATATATATTGGCACTTGACCGCCATCTCGCCTTATGTTAAGCGCCGAAGCGGTCTACGATGGAGCGTGTTTACCTAGAAGAAGAACTATCTGAAACATGCCTGACCCTATATAATGCATACTTAACCCTTTATCCGTCGTAAGTTCTATACTACACAAGGTTCGTTAAAATGGGCGTCCCAAGTTGAGACTCCCAACTTACCTCGTCATCTATTATCACCACGTGAAGGAACTACCAATACACTATTCTGATTACAGCAAACCTAATTCCCGTCCGAGCCCGGGCCGCGTCCGGGACGTGACTAGATTCAGTCCGGGAACGATTTATTGAAATTGCCAGTGGACAGAGGGTAATCCAATCAATCGACCCATCTGCGTCTTGGACTCCAGAGGACGTCATCTGCAGAGATATTAGTTCATACAAATACCTGAATATTAGATCAAACGATGTACCTATACAATACGTAATGTCTGTAATCGTGCAGGCAAATACGACAAAGTTTTTGTAGTTTTAATATAAGATATGTAAAAATGAAAGAGACTAGATTCTGCAACACAGGCATTGGCTAGTGCAGTCTCTAGGGGTACGCCACAAAAATATTTTTCTTTTTTGTCACTTAAAAATATATATATATATATATATATATACAATATATATATATATATTTACATCCTCCCAAACAATTAGCCGTCCTCTGAAGGAAAAAGTGCATTTAAACTGGCTTCCACCTGCTTTTGGCGTCCGCATACTGGACGCCACTTTTATAGCCATTGCCATTTACGTCCTATCGGTCCTGACTAGCCGTAGGACAAATATCGACAGAAGCCAAAAAAACTCTAAAATGGATTCAATAATATATTAAAAAGTTCGTGACGAAATCTCAGCGCAGGCGAGGCGCTGCTGTCGCGCGTATATTCTCAGCCGTATAACTCGGAGATTTCCTGACTATGGATCCGCGTATTTGGCGTCCGCAAAGAACTGCGACGTTGCCAGCTCGCAACAATAGATCACATAATATTTATCACGGACTGAAATCAAAAAAATAATATTAGCCGTAGGTGGTGTTGTACGCGTTGCGTATTATTAGAAGTCCGACTTTATTTAAACTTTCAAAAAGTTGCAAAAAATAAATGATGTATTATTGGAATGTATTAGATATAGATAGAAGATGAATTATCGAGGACTTCGGAGAAGAAAAATAATATCTTATACGGACGCTCAATAGCTATATACGGACGTCCAATAGCCATTTTTTTAATTATTTAATAGGTTTGCACTTGACCACCATCTCGCCAGATGTTAAGTGACGATGCAATCTACAATGGAGCGTGCTTACCTAGAAGAAAACGATTCACTCTCGATTTGAAGACACCAATATTGTAACTATAAGGGAAAACCCACTGAGGCAGCGCATTCCACAACCTAGACGTTCTTGTCACAAACGTGGAGTCAAATCTCTTCGTTGGTGTTTTCGGAATATCAACCATGGAACGATGTCACTTTTTTTGAGATACGAGAAGTCTGATAGAAAAAAGGACAAGATGGTATTAGATCATGTAGATCAATTGCACACTCTCCGAAGTATGACCGGTATAAAACCGATAAGCTAGCAATTTTGCGGCGATGATCAAGACTTTGGAGTCTTTTACGCACATGAGTGTCATTGCCTATGAGCCTTTCGGCACGTCTCTCAATCGATTCCAAAGTCTCCAGCTGATGCTTAGCCGATCCATCCCAAAGGTGCGAACAGTACTCCATACAGGAGCGTATCTGTGCTTTATTTAACGTGAGCAACTATTCAGAATTGAATCTGCATGTCTATCTGAATGGTATCTTCGCACCTTTGAGAGAATACCTAGTTTTTGGTGGCTAATTTAGCCTTAGACTCAATATACGTGCTAAAATTGAGTGTCGACGATAAAGAGAAGAAATATACGGACGCTCAATAGCTATATACGGACGTCCAATTGCTATATACGGACGCTCAATAGCTACATACGGACGTTCAATTACTATATTATACGGACGCTCAATAGCTATATACGGACGTCGAATTACTATATACGGACGTCGAATTACTATATACGGACGCTCAATAGCTATATACGGACGTCCAATTGCTATAAACGGACGCTCAATAGCTGTATACGGACGTCCAATTGCTATATATGGATGTCCAATTCAAATCCAGTGAGATATTTTCCCACCGGGGACGTCAAGAGAAGTTGTTTAAAAAATGTTTCTTCATACTGCCAGTAATTCCCATTTGTCCCTCGTCATTTCTCATCATCATCAGCCGCAAGACGTCCACTGCTGAACATAGCCCTCCCCTCTAGATTTCCACAACAAACCGTCCTGCGCAACCTGCAACCAGCGGTTTCCAGCGACCTTTGTGAGGTCATCTGTCCAAATAGTGGGAGTCCGTCCAACACTGCGTCTTCCGGTTCGTGGTCGCCTTTCGAGAAACTTTCTTCCCCATCGGTTGTCAGTTTTGCGAGCGATGTAGCCAGCCCATTGCCACTTCAGCTTTCTTATTCTGAGCTATGTCGGCCACTTTCGTTCTTTTGCGAACATCCTCATTACGGATTCTGTCGCGTAGAGATACTCTAAACATAACTCTCTCCAAAGCTCGATGTGTAACTTTGAGTTTCGTGTTGAGGCCTGCAGTTAAGGACCACGTTTTGAGTCTTGAGTCTTTGTCGAAGTTGGAACTACCTATTTAGATCTTTTGACCTAAGTAAACATATTCGCCAATAACTTCGAGTGTTGTATTGCCAACAATAACCGGTACAGGTGTGAATAGTTTCGGAGATATAACACCTCCCTGCTTCACGCCTTTCTGTAGCTGGATATGTTTTGTGCACTGATCCTGTAATCGGACAGACATTGTGGCTTTGCTGTTATACACTTCAACGCTGGAAAAACTGAAGCACTGCCTAGGTTTCGATGAAATCGAAGGCTTTCTCATAGCCCATATACGCTATACATCATTATCTGTAGCCTGCCCATTGCCATTTCAACTTGCTAATTTTAAAAGCTATGACGATGACCTTCATTCTTCTGCGGATTTCCTAGTTGCGGGTTTTGTCACGCAGCGAAATTCCAAGCATAGCTCTCTCCATTGCCCGTTGCGCAACTTTGAGTTTGCATATCATGCCAATATGCAATAGTTGGCGACCACGTCTCAGTACCATAATATCATCACTGGTAACACACACTGATTGTAAACTTTCGCCATGAGAGTTTGTGATATTTCTGGCGAGAAGATGTGATGCCAAACACTGCCCATCCGAGTTGAATTCGTCGGCTGACCTCCTTGTCAAAGTTTGATCTGCCTAACTGGATCATCTGACCTAGATAAGCGTAATGGTCGCCACTTTCGACACTGCCGTTTCAAACATGGACCGGTCTCTGAGCACTGAGCCAAAGTCATAATGACTATATCGTCGGCAAATCGAAGGTGGGTGATGTATTTGCCATTAATGTTGATACCATATCCGTTGTATTTTAAAAGCTGAAAAATATCCTCCAATGCAGAGGTGAACAGTTTCGGAGAGATAACGTCTCCCTGTCTCCCCTTTTTGCATTTGGATCGGATTTGTGCATTGGCCCTGAAGACGGATAGACATGGTGGCTTTGTTGGATAAACACTTTAACACTTCGATATACCTACGCTATACATAGTAGCCGATTATACTCGTCGGTTTTCTGTATAATCTGCCGAAGTGTATGGATATGGTCTGTGGTACTCGTACTACAGTATTTTATAAGTAAGTAAATTTTATAAGTATTATATCAGCTATCTGGCCGCCATAGTACAAGCTTTGCTTAGTTTGGGGTCAGATGGTGTTGTGGGTGAATTGTCTACCAATATTTTTGGAAACCGGCTTGTTTGGGTGGCTGGAAGTCGTCAAACCTGCGTGCGAAACAATTCGTGATTACTTATAAACGTGGGTCAGAAGTGAGATGGGTATGTATTTCTTCAACAAAGTGATGTCACCTTTTTTTGTAGAAGAGCACAACCACACTTCAGCTCCACGCTTCTGGCGTATTACCGTCAAGTATGACGGAGTAGAACAGCTCCTGAAGGACTTTAAGTAACCGTTTTCCACCCGCTCTCAGAAACTCAGCACCCGTTTGTTTCTACTAGGGATAAATGTGTGGAGACAAATGGGAATAATCCAGTATGGCGCAACACGATTGGCAGAAGTATTTCTACCATACAGTAGCTCGTTGCCAAACATAACTGCTTCACATAGCGCCGTATTTTTATAATTAAAGTGGCCAGGCTATTGAACATCCGTATACAACTATTAGGCGTCCGTATATAGATATTGAACGTCCGTATATCATATAGGACGTCCGTATATTACATTGGACGTCTGTATATAATATTGGTTCAGTCCATGTCAGGATACAATCCCGATTTTATCTTATTTACATTTGTGTTGATCCACAAATGAGGTTATTACGTACCTATTGTAGTGGTAGGACTCTTGGCAGAGTCCGCCTGGGGGAAGTACCATACCTTTGCCAGTTATTCTACCGCCAAGCAGTAATGTGCAAACATTACTTTGTTCCGGTTTGAAGGGCAATGTGTCCAGAGAAATTACAGGGCTTAAAGATATAAAATCTTAGATCTCTGGGTGACGAGCGCAGTGCAGTGCTAGATAATGATTTGGACTCTTCATGTTCCAATAGCTGCGTGTCACTGTGCTGTTATGTGTCAGGCATGTTGCTTACCATCAGGCACATGTCCTGATCGTCTCGTCACTCTTTATTAAAAAAACCAAAACCTACTTGTCTTAAATTAATAAAAAATAAATAAAGATATTGGTGGACAATTCACACACTACACCATTTGACCCCAAACTAAGCAAAGCTAAAAAAATATGACTAAACAAACATGTACATATACAAACTGTACATTTATGCTTGTTATTCTAGATAATACCTGCGATTATTGGTGTAAAAATCTCATAAATAGGAGCTTAATTTTTTTTATCTTATTAAGTAATTGTTTATTACTAAACTTTGTCAAAATCACAATTCATTCATCTGTGATCGTTCACAACAAGACGCCTTATAACAATTTCAATACCCTAATATTGTGAGAATAAATTTGTAGATAGATAATAATAAAGAATATAAAAATATCGGGCATCCGTATAACTATAGATCTTACGAAATTGAAGTAAAAGAAAGAGAAAGTAAATCTAAACTAGCTGGCAACGTCGCACTCACAAATGCCGTTCATCCTATGCAGACGCTAAATAGTCGACGCCATTGGTAAATCAAGATCAATATATCCAGGACGTTTATAATTAATGACCATGGTTCGGGGTTCCAAAATGTTGCGGCACGAACGTAAGAGGAATATCGCGAAAAATAAAATTATCAGAAAACGATGTATCCCACGGAGCTGGCAATCAAAAAACTAAGCAATATTCATTAAGAGATGTTAAAATAAGCAAGAGGAACCGGAGGACGTCGTAATGATGCACGACGTGCATGACGCCAAAAATATTGTAGGATGTAAATATATATATATATACAATATATATTTTTAAATATTAATTTATCATATTCTGGACTGAATTTTTTTAGGCAACCCATTTGCAATATATTTATTGACATATTAAATTACATATAAAACACTTTTCATCCAATAATCAGCTCGGTGAAGGTCGTTGTATAGCGGGATCTTAGACTACGATATTCGTAGCTTGTTCTCTGTAGTTGCACATACTCTCGCGTATTACATTGTGTATGCTCTTTGCGAACTAGAAGCGATGTTATATATGCGATGCTATGACACAGTGGGTCAGGGATTGTCGCTACCATTACAAATTCTCTTTGAATTTCAGGTTCCGTATCTGGACTGCTACGATAACGTCCATTGCTCACTATATATACTATGATATATACTGATGGTGATGTATTGTAGACCGATTGTAGTCCCGTCTAATACTTTGTGTAAAATATGTTGTTTGAAACTTCTTACATGTATATTTTGTATATGTACAATTAAATTGTAAAAAACCATCAGATTATATTGTAACGTCGTCAGATTACAAACAAACCTAACCTACAGTGAGATCATAATCTCACGCGTTAGATTATAATCTGATGGTGTTGACAATTTTAAGTTGACTTAAATACAATTTTAGCAGTAAATGTTCGGTAATAGTTCCTCCATGTTTAAACGCCATTCTCATTGTGGTACCTTATATTAGCGGGTCAATTGCTTAATGTGATTTTTGAAAATAAAAATAGTTATATAGATAGAAGGAAATTACTTAGAAATTGATATAGTTTATTTCCAAACAGAATACAGTACAAGAGAATAGATATATTTCGTAAATACATTGTTTTATATAGTCGTAGTTTAGAATGACGAGACTAGCAGGACATGTCCCTGATTATAAGCAATACGACCGCCACATAAAAGGACAGTGCTACGCAGCTATTGGAACATGAACAGTCCAAGTCATTACTAAAATAAATAAATATTGGTGGACAATTCACACACAACACCATCTGACCCCAAACTAAGCAAAGCTTGTGTGATGGCAGCCAGATAGCTGATATAATACTTATGTAGTTTTCAATACATACTTATTATACATAGAAACACCCAGACACAGTGCAAACATTTGAATTCATCACACGAATATTTGCACTGGGTGGGGATCGAACCCACACGACCCTCGGCTTCGCAGGCAGAGATACTACCAACTAAGCCACTAGGTCAGTCAATTTAACTTACTTACTTAACACTCCACTGCGCTCGTCACCCAGAGATATAAGATGTTTTAATCGAGTAAAAAGCTGTTAATATGATACATACAGACACCCCAATTTTATTTATTTGTATGAATAAAACGCCAATACACTGGGAATGTATTATATGTATGTAGATGTACATACGTGTGGGAACTGAACCTACGATTCCGACTTTGTGTGTAGTTATTAAACTGTCACGATTTTAACTTACTTATATTGTTTTTTTTTTTAATAATGAGTGTCGAGACGATCAGGACATGTGCTTGATAGTAAGCAACATGCCTGACACATAACAGCACAGTGACACGCAGCTATGAAGAGTCCAAATCATCACCTAGCACTGGACTTATTAGGCCTTGTGTAATGTTTTTAAGGTTAGTTGGTACATCGAGCAACTCGATCTTCCGCGCAAGCACAGAAGGGAGTAGCCTTAGCAAAAAAATACTGTTCAAATCTTTCTGTCATTTCTTGCGGGAAAGGAAAGTTGCACACTAACGCAAAACCGCACTATTACATACAAAACATACCTGTACCGATCCAGTGCCGATCATACTCACACAGGCAAATCACTAACACATAAAAATAAAGCACCATTCACAAATCTAGCCCCGCCCACAGCCACAGTATATTATCAAACTCCATGGTCCACGCGGACTTGTACTTTGACGGAGGGGAAAAATTGTGTACGCCTACCGTGTTGCTCACTGGGTTAGTATGTAGACGCATTACCTACTCAATAGCCAATCAATACTGCTATTTATACAGTACTAGATAGTAGACTATGGATGGGGCTATAGGAAAGTAACCTGAGTAACCTGAGCCTTGTAAACAGTGGGCTGGCCTTGACAGCGCTCGACGCACCCAAATGTCGTCGCTAATCGATACCTCTGTTTATAGAAGACACCGTACCAATGGATTAACACCTTTTTTAGCTATTATGGGCTTACAGTTGACTGTCCGATGTTAAGCGATGATGCGGTCTACGTTGGAGCGTGCTTACTCAGAAGAAACCGAGTCACTTTCGACTTGAAGACCATCGAGAAGATATTGCAACTATCGAGAAAACCGTACTCACACAACGCTTTGTAAACCCTAGACGTTCTTAAGACATATACCACCCTTGGAATATCTTCTTTACAACAAAAAAAGAATCATCAAAATCGGTTCATAAACGACGAAGTTATCCGCGAACACACATAAAAAAAATAAAAAAATATACGGTCGAATTGAGAAACCTCCTTTTTTTGAAGTCTGTTAAAAGTAGGGTCAATTCTTTTCGTTAGAGTCTTGGATCGGCAACCGTGAAACGTTGTCGCTTTTTCGAGGAACAAGCAGTCTGATAGAAAAAAGTGTTATTAGATCATGCAGATCAGTTTCACACTCTCTGATATAAAACCCAATGAGCTATCAATTAGTGTTTTTTAAAATAAAAAGAAGTTAGAACGTTATTAAGAGATGAAACAATTTATAAAAGTCTTCTATAAATTGATACCATAAAAAATAATTAATCTGTCATACAGCGACATAAGGTGTTTTATCTTAATGCCCTACCCTATAGTTTTACTGGAATCATTGCCTTTCAAACTGGAACACAGTGATTACACTTTACTGGTGGTAGAATAACTGGCAAAGGTGTGATACTTCCCCAGGCGGACTCTGCAAAGAGTTCTACCGCTACAAAATGCTCTATCTATATACAAACCAGTAAAATCATACGCCAGGAGCTTATGTCGTAATTTGGAAACACCCTCCTGACCTTGGCAGTCGGGCTGAGCCCAAATGTCACCGCTGATCGATACCGATCCGTCACTCGGAAGTCCGCCGTTAACGGCGTGTTCAAAACATTTAACTGCCCTCATGGCTCACTTGGTAGCGACGAGGCGTCCGTGGCTAGTCTACTTATAATAATATACTTAAAAGATTCGATCCTTACCTATAAAACTGACAAAAAAACGACATTGTTCATTACAATTGTAATAAAAACATTATATAATGCTTGACAGTTTTCTGTACGATAATTGTTAATTACTAGCTGTACCCTGCCACGCTTCGCTGTGGCACATTGTGATGCACAAATTACGTTTATTTCCTATGACACTACCGCTTGGCACTACTGGTACTGGTACATGGGAAATTTTACTTTCCCGTGGCACTACTGCTCTTATTGGCTGATTAAACGCCTACTGTAAAATATCCCGAAAACAATCATTGATGCCGATTATATATCATTCTAAAATTTCAGCTCAATCGGTCCAGTACTTTTTGAGTTTTTGAAGCGTAGACAAACCAACATAACATTTAAAAAAATGTTATATATGGAAGATTATGGTACAGTAAAATGTTAATTTCAAACTTTGAAAATGTAAACAATTTAAGCTCTTTCTTTTTTATTTTATTAATTGACGTGTAAATTGTACATTTATGAAAAAATAACTTTAACTTTGAATACCCAGAGATAATATTTGTGTGATGAATGCGGGTATTGTAAATATTACACAAGACTTTATAACGATCTAAATTACTAATTGAATATTATCGTTCCGCGGAGTTTCTATTACCATTTCTTAGTCGGGATAAAAAGTAGCCTCTGTTATTCCAGACTACAATCTAACGGTGTTCCAAATTTCAACTCGATTCGTTCAGACGTTCCGACGTGATTGACCAACAAACATCCACAGATCTTTCTTTTGCAGTTGTAAGCCACAGATTTCTAAACAGATGAAACCTTCGTGAACGACACTGTGAGGCCAGTAATTAGTTATGTATGCGTGACAGCTCTCACCGACGTTGTCAAATTACTCACGTTGGTGTGCGTGTAATGTTCCCAGTCTTAAGAAAAAAATCCCACTATTGATGTCTTAGCTTCGGAAATCTTCGCGTTTAATAAACACATACATACATTATAATGTTAAAATAATTTATTATAACACCGATTATATATTATGCAAGGTTTTCTTGTTATTAAGTACTATGTCCATCCTATGAAGTTAAGAATGTTGATTTTGCATGCAACTAAAAATTCGAATATTCGTACAGAAAATTTGGGAGTTAAAAGACAACGCCGCATAATAGTAAAATCCATGTGTGTGTTTATTTTGAGTATTCTATCGGAGTGAAATTTTGAATATTAAGCTTGACAAAAGGTGGTTAAATGAGTAGTTATTTAATATCGGTGAACACAGGAGGTGCAGAGAATTTTTGTCAACTGATTTGATATTGGGGGGCCAGATCATTCAATTTGTTTACTATCCTATATTTATATCTTTGTCTACGATGGAGCGTGTTTACTTAGAAGAAACCGATTCACTCTCGATTTGAAGACACAAAGATGGGGAAAGTCCACTCAGGCAACGTATTCCACAGCCTAGATGTTCTTATCACAAAAGTAGAGTCAAATCTCTTCGTTCGTGTCTTTGGAACATCAACCATGAAACGATGTCGCTTTTTCGAGCTACGAGCATTCCGATAGAAAAAAGGGCAAGGAGGTATCAGATCATGCAAATCAGTCGCACACTCTCCAAGTCGTCCGTCAGCACGTCGTCCAAGTACCAAACGTTTAAATTGGACTGGAGACGTTAAATGATAGAGCGAATGGCCAGGGCGAAGGTCGCATGGCCGAAGGTTCACCAAGTTGATAGCCAACGGAAGTTAGCATAGGATTGTTTTATAATTTTGTGGGTCCGCCATAACATTGCCAAAGAAAATTGTAGAGGTCAAGAGTTTTATTCTTCCCTTCGGACAACTGGGTTCCACGATCAACCAAATTAAAGGCGTTCTTGACGTCCACCATTAACAGCTCTATCCCCAATTTTAGACAAAGAAAGTCAGGACAGAATGAATAACAGCTTCACGTCCACCCAGAGAACCAAAATCAAGTTTGTTGAGACAGGGAGCTCGAAAGAGCAACGTTTTATACCTACAACCCACCTTGGCAGCAAGGCCAGTATATGTGGTGCCAACAGCGATTGGCCTGATCCCAACATCTTTTTTGGGTAAGTATGTACACACACATTAGCACCGTATAAAACTTCAACAATGTCACTACTGACTCGACCAGATAACATGAGGTTAATTAAAATGATTAGATCTCTCAAAGGAACTCGCCTACTTTTTTAAGCTCCACTATACCTACTTGTATTAAAAACGTATTAAAAACTTGCTTCATAACTATAGTTTTCATCAACACTATTAGTATTTTTATAAATACTAGTAAAGACGTGGATTTGTGCTAGGCATCGATTCACATTAAATTAAAAAATACGATTATAAAAATAGGGTTAAAATAGAATAATACAATCTACATAAATAATTTGGTCTACGAGTATCTTAAAAAAAATCATAATCTATATTTTACCTTAACTTTAGGGAAAATAATTTCAATTTAGTAGAGCAGCACTAACCAATTTTCGTTGAGGTGTTGTGTTTCTATTCATCAATCGAAATAAAATCGCCTAAATTATATACATGGCAGTAAAAATATTCAAACTTTCCTATGAAATTATATTCCTCTTTCCTTTTTTGATTTTTGGGAACAAATTTTGCAATGTTTGAAGACACAAGACGGCATTATCTTAAACAAAACTCAAAATCACACGGGACTCCCGTACGAGACGGAAGTCCGTTTCGTACTGACTGGAGTTTGTATTTACTTTGGCGTTTGATATTTGGTTCTGGACCTCAGGATCTGTGTTTCGAACGTTCCATCTGCCTTTTGTTTTAGAAATCTGTGTTGTAAGCTAACAACAGAAAGTGAAACAAAGATAGCATAAACCATTCTGTATTAATATATAACATTGGTATTTAAACTAATTAACCCGATATCTATAATTAAGTAACAATATCCATCTTTTTATTCAACCCCATCTGAGATTCAATCTCTATTTTTCGATCTGTCTGCCAAACGAATTCCACATTTTATTTAAATTTTCAGCCAGTAATATTTTATCAAGGAGTTTTGTACAAGCCTATTTGAACCTTACACATCGTATTCTATAAATATGGCAATGTTTGAAAAGCTTCCTGTTCAGAAGACATTTTTGTCCGTACTATTTTAACTCGTGTTCTATTTTCGTGGACATTCCTTACACCTTTCTCATTCCTTACAAACAAACTGGCCCCAATGTGAGCAAAGCTTTGTCAAGGTACGTAGATAGCTGATAAAAACTTAATGGATACAATTTCAGTGACAGGGACTGCCGAAGAAATGAAAATGTATAACTTAGAATTGTTATTTTTAAACAGTGATAATACACAACACGTTCTACGTTTTCTTGAGTGGAGACCGCGAACCGGCAAATGTAGTGTAGGACAGCAAGACTCTGAGACTAGATGGAGTGACGATATACCAAAGACAATATACCTATTTGACTGATCGTACGACTGCTCCTCCTGTTTTATTAGCATAATTGCAATATACCTGTTATATGAGAACCCCCCTCCCTGAAATATTTTTTTATTTTTATTTTTAGTTTTTGTTGTAACAGCGGCAATATTAAAATGAAAACTAACGTGGTTATCACACATTTTAAATAAACACGAACACGAATTTGCTGCGAACACGCGCGCGCACTCTTCTTAAAAAAGATCGCTGGACGCGATTGAAACTTGAGTCGGACTGGACTGACTATATCAGGCGGTAATATATTGTGAAAATTTCAACCGTTTAACTATCACCGTTCTTGAGATACAGCCTGGCAACAGACGGACAGCGTAGTCGCAGTAATGGGTCCCGTTTTTACCCTCTGAGTACGGAACCCTAAAAAATAAACGTAAGAAGACTGAAAATTAAATTTGCAAAAAAAATGTTAACAAAATTCTCTTACAACTTATGTAGGAAGTTGGTCAGGTCAAGTTAATTGTATATTCGCGTAGTTTGCTTCACAAATTCGGTCACAAGGATTCTGGGGAACTGTTTTTAAAACAATTTACAATTCAAGTGAGTTTTTGCTCTTACATATTAATAGTGGAATAAGCTTGGGTTAATTCTGCGGACGATACTTATCTTAGCTATTTCCGCTCTGTATATACTAGTGTATTTTTGAAGTGAATACTTTTTTGGCGACACACATTCATAATTTTCGCGGGCTGTGAATTGAGCTCAAGCGTCCTATTCTTAATTGAAAGAAATCTTCGAGTAAATCGAGTAAACTCGGGACCATGGCCACGCCCTCCGGTTTCACCCGCGTAGTTTCCGAAGTGAGCTTTCAAATTCATCAAAGTGAGTTTTTAGTTTTCACTTCTATCAGCATTCTCTATGACTGCCATTTTTTTAATGTGGGTCTTTATACTTCACTGACACTTGGATAGATGTCTCTGGTTTGTTTAAGAATATAATTTGATTGTTAAGCATATTTTTTTGCCACTCCACAGACTCTGGGGTCCGTGACCTTTGTGAATTGGTTCCTTTTTTAACAATATCTTAGACTAGAGAAGAAAAGGAAAATGGGGAATATTTTCAGCCTAATTCTAGAGCTAATAAATTCGTTGTATATTGCCTACTGGCAGGACGGTGAAAAGTGATTCACATATAAAAAAAAATAATAGTCATAGGAACTGCCGATAGAAGTGAAAACTAATAACTCAGAATTTGATAGCTCACTTTGGAAACTACGCGGGTGAAACCGGAGGACCATAGCCATCTAGATCATCCGAGTTTACCTAAAGATTTATGTCATTTACAAACGTGACGCTTGAACTCAAGTCACAGCCCACGGATAATCAGTATGTGGTACGTCAAAAGAAGTTTGCACTTCAATTGTTGTTATAATAATTTTAACAAAAACGACTTTCAACGGAAAACTTATAAAATAAAAAAGTTTTCCTCGATTTCTTTAGGATGTCATCATCAGATCCTGATTTCCTTATCATGGTACCACCCTTGGAATATCTTCTTTACAACAAAAAAAAGAATCATCAAAATCGGTTCATAAACGACGAAGTTATCCGCAAACACGCATAAAAAAAGGAAAAATAGAAACATTTTACACGAGATTTTTAACCTTATGGACCATTTGTATACTTCAGACTAAAACAACTTTACGGTTGAAACTCCTACGGAGACCACAAACATTGTACCGTGGACCGTATAATCGTCTAATTAAAACTTAAATAATTACCTATTCGCATTAATATCATCGTCCATTTTAAGCTGCTTTGTCTAAAACATCCCTTTTTCGAGGAGAACCCCTAGTTTAGGCAAAAACTAGGTTTACTCGTTAAATATCCCGAAAGAAACAATGTTCCCGAAGGAAAGGTCAACGGTTATCCCGGCTGAGTAATTGTGATGAAAAGGTGTGGGTAATTAGCTTTTTTGTTGCTGGCGACACTGACAGGTCGGTTCTTTTAAAAGGTCGTTCAATTTAGGCTTTGTAATGTGGACGTGAACAATATGGGTCGTTAATACAAAAAAAAATGTTTATGAACACTTTTCTAGCGGTAAGATTTACGAGTTAAAGTGTCGTTGCTTTAAAATATCTAGGATTATATCATTTTGTAGTTTTTTTTTTTTAACTTTTATAGGTTTACACTTGACCGCCATCTCGCCTGATGTTAAGCGACGATGCGGTCTACGATGGAGCGTGTTTACCTAGAAGAAACCGATTCACTCTCGATTTGAAGACACAAAAATTGTAACCATCGGGGAAAACCCACTCAGGCAACGTATTCCACAGCCTAGACGTTCTTATCACAAAAGTAGAGTCAAATCTCTTCGTTCGTGTCTTTGGAACTTCAACCATGAAACGATGTCGCTTTTTCGAGCTACGAGCATTCCGATAGAAAAAAGGGCAAGGTGGTATCAGATCATGCAAATCAGTCGCACACTCTCCAAAGTGTATCCGATAAAAACCGATAGGCTGGCAATTTTTCGGCGATGATCAAGACTTTGTAGTCTTTTTCGCAGAAGAGAGTCATTGCCTATGAGCCTTTTGGCACGTCTCTCGATCGATTCCAGGGCCTCCAGCTGATACTTAGCTGATCCATCCCAAAGGTGCGAACAGTACTCCATACAAGAGCGAATCTGTGCTTGATACAATGTGAGCAACTGTTCAGAGTTGAAGTACCTTCGCACCTTTGAGAGGACACCTAGTTTTTTGGCAGCTAATTTAGCCTTGGACTCAATATACGAGCCAAAGTTGAGCGTGGATGTCAAAGTAACGCCCAAAAGCTCAAGACGGTCAGAAACTGGCACGGATACACCACGAAAAGTAGGAGTCAGTTGAAATGGACTCCTTTTTGCGGAGAACAGACACGCCTGCGTCTTACTCTCGTTGAACTTGACCAGATTGGCATCACCCCATTCAGACACCGCCTCAAGGGTCAAGCTCAAACGTTCAATCAAACTCTCTCTCAGTACCTGGGTTTGCTGCCCACTGGCTCTCGCGCTAGATATGTAGCTCTCTACAACGGTGCTATCGTCTGCGTACCCAAAGATACCGGGCTTCAACAGATCATTAATATGTAGCAGGAAAAGTGTCGCAGAGAGTACCGACCCTTGAGGGACTCCAGCATTGATAGCCATTTGATCCGACGAGCAGCCATCAATGACGACTCGTATGGATCGATCCTCAAGAAGTCCGATATCCACGCAATAAACCCAGGAGACAAACCATAACTTGAAAGCTTGCTTATAAGGCCATCATGCCAAACCCTGTCGAAAGCCTTCGAGATATCCAGGGAGACTGCAAGTGCTTCCCCGTGTTTCTCAATAGCTTCACTCCAGATGTGAGTGACGTACGCTAGAATATCCCCGGTGGACCGGTTTCGGCGAAATCCGTATTGCCGGTCACTGAGGAGGTCGTTTGATTCTAGGTACGTCAGGAGCCTGTGGTTTAAGACACGTTCCATAGTCTTGCAGAGTATGGACGTGACCGAGATTGGCCTGTAGTTGGCAGGGTCAGCACGACTACCCTTTTGGGCACTGGTTGCACATTGGCAAGCTTCAAGACTTCGGTACTAGCCCCGTTTGGAGAGAAAGTCTGAATAGGCGCGTCAGTATCGGGGACAACTCAGGCGCACAAGCCTTCAACACTAGGGCAGGAATACCATCTGGGCCACTGGCTTTATTCACATCCAGATTGCGTAGAGCCTTGCGAACCTCCATTTGGCGAATGTGTATCTCTGACATAAAAGTCGGACAGCCGGATGGAGTAGGAGGTGTCGCGCTACCAGCATCAAGACGCGAAGATTCCGCAAACTGAGATGCAAACATGTTTACCTTCTCCATTGCAGTGTGAGCCAGTGTCCCATCCGGTTTCAGCATTGGAGGTAGTGAGGGGCGGCAGAAGTTCGATTCGACCAATTTAGCTAGGGTCCAAAACGCTTTGCTGCCCGCAGGGTACGAAGCAAGTTTGTTCCCTATTCGACTAATGTGGTCAAAACGAGCCCTCTGAAGAACCTTTTTGCATGCCTTAGCAGCCTTGTTGAACGCTTTCTTCTTCTGGTGTACATCCCTTGCCTTACGCTGTCGAGCATCAACCCAGGCTAGGTAGGTCTCATGTTTAAGTGCTTCAGCACCTTTACATTGAGAACCAAACCAAGGGCGAGCTTTGCTGGATAATGGGACGTCGGAGTACGGAATGAAATATTCCATAGCCATCCGCATTACATTAGTCACAGCATCCGCGCAGACTGAGGGATCACCAGAAGTGAAGCACAATGACTGCCATGGGTAAGATGCAAAGAAAGAGCGCATCTCATCCCAATCTGCTGACTTGTATCGCCACAACCGCCGGTTGCCTCTAGGGCTGGGATCAGGCGGATGGTAGACGGATACAGATTTCACCAGACAGTGGTCGGAGCTGCCTAATGGCGAAGATACCACCACGGAATAACGGTCTGGATCTGTTGTCAGCAGAAGGTCTAAACAATAAGGTGTATGCGACTCAACGTCGGGTACTCTTGTGGCCTCTTGGACCAGCTGGGTTAGGTCTAACGTTAAAGCTAACTTTCTCGTTTCCTGCCCAGCGTGGTCAGTGTCCCGGTATGGGAACAGCCATTCCTTATGATGGCCGTTAAAATCCCCAGTAACACTAATTGGGCCGAAGGGTACTTCTGTTGAGCCGCGTCCGCCGCCTCACTTAAATATTCTGTGAGCCTAGTCGTCTCCAGGTCCCCGCTGTGCGACCGATACACACAGGCATAGACAATTTTGTCTATGCCTGTGTCTATCAGTACCCAAAGAACAGAAAACCTAGTGTCTTCAAGGTTACGGAGACGCCGACAGCAGATGTCGTCACGGGCGTACAGGCACACTCCAGCACGAGGCCGGAATTTGTGCTCCAGGGTATAACCTGGATACGATAGGTACGCCACGTCCGACGGACAACCTATCTGCGTCTCCGTCAGAAAAAGAGTGTCGGCTGCTCAGTCTCGAGGTGGTGATGGACTGCTGAGAGATTAGAGTGCAGACCTCGAATATTTGTGAGGTGCACTTTAACCGACAAGGAGTGCGGCCGCTCTTTACACTTGTTTCTGTTTACATTATTTTTCATGTTTGTTTTGAGAGGGGGATCGGTGGGAAAACGGCAGTGGAACGAGGCCGCACACTACTGACCATTGGTCACAACACACAACACAAACACATCAGTGGGGAGCTAGCCTGGAGACTGCGGGGACGCCCGAGCCCCCCCGGGGATGTCTATCTGGCCTTGTCATCCGGTCGCCAACCGGCAGGATAGCGCATCCCGGGATTTTTCGCTAGATGGCGGGGCAGCCTTTCATGAGTGGCTAGCTCACTACTTGGGCCCCCAACTATCTGCGGTCGGTCGCGGCAACCGTGCCTCGGATCCCGCTACCCTCCATGACTAGCTTCCCGATGTATAGTATTGGCGTGTGACAGACCGGTCTTGTAGTTATGCAGCAACTGTTCTGACCCGTTTTTTCCCTAACGGTGTCACTAGACAACACGTCGGAACACGGCTAGGCCGCTTGGCGCCGTGACTTAGTCTAGTGGGTGGTCACCAACCACGGCCTAAGCCTACCACCGGTAATTTGTCACCTGATTAGCACCACCCGGGGACCACGTGTGGGGTTTCAATATACAGGTGCTTCCCCACGGACGAAGGTGACTCGGACCCCAGTGGTAGTAAGTTACGGCTGGTCTAGCAAGCTACTACTGATGTAACTTATGACTGATCTAATCGGGAGAACGGCGACTGCCGCCCTGGAACCGGCTGGTTCAAATCCCACATGCACCACTGTCTTTTCGAAGTCATGTGCGTAATGTTGCTAACTAAAAAAACGGCGAAAACGGCAGTCAGTCAGTCAGACAGACAGAGGAGTAAACCAGCATGTTCCAAGAAATTTACTAGGACATTCAGTCATATCTTTCAGTCGAACCAGGTCGTCTTAGTAAAGTTCTCCTGTCTGTAGCATCATCTGTCTCTCTCTCATCTGCTCTGTCATCTTGACTTATTTAATTTTGTATATAACGTAAGTAGTCCGTTAAAAATGTTCCCACTGCTGAAATTCGGGATATTATCTCACTGAGAGTCAAGGACATAACCCACCACGCTGGCCAAGCGCGGGTTTGTGAATGACACATGATCCCGAATTCTCGGAAAGATTCTTGGAACATGTCGGTGTCCGCACGATGTTTTCGATCACCTTTTTTTAAGTTAGCATCATTACGCACCTGACTTCGAAAAGACAGCGGTGCGCATCGGATTCGAACCAGGGGCTCCGGATCAGTAATCGCCGTTTACCCGACTGGACCAGCCGTAAATTATTTTAAACTCTTCAATTAAATCTAATTATTAAATAGCCATTAATTAGTATTTAAATTTGTATTTGAACTCTCGAATTGCAACAGTTTATTGATGGTGCAATTGGAACGTATAAACACGGCTGGCAAAAGCGGCATTTTCACTCTGTAATCTTAATATATATAAATCTCCTATCACGATGTTTGTCCGCGATGGATTCCTAAACTACTTAACCGATTTTAAATTAAATTGGCACACCGTGAGCAGTCTGGTCCAACTTGAAGTTTTTATATGACAATATCCGAGCGAAGCCGGAGCGGGCCACTAGTATATTAGTATAGATAGAACAATGTACTACAATTGACGGAAAACAATAGGACCCAATTGATAATAGCGACATCTGTTTCGAACGACGCTCTTCGTGCACTAAATATCGGGAATGAACGGCGACGTGCTACAGAATTGAGATCATTGTTACGAGCAGACATACTTTCGTATAGGCTAGGAGGCTGTGTACTACACCTGCTAGTGTCCGTGACGTTTCTGGCAAACTAAGGTCGTGAAAGATACTAAAATAAAGTCAATGCCACCAGTAGAATGAAAATTAATGGTATTGGCCAGAACTTGAAATTCACAATCTTGAGATCGTAGGCTCGAATCTCGCCGCCACCTCCAAGTATACCAAGGGCAGATGTACAAATTTGCATCAACACTGGCTCTTTGACGGCGAAGAACATCATCGTGAGAAAAAACTGGTTCCAAGTGTCTTTCGAGTTCATGCGTCATCTGCTAATCTGCTTTGGGCAACCAAAGTGCATTATAGTCTTAACTCTCTTTTGTGAATTTTTTTGTTACGTTACGTAGAATTATTTGCTAAGTCCGAGTGTAGTAAGTCGATACCTCACCTTTGCCAACTACTCTACTAAATACAGTATTTGCTAAACAATTACTGTTGTTATTACTGTGCAGATATTACTGTGTAACTGTTTGAATGTTTAACATATAACATTTAACATATTTTAACATATAAATTACAGAGCGATGAGATAAATAATTTTGTTTCTTTATATGACGTGCGCAGTTTAGTGCTAAATAGTGACTTTAACTATTTATTTTTTAAATACAAGCGTGATGTTATGTGTAGGCGCCTGGCCTACCATTAGCCACAGGTTACCTAGTCCTACTACTACACTAAATATGTAAAAAAAGAAACATTTCCCGATACGTAGCCTCTTCGACTATTCTGCAATCTGTACCCTGACAAAGTAAATTAGAGAATCGATTAAATTTGATGACTATACTTGACAAGCGGCGCTCCGCTCCGGGCCTGGTCGGCCGGGCCGCAGGAATCCCGGCGAGATTTCATAAAATATCATATACTAGCTGCACCCCGTGGTTTTACCCGCACAATTCTAGTTTCCGTTGTCTGGGATAAAAGTAGCAGCCTATGTACCTATTCTTCCAGTCTATCCTACTTCCTTTTTCTTCTAATTTTATTTAATTCTAATTCTAATATTATAAAAGTCAATGTTTAAATATTTTGACGTTTGTTGCTCAATCACGTTGTAACGTATGAACGGATCGGGCTGAAATTTGGAACACAGGTTATAGTGAAGAACACATAGGCGGGTGAACCTGCGAGGCGCTGTTAGTATAAGATATTGTTTTAACTTCACTTTCTGAAGTATGTAGAGTATATTAGTCTGGTATACCTAACGCGTAGGCTACTTTTATCACTACGAAATATTAGTAGGGAATTTTCTAAAGCGGACAAAGTCGCTGGGAGTCTAGTAGAAAATGCAAATAAACATACATTGACACAAACTCGTATAGATTGTGGCCTTGTCGACTACCCTCTTGACAACAATACAAATTGTATGCTCTTTCTTTTGTTTTTATTGATGTGTAAATTGTACATTTATCAATAAAGAACTTTGACTTGTAACTCAGACCAACCAAATCCTTAAAGGGTAGTAAGTCTGCCCGCGGAATAAGAGGTCGTGGGTTCGATTCCCACCCAGGGCCATTTTTTTTTGGGTGATGCATGTTGTAGTATAATCTTAATATTGTAAATGATGCATGTGACGCTATATAGTGAAAAGAACTGGACAACTGCTAGTTATCTTTATCTGTCTTACTTTGGTTTTATCTGTGGTTAATTATCTCGCTATTTAGTCTGTGGTGGATAGCTAAAAAGTAATTATTCGCTGATTGCTGATTCGCTCCTACCTACTGTAATTTCATAATTGGTGTGTTTGAGAAATAAGAAGTAAAACAAAATTATTACAGTAAAATAACTTCATTTTCATTAAAAACCAATATCAATTAACACATTCAAATATTTGTTCTGTATCCTCACAAAGGTCCCTGGAAACCGCTGGTTGCAGGTTGCGCAGGACCGTTTGTTATGGAAAGGCCTATGTTCAGCAGGGACGTCCTGCTGATGATGATTTGGGTATTTCTAAGTTTCTATACATTATACGTATGCATTTAAGTTACGGCTGGTCTAGTCGGGAGAACGGCGCTTGCCGATCCGGAGACCCCGGGATCAAACCCCACACGCACCACTGTCTTTTCGAAGTCATGTGCGTAATGCCGCTAACTTGAAACGGTAAAGGAAAACACCGTGAGAAAACCGACATGTACCTAGAATCTTTCGAATTCATGTGTCATCCACCGCACTGGGCCAGCGTAGTGGATTATGGCCTTAACTCTCTCCTTGCGATAGAAGGGCCGAGTCTCAGGAGTGGGACATTTAGTGGGCTGTTGATGATGATGGATTTGCATTATAAGTATAAGATAATATAAGTTGAAATTAATCGACACCCTTAAAAACATGGATTACCACACAACAGAAACATTTATGCAGAGTCAAAATATGTAAGATTAAATTGGAATTGGTGACTGTGGTGGAGTCCTTGTCAGCACTCAAACTTTTCTGTAATTGCTGTCATCTTATGTTTACATGGCTTGACTCATTCTGCCCATATATTATTCACTGTTTTATTTTATTTTCGTATTTTGTTTCTATGTGTTACTTGGAATTTAAGTTTGTTTTATTTGAGTTGTAATTTATTTTATTTTGTAATTTAATTGTTTTATTTTGTAATTAATTTGCTTTATTTTGTAATTGATTGATTTTGTAAATTAACTTAGTTTATTTTTTATTTGAATTCATTTGCCTCTAATGGTTGTCTGGAACAAATCGCTATTAGCGATAAGGCCGCCATTTATGGCACTAGTAATAATTCTTTTCTGTTTTGTACTTTTTTAATTTTACTGGTGTGCATAATAAAGTGTTTCTGTCTGTCTGTCTGTCTGCTCAATATATAAAATTTCATGTACCCTTGGAGGAGGCCACCGGACTCCGAAATACAGTTTTTAACTAGTTCGGAGACGGTGGATCCACATAATGTTACACCAATTGAACAATAAAGGAATTTGACTTGATTTGATTTGATAGTCAGTGTCGTGTGAGCTATATTGACTTATATTAAGTAAGACTATGTGTAAATAATAGACACGCAATAACACATTATCTCCTTTTTTTTCAGGTAAGCTCCACGCACCACATCATTGAAAATCCACTGATACCATAAGTTTCAGAGGTCGTCAACCCAGCGAGGACACAGGTACCTGAAGGAATTAAACTTGTCAGAACTTTGTCGATTCTGTCGCCGTGAAATATAATTCCAATACATAAGTTAATTAACGGTTTACCTTAGTCCTGCTCTGAGATCAATATTTTCCAATTAGTAAATGGAAATCTCTATAGTTTTGTCTCTTCGTTAGCAACAGAACTAAACGTTGCTGGTTTCTATGAATTGTTTGATCTAATTCATTTGATGGAAATTTGCTTTTTCAAGTTACTTATTGATGATCATACATATTTTCTATGTATGACAGTCTGTTCAGATGTTCCGACGTAATTGAGCAACAAACATCCGAACTTGACATTTATTATATTAGTAGGAATAGTAGGACGTATATAACCCGATATCCGTGTATACATACAACAGTAGAAGTATTCAATTTTACAACATGCAACAACAACTCACATAATAAATCAAATAAATGTAATTTAGTTGACATTTGTTTTCATTGATTTTCTATCCTAATATTATAAAGCTGAAGAGCTTGTTTGTTTGAAGGCTAGGATCTTGGGAAGTACTGGTCCGAATTGAAAGATTATTTTTCTATTAGATAGTCCATTTATCGAGGAAGGCTATAAGCTATAGAACATAACGCTACTATCAATAGAAGCGGAGCATGAATCAAGAATGTAACAAAAACGGGGGAAAAATATTCCTTTTTGAGAGTTTTCGTAGCGTGCTTTGACATGACAGCATTCAGAGTCTAAGGTTGCGTCAACTTCAACTTTTCTTTTGGCTTCCATTTGGTAATGTTACCGTAATTTCGCCAATGTCCAAGATTGCGGCATTGAATGTAAACCTTTTCTTATCAAATTTGTTTCTAAATCTGAGTTGGTACGACCAATATCCGACAGGTGGCGTAGCAGGTAGCTGAAGAGGTTTTTTGTTTGAAAACGATATTCTCAGGAATGACTGAACCGATTTCAGTCATTCTTTCATGTTGGATATGTACGGGATCCCGCTAAGTGCTATATAATGTACCACGGGCGAAGCCGGGGCGGGCATCTAGTATATTATATTTATACTTGACATTAAAAAATATATAAAAAAAACACAATAAAAGCCATAAACCAAGAGTTGAAGTTGAAGTATTCAATTTACGTAACATCTATAGTATAAGACCACCGAATTTCCTCCCGGCAGTCGCTAACCTCAAGCTCGTCAATTTCCGATGCCAGACCTTGATCTAAACGTGTATTAAATTAAATTCCCGCATTCCGGGGAATACCTGGTTAAATACCCGGAATTCCCCTGAGAGAACGGCCATCGCTTGCTTGGCCGAATATACTGCAGATAGAATATTCACCCAAATTAAGCTTGTATTAATTTTCTCGAAAATTCAAGTATATGCCGCACACAAAATGTACCTACTGCTGGGATTCAGGGATTTCTCTCGCAAGGAGTGAGAGATGATAATAATACACCACGCTGGCATTGTGCGGGTAGATGGCGAGTAGAGGCTGATGCTTGTATTGAAAGATTCTTGAATCGCGCCGTTTTCCTTACGATGTTTTTCTTTACCGATGCAGCCGGTGGCAATGACAAAATGGTACTTAGCGCTTCGAAAAAGCTTTAACGTTAGTTACGACTACAAGATTTGGAAATTAATGAAATTCACATCAAGAACTAATCTTAATAAAGTTTGTGAAAACAAATAATATGGATAGAACAAATACATAGCTCCAATGAGACAGCGAGCTTCATACCCTCCGTTCAAATTCTTAGTTTCACATCCTCCGCTGATTAGTCGTGTGGTTCGTCGCCATTCGCCAGCGGCCCCTAGGAATGCAATAATAATGGCCGATTTACGATCAAACTGTAGGCTCGGCTTGATCCCAGTGTTACATTGTGTAGGCTCTCTGGGCAGTTAGTAGCCTCGTGTCGAACTCAGCCCTGCAAAAAATATCACATTTTTGAAGTTATACCACAGTAAATACATAACAGTAGGTTATCTAAGGCCGCCCGCCGAGTTATTAGCCTACTCTTGCGTTGATCCCCATGGTTGTCACTTTTACTTTTAGTTAATATTTTCGAAGAAGCAGCGCTTGATCTAAATTTAAGCAGTAAAGAACATATTATGATTGAATATTTTACCAATTTATAAATTTAGTAAAAATAAAAATATATTATTCTGGTTCAGTAGGAACTATGAAGAATAAGTCCGGGTTTGCGTAATCGTTATTGAGGCACCCGAAAACACTACAATATTTTTTCTCCTTTGAAGTAATGATACTCGTAATAATTAATAGTATGGTAAGTGGCCGGCGAGAGTTGACGAACGCGCCCGGTCATGTAACGTACGCACGTGCTCACAGTCGCGCTGCACAGCCCGTACTGCCGCCACCTTATTCCCCTATACATTATACTAGCGTGTGCGTGAAATCGCGTGCCGACACGGCGCGCGCCGCGCACGCACACATTCAAACCGAGAACGGCACGTTTTTTATGAAGATGTTTTACTGTATGTTTACTGTGGTTATACTAAACACCGACGCTCTGAAGTAAAGTCAACATTTTAGTCAATATAACTAACTTACGTATGTACAGTTGAGGTACGAGTATACCTCAACTACATTAAATGCCCATGCTAGCATAATTGTTACTTATTTTGTAAGAATAATTCAGTTAACAGTTTAACCAGCTACTCAATCGCCAAACATACTGAATGATGTTCTAACATAACACTGTACGGGTTTGAAAGGCAATGTTCGTAGAGAAATAACTGGACAAAAGAAATCAACTTGCCTCTGGACGAGTGGATTGTTCTGCTCCGGAGCGATTTGGACTCTTCATGTTGAAATCTTGCGTGGTCAGTCAGTCACTAATACTAGTACCTGTCTATATATTAATACGTGAAACGAACACTTTGTAACTTTTTTCAAAAATTGCGTGGACGGAGGAATGTGATTTTTCTCACACCTATAGTTTATCTATTTAGAGGAGTAGAGAATGCATTTAAAAAAAATTAAAACCTAACACCATGCACCAACTTTTTTTACTTATTGTTAAAGTCTATGGTCAAATCGAGAATATATCATTATTGCTACGCCCAATATTTCTACTACTGTAATTTCATTTGTATCAAAGTATTGAATAATTGATGAGACAAGTCAATGTTTGTATGAAGTCGCTGAATTAAAGATAAACGAAAGCGAGTCGGAGAGCGTTGGCCGAAGCCACGACCAACCATCCTACACGCGTCTATTGACAACAGTTTTTTCGCCAAACCAAAGTAATTCAACGTTCAGTCGCTATTTCACCTGTATTTTTATCAAATAGTGAGTAATTTGGCGAATCGTGTTATCATGAGGTGTTTTTTTCTTTGATTTGCTCGAATCTTTTATTCATTGATTAGTTTTCGTGCGACGGAGATCGGTGATCTGCTCAGACCAACCAACTAGTGACATGTGATTTCATTCGTAGTCGTCGTGTTGTTGATCGTATAATCAGAGTTAAATCAAGATACAGAAATGTGGAAATAATATGCATCTCTCTCTGTGTGTGTGTGGTGTGTCTGTGAGATCGTAGTAAGCGAGTGATGGAGAAAGATAGACGAAGTACAAGTACGAGTGCGCTCGAATGCTTCATACCTCAAATCAGAACTATGGTGAACTGAATGGTATCCTCATACGACATTGACACCAGCCATTCGCGAACCGCCTGTATTACTTTAGTGATTCTTTCAGTCCTGTTGAACAAAAGATCTTTTAAATTTTCATTAAAATGTGTGGAAGTAGAGTAATTTACACATAACATGCGCTCATGCACACGAGTGGAGGGGGATAGCTTTCAACGCAACCATCATTCCGCAGTTAGACGCGGCGCGGGAAGGATATACACCTGCGGTCGGAGGCGCGTAGTGACTAACGGGCTAACTAAATCGACTATGCTATTGCTAACGCTATAATTTCTAGAAGGAGAGAAAAATATCAAAGTTAAAACAGTTTTACTTAGGCTGTAGATCCTCCGGTGTGAACCAATGCTTAGAAAAATATGTGCGTATTAGTAGTCGTTCGTAATAGCAACACTACAGAATTTATTGAGAGCCGATCAAACGATACAAACATTAATGTATCTTAGTCGAGAAAGCTAGAGCTATTTGGCAATAGTGCGATAATCATAGCTTGTCTGTACCGTATATTTTTTGGGCCAACAACAGAATTGAGTACGTAGTAAGTTACTCAGATACTATTATTGCTTGCGCGAAGGAATGAAATACTCTGCCAGGCCTATTGCTTATTAAAAACTAATTCAATGTATATCATAGGACAGTAATCAGTAGACGTCAAATGCCATAAATCCTTTAAAAAAAGTACCTTACTTTTCACTAGAAGACTCTGGGCAGAAACAGTAAAGTATAAATAAGTAAAAAAAAACTCTGAGAAACCGCAAAGCTAGCTTTAACTATATGCCATCACATTAGTGTCACATTAAGTCACAAACTCCCATAAAACTGGCCTGTACAGGCTGGTTGACAGCCCTGGCGCAGGGCTACCACAGCTTAGTTTGTTATGCGTAGAAATAAGACACGCTAGTCATCGTAAACCACGTCAGCACTTTTCATTCGGCGAGTGTGGGGAAACGACCAGTTTTGACATTAAAAAAAACTATACATATTCAGGTTTATGCGTAACACTGAAATTAAGAAAAATATGATATGTGGTTTCATACACTTCACACATTCCAAAGTTCAAATCGTCGCTCGACAATAGGTGAGATGGTTGTCAAATGGTATCTTATTTGTGATAAAAATGGGATAAAATAAATAAATTAAACACTCAATTCTGATAAATGCAATAACCAAGAACCAAAGAGTTTACATAATATACTACGTATAGAGTTGGCACAAACGCTTTACACCGAGACACGGGTAGCATCTTTCACATCACTCTGTTGTCATTTGGTTGCCATAGAAAGTATGCACATCATCTGCTTACGATTGACACAAAGGAACCATGCGGAAAATTTAACTCTATACGTAGTATATGTAAACTCTTTAGCAAGAACACAAAACTTCAGTTCAGAGAATAAGCATTCAACGCACTAAATGTCCCCAATGCTGTCTCTCGTATGCTTTTCTCACAAGGAGAGCCTCAAAACCATAATCCACCAAGCTGGTCCAGTGCCTATTGGCGAATGATGTAGGTATGGCCATGAAATACTCTAGATACATATTTAGCCCACCCATATTTTGAGCGAGTTGCGAAAAAAATATGTTGTTTTTTTTTGTGTCGAGCGTTAAATTCAAGTAGGCAGCTGTATGTTTTCACAACTGAAGCCCGCGGGTTGACAGCCCTACCAGTCGTAGCAGCGCAGGGTTGCCTCGTTTGACTTATTATGCGGATTTATCGTACCTCGAAGCATTTCTAGTGATTTGTGAACGTTACCGACTTGTTTATGTTCAATGGATTTTCTTATTAGGCACATTAAATATAAATTATATGAGTTTACAGCGTTTATGTACTTACTGGAAAGTATATAAAGAATACGTTTATTAGTCTTTGTTTCTTGATATTCCCGTGTTTAAAGACCTTGAACAGATTTAATTTGAAAGGAAGAAATACAGACAATTTGATCTTATTTAAGTGAAAACTTATTTAACCGCGTAGAGTTGAGTTGTATGGGTTTTTTGTCAGTGGCACATTAATGAAGCGGCGTATCGTCGGAGCGGCGGCGGAGTTAGAGGCTTTGGGATAGTAAAATAATGAATTCACGTCACCGACATCTGTCATAGCCGAATATTTGCAGCTATATCGGTGACGTATTGTGCAACATTATTGCATTTTAAAACAAAAATTTTAAGTTACATTACATAATCATCATTTTCATTTTTATTGACAGTCTCGCTTCCAATGGCTGCCATTTTTTTGCCACAGTGACGACGTGTAAATGCCTCTCTTCACCTTCATTGGTTTCAACGTTTTGAGTAAACCATTTTTTTTTATTTGTGCCTAAGTATAAGCAGTCCACTAAATGTCCTCACTGTTGGAACGGCCCTTCTCTCGCAAGGAGAAAGTCATTAGTCGTAAGACCATAATCTTTATTAACGTGTTATAACCTTTATTGTGTTTTGTAGTTCTCTTTCTTTCTTCTAAATTTGAAATGTGGCTAGTTAGTTGTTTCACAATGTTTATGAACTACCTTATTTATCTACGGTTTTAAAGCATGTTAGTTTTAAGTTCAGATCTGTTGGCCTAATTTTTTTTATGTATTATCTCTAATATAATAATTTTATTACCAAACCACTGTACCTTAACAAAATTCGTTTCTAGGCCACATAGTTTGGAATGTAATACAGTTCTGTACAGTATACTCTTGTGTTATAATATATGTTTATTACATTTTGTTTTGTGTGCTCATTGGATAAATAAATACATCCACCAACTGGCCCAGTGCGGGTTGGTGGATGACACATGATCTCGAAAGATTCTAAGTACATGTAACCGACATGGATCCACACACTTAGGATATCCTCGCGATGTTTTCCGTCACCGTTTTAAGTAAGTGGCATTACCCACATGACTTTGAAATGACAGTGGTGCGCGTGGGGTTTGAGTTTGAGCTCAGGGCTACGGATCGGCTGTCGCCGTTCTCCTGTCGTTGAAGCTGACGTTCCGTGCGCCTGTATGTGCTGACCTAATTGAGCAACAAACATGCAAACTTTTACGTTTATTGTATTGTAAATTGTATTCGACGTTACCATGTATTTTCGGCTATAATGGTTCGAATATTCTCTAGAATTTGATTGAAGAAACTTCAACTCTGTTATGACTATATCAGAGTTATTGTTTCGCAAGTATCTTCGTGACATTCAGATTGTAACAAAAATAATAATCTCTCCTTGACCACGAAATAAAAGTATAAAATGTGTCAGATTGCGTAATGTTTACTGAGCCAGGTGTCAAGGTTATCAGACGGGTATTGCCAGTTCGGACTGTGCAACTATAGATCTTTTTTAATGAGAAACAATGCACAATTTGTAAAAAAAAAATGACGGAAAGGTATGTACCAAACTAAGTTTTAACCGCGTAGTATCCGTGTCCGCCCTTTTCCAGGGATAAAAAGTGCTATGTGCTATTCCAGACAATGATCTATCTGTGTTCCAAATTTCACCCGATCCGTTCAGGCGTTACGACGTGATTGAGCAATAAATATCAACATTTTCATGTGTATAAAATTAGTGGGTTTGGCAGATATTCGGCATTTGCCCGCGTTGAATCTAGAAAAAGGCTACGGAACTCTTAAATTTAAAAGAAATATTTTTTTAGGTGAAAATAACTATGAACTTTCCAACTAAGTTCCGAGTCTCAGACTTTTTTTAACTTTAAGTAACTATAATAGGTTCGCACTTGACCACCATCTCGCCTGATATTAAGCGATGATGAGATCTACGGTGGAGCGTGCTTACCTAGAAGAAACCGATTCACTCTCGATTTGAAGACACCAAGATTGTAACCATCAGGGAAACTGATCAACTTGAGGGAAACAGGGGGACTGATCGTCTTTCTCAATACTGACAACATGGTTAAGCAACAACAGCCAAACTTTCGCATTATTTATTATATCTATATTAATATTATAAAGCTGAAGAGTTTGTTTGTTTGTTTGAACGCTAGGTTCTCGGGAAGTGCTGGTCCGAATTGAAAGATTCTTTTTCTATTGGATAGTCCATTTATCGAGGAAGGCTATAGGCTATAGAAAATAACGCTACTATTAACAGAAGCGGAGCATGAATCAAGAATGTAACAAAATCGGGAAAAAATATTCCTTTTTGAGAGTTTTCGTACGTTTCGTGCTTTGACATGACACATGACAGCATGTGTCTAAGATTGCGTCATTGAATATCACAGATTATATACCTCTTGAATATATAACCTTTGCTAATATCTGAGTTGGTACGACCAATTTCCGACAGGTGGCGTAGCAGGTAGCTGAAGAGGTGTTTTGTTTGTAAGCGATTTTCTCAGGAATGACTGATTTTTATTACCCCGCTGAACAGCGGGGTAATAACTCTGAATAACTCACTAATACATATATTTATACACATTATACATATTTTATTTCCACTTAGGTACTACTTATACTTAAATTGGAGACCTTTGCCTGGTAGAACGAAAGTAAAAATTACGTACAAAAAATTGTCTTATATAAATAGGTATAGGTAATTTAAATTATGTTCTAGGTGAGCTCTGTAAGCTGCATCATCGCTTAACATCAGGCGGAAGGCGGTCAAACGTAAACCTATAACAAACTATAAATATAAATTAATATCTACTCGTAATATAGAAATAGAAATGAGAACGACCAAAAAGCAAAAATTTTATCACCTACAAAAAACTTGGCGCACGTTCGGTTCGCGATTTTAATTGGTTTATACGAAATAATGTAGTGTGAAACCATAAATATGAATGTAGATCAACAAACTGCTACAAAGTTGTCCGTTCATTGTTTGCCCCGTGTACGGAGCCGTGAAATCACTTTTCACGTCGTATAATCCATGTTTAGACGCGAATCTATGATTCTGTCGTGACACACGAACGGCGAGCGATGCGCCTGCGCAGTTTTCTGACTGACGGCCGCATAATCGATCAATGCGATGATGTGAACAGCGATCTGCTTCAATTAACAGTTAATTACCTCACGATCTGTACTGCTAGTATCGTGTACGGCGCGACGACTGAACTGATTGAACTCTGGTGATATGATTATCATTAACTAACATAACACAACGGGATAGAAGCCAGAAATTAATAGACGATGAATCAGATGACATACAACCGATTAAAAGTTAAAAATGAAAAAAGAAGAAGAAGACTATTATTATCATTGTATAAATTCAGACCAATGGAAACTGCGTTGCCAGACAAATTGCATGCCTCTAGAAGAAGAGGCCAGTTTGTATGGGTCAATTATTTAAATGTTTTGTATCATCTTATCTTACCTGCAAACAGCAAAAAAGATTTTTGTATTTGTATTATCAGCCTGTATTCGTCCACTGCTGGACATAGGCATCTCCCGTAATACGTTACTCAGCTAGGGCTACCATGTTTTATCTCAGGATTTGTCCTGCGATTTCAGAATTTTTAGACTCTTCTTAGGATTGCTGCCACATTTTGCACAACTCATGCAATCTCAGGATTTTTAGAATTTTCATAAATATTTGCTTCCATTTTAAATATCTCTAATAAAAAAGATTCAAAACTAAAATAAATACTCTTTTGGTAATAATTGCACAATTAAAAGCAAAAGTTATTTGTCCAAGTACAAATCAGTTTTATCATACCTACTTAATATGTGATGATACCTATTTACGAGATCCGCTGTGTATGAAAACGATAATATTACTTTTTTTAAATTGCAACAATTAAAATCATCTGGTCATGCGTCAATCCACAATTGGATTGACGCATAATCAGATTTCCTCACGACATTTTCTGTCACCCTAGAGCCATTACTGCAACCGAAAAACCAGTTTTGGACACAGAAAAAAAAGCTGGAAAATACAATTGAGGAAATAATCGAGGGACGGACACGTTATTGCTGAACAAAACGAGTAACACTAGTATATTAAAAATTGTAAACAACTTTCTTAGCACATTGGAAGCAAATCCTTAGAGGCTTAGTGTGAATAAAACATAATGTAGTGGTAGGACTCTTGGCAGAGTCCGCCTGGGGAAGTACCACACCTTTGCCAGTTATTCTACCGCCAAGCAGAAATGTGCAAACATTACTGTGTTCCGGTTTGAAGGGCAATGTTTCCAGAGAAATCACAGGGCTTAGAGATATAAGATCTTAGATCTCTGGGTGACGAGCGCAGTGCAGTGCTAGGTAATGATTTGGACTCTTCATGTGCCAATAGCTGCGTGTCACTGTGCTGTTATGTGTCAGGCATGTTGCTTACTATCAGGCACATGTCCTGATCGTCTCGTCACTCTTTATTTAAAAAAAAAAAAAAAAAATGCATGAAAACTCATAAACCGGTTGGATGCTAGTTTTTATTTCCAACTAGCTGCTCTATTAAGGGCATCACTGGGTTTTACAATTAACTTTTAACTGTAAGGTTATGTAATATATCGCACTCTATTGAGGCATCACTGGGGCTTACAATCAACTTCTAAATATAAGGTTTTATATCATATATCGCATCGCATGTTTTATCATGTTTTCCGGTAGCACACCGACAGCCAAAAAGTTACATGATGAAGTTGTCTGACAACTGATTCTTTAACTTTTTACTTGATACTTGAGAAATTGATTTCAGCGATGACTAACACTACTTTACAATGTATGTATTGTTAATATTTTTATGTGAACATTTATTTTGGCGCACCAAACACAGATGTTTCCGTAGGCTGTGAATGAAGCTCATGTCATAATCATGAAGTGAAACTTCATAAGCAGCTTTGAGCACTTTTTCGTAAGAAAATCTTATAAGTAGCGATGACGGAGCAGCGGGAGAGAGGGACGTGTGCTTCGATGATTAAAATCTTGGATATCGCGTCATCGACATGCGTGATACTGGTATATGTAGCCTATAGTAATATATTTTCATCAAAAAAACAAAACCCGACTTTAATTTCAAATTCAATTCTGACATTTCACCATACGTATTCAAAAGTAAGCAATCACTATGTCTTCGAGGTAAATTTTAGCTGTTTTTAACCGACTTCAAAAAAAAGGGTTTCTCAATTCGACCATATATATGTTTTTCTTTGTTCAAATTATAACAGCTACGGCGGTTTCGATAAGATTTATATGGAACCACCTTTGAACTATAATCTACCAAACAAAAATATAACCATCAAAATCGATGCAAAGTAGGAATGTTAACACTAATCACAAATTAATGTTTAATTTTATGGTAGTTTGTATTAAGAGAATATCGAAAATCACTTTATTGTAATTTAATATTACGTACTAAAGTTATTATAAATGATGTTAAATGCTATAATTTTAATCTGTTGTCACGTGACTGGAAACACTAATATGACTTATTACGTCACTAGTCGCAAAACAAGCAGTCGAAAACTGACTAAACTGTTTACTTTTCTGCATTTTCATTATAGTTTGCGATCTTAACGACGACGACTTTGATTGTTTGTATTCAAGTAATGATAAGAAAACACATAAACTGGACATACAATCATGATTCGCGACCAATGTTTTGCAACTAGTGACGTCATGTAAATCGTTAGTGTTTTAGCGGGAAAATTCAAAATTAGTCTAATATTGTATATTTTCCCATCGAAAATACTAATATTTTGTAATAAAATATTATTTTATATGATAAACATCTTTAAAATTAAAGCAATTTCGAAAAATTATTAACAACCCTCGCTTAACATACTTACCTACGAAAAAAAACATACACCCGACCATCCGAATTGATAACCTCCTTTTGGAAGTCGGCTAAAAAGTAGATAGCACCAAAAATTATACAAAAACCGCTGGTAAAGTGCGTTTCGCTCGGGGACTTTAACATAAGCTAGTTTTCAAGTAAATTTGTTGCGGCCAGAGCGAGCTGTAAATTTATCGGGAGCGCAGAGATCGCCGTGCGCCGCTCTGTTATTCTAATTCGGGGTTTAAGGGGATCCACCCAGTTGTTCCGAGATTTATGGCGCCCCTACCGAATGTCTATAGACTGATTCACAATACCAAGTGTAGTTTCGCGTGATTAAAGTTTCCCTGTACCTACAATCCTACTAATATTACTATTGCTAAAGTTTATATTAATGGATTATTGTGGGTGGTTGTTATTGTGTAAATTTGGTAAATAAACAGACTAGCTGTACCATGCGCACATTGTTACGCCCCCTGTCGAAAATTGGTCACAGCAACTCAGGTTTAGAATTTGATTTGCTTTAACCATGGACGTATAAAAAAGTTGGACGTAGTCTCGCTAAAACAAAAACTGTGTCCATCGAGTCGGCCACATACAGGCTGACACGCACACATCAGTGGGTCATTACACTCGCTACGTGTATGTATGTGTGCGTGTCAGCCTATCAGCAATCTGACAACGCACACGTGAAAATGTGGCCGACTCTAGTGACACAGTTTTTGTTTTAGCGAGACTACGTCCGACTTTTTAATACGTCTATGGCTTCAACCTCAAAAGATAGATACATGCTGTCACGGACTTCAGTGCACGTCAGCAACGAAAGCTTTCAAAAAGGAATATTTTTTCCCCGTTTTTGTTACATTCTTCATTCGTGCTCAGCTCCTACTTATAGTAAGGTAACAACTATATATAGCCTTCCTCGATAAATGGACTATCCAACAGAAAAATAATCTTTCAATTCGAACCAGTAGTTCCTAAGGTTATAGCTTCCAAACAAAGAAACGAACTCTTCAGCTTCATAATATTAGTATACCTCTAGATAATAGTTTGAAATATCACATAGGACACTTTTTAGCAGAATCAGGAACTATGCTAGTGAAAGCACGTGATACTACCAGTGTGAAATATAGATCAAACGCTGTTATATCAATAGACTGCAGGCCCGTAAACAAAATTTACGGGTCAAATGAACCACCAGGAGACCTATGTGGTATGATAGAAAGGTATTAAGTAATAAAATTCAGCACTATGCCGTCACTTGTAAGCTGTCCAACTGAGTGCAGTTGAAGAGGGGTGTTGCAACCCTTGATCCTCGATCGATAATTTTCTCCTTGAAATAATGGATTAGAAGAGGTATTGAAACTGTATGGAACCAATGACGAACATAATCAAATGACCAAATTTACTCTGTAAATCGTCGGAAAATTATGAATTTTTCTGACAAACAAATAATTAAATTTTTTAAATTTGTAATTTTTATACTTTCTATACCTCTTCTAATGCATTATTCCGCAACGCCGTAAAAAAATCTACAAAAATCATGCGACAAGGAGAAATTATCGAGGGTTAGGTACCCCCCCCCTCTTCAATTGCACTCAGTTGGAGATCTTACAACTGACGGCATAGTGCTGAATCTTGTTACTTTATACCCTTCTATCATCCTACATGGATACCATGGTGGTGATGGTGGTTCATTTGACCCACAAATTTTGTTCACGGGCCTGTAATCTAAACCTAAAGTTCCCATGTACAAACATTCAACTCATGATAATATTTGATATTTCAGTACTAAAATATATAATATACATACTTGAAAACCGTAGAGCGTTTTGAATTAGCATAGACCACCTCCAAGGCTTGCGGGATCACACGTTCACACACATGCATGTGTAAGTATTGTATTAAGTAAGCCGGCGTATCTACATCTTAACACGCTTGTGTGTTTTAGTGTTGAACTCATAAAAAGGCTAGTCGGTTTGCCGGAACTCGTCTACCGACAGAACTTTTACGGCATTTATGCCCACTACTGGGATAGTTTGTGCGTGAAATGTCCCCTAATATTTTTTTATTTATAACCAGAAAAATAATTACATGCCCAGGTCTTATATCTCATAAAAAAAATTGGTTGCCTGTAAAGTCGGTATACTGGCGAAAGTTTTACGTGACAACGACTTTGAGTGGTAAAATAATTTTACGGAAGGGACGCGTGCCTTTCACTTTTTATGTCTGTCTCTCTCGCTCTTAGGCGGGCTAACCATGCCCGAGTGGAAGGGACGCGTGCCTCTCACTCGCTCTCGTTGTGAGCGCATAACGTGAGCGGAGCGTAACGCAGTTTCTTGAAGTGTCACCCGGCAAACCAATTTATGAGACGTTGTCACGTCAAAATGTTTTATTTTAAAATTTGTCCACCTGTGCGATATGGATTTGCTGGAACAAAAGCTTTCTTTCCTTTCTTCTTTCTTTGTCTTCAAAAAGAAGTTCGCTTAAAATCAGGTTAGAAGGCGATCTCTCTCGAAGGTCTATTTCTCCGAAGAAAAAAAAACGAAAACAGACTTCTATTTAAAATCAAACTCACCACGTACCATCTATGATCTATGACCCATAAGCCATGAGCATGGCCATCTAGAAATCTTGACGCATTTATTGATAGCCAAAGGGAAATGCTGACGCATTTCTAGATAGCCAATGGAAAATGCTGACGCATTCCTAGATGGACAATGACCATGGTCCCGAGTTTACCCGAAGATTTCTTATCATTCCCGACCGTGACTCTAGAATTCAATTCACAGCCCACGAAAAATCGTCGGAAACTTTGTAAGTCGGTTAAAAATAAAAAACAGGGAAATCGGTCGGATAACTCCCTCATCTCAAACAATTTCACAAAACGCAAGGCAGCAAGGTTCTCTTTAGATTTATTTGCCTTATGAATATTAAATCGCTTTACTATCGGGAGCTCTCGAATCTCTCGCCACTTTGTTATTTCTGCGCGCTGCGACATAATGGACTCCCCGGTACTAGTTGGATATACAAGATATAGCTCATTTGGGTAGTGCTTTTTGAGCGTTTGAGAAATAATCAAATATTTCTGGATATTTTACACATCCCTATTTAGTCCTAAGCCGAAGCTGAAGCTCTTAGGACCGCCGAGGACAGAAAGAATTGGAAGAGCATGCATGGTGCAACGGGTGATCAATACCTCAGACTAGACGTGATCTTCAGCAATGAAGTCAACGACTGATATGAAGATCTAGTCCTAAACTCAGTCTAGCTTATGTACTTACTAGCGGTCCGTCCCGGCTTCGCCCGTGGTATATGTAGCTTATAGCACTGTATATGTGGGTAATCCCTGCATCCCTGGATTACGCACATTTACTGCGGTGAAAGAATTTCTGAAATCGATCGATGGATTGATTTGAAAAATTTTTTTTTTTTTTAACTTATTCTTCGTGTTACGAGAAATACGATAGAAAAAAGGGCTAGGTGGTATAAGATCATGCAGATCAGTTGCACACTCTCCGAAGTGTATCCGATGTTTGTTGCTCAATCACGGTGATAGAACTGAACGGATTAGTCTGGAATTCAGATAGATGTTAGTAATAGTACATAGACAAATTTTTTACTCGAAAAGTTCCTTTGAGAACTTACTTTTAAATTCGACGCAAGTCGCAACCAGATGATAGTACTTATATGATTGTATATTAGCTGGACATGTCAGCCGCATGCCGGATGCTCACTGGGCCAAAATCAATACTCAGTGGAAGCCCGATTGCAAATGACGACGCGGCAGGCCAAAGAAACGCTGACGGAACGAACTTGATAGCTATTCAAGACTGGTAGACATTAACTCAAGACAGAAGCAAATTTGCCCAGCATTAGGACAGTATAGGATCCAAATAATAACATTAATATTAGAATGTATTTTTACATAGCACAACACTAACACGAACAGACGCGTTGCTTACCATCAGGCGCCGACTTCCTCGTGTCGTCCTATAAAAAGTATCCCAAGAAAATACTTAATCGTTTTAGCGTAACATTTAGCTGTTTGTGTCGGGAAAATAGAAAATGGCGCTAACTGTTTTTGTGCCGAAGAGTAGGAATTTGATCACTCTATGCTTTTTCCTATGCTCGATTTTTTCCCCAAGTAAAGCCGGTTTTCCAATAGGATAGACAGACACACATTAGAAAAATGTAATTGAGACAGTACAGATGTTAACTTATATCTAGGCCTGTAGATTGCAGACTTATCGCTTATATATCTCGTAGGCAACCATGCAAAAATAAAGGAAGCATTCGTTGACCACATGTTTGTATCTTTACGTTGTAGGTAAGTATGTTATATTTGTATTTGTGTTTAAAATATTAGAAGGAAACATATACCAACGATAACAGCGCTCCCCGGTTTAACCGGTATTGTTCCCATTCTCGTACTTTTCTTGGAAAAAAAGAATAAATAAAAATACCACTTAGGCAATTGCAAAGAGTTTACCTCGTATACTACGTATAGAGTTAGATTTTCCGCACGGTTCCTTTGTGTCAATCGTTAGCAGATGACGTGCATGCTTTCTATGGCAACAGAGTGATGTGCCGCCACAAAAGTATGACACTTCCACAAGAGCGACAAGGCAAGAAAGATGCTACCCGTGCTTTCGGTGTAAAGCGTTTGTGTTTGTGCCAACTCTATACGTAGTATATGTAAACTCTTTGGGCATGTGCAATTTCAGACTATAAAATATCTGTTTCAAATTTCAACGCGATCCGTGCAGCCGTTCCGAAATGATTGAGTAACAAACAAACTAACATACAAACTTTCGAATTAATAAGTAGGATTATTTGACCAGTGTGGTCTGTGAATGTTACAATAGATATTTCATTGTTTGATGTTGCTGTGATATTTCAAAAAGGCGCTTGGTCCAGCGTTCCTTACAAATAAAAGTGCCAATTCTTAAGGCCTAACTTGGTATTAAAATTGTAAACGTTATTCCAAATTTGAACCTAAGTTTTACTTAGTCACCATTCAGAAAGCAAATTAAAAAATTAAAAAGGTAATTAAAATATCTCCGCCTGTGTCGAAACGAAAAAGTGAAAAAAGTTGTGTGAAAAGATTAAAAAAGAACCAACGATTCCTATACCAATTTGACTTACTCGTAGCACAAACATTTGACAACTTTTGCTCTGAGTAAATTTTCGAAAAACGGAACAAATTTTCTCCGCCAAAATTGACACCATTACTAACGTAATGCCCGGATTTATCTGCAAATTTATTCCAAACTACCCCATGCTGTCCAATATTCCTGTAATAACACAACTCGCCACACAATCATCCGTCAGTTACCCGGCTTCCATGTAATCCTGCCGTCGTGGCGGGGCAGCCACAGGCTGGCAACACTCCAGCGATTACAGCAGTAAAAAACCCCGATACGTATTGCCAGGCCAATGTGTTTTGGCGGAGTTATTCGCCATAATTCTCCGACGGTTACAGATGCGCGGCTATTGGCGTAATTTCGAAAAGTAGGTACGTTACTTTGCGAAAGTTACGTACAGGGAAGTTAGGGAGATAGTTTTGTCATTTTATCTCAATCTTGGGAGATCGATGCGCGTTTATCCAGTAGATTTAGTGGATAACTTGGCTGAGATTAAGCTGCGCTTACCGAGAGATGAGTTGTGAGCTAGTGGCGGAGTTGTTTTTGCCGTTTATCATTTTTAACCCCCGACCAAAAAAGGGGTGTTATAAGTTTGACGTCGATGTCTGTCTGTCTGTGTGTGTGTCTGGGCACCGCAGAGCTCAAACAGATGGGCCAATTTCAGTTTTTTTTTATTTGAAGGTTAATATCCGTGCGGATGTTCTTAGCTATGTTTGGTTAATATCGATTCAAGATGGCCGCCTCCACAAAATGGCGGACAAAATATTTCTTCACAACCTACCTCAATGTGAGTATCAAATGAAAGGGCTCGACTAGTAGAATACTATACACTATAACAAATTTAAAAAACCAAGATGGCCGCCACCACAAAATTGCGAATTACATTATTTTTTTCACTACAACCTCGATATGGGTATCAAACGAAAGGGCTTAACTAGTAGAATACTTTGCACTATGACAAATTTCAAATCTAAGATGGCCGCGATCAAATTTTTTAACATGGTTATTGTTAACTACTGACGCAAAAGTGTTTAAAAAGTGTTAAGTGTTTTAAAAAATTTGACGTGTCTATCTCTCTCTGTGTTTGTGTTGCAAGTATAATATTAGTAAGTGTTTCCTACAGCACTAACCCTAAAACCCCAAAAAGAAATCTGCTGTTCCTCTATCTTCAAGCCCAAAGGTCATAAAAGATGTCCCAAATGTTTTACTCGTAAATGTAATTTAAAATATTTGGGGCATCCACCGACCCGCATTTGGCTTGCCTGATATTATATTATCTGTCCCCAACGCACACGCTCCATCATGGATTGCTTCGTCGCTTAACACCAGACGAGATGGGAGTCAAATGCAAATTACTCGTATTATAAAAAAAAATCGAGTGTGTTTCTTATCATTTAACTCTAACTTGAATCAAAAACCTATATTTTTTTTTAGTAAAGGAACAATGACGCGGCCTATGTAATCGGTATTGCTTCATGTTGAGCAATGAGCTGGGATTTTTATCAGGGTGTTAGTTATTATGTTTTTTTTTCTGGTTTTCCCCCTTATGCTATCAACCCGATTAAGGGCACTTTGCAACAATTTAGTGGTCACTAAATGTACAAATAGGTATTAACCACATTAAGATAGTTGAAATATTATATCTCGTCTCAACGAGAGTCAGAATCATACTTGGATAGAAATGTGGATGTTTGTTACTTTGTTTTGTCAATAATGGGGTTACACTTGCCTGTCATCTCGCCTGATGTTAAGCGACAATACAGTCTGCAATGTAGCGTATTTGCCTGGAAGAAACTGATTCACTTTCGATTTGAAGCCACCGAGATTGTAACCATCAGGGAAAAACTTAATTTAGGAGAAATTTAATTTTATGTAAAGTGGTACTGATATTTGTAGTGGTAGGACTCCTAGCAGAGTCCGCCTGGGAAAGTTTTCTTTGCTAGTTATTGTACCGCACAAGCAGTAATGTGCACACATTTACTGTGTTACGGTTTGAAGGGCAATGTTTCCAGAGAAATTACAGGGCTTAGAGATATAACATCTTAGATCTCTGGGTGACGAGCGCATTGCAGTGCTATGTAATAATTTGGAGTATTCATGTTCCAATAGCTGCGTGTCACTGTGCTGTTATGTGGCAGGCATGTTGCTTACCATCAGGGACATGTACCTACTGCTTGTCTCGTAACTCTTTGGTGGTAGTGCGCCGACTTACGACTTGTTCTGATTCATTCGTGCTTGTGCTGTTCCCAACAGTTCCAAAATACCCGTACATGACCGATGTCTATGTGTGCGTTGTGTATAGCTTGACCTCTGTACGCTGATTGTTTTGTGAGCGCGTCGACACTTAGCGACGGAGGTCCCAAGATGCTGCTTACTGTTTGATAACCTCCAGTAGATATCAGCCCGTAGGTCCTAAAAAAACAAACTCGTATATGTTATTACATAATGAAGTATAAGAAGTCCACTTTATCTTCCCACTGCTGGGAATCGGGCCTTCTCTACTGGGCGCTGGCGGAGACACATGATCTTTTTGGACTACACCGGTTTCCTCCTCATCTCCTCATTTACCTAGATTCTAGAAGCTTCGATACTATAGAAAAACTTACAAAATAATTTACTTTTTCAGAAAAAAAAAGGAAAAACGACTTCAATTTAAAAATTAATACAGACACTCGACTAAAATTCGTTTTTTTTTTTTTTGTGAAACATACTTATCGCACTGTTCCAATGAAACAACGAGGTAGTACGAATACGTCGTCGAGATAAACAAATTTAGATTTTGTTGATATTTCGTAAACCGTTACATTAGACTGCAGGCCCGTGAACAAAATGTATGGGTCAAATGAACCACTAGGATACCTATGTGGGATGATAGAAGGGTATAAAGTAATAAGATACAGCACTATGCCGTCACTTGTAAGCTGTCCAACTGAGTGCAGGTGAAGATAGGGGTTACAAATCAATGGATTAAGAGAGGTAATGAAACTATAAAAAATGAAAATTTTAATTTTTTTATTGTTATTTTTGTCGGAAAAAATCATGATTTTTCAACGATTTCGGGATAAATTTGGTCATTTGATTACGTACGGCATTGTGTCCATGCAGTTTCAATATCCCTTCTAATCCATTATTCCGCAAGGCCGTAAAAAATCATGTGAAAAGGAGAATGATCGAGATTTGTAGCCCCCTATCTTCACCTGCACTCAGTTGGACAGCTTTCAAGTGACGGCATAGTGGTTAATCTTATTATTTTATATCCTTCTATCATCCTACATAGGTTCCTTTGACCCATAAATTTTGTTCAGGGGCCTGTAGTCTACACGGATTTTGATAACACTTAAATGATACTACTTCTGAAGACAAAATCACCACACCAATTTATCAACCAAATCATCAATTGGGGAAGCTATCGCGTACCATATATGCGAAGAAAACAGAACCGAATTGAGGACCAGGGACATCCTCCTTTTTCGAAGTCGGTTAAAAGGCTGGCCTTTTTTATTTGGGTGGTTAAATTAGGTACACACTTGTTTACTTGTGACATATATTTAAAACTAACTAATTAACTTAATATAGTCGTGATAAGTTATCGTATTCGCAGAAAGGTCTCTAGTTTATTCCAATGAATAATAATGATCTGTGTAAATAAATATTTCGAAGAAGACATTGGGAAATTCAAGCACAGGGTTATCATTCGCTAACTACGTCATACTCGATATAGTAACATAATTATAAAACACTAGCGGCCCGCCCCGGCTTCGCCCGTGGTACATATTATATATAACCTACAGCATTCAAGGATTACGTACATATGAAAGAACGGTGTACGATTTTTTTTAATCGGTTCAGTAGTACCCGAGATTAGTGTTCAAACTGTATATAATATGCTATAGACTACTTTTGATCCCCAAATTATCGTGCTGGTTAGGTACTGGGTCAGAAGTGACACCTGTAGACAACTGGCGGGGATAACTAATTAAATGACGATTGATAAGTTATCGACCGGGGATGAAAAATGATTAAATTACTAAAATGGCTATTAAAAAATAAGGGTTGATCGTAGAAGGGTGAAAATTGAGGATTGTATGTATTTTTGTATGTTGTATCATATAAAAATAGAAATTAAAAATTTTGTCTAAAAAATAAATAAAAAAATTTAGGGGTGGACTACCCCTAACGTTAAGGGGGATGAAAAATAGATGTTGGCCGATTCTCATAGATACCGGATAAGCACAAAAAATTTCATCAAAATCGGTCAAGCCGTTTCGGAGGAGTATGGCAACGAAAACTGTGACACGAGAATTTTATATATTAGATGTTTTTGTACATCATTAATATTTATCTACCGAAGATTCTTTTTCGGCAATAGTTTCAGCGTCTGCAAAAAATCGGCCAAACCTTCGGCTGCACCGAAAGTGCGTTCGTGAATTATCGGTCATCGTTCGGTTGCCTTCGGGAGATGAGTAGTGGAATTACAGAGCTGAGAGTTGTCATCTCTACGCTTTAACGACATCTTTTGAGATAACCGTCATGAAGTGGTCACACTTCATTAATGATTTTTTAAGCCCAGTAATTTATCTGGGAACATTGACCTTTAAACCGGAACAGTATGTTAGCGCGTTACTGCTTGCCGGCGATAATTTTAGGCCATAGATTTACTGCAGTTATTTAACGTATCTAAATATAGTTATTGCTGTTTATATTGCCCTAGCATCTACTCTTAACTTCGTCTGCGTAGGATTTACTATATATTGGCTATAGGTACCCTTAGGACATCTATAGTTCATCATCATCATCATCAGCCGCAAGACGTCCACTGCTGAACATAGGCCTCCCCCCTAGATTTCCACAACGAACGGTCCTGCACAACCTGCAACCAGCGGTTTCCAGCAACCTTTGTGAGGTCATCTGTCCTTCTAGTGGGAGGCCGTCCAACACTGCGTCTTCCGGTTCGTGGTCGCCACTCGAGAAGAACCTTTCTTTGAAGATGGGGCCTGCCCATTGCCACTTCAACTTGCTTACTCTTTGAGCTATGTCGGCCACTTTCGTTCTTTTGCGAATATCCTCATTACGGATTCTGTCGCGCAAAGAGCATAGCTCTCTCCATAGCTCGCTGTGTGACTTTGAGCTTCGTTATGAGGCCCACAGTGAAGTGCCCTCTATAGTTGCCTATGTGTTATTCCAGAGCAAAATGTATTTGAGGTCAAAATTCAACTTAATCCTTTCAGTTCTTACGACATTTATGAGCAAGACACTTCCGAACATACAAACCTTTACATTTATAATCTTAGTACGATTTAACTTCACGTAGAGCTTTTGATCTTCTTCATTTATATCGAAAGCCTTCTCTGTATCGACGTCTCATGAATGCATCAAAACGTAAAGGCGAGGTCTCAATGGTCTTCAGAATTATTTCACCATCATCATCCACAACCTTATTCTCAGCAGTGGGACACTACTGCTAAGTTTAGGGCGCTATCAACCCATGTTCCTCGCCCGCGATCAACACAATATCATCATCACTACACTTACCATCCTGAAGCTGTCTTAAAACCCCATTTATCAGAGAAATTATGAGTAATAAGAGTAATTTGAATCAATTTAGTGTGAGTACATTATTTTATTATAGACATATTGACTTTTTTTATTATACCTATACATAATGACATTATTTGTCGTTGCTCACACGGCTTTAATTTAAGACAAGACCTTGGATTTAATCTACACACTTGTCAAAGTCCACAACAACATCCTGCTGGAGCACAAGACGTTGGCGTGATTGTGCTTACCAAACATATCACACTTACATAGCACAACCAGATATAAGCTAAAAATGAAAAAAAGAAGAAGAAGACTGTATCAGCTGACTATTATTATCATTGCATAAATTCAGACCAATAGAAACTGTGTTGCCAGACATATTGTATGCCCTTAAAAGAAGAGGTCAGTTTGTATGGGTCAGCTTTTAAAATGTTTTGGATCACCTTATCTTACCTGCAAACAGCAATCAAGATTTTTGTATTTGTATTTAGTAAGTTATTTTATGTAATATTTATTGGCGGATTTGTAATCTGTACAACATTCTAGTTCTAGTCAAGCCCTTTCATTTGATACCCATATTGAGGGAGTAGTGAAAAAAGAAATGTATTTCGCCATTTTGTGGTGGCGGCCATCTTGGATTTGAAATGTTTCATAGTGTATAGTATTCTACTAGTCAAGCCCTTTCATTTGATTCCCATGTTGAAGTAGGTGGTGAAGAAATATTTTGTCCGCTATTTTGTGGAGGCGGCCATCTTGAATCGATATTAACCAAACATAGCTAAAAACATCCGCACGCCAAATTAACCTTTAAATAAAAAAAATACGCATCGAAATCGGCCCATCTGCTTGAGTTCTACGGTGCCACAGACTGACACACATAGACAGACGACAGACATCGTTCAAAACTCATTACACTCTTTTTTCGGTCGGGGGCTAGAAAATAAAACACGTTTCCTAACGCCTGTCAGTACGTAGTACACACCTTTATGATATCCTTGTCTTTGAGCTGTGAGAAAATGCAAAAAACCAATTTTCCATATTCTTTGTAAATACAAATCGAAAAGAATTTTCTTTGCGGAATTAGCATAGACTCGTTTTATTTCCCAGTCGACCTTAGGGTTTTTTTTCAATTTTCTTCAGGTAGCGAATAATTGGAAATGAGAAGCTGAGTGGCGTCACTGGCGTCCCGCTTGCTTTATATCTAACTTGCTGATTCAATATTCAGACAACTTGGATTCATTTTAAATTGTCATTGTTTTTAATTAGGGTTGGTATTTTGCAGTTTTATTAGATTCTTTATTTTTAAAGGAAAACCTCCGAAACTCTCTGCGAAAACTTCTGTCTAAGTGAAATGCGTTGTGCATTTTTTGAAATGGCGAAAAAACATTTGAATTCCCGACACTGTTACAAAAAAATATATATATTATGTATTGTATTGTATATTTGTACCGTTACTATAATAATACCCTTGTGTGTGTGTGAACATATTATATACTCGTACATTGTACTCTACTTTTCTTTGTTGTGTATTGTCTCTACTTTAAATTATGCTGAACTTTTTTGAGTTATTTTGCGCTATGCCCATCTGTTGTAAATAACGAAGTGTATATGTTTACTTCTGTGAAACTAAACGAAAATAAATATAGTCATGTTCATCCCTTCGCCCTAAACGTAGTATCTGTTCATATGCTCCAGTTATATCGAAACCGCACTTGTTTCACTAAAAACAAACTACAGGTAAACGTATGATTAAAGAACCGTCTCCAAGTAGCAATACATCTTTCCCCCTCGACTCACGTGACCCAAATAAAAACAAATAAAAATGTCAGTGTCATAAGTGGCGTCAGCACGTAAACACGTCGCAAAGATGGTTTATATCGCTTCCTCGGCTATAAACTGTCATATCCTCGACTATTCCGGAGTAAAAGTGGACACGTCGTAAAAATAGATGCACGAATGGCTGTCGGACCCAGTGGCAGCGTAAATATTATTTTGACGCTGTTTTTACCTGTCACTTTGACGGTGACGTATGAAAAAATTTGACGTTTTGTACACAATTTTAAAACATTAATGAAGTGAAAACTTTGTTTTGGGGTACCACACACAGATTTTTTGTGGACTGTGAATGAAGCTCATCGTCACGCTCGTAAATGAGAGAATCGTTCGGGTAAACTCGGAATCTAACGCATTTCTAGATGATTTATTCCAGACCAGCAGCGGCCTCCGGTTTCACCCGCGTAGTTTACAAAGTGTGATTTCAAATTCTAAGTTATCAGTTTTCACTTCTAGCGGAAGTCCCTATGACTGCCAATTATTTTATTTACCATATTGTTACAGTTACCGTTAAATAATAATAGATATAGATACTTTTTATTGTACACAACGTAACAAAACAATACAGTGAAAGAAAAAGCAATAAAACTAATGTTCCAATCGGCGGCCTTATCTCTAAAAGCGACCTCTTCCAGGCAACCATAGGATGGAAATGTTTTTAAAAGTAATAATGGGTCATTTTATTGAAATAAAAATGATGTAAAATATTGTTGAAGATTACTATTTTTGCAATTGATCTCTTTAATCAATATTATTGGTATATAATTGATACACCAATAATCTCGCTTAATTATACGCGTGAAGGATTCTCTTCGCATTTAATTCCAATAAAGCCCCTTTGAAATCAAGCTTGCAAACGTACGTAATAGATAGAAGTATCAAAATTCAAAGCATGTCACATAAATACTATGGCAATACCAATATTCCCTGGATTTCAATGATACTACAGGGAATAATTCATGTACGTACATCTCATACATACTGATACCGGTAGGGTTGCCAGATCGACGAGATGGACTTGGGATCTGTACAGCTTCATACATAGCCCTTTTCTCTTTTTTCTCTTCTTTTATCTTTCTACTACTCTATATTTCGTTAAACTAAAACTAGATGTGGCTCTCTAAACTAATGAAATACTTAAGTTATCAACTAAATAATTAGAGAATAATAAAATATTCTTATGACTATTCAAGGCAATAATACAAATAACTAGAATATTCGTTTACAGTATATGTCACTGCATTTTTTTTGTAATTTTTCAAAGCCTCTCCCATGGCTCGCATCTCAGCCCTATCCTTAGCTTTATATATTCATCCACTATAATCCTACTAAAATTATAAGTTTCAATGTTTGGGAAAATAACGAGAATGAGAACTACGAGAGTAAAACCGCCGGGCGCTACGAGTTAAGTAGTTATATACAAAAAGTCAAATTTGTATGCTGTAAAATTTTACATGAAAATACCATAGCCTTATCTAAGTTACCTGTATCGTACATACAAACTCGAAACTCCCCAGTACAGGTCGAGTCTGTTGCAACTGGCAACCCCGCGGGAGTACTGGAAGAGAGTTCGAAACAACTAGATCTTTTTGTAAAAAGAATATTTTTAAATCAACAAGTGTTTAGTTCTTCGAATTATACAAGACCTTGTATCTTGATCCTTTATTCAGAGTAGCGCTAAAATTTGATGGAGTGTGTGTACAAATTAGATATGTGATGTTCTGAGTGTTGGCACCAAACTGTATTATTTATAGAAGTACCTGGTTAACCGAGCTCTGCTCGGTTTAAATGTGTTTATAAAGGGCTCAAAGTAAAAGATTTTCTCAGAAAAAAAGAACAAAAAGAAAGGATTCGAACCGGGGCCTGTTGATTCCGACGGCGAGCATATTCCGTCTGAGCCTGAGACTTAAAGAACAATGGCGAAATAAGTTATCGTATTCTAATGACATTATAGGAGTTTTTCGTGGTCTAAAAACGCGCATAAAATTATGTTTTTATAAAATGAAACCTAGCTAGATCGATTTATCATCCCCAAAACCCCCTGTATACATAATTTCATGAAAATCGTTCGAGCCGTTTCCGAGATTCAGATTCTATATATATACCTACCATATACCTACAAGAAGTGGTCGTTTAAAGGTATAAGATAAGATATTATAGGTATTTTGAAGCTAGCTGAAAAATCTCCTATTATAACCCAACAAACCCAAAGTGCAGACCTGGCTGGTGGCAGTAGCGGGGCAAAGTGATACCATACACCAAAAAAAAATCTTGTTCAATGAAAATGTTTGGGGCAATACTCGTATGCAATTTAGTCGGGGTTTTAATATTGCTCGACGAGTGCAAAAATGTTTTGTAAAAAATATAAAATTATTATTTAAAAAAAAAGGCCTTTTTTTAACTATGATTGGTTCGCACTTGACGACCATCTCGCCTGATGTTAAGCGACGATGCGGTCTACGATGGAGCGTGCTTATCTAGAAGAAACCGATTCACTCTCGATTTGAAGACACCAAGATTGTAACTATCGGGGAAAACCCACTCAGGCAACGCATTCCACAACCTAGACGTTCATATCACAAACGTGGAGTCAAATCTCTTCGTTCGTGTTTTTGGAACATCAACCATGAAACGATGTCAAAAATTCTCAGAATTTATAAGATTCTCAAAAAGACAGATCATTTTGGAGGGACTTTGTACACCTGCTAGGTGATCTAAATTGAGGGACCTTCTGCACCGCTACCGCCAGGTCTGCAATTTTCAGTTTGCTTCAAATAGTTACTCAAAATTTGCTACCAGCTCTTAGCCTTCCAGCCGATTTTATTTATAACTTCGAGGTAATTAAATAATAATATTCTTCGTAAATAAGTTCTGTTTATACAGTATGTATACATTAAAATAAAATATTGTTGTCGGAAAACGTTAGGCGACGATGACGGTCCAAAATTTTTGCAAAAAGTACTGAACGCGCCAAAAAGGTTTCACTTCAAAAAATGATACCATCATTCTATTCTTCCAACGTAAGCCCATGAGAATTTCATATGATCCTCTTAGAGATGACTTTTGCAAAATCCTTCCTTATCGGAACATAGCTCGAGGAATGAAATGTAAACAAGACTCGGATATCCGACGAGATCCAAACCCGCAGCGAGATCCAGAACGTATACGTTACGATTATTTATTTATTTATTCCGAGGCAAATCTAAAGAAACAGTAAATATGAGCAAGATTGGGTGAATAGGGGTTAAAGACTTGGGTCTAAAAAAAAAATTCTAATTTTATTAGTCTGTCAGTTAGATCGTGGAAAAATTCGGAAACGTGTTTTTGTTTTATCAAATTGTTGAAAATCAATGTAGATATAGATAATCAAATTTCCAGTTGACGTGACAACATCTAATAAATCGATGAACGCCGCCTGCATGCACGATAATGTGTCCCGTTATGTCCCGTTACGCTCATTGTACGCTTGCGCCGCATCTACTAATGTTTTGTTCTGACGTTGTCACGTTAAACTATCGTCCGTAAACCGACTTTACAGACAACCAATTTTTTTTACTAGCAAATTCTAAGGGCTGAACAAGACGTTTGTGTTGCATTGCGAAATTTCGCGCTCTTAAAAATATACTAATAATTAAAAATAAACGTATTTTAAGATCGCGCCACCTACCCGCAGTCGGCGTGTTTGCCTCGTTCGGTTACCCGCGCACTGTTTACATTTCATTCCTCAAGATGTGTTCCGATATTTGTGTTTTCTCCCGGGGTTATGGAAAATACGATGCATTTAATGCAAACTCGCGAAGGTAGAAAGGAGGTAGGTTGGATACATTGTAATATATGTTGAAGAACTAGCAGCGCCGGCGGTTTTACCCGCGTAGCTACTGATCCCTTTATTTTCACGATATAAAAAATAGCCTATGTGCATGGACGTATAAAAAGTAGGACGTAGTCTAGCTAAAATAAGAACTGTGTCACTAGAGTCGGCCACATTTGCACGTGTGCGTTGTCAGGTTGTCACTGAGAGGCTGCACACATATAGGTACACAAAAGTAGCGCGTGTAAACCTATTGATGTGTGCGTGTCAGCTGTATGTGACAGCGCACACGTGCATATTATGTGGCCGACTCGATGGACACAGTTTTTGTTTTAGCGAGACTACGTCCAACTTTTTTATACGTCCATGCCTATGGGCTAATCCTGATTTTTGCAACGAAGTTCCTTATCGCGCGTTATGAAAGGGAGCTAGACGGAAAAAATTCTCACGAAAAAGTGTAACGTTTCGTGCCTATGACGTCATAGAATTAGAAGAATTAGAATACGATAACAAATTTCACCCATGTTAGCACTGACCGGTTAGCGCAATTGGTAAGTATGGGGTCACCTATGATGATAGGCGCCCCCGGTTCGAGTCTCGGTAGTTACCGCAATACTCTTTTTGTTCTTTTTTCTCTCAACATTCTTTTTGTAATTTTTTTTCCTGAGAATAATAGTTTTTATAAGGGATCCCTCTTATCAACGCATTTAATTTAAATCTAAGTATTTTCTATTGGCGTTTCTATTTTATCGTTTTTTTCTATTTTATATTTGGCGATTTATAACTGACTCTTGCGCTTAAAAATAGATGGCGTTGCACAATCCCTATGAGTATTTGGTTAGAGGCTAGACTGCCCGAATTGACTTGCACATCAAAGTTCCTATAATTACCAATAGGTGGCGCAGAACTCAAAATTTAATCAGCTGTGGATTGTATCCTACTCTAGTGTCATAGAAAATCTGGAGAGGTCACTACCGGTACGATAATTTTGTTCTTTTTCCTGAGAATTTATGTAAAGTAATCATTCAGAACCGCAAAATAAACCCGAAATACAGTTATTTGACGATTTTCTTTCACTTTTGTCATATTCTCTTCCATTTACAATGGGTTTCATCCTACTATATTCAGCTGCAGGCATCAGTCACGAAACTGTTCCATTCATCCCGGATTACACTTTACGTCGTAGTTCAGACGTAGTACGTCACGTTGCGTGTAATGAACTGATAGTGTGATTGGTTCGAAAGACCTAGCTACCTAGAGTACTAAATTCAGACTGACTAGGTATAGCTTCTCTGATTCTTACTAATGCTAATACACTACACTAAAATCAGTAGCGACTAAATTCAGTCGACCTTTAGATTAGACAAGTGTTGTATGCTATCAATATTGTACTTTGTCTATGAAAGGAAAACATTAAAAATAAACGTTATGATTTATTGTCTATTAATTAGCGGTGGGCGATTATGAATGATCGGCATAATCGATTTATTTTGTATTACTAATGTTGATAATCGATTATCGAATTAGTAACTAATATGTTTTCATAATCGAATGATATTAGTAATTAGTTAGTACTAATCATGTTATAGGAAGTCGACGACAGTTCTTCCGTGACTTTAGTAGTATCGACCTATCGACATAGGTTTATTTGGTTTCTTTTGTTTGTATTACGGTGCCGGTGATACGTGAACGTGATACAAGAACTTCGTTCCATCCGGGTGTCCCTTGACACCTCTCAACTTTTTTATCTATGTATGTACTGAATTTCATCCAGATACCTTAGAGAAAACTTCTTTAGCCGCTTAGCGCGCCTTTTGGTAGAGAAAATTCTTTGGTCTCGCGTCACCGACATAGTAAAGTAGCGGTGTCGCCATGGGTGTAGCGTTGCGTTGGAACGGCGGTAGAGAAGCGGTGTGGGGCGTGCGCGTTAGAAATGTTTTCGATGAGTGATGGTACAGTATTATTTGAGAGTTTGATTAGATGATTGTGAGAGTACGTACCTAAACACAATCAATTGATCAACTGGCTAAATTCGTTGAGAGTAAATGCAAACTAGTGATGAATTGACAATACTTACACCAAATCCAGAGCAGTCAGTGATCATGGTAGACACCACAATATGTGATATAATTTATTCATCCTTTCATCTCATTTGCATTAAAAAAACGGACAAAAACTTTCTTCTATCGGACTTCTCGTTCCACAAAAGGGCGACATCGTTTCATGGTTGATGTTCCAAAAACGCGAACGAAGAGATTTGACTCCACGTTTGTGATAAGAATGTCGAGGTTGTGGAATGCGTTGCCTGAGTGGGTTTCCCGATGGTTACAATCTTGGTGTCTTCAAATCGAAAATGAATCGGTTTCTTCTTGGTAAGCGCGCTCCGTCATAGATCGTATCATCGTTTAACATCAGGCGAGATGGTGGTCAATGAACCTATTAGAGTTAAAAAAAATTGGTTGCCTGTAAAGTCGGTATACGGGCGAAAGTTTTACGTGACAACGACTTTGAGTGGTAAAATAATTTTACGGTAGGGACGCGTGCCTTTCACTTTTTATGTCTGTCTCTCTCGCTCTTAGGCGGGCTAACCATGCCCGAGTGGAAGGGACGCGTGCCTCTCACTCGCTCTCGTTGTGAGCGCATAACGTGAGCGGAGCGTAACGCAGTTTCTTGAAGTGTCACCCGGCAAACCAATTTATAAGACGTTGTCACGTCAAAAAAATTGATTTGATTTTTTGAATAAATTTGCGTAATTTAATAATTTTGATTATTTTTTCAGTCAAATTTCCAGAGTCCGGGAATCCCAACTACAGTAATGGTGATTAAAAAACGTTTAAGACCCAAAACCTCCTACTCCTACACAACATTTTTAAGGGGCAATTCTATTGTAGCTTGGCAATCATTAAAACAGAGTTTGGTGTAGCAAGAACACGGTTGGAAACAGTAAGGGCAATCGAAAAAGTCTTAGCCTTGTACCTAAGGCTATATCTTAATAATAATATATAAAAATACGCGTCACGTTGTTTGTCCGCGATGGACCTAAACTACCTAACCGATTTTAATCAGATTTGCATATCGTGTGCAGTTTGATCCAATTTGTAAGATAGGATAGTTATTATTTCGATTAATGGTTTTTATATGACAATATCCGAGCGAACCCGGAACGTGCCGCTAATATAAATCTATACTAATATTATAAAGCTGAAAAGTTTGTTTGTTTGTTTGTTTGAACGCTAGGATCTCGGGAAGTACTGGTCCGAATTGAAAGATTATTTTTCTATTGGATAGTCCATTTATCGAGGAAGGCTTTAGGCTATAGAAAATAACTCTACTATTAATTGACGCGGAGCATGAAACAAGAATGTAACAAAATCGGGAAAAAATATTTTGAGAGTTTTCGTACGTTTCGTGCTTTGACATGACACATGACAGCATGTGTCAAAGATTGCGTCATTGAATTTCAGTAATCTGTGCATTGAATATAAACCTTTGCTAATTTTTTTATTTTTTTTTTCTAAATCTGAGTTGGTAGGACCAATTTCCGACAGGTGGCGTAGCAGGTAGCTGAAGAGGTTTTTTGTTTGAAATCGATATTCTCAGGAATGAGTGAACCGATTTCAGTCATTCTTTCACCGTTGGATTTGTACGGGATCCCGATGAGTGCTATATAATATACCACGGGCGAAGCCGGGGCGGGCATCTAGTATAATATACTCGTGTATAAGGCCGCGCTGAAATTCACTGAAGCATACGACTAAGGCTTCTTTAGAAATTCGAACAATTTTCTAATTGAATATTAAAACTTGTAAATTGATTCGAGTTAGAGACGCTGTTTCAGCTAAGTAAAAAGTTTCCGTTAAATATAATTAGAGAGTCCCATTTTAATAATGTAGCTCTTCGGGTGAACCTCGACGCCTGTGGGTTTTGAGTTTTTAAATAATTACAAGCTTAGGTTTTTTTGAGGTTGCAAGACTTGTCTTGATTCACATAAAGCTTTTTTGTGTTTTCTAGTTAAAGCTAGTTTCCGAGATATCTGTAAAGCACGTTTTTTTCAAGATGGCGCTTATAGCTCTACCTGGATCTGTCAGCATTTTGTGATTTTATGCTCAATAAGTAATCCTAAACCTTGTATAAAAAAATGGATCGGAAATTTTGTGCTAAGTAAAATTCTATTTTTACTGGCCTATTTATAAAGATCAGTAATAAAACCTTGAAACAATCACAACACGACATTTATTCGTTTCAACATCCCAACTGAAGTCGAAAAGAAACGAAATTGGAAAAACTAACAAAAACATCCAAACATCATTCGTATGACATTTCCCTTCTTTTGAGAGCACAATAAAATTCATAAAGATGGCATGAAAGTACGTTCAAACGCGCGAGTAAACGCAGATAAACGCTTCTGACGTAAACATCTTTACGGGGGCCTACAAAGGGCCCCTTGTATAAATAAAATAAAATAACCTAAGTATATTGGGGAATACGTCGAGCGGCCGACTTCGGTTGACTTCTGGGACGTAAAAAATGCTGGGCCGAAGTAAATATGACCCAATATCTAATGTTTCTAAGAAACTGACGTAGACACAAGTTTACTCGTAAAAAACTACTAAAATGTATTAAATAAGGACTGTTTATGAGGATATTATATTAGATCTTGTAGTGGTAGGGCTCTTGGGAAAGTACCTTTACCAGTTATACTACGCCAAGCAGTAATATGCAAACAAAGCAAACAAATTTTGTAGTGGTAAAGGAAAAAAAAATTGGTTGCCTGTAAAGTCGGTATACGGGCGAAAGTTTTACGTGACAACGACTTTGAGTGGTAAAATAATTTTACGGAAGGGACGCGTGCCTTTCACTTTTTATGTCTGTCTCTCTCGCTCTTAGGCGGGCTAACCATGCCCGAGTGGAAGGGACGCGTGCCTCTCACTCGCTCTCGTTGTGAGCGCATAACGTGAGCGGAGCGTAACGCAGTTTCTTGAAGTGTCACCCGGCAAACCAATTTATAAGACGTTGTCACGTCAAAACGATTCAAGAATGGCGACTGCCGATCCGGAGTCTCCCTTAAAAACGGCGAAGTAAAACATCGTGACGAAACAGACATGTACATAGAATCATGTGTCATGTGTCATTTACCAACCCACACTAGGCTAGCGTGGTGAATTATGGCGTTGCCTCTTATTATATTTCCATCTTCAATCTGTCGTTTCTGTACAACGCTTCTTAATTCAAATGTAAGTGCTCTGATTGGAGATAAAGCGCAGCGAATCAGAATGCATGATTAATGTCTGCTCGGAGCTCGGAGCTCGCAGAACCGCGCGTGCTCGCTTCGAGAGAGGACGTTTGCTCGTCACGTCTGTTCCCGATTAATTAATCTTATTCCAGAGTTGTTCACTCTGAAAGAGTTTACGGTAGTTTGAGCGGGAGTGTCTCATCACTCTCCGAAGTTTTAATGCGGTCTCATCGTGTGAGACGCTTGAGGAACCGATTGAGTTAGATCTAAACAAAAGTTAGCGTCAGTTTCGTAGTGAAGACTGATTCTTTCGTGAGAATCTGTATAGTTTCTAATTATATTTTTGGTTCTCATCCTACGTATTATAAATGGAAGTTTGTATGTCAGTAACTCCATCATGTTAGAACGTCTGAACTGAATTTATGAAATGAATATGGATAATTCGGTTGTTGTCAGCTGTTAATACTCGTATATAGTGTAGTTTTCATTCAAATTTAGTTTTGTTAATAAGGACTCTGATAATTCAACCGTACTCATATAATATTAGTAGTAATTGGTAGTAGGTAGGTATGTACTTTCTCATATAGGCAATGTTTCCAGAGAAATTACAGGGCTTAGAGATATGAGATCTTAGATTTCTGGGTGACGAGCAGCGACAACAGTGCAGCGCTAGGTAATGATTCGGACTCTTCACTGTGCTGTTATGTGTCAGGCATATTGCTTACCATCAGGAACATGTCCTGATCGTCTTGTCACTTTACTTAAAAAAAAAATAGAGTAATAGTAGTATTACCTCGACTTTTCAGCAACGTAATTTGCTCCTGAGACTTCTCACTGCAAATATCACGGTTAAATCTCTATATATAAAATGTTATGTTGGTTTGTGTACGCTTCAAAAACTTAAAAAGCTCTGCACCGATCGAGCTGAAATTTTAGAATGATATATAATCCGCATCAAGGATTGTTTTTATCTAATTTTTGCATTACAATGTGCCACAGCAAAGCGTGGCAGGGTACAGCTAGTCCTGTATAATTATTTCAATACACATTTATAACCATTAAAATATAACGTCACAACATGTAAAGTATTTTAGACTATATTTGAAAACATCTCGAAAGAGAACTCTTTTTTCCCCGTATTTTAACAACCGTTTTCTTTGTTCCAGGTAAGCGTATTGACAAACGGGAACCTGTCGACGTACTTCCTGGTTCCTGGAAAGGCAGGAAATGGGAGCCTTTCCCTTCGGAGCCCTACAAAAGTTAAAAAAGGCGCTTAACTCTAAGAACTCGTAGATTTCTAAACAAGTAAGCTGATAAATAATACAATTTTTATACAAATACAAATACAAAAATCTTTATTGCTGTTTGCAGGTAAGATAAGATGATACAAAACATTTAAATAGTTGACCCATACAAACTGGCCTCTTCTTCTAGAGGCATGCAATATGTCTGGCAACGCAGTTTCCATTGGTCTGAATTTATACAATGATAATAATAGTCAGCTGATAAAGTCTTCTTCTTTTTTCATTTTTAACTTTTAATCGGTTGTATCATATATGTCATCTGATTCATCCATACTAATATTATAAATGCGAAAGTAACTCTGTCTGTCTGTCTGTCTGTCTGTCTGTCTGTCTGTCTGTCTGTCTGTCCGTCTTTACCGCCTAAACCAACCAACAGATTTTGATGAAATTTGATACATAGATAGAATAGATCCCGAGAAAGGACATAGGCTACTTTTTGTTTCGAAAAAAGGGTTGAAAGGGTTAAAATAAGGGATGAAAGTTTATATGGAAAACTTCGTCATTGTTGAAGAACTATGAAACTTTACGTCTAGATACTTAACACGAAACCATAAAATGTATGTTTTAGCAGTTTTGTAGTTTCGAACTGTACCTTGGTGGAATTGGTGAAAGTCTGGAAGTTCAATATTATTGAAGATAAAACCATGAAACTTTGTATCTAGACACTTGAAATGGAGTCGATAAACGTTTGTTCCAGCAATTTTATAATTTCTAACTATACGGGGATACTTATATAACCGCTTGCTTGATACACTGGCCGCTTTTCGCCTTTTACAAATTTGGCGGGAAAACGGGTGTCAGGTTACATAAGTGCGGTGTTTATGTTTCGGCATATGAAGTGCCGCCTTACTTTTACCCGTTTGAGCCATTTACTCTCAAGAACGTTTCAAGACGCTTCTAGCGGTATCATTTATTTATAATTAATGTACTTAAATAAATTCAAGATGGCCGCCGCTACAAAATGGCGGATAATTTATGTTTTATTAATCCCATCAATATGGGTATCAAATGAAAGGGCTCAACAAGCAGAATACAATATATACTATAAAAAATTGAAATCCAAGATGGCGGCCGCTACAAAATGGCGGATAACGTAGGTTTTATCAATCCCATCAACATGGGTATCAAATGAAAGGTCTCAACAAGCAGAATACAATATACTATAAAAAATTGAAATCCAAGATGGCGGCCGCTACAAAATGGCGGATAACGTAGGTTCTATCAATCCCATCAATATGGGTATCAAATGAAAGTGCTCAACCAGTAGAATACAATGTACTATATAAAATTAAAATCCAAGATGGCGGCCTCTACACAATGGCGGATAACTTAGGTTTTATCAATCCCATCAACATGGGTATCAAATAAAAGGGCTTGACAAGAAGAATACAGTGCACTATACAACCTCAATATTTAAGATGGGTGCAGCCACTAAATGGCGTATCAGACAGAATTTTTGATAATCGACGAGATTTCCATGGTGTCTTATCAAATGTTATGCATGATGGACGCTCGATTAAGGCAAATTAAGAACTGCGAAAATGAGTTTTTTGGAGGAGTAAACGTATTACTTTTCGATAATCTTTTACAACTGCCTCCTATAAAATGATCAGGAACACCTGTTTTCAATTATATATATGAAAGTAGCTCTCTCTGTCCGTTACCGTCTAACGCCTAAGCCACTTAAAGAGTTTGTTACAATTTGGTGCACAGATAGACTAGACTTAGGAAAGGATATAGGCGACTTTTTATCACAGAAAAAGAGTTGAAAAGAGTGGAAATGAGGAGTAAAAGTGTGCATGGAAGGATCTTTGTATGCTATTTTTAACCGACTTCTAAAAAGGAGAAGGTTGTCAATCCAGTTGTATTTCCAATTGTGAATCAATTTAGATGGTTATTTTTTTGGTTGGTAGATTATAGTTCAGAGGTGGTCATATAAATTTTATCGAAATCATATAATTTAATCAGACGATATATCTACTAATATCTACTAATAGACTCTAATAAAATTTGGTGGATCGTCCCAATATAATTTTAAATTGAAGTCTGTTTTTGATTAATTTTTTGAAAACATAGTTTTTTTGTAATTTGTCGTGTAAATTGTACATTTATTAATAAATATAAAACTTTGACTTAGACCGAATTTGATTAGGAAACGTGAATTTGTATGGTAGTAGACATACGAGTAGGTACTGCCTCAATTACTTTAGTAAATATGTGGCGCGGACGAAGTCGCGGGTAAAAGCTAGTCGTCTATAAATTTCTGGCTTCTATCCCGTTGTGTTATGTTAGTGTGATATGTTTGATGAGTACAATTACGCCAACGTCTTGTGTCTATGGTAAAGAATATAGATTTTATCAACAAAACTAAATGGTGATGTAATTTACACAACGCGACATACTTAACGAGTTACTCTTGGGACACACCTGAATTATCAATAGACCGATGAAGGTATAAAAATAATCAAGATGATGAAGCCCACTACCAGTCCGAAGCGAGTCCAAAATGATGGCGGCATCACCACGCTGCTGGCAATTCACATATAACCAAACGAACATAATTTGGCCACGAGTTGCATCATACACGCTTACGCGAGCAAAAAAACTGTCAAATTTTTGAGAGAAACCCAATGTCGTTTGTATGAGCAAGCAGAAGTGTATCATAATGAAGCAATAAGTGATAGTATGTATGTTCAGTTATAATTACCACGTTATCAAGGAAAAATGCAACAAAGTCTTAGTTTATCCTTCTTATCATCATTTTCTTAAACCTCGTGGCAGTTATAAAAGGTTTATAGTGAAACCCTTTCTGTCCCGTCATCTCTCTACAAAAACTCAGTTTATGGGGATGCAACCCCCATATAAACATACCGTTTTTACACAGAATAGTTCAGTTTTCTTAGCTATGTTTTGCAGGGTCCCTTAATCGATACAATAGTCGGCCGGTCCAAAGGGTCCTTTCTACTTTGTGGTCATCGGAGACCCTTACTTTTGGTTGACCTTAGTGGGCCTTTGAGTCAGTGTTCGGAATCGCTGGATTTCGTGGGTTTGAGGATTAACCGGTTCTTATGTCAGTCCGACCCAAAACTTTATGGGGGGATTAGACACCCGTTTTAAGTGCGTTTTGTGTTTGTGTAATATTCTATGCCACTAATGTTACCAAAAGGCAAACTAACATTATTCTTAATTGCTCCCTACTGAGAAAGTATTCCAAACCGCTTTCAAGATTTCAGATATGATTTCAAGCAATGACACTAATATTTTAGTATGAAAACTAACGCGGTTATTACACATTTTACATAAACACACGGGTAACTCACGTTTAATATAGTCAGTCCAGTCCGACTCAAGTTTCGATCGCGTCCGGCGATCTTTTTCAAGGAGAGTCCGCGCGCGGGTTCGCACCTCGTTTAGCACTGAAACGCCGGACGCGATCGAAACTTGAGTCGGACTGGACTGACTATATTAAACGTGAGTTACCCGTGTGTTTATGTAAAATGTGTAATAACCGCGTTAGTTTTCATACTAAAATATTAGTGTCCGATTTTTACCCCCGTAGTGTCCGATCCCATAATTTTACAGCAATAAAAAATAGCCTATCCAGGTTATATTCTGTGTTCCAAATTTCAACCAGATACAGCCGTTCCGACGTGCTTGAGCACCAAACATCCAAACTTTCGCATCTTATTAAACCTACTAATATTATAAATGTCAATGTATGGATGTTTATTGCTCAATCACGTGGTGTCGTAACGTATGAACAAGTCGGGCTGAAATGAAATGAAGAACACATAGGCTCTTTATCCCGGCAAAAAAAACTTCAATGGGGACTACGCGGGTGAAGCCACGGGGCGCTGCTTGTTTGTTATATTAGTAGGATATACGTACTTACGAATACCAGTCTGTGCCATGATATTCTGTGTTTGACCAGTACTCAGAAAATACGATACAGAATTACTCAGCTCATAAACCTACTGGATGGTGCTTCAGACGATCCAAACCAGTCTCGCACTTGACATAAGTCCGACCTTGTCTTTTCTTTTATGTAGCTCCAGGCGTTTCCATACGCGTGATATTTGCCCTTAAGGTCCTTTTACAATCAAAGATTTTTTTGTCTGTGGCGACAGGCACGATGTTGATCGATATGGATTTTTTTTTTTTGGAAAGGCACATTTTTTCGCTATGAAAAGGGTAATTTTTTCTACATTATCACAGTTTTCCATGATGAAAAAAAGGTACCTTCCTACCTAAGTTATGTAAAAAAGGCATTTATTTTGTAATGAGAGTAAACAATTTTTTCACGATGAAAACATTTTTTTTAATGACAGGCAGTTGTTCCATGTTGGTTATTTGTGGTCATTATATTGAAATGGTATTTTTTCTCTAGAAACAGTCACAGTTTTTTCTACGACGAAAAATAATACTTAAGCGAGTTTCATCCACTATGCATTTTAACTGTGCACATAATACGTGAATCTGCATCAAAATATCGGGAATGCGCTCCGCTACATTACATAAACCAAAGTTTACAGTGAATTAAGAACATTTTCCTTTTTCAAAGAATAGAGTATAAGAGTATAGAACGGTATAAAGGCTAGTGTGAACGCGCCTTACAAAGTTTACTCTTCACCGCAGACTTTTGTTTAACTTACACAAGCGAAATACACTTCAGGGGTTGTATCGTAAATCAATCCATCTGACGTCGGAGGGAATTGCGTTTTTTACGAGCACGCAACCTCCGACAGAATCGTTTTATATCTCACTCGCTCTTGGGGGAAAAGGTTAGCGGGCGACAAGGACAGAGCGGGTTATCTCGGCGACAGACGTGGTAGCATGTAGTTTTCGTCATAAGAATAATGAACGTATCGGGTTTATTTTTATATCCAAGAGTTGTTTTAACATTAGGGAAAGTTGTAAAGTTTTTTTACGCGAAAAACAAACTCAACATTGAGTAATTTTTATGATAGACTAGCAGCGTAGTTTCACCGGCATAGTTCGCGATCCCGTTATTTTACCGGGATAAAAAATAATCTATGTCTATTCCAGACCATTATCTATCTATGCAGCAAATTTCATCCAATTCCCTTCAGTAGTTTTAGCTTAAAATAGTAACAAACATACATCCACACATTTTTCGCGTTTAGATTTTATAATATTAGTTGGATAGTATAAGTATGATATTATAATATTAGTTAGATAGTATAAGTTATAATATTACTAGGATATTTTGTTAACCAGCTTAACCATTTACACCGTTGGGCGCCTACTAATATTTTTAGGATATTTTAGATAGATTAGATTAGGATATAATTAGGACCAACAATATTACTAGGATTACTGAAAAACTGAATGTTTGGATATCTGTTGCTCAATCACGTCGGAACGGCTGAACGGATTGTGTTGAAATTTAGGAAACATAATGTAGTCTGGAACGCATAGGCTACTATTTATCACGTTAAAATAACGACAACAGAAACTACGCGGCTGAAATACACCGCTACATCGACATGCCAGTGATGTTAACTTATAAGATTTACCACTGACAAAAAGAACTCAGCGCCACTAAAGAAGTCTTCACTTCAACAAGAACTGAGATCATGGCTGCGTCAAACATATACCCAAAGATTTTATATATACTACGTGTAGAGTTAGATTTTCCGCACGGTTCCTTTGTGTCAATCGTAAGCAGATGACGTGCATACTTTCTATGGCAACAGAGTGATGCGCCGCGACAAAAGTATGACACTTCCACAAGAGCGACAAGGCAAGAAAGATGCTACCCGTGCTTTCGGCGTAAAGCGTTTGTGGCAACTCTATACGTAGTATATGTAAACTCTTTGCATATACCATTATATGTTTATTGTAATTAGTCCGTCAAATAGATCATATAAAAACATGGGATATGTCTTTATTTAATCAAGTTATTTAAAACGGCAAAGATACAAGATTATCAAACTTCCGCAGTGGAAGGCTGTGATGTCACGTTTACATAAAAATCGTATATAGACGTGACGTCATCGTCACTCAAAACTTGTAAGCACTAGCATCTTCGTAATATTTAGTTTGTGACACAAATGTAAAAATACGTGTCCAATATTTTTTAAATTCTAATCTTCCATTGATTGCTGACTGATTCGTTTTTTCTAGTCAACGCCTCTTGTAGTATAGTCCAAATAAAATCGACTAGCGAGTGACTAATTTCATCAAAAACGGTTTAATGGGGATGTTAACAATTTTTCGAAATTGCTTTTATTTTGAAGATTGACGCATGTTTACCATAAAAAATAACATTTTATTTCAAAATATTAGTATTTTCGATGAGAAAATATAAAACATTCGACTATTTTGAATTTTCCCGCTAAAATACTAACGACTGACATGATGTCACTGGTCGCAAAACATTGGTCGCGATTCATGACTGTATGTCTAGTTTATTTATCATTACTTGAATACAATCAAAATCGTCGTCGCTAAGATCGCAAACTATAATAAAAATGCAGAAAAGTAAACAGTTTAGTCAGTTTTCGACAGCTTGTTTGGCGACTAGTGACGTAATAAGTCATATTGGTGTTTCCAGTCACGTGACAACAGATTAAAATTATAGCATTTAACATCATTTATAAGAAATTTACTATGTAATATGAAAATATAACGATGTGATTTTCAATATTCTATTAATACAAACTATCATAAAGCTAACATTAAACATTAATTTGTGATTAGTGTTAACATCCCTATTCTTCAGCCGTTACGTTTACAAGTCAATAAAGTCGAGTCGCGGGTCCCACGTAATGCATCCTCTGAAGCGTCAACTTCGTAGACCCGCTTTATTTGAAAATTCTTTGTAAACTTTCCAAATTAATAAATACCTCACATCAAATCGAGAAGACAAAAATGTTACAAGATGGAAAATATGGAAGTTTCTTAGGAAATTTCATGTTTCATCACAATTACTCGAAGAAAAGCAATATCGGAAAGATCCAATATTTGTAGTTAGCGAAATTGAGCTTCCCATTTTTAGATATTTTACAGAGCTTAATACCTCAGAGTAAGAGTGAGTTTTGCTCAGCAGAATCTGTATTTAACCTCAATGTTAGTATTTATTTATCTTTTTGTAGCTTCGTACGGTTTCAAACTGGACGTTGCGCTTAGTGTAGCAATATCTGAAAGAAAAATTATGGCAAAGAACTACAGACGGTCAAGCTGCACAAAACCTTGTCGGTGATATTAAGAAATGTGTGTCAGGAACTGCAATTAATTAAGTTTATTATTTGCGTAAACAGATATTGATAAATTTGGTATTTAATTTGGATAAATTTCCTCGCGAGAGGTAGGAGATGAAATTTTTGTTTGATACATTTAGCAGAACTGAAGTCAAATTATTTAATCGATATATTTTTAAACAAATTTATCGAAAAAAAAAAACAATAAAGGTAAGTAGTTGATGTCATTGTAAAATCGCCAAATGTTGAAGAAGCTGAACGTCTACCACCATTTACAATGAATACTGATACAAACTTATATTGTTATATTTTAGACTCAATTGTTTTTTTTTTATAGTATGGAGTGACGAGACGAGCAGGACATGTGCCTGATGGTAAGCAACATGCCTGCCACATAACACCACAGTGACAGGCAGTTATTGGAACATGAAGAGTACCAATCATTACTTAGCATTGCACTGCGCTCGTCACCCAGAGATCTAAGATATTATGTCCCTTAGCCCTGTAAATCTGGAAACATTGCCCTTCAAACCGGAATACAGTAGAATGTTTGCTCGTTACTGTTTGGCGGTAGAATAACTGGCAAAGATGTGGTACTCCCCCCAGTACGACTCTGCTAAGAATCCTACCACTACTATGTTATTGTAAAGTTACTTGTTATAAAGGCGAAAGCTTGTGTTCGTAAGTATGTATGTTTGTTCACACGTACATCTGTAATTTTTCTTGATGGACTCAACATATTTTAAATCAATTAATTATTTCAGTGAGATAAAAATACACGTTATACATATGTAACTGGTATGTTACCAGCCGTATCTGACGCATGTTAGTTTTCCTCAGTAGTAGGCCCACTAGGAGGCCTACGATATGCCTATGCACTTATTATAGAGACAAAAAAAAAAACGCACAACAAACAACAATAGGGATGTTAACAATTTTTTAAGAATTGATTTTATTTTTAAAATTGGCGCTTATTAAAACATAAACAAGAACAAAATTAAAAATTTTGACTAACCCCCGACTACCTCAGATTTGTTATCTTTACAACATTCTACTAGTCAAGCCCTTTCATTTGATACCCATATCGAGGTAGTTGTGCAAAAAGAAATGTATTTCGCCATTTTGTAGTAGCGGCCATCTTGGATTTGAAATTTGTCGTAGTGGAAAGTATTATACTAGTTAAGACCTTTCGTTTGATACCCATATTGAGGTAGTAGTGAAAAAAATAATGTAATCCGCCACTTTGTGGTGGCGGCCATCTTGGATTTGAAATTTGTTATAGTGTATAGTATTCTACTAGTCAAGCCCTTTCATTTGATACCCATATTGATGTAGGTTGTGAAGAAATATTTTGTCCGCCATTTTGTGGAGGCGGCCATTTTGAATCGATATTAACCAAACATAGCTAAGAACATCCGCACGGATATTAACCTTCAAATAAAAAAATCCGCATCGAAATCGGCTCATCCGTTTGAGCTCTACGGTGCCACAGACAGACACACACACAGACAGACAGACAGATAGACAGACAGACATCGACGTCATACTTATAACACCCCTTTTTTTGGTCGGGGGTTAAAAAATATTAAAATGTAATAGTATTTTCGTTGACTAAAAATAAAAAAAGTAATTTTGAATTTTCCCGCCAAAGCACGACACGACGATACTACCCGCAAAACATTGGTCGCGATTCATGACTGCATGTCCAGTATATGTGTTTTCTTATATTTACTTGAATACAAACTATCAAAATCGTCATAACTAAGATCGCAAATTATAATAAAATGCAGAGAAGTAAACAGTATACATAGTCAGTCTTCAACGGCTCGTTACACGGTTAGTGACGTAATAAGTCATATCGGTGTTTCCAGTCACGTGACATTAAAATCATGTGTAATAAATTCACTACGCAATATTAAATTATAAAAATGTGATTTTCGATATTCTATTAATACAAACTATCATAAAATGAACACTAAACATTAATTTATGATTAGTGTTACCATTTCTATTCAACATATTACCCAAGTCAGTCTGTGTGCATCTCTTCGCTGTCAGTGGAACGCATTCATCCATATTTTATGTGACACCAGCGACTCACATCAAGCACATCAGGCGCATTAAGCACATCAAGCCATCAGGCAAACCAGGAGGGTGTCGCATCGAACTTCGATCAAAAACTCGTCAGTGATTGATTGATGGGTGAGTTTGACAGACGAGCGCGCCAGATGTGCAACTATCACTGCGAGTAACGGGTGGAACTGTCTGCGAGTCTGTGTGTTTAACCATTCGACTCTATATCAATAACTTTATAGTTCATAATCGAACAGCAATGAATCTGTTTTGAAACTGAATTGCTAAGAATCGCTATACAAGCCTTACTTTGTACTTTGTACCTAAGTCGTGGTGGCCTACTGGCTGTTTAACTTATTTTTTAACCAAGCAACTGACTTAAATGGCGAAGGAAAACGTCGTGAGGAAATATGTTCCAAAAAGGACTTCTTTTGAACATGAGTCATCCGCTAACCTGTACTTGAGCAGCGTGGTGGATTATAATCCACTTTATCCTTATAAGAGCAGGCATCGAGCCTCAGTTATGGGAGCGTAAAGTGTTCTGCCTATGCTTAGAATTGTCTTAAATGTTTATTAATAATAGACAACAAAATAGAAATTCTTATTTTTGACTAACCCTACCTACGACTACCTAGGATTTGTTATCTGTACAACATTCTACTAGTCAGACACACAGACAGACAGACATCGACGTCAAACTTATAACGCGCCTTTTTTGGTCGGGGGTTAAAAAGAGAGGTAGGAATTCCACTTTAAAATAATTTATATTGTAGCAGCCCCATGCGGTTTCACCTGTGTAGTTCTCGACCCCGTTTTTCTCGACATAAAAATTAGCCTATGTTATTCCAGGATATTATTTATCTATGCACGAAACTACATCCAGATCCCTTCAATAGTTTTGCGTGAAAGAGTAACAAACATCTATATTCACAAACTTTCATGTTTATAATATTAGTAGGTACCTACTTCCTAATCCAAGACATATGCAAATGAGGCGACGGACCCCGTAGGCGTTGCTAAATTTTAAAGAAAAAAAATACATATAATTGTATAGTAAATTAGAATATATATGTATTGTTATGATGAGGCTAGGTAAATGTATAATGTGTAAGATCGCCGGAACCAGCGGAATACCAGCGCCGGTTGGATCCAATCGGCATAATGCTGAGCTGGGGCTGGGCTGTGGCACAAACGCGTAAATTTAATAGAAGTTAACGATGTATTTATATCAAAAAAAATTGTCACAGCAAATAATTTGTCATTGTCATAGTAAGATTATGTATAAAAATATTTGCATACATGCTTATTGTGCCATACGCTCGTTTCGGCCTGAATCCCGCTTCTTTCATAGCAGTGTTTATGCTAATGCAGGGAACGGAATCCGGCCCCGAGAATGTAACAAAACTATGAGTAGATTTACAACCAAAAGTTTTAATCTCAATCTCCTGCGCATAATCAAAATGAAACATCTCAAAAGTTAGAACCTCCTCAAAACTTACCACATAACTGGGGTAACTTCAGTGTCCGGGCGCTCGGTACGTGAGTGTGAAAACCTTCCACGTCTCTCCTGATTGGTCCCCAGGGCGTTGTTTACTGGCTGCCTCATGTAGGGTGTTGCGGATATAAATGTGGGACTAGTTGCGCTCCGCGGTGTAATCCACGACTTATTAGTTTTTTGAGATTGTTTGTTTTCGCCAAATCAAATGTAGGTATAAAATGTACAAACTTTTACACCTAATGTTGTTATTTATTTATACTTATATATCTAATCGAAATCACAAAAATAAGTTGAAACCTTATTGCTTCAGAAATTACGAAACTTCCTTACAAACGTTCATCACCTAAAAGCTCTTTTTTCATTGCATTGAAAAGTACATAGTATTTATTATATTGTCCTTACTCAGGCTATATTTGTACCAAATCTAATTTAAATTACTTTATATTTATATGTGAAAGAGTAACAACAGGCTGAGTTACTTATTTTACATTCACATAGCGCATGCATTAGTGTCTTTCCAGGCTAGACAGAATGCGGAGATTACCCGTCGCACTGAAAATGCCTGGAAGAGCTATTGGTCCATGAAAGACCTCATGAAGGGAGACACCCCACTTATCCTTAAACGTAAGCTCATGGACATGTGCATTCTCCCCATTCTAACGTACGGAGCGCAAACTTGGTCTTTGACTAAAGATCAAAAGTTCAACCTCGCAGTTTGCCAACGAGCCATGGAACGTAGTGTTCTCGGCGTAAAGCTAACCGATCGTATAAGAAACACCATACTGCGTTCCAGGACTCAGATAGCCGATGTGACCCAAAAAACAGCTAATTTGAAATGGGACTGGGCTGGACATGTCTGCCGCATGTCAGATGCTCACTGGGCCAAAATCACTACTCAGTGGAAGCCTGATCGCAAACGACGATGCGGCAGGCCAAAGAAACGCTGGCGGGATGACCTTGACGGCTATTCAAAACACTGGGAAATATTAAGTCAAGATAGAATCAAATGGAGAGAGGGTAGGGAGGCCTTTGCCCAGCATTGGGACAGTATAGGCTAATAATAATAATAATAAGCCCCCTAAAGACCAACCACACGTCCTGATCGACCATCTGATCACGTGGGGGGCGGACACGCAATTGAAATATTACTGGTGCGGCTAACGTGGCTCTGGGACGTAGAGCAAGAGCATAGGACTAAACACATATAGGGCGCGTAAAAACAGAAGCCATACAGTGAATGACAGTAGTTAGGAGAATTTTAGGAAAAATGCTGCTTAGGGCTTGTAGAAGAGAACTTCTTAGCGAGGCTTAGGTAGAACAGTTAATATCAGTGCAGGATATTAACTAATGGCGGTGGCGGAAGAGTATCCAGAATACCAACGGCAGCACCAACAGGCTCAGTCAGGAAGTCTACTGCGCACTTACACAGTCTGGACGATCTGTGTAAGTTTATGTCTGTCCAAATAGTTATATGACAATGAAACCTAAACCAACGCCCCAAGTGTCCGGCGGCCTTAAGGGAAACCACAATGATGGTAAGTGCTTATCCCAAGAGGCCAGGGGTGGTAAGAATCTCCGGGCGGCGGTTTCCAACCATCGAACGACCCAGGCAACGCAATCGGATTCCGAGAACGAAAACGAAGTGTACCCAAGCTTAGCATTTAGCCGCAATTCGAGATATAATCTACGACCAAAAAATAACACCATAACTACTGCCGGTAGGAGGGCTTCTGCAACACCTATACGAAGCGACGTAATGGGACCATACCAGCCGTCCATAACAGCATCATCTCCAACTTCAAGCGTAAGCCTATTTGATTCGCCGTGTTCAACACCAAACTTACTTGAAAAACGACACAGCGGCCATTCATCACCGATATCCAGTTTATCAGGGTCTGAAGATGTTGTACAGGAGGCAAGAGCCACTATCACTGTACCCACTACAGACCGTACCCGTGCGCGAAAAAAATGGACTACAAATATGAACGAATTCATTTGACGCACTTATTTAACAATTACTTGCAACGAAACTAAAAGTAGGGCTTACCTTGAAGAACTCCACAACCTTTTCACCAGAAAATTTCCAGACATGAATGTTTCAAGACAAAGGATAGGCGACCAACGCAGGGCTATAGTGCGAAATAAATTATTAAGCGAAGATACGCTACAAAATATACGAAAAGAAGTTGAGATCAAACTTAACCAACACACAAGTAACAACCAAAATGAAACAATATCAAACAACCACGCAACCACTCTTACACAACAAACTACTCAAACTAGACTCAGATGGACAGACAACATTAATGAAGCCATAATAAAAACTTACTACAAAATTACACTATTAGAACAGAATAGAACAGGATACCGCAAACAATTACATAGCACTATAATTGATCAATTCCCTCATATATCTCATGTCTCCGAACAAAGAATAGCTGATCAGAGAAGAGTAATCATACAAAATAAACTTATAACTGATCAAAAACTTCAAGAAATAAAAGATGAAGTTCGACATGAATTGCTGAACAGTAGAGATGAACCATTTTCCAACAACATCAACGAACACGACACCTTGACATCTGATAACACAACACCAACAGCGACCACCACCAATGTCACACAAACCGGTCCTAACTTGGACATCCCACTAACTACAAATGAAATCCATACACACACAATACAATATACAGATGAGGAGTTAAACTTTAACATTAATTCAACATTTGACACGGCCTTACAAAAATTCAACCAGACAGATCCAACTACACGACCTTATATTCCAAGACAAAACAGTTCACGGAAACTATCATATATAGTCAATTATTTAAATTCAGTTACACTCCCAACCTACTTGACTCAAAACACTAGCTTCATGGCTACACAAACCATTGTATACACAGCAGCTTACACTACAGCAATCTGTAATGGATACAAAATCAAAGAACCATTAGAACCCACACAAACACGTCAACTTACCCAAACCCAAAAAGGAAATGTCAGACGACCATGGGAAATCAGACTTCAAACCAAAATAAACAAACTAAGACAAGATATCGGTAGAATGACACAATACATTGCAGGTATAAGATCTCGTAATCTCATAGAACATGTAGATTATATAAAAATCAAACACAAAATGCACTCCCGACATGAAGAACCAAATTCAAACAACGAACAAGTATTGGATAGCCTAAAACAAAAACTTAATGCAGCCAGCGCTCGACTAAAGAGATACACAAAATGCACTCTAAGAAAACAGCAAAATAATCAATTTTACACGAACGAAAAAAATTCTACAGAAACATTACCTCACCAACACCAGACAGTACAAACACATTAAACACAAATCCACCGACTGCTAATAGTATCCACCAGTTCTGGTCTAATATATGGAATAATGAGATGCAACATAATCACAACGCCGAATGGATTGCAACCGACTCATTAAATAACAATTTTACAGAAATGCAATTCGAACTGATCCCAGTATATCTTTTTAAAGAAATCATCAAAAAACCCATAACTGGAAATCACCAGGGACTGACAACATACAAAATTATTGGTATAAAAATTAACATGCACCCATCCTTTACTACATAAACATATCAACCAGTTTATTGAATCACCACAAACTATGCCCCAGTATATCACGGAAGGCATAACACATATGTTACCCAAAAACCAAAATAGACAAGATCCAGCTAACTACCGTCCCATAACCTGTTTACAAACTATCTACAAGATTATGACCGCTTGCATATCAGAACTAATTCACGCACACGTTTCAGAAAATAATATACTTGCAGAAGAACAAAAGGATCCCGAAAAATACACAAGGGTGTAAAGAACAACTAGTAATAGATACAATAGCAATGGCTCAAACAGTTAAAAACAAGAAAGATCTAATGACTATGTAGATAGATTACCGCAAGGCGTTCGACTCAGTACCACATAGTTGGCTCATTTACATTTTGAAACACTATAAAATTAATCCAATACTTATATCATTCCTCAAAACTGCAATGACAAACTGGACCACCAAACTCTTAATTAAAAATGACCACGAATCTATAGTAACTGATAAGATTAGCATCAAGAGGGGCATATTTCAAGGAGATGCATTCAGCTCTCATTGGTTTTGTTTATCACTAAACCCCTCTCTAATATGCTTAATAACTCCGGACACGGTCTGAAACTCACCAACAAAAACAAAAATTACACACTAAGTCATCTCATGTACATGGACGACATCAAACTTTATAGCAACAGCGTCCAAACACTACATAATCTAGCAAGTATAACAGAAATATTCTCAAACGACATAAAAATGGATTTTGGAATTGACAAATGCAGAACATTTTCCATACAACAACAATCGGTTACACATCACCCATTTACCTTAAATAGTGGAGATCAAATAGACTCAATGGATGCCAGTAGCCTGTATAAATATTTAGGATATCATCAAAATTACCAAATTCCACACAAAGAAACCAAAACTGACATTACACGTAAATTCCGACATAGGTTAAATTTGATTCTCAAATCACAGCTAAATAGCCGCAACCTTGTCAAGGCCATAAACTCATTTGTAATCCCGGTCCTAACTTACACGTTCGGTGTAATAAAATGGGTTGCGGTCTATTTGGACTGAATGTTATATTGTACTAAAACCGTAATGAACAAATCTTAAAATGACCTTTTCCCATAATGACTGATTTTTGAAATGTACTTATTCTAGTATGCCGGAAAAAAAACTGTCAAATTGAAGTACAGTTAGTAACATTTTTTAAAAGCTTAAAATAAAATAAAATAATAATTTTACAACAAAAAAGACAAATTCTATTCTTAATTTTAATATAACTATGATGCACCGGATGATAGTTGATGAAAATGTAGTGATAAAAATTAAATCTGATGCAAATATATATGGTGTAATTAATTAACCAGATAAGAAAACTCTTTCTTAAAAGCCACAAAAATATACTTAAGAACGTTATAATCTAGATATTTCAATTAATGCTTCGCTTAGGACGATATCTTGCAACCAACCGTGCAAATTGACTAAACAATAAATGAAATAGAACCTAAACATAAAAATGTTTATATTACTACCGTCCTGCTTCAGCTTCGCTCGAATATTGTCATATAGGTAAAGACTATTTATTGAAATCAAAACTATCCTAACTTTCAAGTTGGTTTTGATTAAAATCTGTTAAAATACTTAGGAGTCTATCGCAGGCAAACAAATAATTTATGTATGGTACTTACTATATAAAGAAGATAACACCCATTTTGCGGGTATAAAAAATATTCAAAATTACCGTCGGATAAACTTTTTAGCCATAGATTATTTTAACCGACTTCATTTTAAAGTATAGAGCAGCCTTTCTCAAAGTGGGCGATACGCCCCATTGTGCGCGCTGCAGGCCTAAAGGGCGGTAAGAGACCCAGAAAAAATGAGGGGTTGTGTAGAGGCTTGAAATCCGTTGTGTACTACCTACAGGGTTCATGTCTCAAGTTAACTCTTGCGAGCTATAGTAAGTAAGTTTCGTTTAGAATTAATGTTGAATCCCCACTAATATAGCTCACAATAATGTATTGAATTTGAAATTATAGTGGTTTTTAAGCATGTGAAAAATGGGGACGCAAAAATATAAATTCTCAAAGTGGGCAACAGACAAAATAAGTTTGGGGACCCCTGGTAGAGAGTGACGAGACGGCAGGACATGTGCCTGATGGTAGGCAACATGCCTGCCACATAACAGCACAGCGTCACGCAGCTGTTGGAACATTAAGTTCAAATCATTACTCGTACCTAGAACTCCAGTGCGTTCGTCATCCAAAGATCTAAGATCAGAAATAATATGGCGAAGAAGAGAAGATACTGCGACGCTAATTGGTAGAAAATGTGTTGAGAACACGAGCAGGACATTTTTGGTGATGGTACTTTGATGAAACAATCATAGTTTTCTTGTCAGTGTATTGACCAGAGTATAACATACACTAGCATGAAGTACTGATGTTGCATCTGATTGTACATGTCCCGTCAGACATAATGATTATCGGACATTAGACATAAAAGACATTTCGAAAATCAGTCATTATGGGAAAAGGTCATTTTAAGATTTGTTCATTACGGTTTTAGTACAATATAACATTCAGTCCAAATAGACCGCAACCATAAAATGGTCTCAGTCCGACCTCATGAAACTTCAACGGACTGTCAATACATCTATGACCATACATCGCAAACACCACCCACGCTCCTGTTTCCAGAGACTCACATTGCCAAGAGAACAAGGGGGGACGCGGGATTATAGATATCACAAATCTACACAACAAACAGATAAAAATTCTTAGGGACTTCTTCTTTTTCAAACGCTCGCACAACTCGCATCTACATGAAACAATAGCTTTTTCTGACAAACGATATACTCCTCTGAACTTATCCAACAGAAACACACAAAGCAATGAAAAAATAACTGAGTCCAAAGAAAAGATTGCCGCATGGGAGAGAAAGTCTTTGCACGGAAGACACTATCACGACCTACAGCAACCACATGTCGACAAACAGGCGTCGAACGCATGGTTGCGAGATGGTGAACTCTTCCCTGAGACCGAAGCCTTCATGTTGGCAATTCAAGACCAAGTCATTGATACTAGAAATTACCGAAAATTTATAATACGCCACCCCAACACAAATGAGACTTGTAGGAGATGCAGTAGCAGCTCCGAAACTATACAACACATAACCGGAGCCTGCAAAGCAATAGTACAAACCGATTATAAACACCGTCACGACCAAGTAGCTTCATTTATCCATCAACTCCTTGCTTACAAATACAAGCTTATTGAAGAGAAAGTTCCTTATTACAAATACAAACCCGAATCGGTACTTGAGAACCAAAATTATAAGTTATATTGGGACCGAACCATCATCACTGATAAAACTGTACATTACAATAGACCAGATATTACTGTGCTAGATAAAACAAAAAAAACGGCCTACTTAATTGACATTGCAATCTGTAACACCCATAACCTACAAACCACATATACCGAAAAAATAGCTAAATATACAGATTTATCAATAGAAATAAAAACACAATGGCAAATAAATAACACTAGCACTATACCCATTATACTCTCCACTACAGGTGTGATACCCAAAACTTTGTTCATAAGCCTTGAAACACTACATATTCACACATCTGCAATAAAACACCTGCAAAAAGCAGTCATTCTAAACACAACTAGAATCGTCAGAAAATTTTTAAGTTTATAAACGCACTTGGCTTCGGCCCGTGCCGTAATTACCTCCTAAGACGGAGAGAACACATAAGTGTAAACCAAAATAATAATAATAATGCATGCATCACATAGAAAATAAATAAATTTAATCTAAACGCTGCGCTGGCAAATTGTGAGTGAAATCAAAACGATCTATGTATATGATATTAGTGACATCATCTTAAAATCTGTTTTGATTTAATTTGGTCGTTAGCCTATTTGTCATATTTTTTGAAATTCGATATTCGACTGACTATTGCGTACTATCCGGAGTAATACTCTGTACAGAGCATTAAAATACATAATTATATTTTATTACAGTTAAAAGTAAAGTTTTGGTTTTCCCTGCTAAGTTGATTTGGGAATTTGATTGATAAGTGGACGATCGGATGTAAGACGGTTGTAGTAGGTTTTTATTTGTAGCGATTAAATACCTGGTTAAATACGAAAAACAATCGTTGGTTTTTCAGCGCGGGCTTTCAGTCGACGCCCAAGCCACATTGTCACTCGGAGACCGTTTCACATCAAGCCGAGAAGTGCGAATCTAGCATTTCAAAAAAAACAACTGTCGGATTTTTGTTTTTTACACCTCTCTCTCAATAATTTCATTTATGTTGCATTTATGTGTTGATTTTTTTTAATATCTGTTTTTTTTCGACATGGAGACATTGGCACTTAGGTTTGGCATTTGCTTAGGGTGGTTTGTGCATTCCTCTCTATAGAGCTCACGCGAGCCAGCAAAGTTGTGTAAAGTTGAGGCTCTGTGTTGTTGGTGCGGAATCCAGTGCGGAAGATGGCAATGTCGTCATTGGTTCTTTAAGTTTTTAAGATGACTGGTCTAGTATATATGTACTATATATATAGTATATATCTAGTAGATATGTAGTCTGTAGAACGCAAAGAGTTTACATATTTACTTATACTAAATGTATGATAGAACGCAATCCAGAAGGAATACTAACATCTTCTGTGACGCGACAGTGCCTCAGCATATGCACTAGAAGTACAGAAAACCAGCGTTTGCCAAAGATCACTAATCAACCAATGATAGATGAAATATTTTGGGCCTAAACATTTAGCTTTTCAGGCAAGTAGCGTGGCCAAATATTTCGACAAAATCACCATGTAATAGATAGAAAAGGCTTATTGCCTTCGCTATCTATATATCGTAGAATAAACAGTAAAAGTGCAGCCGCGGGCTGTAATTTAACACGATATATTGCACTAGAGTATGTTCGAGAGCTTGTATGCGTGAGTAATGGGACGAGCCCCATTGAGCTCTAAGGGTCGATTTAGGAACATCCAATCTCAGTGGTTATTTATACCATTCAATGATTATGTGGGGCGGGGCTCAAGTTATACATAGATGCAGTTAAGAATCTACTGACAACGCGCTTGAAGACGATTACCACCGCGTGCATCTGAGCCTCAGTCCCATAGTTTACTACTATTATAATAATAATTCGTAAAAACACGTATAGGTAATTACAAGTAAAACCATTAAAATCAATAAATAGCGACTGCCTACTTATCTTATAAATGCCAAAGTTTGGATGCTTGTGGCTGAATCACATAGGCTTCGTTTTATTACGGGAAATAAATAGGTACGAGAACTGCGCGGCTGAAACCCGGAGCGCGCCTCTTGTAATAAAATGAAATAAAAATATATTTAATATATTCAAGTCAACTTAATCACACCACACCACTATTTTCTATTCGCACTCGATGCGTCGGTTTCGATGATTTAATGTTTTAATAGTTCGAGTTTTTCTATATATTACATTAATTTAAACAAATAATCTAGCGATAACGTACAGAGAGCAATAAAACTGATATTAGGCGATCAAGCATAACCATATTTGTAACAAGAACAAAATAATTTTTTTGTCTAACCCCCGACTATCTCTGATTTGTTATCTGTACAACATTCTACTAGTCAAGCCCTTTTATTTGATACCCATATTAGGAGACTTGTGAAAAAGAAATGTATTTCACCATTTTGTGAAAGCGGCCATCTTGGATTTGAAATTTGTCATGTTCTACTAGTCAAACCCTTTCGTTTGATACCCATATTGAGGTAGTAGTGAAAAAAATAATATAATTCGCCATTTTGTGGAGGCGGCCATCTTGAATCTTGAAAGATCTGTTTTTTATTTGAAAGTTAACATCCGCGCCGGATATTAACTTTCAAATAAAAAAACAGCATCGAAATCGGCGCATCCGTTTGAGCTCTACGGTGCCACAGACACACACACATACAGACAGACAGACATCGATGTCAAACTTATAACTTAAACTTTTTTGTTCGGGGATTAAAAAAAAGAAATTGCCTTGAAAAATTGTAATCGGATTTCTCCGGCAAATTCCCCATCTCCTGCGGTATGAGAGGTCATACCTCACCTCTGTTCCCCGACGCTCACATTACACTTTAATTTTACAGCTCGTGGCCAAATCGCAGTGGCTCACTATTTCACGGTCCTTTTAGAGGCGACGTGTTAGAGGTTCCGTATAAAGTGGCCGGTTGCGGGCAAAGTGGCATTTTCCTGCCTTCTAGGACTCCTCGTATCATCTGGAGAATTAAATAATCGGTGGTTAGTCGTCCTTTAGGCACGTGTCTAGGCCAAGTAGATTAATAAATGTGAGTCACGTATTACGTCTTCAAAAAATAACGTTCGAGAAATACTCGCAAAATATTTTTAACGCGCTAAAAAAATTTAGTATTAGCAGTCAATGGGACTCGGGGCCTGGCCTCTCAAGAAGAGAGTCAAGGATATAAACCACTCTGGCCCAGTACGGGTCTGTGGATGACGCAATACCTGGAAAGATACTTGGAACATGCTGGTTTCCTCACAATATTTTGATTTAATGGTTTAGGTAAGCCGCTGCTTGCACCGCGGGGGTGAAGCTAGTTTTAGGTAAAAATCTACATCATCTTTTGACTAACGAAATCTTTTATGCGTTATTTTTTCCTCTGTTAAATCTCACGACACTCTTATCTCTCTTTCTCTGCCAGTACAATCTCAACTGCCATAAAACAAGACAGAAAATTTGTGTGCAACGAAAACAACTTGAAATTCTAATGCAAATCTAGTCGAGGACGCAACACAAAACATTTTACGACAGCAGCACCGTTTCACGCCGCAGAATTAGCGTTCACAGCTGCCGAGCGCAGCTGCGGACTGATGGTATAAAACATGTTTATGGCGTCTCTCGCGCCACACCTCGAGTTGCCTCTGTAACACTAAGGATCGTCGCGCACTGGGAACATTTACGTACTGATATAACTTTTACATAATAGTTTCAAAATTTTACGAAGGCAGTTTCTATTATGAATAGTTTCAAAATTTTACGAAGGCAGTTTCTATTATGCCCTTTTCAAATTTGTCATAGTGTAATAGTGTTCTACTTGTCAAGCACTTTCATTTGAAACTCATATAAAAGGAGTTGTGACAAAAGGATCTCGTTCGTTAATTGGTGGTGGCGGCCGTTTTGGATTTGAAATGTATTTGTATAGTATTCTACTTGTCAAACTCTGTTCATTGATACTCATATGGATAGAAATGTGTAAAAAAAGTAATCCGCCATTTTGTAGCGTCGGCCATCTTGGATAGATTTTTATCAAACATAGCTAAGAATACTCCCAACTAATTCATCATTTACCCAATAATATCCATATAAAATCGGTTCATCCGTTCGGGAGCTACGATGCCACAGATACACACACACACACACATAGAGAGATTTACGCACAGATACGTCAAACTCATATCACCTCGTCGTTGTTTGGATCGGAGGTAATCATGAACTGAAAGCTTTTTTTGGCGCGCCACAGCGAGATTTTTCGTGAGCTGTGAATTGAATTCTAGCGTCACGCTCGGGAATGATAAGAAATCTTCGCGTAAACTCGGGATCATAGCCATTGGCCATCTAGAAATGCGTCAGGATTTACCATTGGCCGTCTAGAAATGCGTCAGCATTTCTAGATGGCCGTGCTCATGGCCAGGCTTTCCGGTTTCACCCGTGTATTTTCCATAGTAAGCTATCAAATTCTGGGTTATAAGTTTTCACTTCTATTGGCAAGTTCCTAAGACTGCCAATTTTTTTTTTTGTCGTTATTATTTCAGTCTATACATTCGCCGTCCGCTAACCTTATCAATATTAAAACCTAATTGGTAGTAACAAATACTAAAAATTAGTTTCTACATCTTATCAACATTTCGTTGTCAACATCCGTCGGGCAACGTTATCAATGTTTAAAACTAATTAGTAGCATGCATTATTTTAAGTAGGCAGCGTTTAATCTGACCGACGGATTTGACCTTTATATAAAGTTATCTTAGAGATACAAGTCTTTGTTAACAACGCTTTTTTTGCGTAAATGCAAAAACAAAAAGATTTTGTTATTGCAAATAACTTTTGGCTAATTAATCTGAATCTGAACTTTAAGGCTTACGAAATCTAAAATAATTATTTCGTTAACTTCTTCAATACTTAAATTTCCTTCCGTAGTGGTAGAAGCAGTAGTAACAAAGACAAAGTACTTTATTCATAAATGTACAATTTACGTCAATTAATAAAAAATAAAAAAGGACATACAAACTGTATACTTTTCTTAGAGAATTATGTAAAACTAGATGTCCGCCCCAGCTTCGCCCGTGGAACATACATAGCACCCTTCGAGATCCCGCACATATCCAATGGTGAAGAAATTTTAGAAATCGGTTCAGTCATTCCTGAGAATTTCGCTTTCAAACAAAACACCTCTTCAGCTACCTGCTACGCCACCTGTCGGAAATTGGTCGTACCAACTCAGAGATTAGCAAAAAGGTTTTATATTCAAGAGGTATGTAATCTGTGATATACAATGCCGAAATCTTAGACACATGCTGTCATGTGTCATGTCAAAGCACGAAACGTACGAAGACTCACAAAAAGGAATATTTTTTTTGCCGATTTTGTTACATTCTTGATTCATGCTCCGCTTCTATTACTAGTAGCGTTATTTTCTATAGCCTAAAGCCTTCCTCGATAAATGGACTATCCAATAGTAAAATAATCTTTCAATCCGGGCCAGTACTTCCCTAGATCCTAGCGTTCAAACAAACAAACAAACTCTTCAGCTTTATAATATTAGTATAGATTTAATGATAAAATGTATAAATTTAATGATTTCTAATTATAATGTAATATGACGAAATTAATTTTATGAATGATTAAGTATTTAGTGTATGAGTCTTTGTAACTTGAAATAAGTGATTTTTTTATACATTTTCAAAGTTTGAAATGACTAGGTACTTTACTGTTTTATAATAATTACTGTACTGAAAAAAAAACTGAAATTATGAAATTCCAAGCATTATACGAGTATAATGTCTGTATTACAATTGTACTGACCCATGTCAAATTTATTTATTTACATTTTTATGGGAACTTTGCAATCACTCTCTAAACAATTAACTGCAGAGTCCGAATGGGTAAGTACTAAGTACCTCACCTTTGTCAGTTGCTAAGCAATAAAACATTATTGTGTTACGATTTGAAGAGCAAAGCAAAGCTAGATCATATTATTTATTCGAATGACGAGGGCAGTGCAGTACTAGGCAGTGATTTAGAATCTACTTGTTTCAATATAAAATCTATACCTACTAATATTATAAAGCTGAAGAGGTTTCTGTTTGAACGCGATAATTTCAGGAACTACTGGACCGATTCCAAAAATTATTTTACCGTTGGATATGTACGTGATGTCTGCTACAGGCTATATATTATGTAACACGGGCGAAGACGGGGCGGACCACTAGTATTATTATAATAATACGTGTTCACGTTCAATAAACTGATTCAATATAACCCGATATGATTCTGATAATGTGCTGATTATGATGATGAATAATTCAATAGTTTATCAACATGATAACCAGTGATATTGTTACATTCTATGGTCAAAATAATGTTCGTTACCGTCCAATAGTTTTCGAGTTAAACCCATCACAAACATTTGCAAAACACAAGCTTTGTTATATCAGTTATTTAATCATAATTACTTGTTGACATAACGGTGCGAATTACGATAATCATAGCCCCAATCAAGATATCAGCAGTCCGCTTATTTTAATTAATTAAATTTTCATTGAAACGGGTAATTAATTAACGGAGTTCTGAATAACATTATGCAAATTGTCTATAGTAATTGTAAAGAGATGGCGCGTGTTTTGTACGTTGTGTTTATGTCACCGTAAATTTGTTAACGTCAGACAATAATCTAACGCGTGAGATTTATTCTCATAGACTGCAGGCCCGTGAACAAAATTGATGGGTCATATGATACACTAGGACACCTATTTAGGATGATAGAAGGGTATAAAGTAATAAGATTGAGCACTATGCCGTCACTTGTAAGCTGTCCAACTGAGTGCAGTTGAAGAGGGGCGTTCTAAACCTTGATCATTTCTCCTGGTCGCATGATTTTTTAACCCCCGACCAAAAAAAGGGGTGTTATAAGTTTGACGTCGATGTCTGTCTGTCTGTCTGTCTGTCTGTGTGTGTGTCTGTCTGTGGCACCGTAGAGCTCAAACGGATGGGATGTATAAAAAATTACTATATAAATATATTTTTTTTTTAGTTTATAGGTTTTATAGGTTTACGCTTGATCGCCATCTCGTCTGATGTTAAGCGACGATGCGGTCTACGATGGAGCGTGTTTACCTAGAAGAAACCGATTCACTCTCGATGTGAAGACACCGAGATTATAACTATCGGGAAAACCCACTCAGGCAACTCATTCTACAGCCTAGACGTTCTTATCACAAACGTTACTAGTACTATAGAAATAATTTAGCGCCATGCAGGCAGTAGTACTGATTACACGCTATATCGGAAGTTTGGTATTGAAATGCGATAGTAGGAATCTCGTCAGCTCACAACAACTCTCCACTAAAACAATCGGTATACTGGAGTCGCTGAAAACCGATACTCACAGGTTCGAACCCATCGAAAGAGCACTTAACGTACCCCGGCCGCGCAAGTTGCGCACAATCACACGGCATTCCAACTGATTGTGTTTCCAACTCATTAGGGAAGTTGTATCTAGTTTCCAAGTGGACCCTCGAAACCCTTCTCTTCTGACCAGTGCATAAGATTCATACGTTGCTTATGTCATCGATGTGAACCAAAAGATGTGCCTTCCTAAACTTCAGGCGCGCGGAATTGTGTCATTGTTGGGAAGAGTGAGCTCACTCTTTCCGTTCTAGTCGGTTGCAGGAAGCGGTGAACGCCGGACGTTTTTACCTACCACTATTCGTTGTTAACAACTAAAATAAGTAGAACCGCAGCATATTTTATTATCGCCCTTAGAGATTCCAGAAGTCAAGTAGATTGGATGTGGAGGTTGTGAACAAACTACTTACGGTGCACCCAGATACGCAGTGTATTACCAACTAGCTTTTAACCGCGGCTTCGCTTGCGTTTTGTATGTCGTTGACGCAAGGCCTAAAATTTAATCCCCTATATGTACAACGAATAGAATGTATCCCCTATTTCACCCCGTTGGGGATGGAATTTTGATAAATCCTTCCTTATCAGATCTCTACATCATAGGAGGTTAACGTGTGCGAAATTTTAAATTTCTAACCCTAAAGGTTTGCCCCGTGCGTTTATATAAAACTTTCACCTCCTATTTTACCCTCTTAGCGGTTGAATTTCGCAAAACCCCATCTTAGCGAGCACCCACCCATAATTTTCAGACTCCTAGCATTCGTAGTTTTAGAGATTTCGTGATGAGTGACCTTTCGCTTTTATATATAATATATAGATAGAAGATTTCAAGGCACCGAGGGCACGTTGATTGGTTTAGGTATATCGATGGCTTATGTATGCACTTATTTGAAGTGAAAACTTCTTCGTTGAGCGGTTTTGGCACGGGAAAATCTTTTAGGTTGAAGTCACCGACACGCTAATATAGCAGCGTAGCGTGGGAGAGGAGCTTCTGAGAGGCGTGATGTATAGATAGACATTATCCTAGATGGTAGTTATCTTTATCTTTTTCTTAATATATAGCCTGCTAAAATCGCGATAGCAATGTGCTGGTGAGGCAAAGACGACAGTTTTCAACATTGAATATTATGAGTTACCGGTATTGTTACTGGCTTACAGGCTATCTAGCAAAAAAACTTGGTCAATAATATACATATACACACTCTGTGAAAAGTATTAAAATGTAAACCTCTCACTAATGGACTGAATGTTAGAACGAATTCAATATTTTTCTTCAAATTGATTAACTTATGGCGGAAGTAATGTATGAAATTTATAAGATAGGTTTGGTTTTTACCGATTTTGGAATATAGATTACGAGGGATGGGACGAGCAGGACATGTGACTGATAGTGAGCAACACGCCTGCCCTTTACATCACGGTAGCACGTAGCTATTAGGACAAGATAAATCCAAATAGGGAATATGCATGTAGTTTAAATAGGCTTAATTTTTTTTTCTTAGAATCCTTAATGTCCCGCCATTATGCCAAAACAATTATTTTATTATTAAGTTAGTTATTAATTATAAAAAATATTATTTAAAAAGTGCAAAATAGGCGCGGGAAATTCAAGTTTGCGAAACGCATCATTATCTGTGGAAACCAAATGTGACGTCACATGGCATGTTTTCTGCTTTAACGGTGTCGTTATTCGTACTGAGCTAGTAGTGTTAGAGAGAAAAGTCGTGTTCTCCATCGTTTGATTAGCTAGCACAAGTCAAAAATCGGTACAAAGTAACTGCAACACTTATAGTAAACAAACACAGGTCGTGGCCTGTGACGTCATGCAGGCGCGGGAAAGATGGCGGCGTTTAAACTGGACAAATTATATCGATATTTTAAATATTATTTGAAAAATCTATTTGTACATTCACAAGAGTATTTATATTTTTTTATTTTGTTATAATAATGTAAAAAGTGAATTAAAAATATTTAAAAAATGCATGCATATTCCCTATTACTGCCTACCGCGCTACGCTCGCCATTACTTATAAGGTTACTTATCTCTTTACTCTATAATTTATTTAGAACATTGCGCTTCAAACTGGGACACAGTAGCATTACTGTTTTGCAGTAGTCTTACCAGCAAAGGTGTGTACAATATTGTTTTTTCTGTAGGATAACTAACAAAGGTGCGTAAGGTAACTTTCTTAGTTATTCTATCGTATGGTATACAAGGGAAGCTTCCAGGCGGACTCTGCAGAGGGTCCCATACAATACCCCATGTTGAATAGGTAAGTAACAAAGAACAATATGATTCTTCGGCTGTGTAAATACGTCAGCTTAGCTACTGTTTCCCGCGTCCCGTGGATGGAATGATGGACGGGGCTCATTAGACCCCGCTAATGGCGAGAGGATGCATTAGCGAAACTAATACAATGCTTTTATACTCCGACAGGTGATCTGGCCTTGGCCTTAATGAAAGGGAATATGTTTACGAGCTGTCTAACAGTTTGCATGCAAAAGTTGAAGCGATTGACGCTGAGAAAACTTTACACCGCGCGCTAATTGCTGAGTCAAGGCCATCATAATTTATTCATAGTAGAGCATTAAATGTTCCCACTGCTGAAACCTGGGGCCTTCGCTTGCAAGGAGAGAGTCAAAGCCGTAATCCACTCGCTGGCCCAGTGCAGTTTGGTGGATGACGCATGATTTTGAAAGAGTCTAGGAACATGCCGGTTTCTTCACGATGGTTTTCTTCAAGAATATTCCGAGTTCATGCATCATTAGACAACCTGCATTTCGCCAGCGTAGTAGATTATGGCTCACTCTTTTGACTCACTCTTTGCAAGAAACGGCCCGAACCATTAACTTTGATTGAATTGATTGAACTGGTCCATTAAAAGTTCCCAGCAGTGGGAACATTTAAAGGACTAGTATGCATCTGTAATAAAATAAACATTGGTGGTCATTTCTCTCACAACACCTTTGAGCCCCAAACTAAGCAACACTTGTAGGTACTATGGGAGTCAAATAGTTGATATAATACTTACATAATTGTAAACATATACATAGAATAGAATAGAATAGAATAATTTTATTGACATATTTAAACATTCCATTAACATTTCTTACATTAATAGGTTGCAAAACAATGAATAACAGGGCTTAAATATGTCTCGTCAAAATATACAATTAAACAATTAATACAATGTTGCTGTAAAGGGGCAGTTGTTTCAATTTCAAAAATTCAATTATTTCCTATAAATGTGATACGTTTCATAATATAAAAATAGTAGGAATGCACAGTTCGATTACGTCATTATTTATAAAACATTGTCATCATATTTTGTACATGTGTACTCATTAATGCTGTACAGCGTTCTCTCCAATAGAAGTTCTTTCAGTTTGTTCATAAAACATATACAGAACAAAATGTTTGCATTTATCTCATAAATGTTTGCCCTGGTAAAAAATTTAACCCACGATCGACGACTCCACAGCCAGACTTATTACCAACTTAGCTACTGGGTCAGTCATAGTTATGTCTTACGTTACGCACAAATCGTATTTTTTTACAAAACGGATTTATCCTAAATCTAGAACATTTAGTCAGTAGGTAATGCCTAAGTACAAACATTTCCCGTTCGAAGCACCGCGCCAGTTGGCGAGCGTTATATAGATGGCCGCCAGACGATAGTCACATCAAATATAGATTTTGCTATAAGTAAATCCAACTGTGAACCTTCGCACCATATTTCCTCAGAAAAGGCTCTGGTCCTGTATCGGAACTCTTACGTATTCTGTGGCAGGTGATCGACCTCACAGACTTGCGAAGTTACGTCGTCACTACCTCACCAACTTTGCTTGAAGGTTGTTTGGTGGAATTTAGCTTATTGTGTGTTTCATGGAATTTTGCTCGATTCCATTAATTAATTGACTTTGCGATCCAATTAATTTTCGTCAGTACACCTCGGATGCCTAGTACAATTCATCGATATAATCCAATAGATGTGCCCTGAGCACCTTGAAATTAAAAAATACAAATTTATTTCTATAACATAGATCTTATCTATACAATATTTTCTTACAGCTAATTGGCAATAAACTGTGTGTATCGTAAGTGGTTTACACACAACCAACCTACTTGACCCTTAGAATCGCTCGCGGCAAGATATGCTGTGGTTATACATATTTTGGTTGTTGACAACGAATAGTGATAAGTAAAAACATCCGGCGTTCACCGCTTCCTGCAACCGAGTAGAACGGAAAGAGTGAGCTCACTCTTCCCAACGATGACACAATTCCGTGCGCCTGAAGTATGGTTTGGTAAGTACAATTCATATCTGGTTATTTCGTAGTAACCTAACGTCTGTGCGTTGTGTGTTAAATTAGTCTGGCGCCAAGCAGGTCCATCATAAGATGTGATTACACTCCGCGAGGTATAAGCTGAGCTTTGCATTTGTGTGAGTGTACATGGATAGTGTAGGTGTGACAACCGGCCTTAGGCGCGGCGCCATTCTGTCTCGCCGCGCTCCTGCCTGATTGGTGATCACTCACACTAATGCAAAGCTCAGCCTATACCTCGCGGACAAAATTCAAGCTCCTGCCTGATTGGTGATCACTCACACTAATGCAAAGCTCAGCTTATACCTCGCGGAGTGTACCAGACTAGACAGGCCGCGTGCGACGATACCAGACGGCTTGGCTCCCACTCCCCGACACGGGGCCACAGGGGTGACACTGCCAATGCCGGGGATACATGTCACCTGGTATATAATATTATAAAGATGAACATTTGTATGAATGGATGTTTGTTGATGATGGAGTTGTTCTTTCACGTAAAAACTACTGAAGGGATTTTGATGAAATTTGGTAAATAGATAGATTATAGCCTGAAATAACATATAGGCTACTTTTTATCCCAGGAAAATAACGGCAACGGGAACTACGCGGGTGCAACCGCAAGGCGCTGCTAGTTTAGATATATTTCTACTGTGTCTTTTTTATAGGTTTTGAAGTTAGAATCGCATAAAAATATGTGTGTTCAACGAAGTTTGGACACTTTAAAGATAACCAATAAAATAGCCCTACTAATTACTAATAATACTGTCCTAGTAATATTTTAAATGTCTTGATATTTCTTGCTCAAACTAGTCGGAACGCCTGAAAACAACGGGTTGAAATTTAGCTTTTTCAACATTTCCAAATTTTGACCCATCGAAAAAACTTTTAACGCGCTCGATCCGTTTCGCTGCTCCGTCCTCGCTCCGACGCTACGCTGCTACTATAGCATTGAGGGATGCGAATTAAAAAAACTCACTAAAAGGTGATGAACACGAGTAATGAAGTTTTCATTATAAATTCTCATTAAATGGAAAGAAAATATAAAAAAAAAGAGTTTTAGTAAAACATTTTAACATACGAAATAGTGAAGCTAAATGCAAATCAGCGAGGCGTGCGGGCGAGTCTCATTGCCTTTAATGAAACGTTTTAATTTCGGCCGGGTGATGTCATCCCACTGAAACCGGCCGGACTCGGCTGCATTTTGGTTTTAAGTGTTTATCAATACTTACTTTAGTGTAATGAGCAAGCGCGGATCCGGGGGGGGGGGAGTCCTGGGATGGGCTGGGGCCCATACCTAGGTGGAGATAGTCTTTAACCAGTGCGTGTTGCCAGTGATGACTTATGGAACTGAGACGTGGTCCTTCACTGTGGGTCTCATAACGAAGCTCAAAGTCACACAGCGAGCTATGGAGAGAGCTATGCTCGGAGTCTCTTTGCGCGACAGAATCCGTAATGAGGATATTCGCAAAAGAACGAAAGTGGCCGACATAGCTCAAAGAGTAAGCAAGCTGAAGTGGCAATGGGCAGGCCACATCGCTCGCAGAACTGACAACCGATGGGGAAGAAAGGTTCTCGAGTGGCGACCACGAACCGGAAGACGCAGTGTTGGACGGCCTCCCACTAGATGGACAGATGACCTCACAAAGGTCGCTGGAAACCGCTGGTTGCAGGTTGCGCAGGACCGTTCGTTATGGAAATCTAGGGGGGAGGCCTATGTTCAGAAGTGGACGTCTTGTGGCTGATGATGATGATGATGATGATGATGACAACTATGTGACCCCGGTGGAGCCTTTCCTACTCCGGGTCTACTTCGTTTCGCCCGATCCATCATTGTTTGACGTTTAAATGATACTCTTATTCAATTAAAATCTTAAATGTTTGACTGCCCTAGTGGCTTAGTTGGTAGTAGCTCTGCCTGCGAAGCCGAGGGTCGTGGGTTCGATCCCCCACCCAGTTTAAATATTTGTGTGATGAATTCAAATGTTTGAAATAAATAAATGTTGGTGGACAAATTTAAATAAATATTGGTGGACAATTTACACACAACACCGTCTGACCCCAAACTAAGCAAAGCTTGTGTGATGGAAGCCAGATAGCTGATATAATACTTATATGTATAGTTTTAAATACATACTTATTATACATAGAAACACCCAGACACAGTGCAAACATTTAAATTCATCACACAAATATTTGCACTGGGTGGGGATCGAACCCACGACCCTCGGCTTCGCAGGCAGAGCTACCACCAACTAAGCCACTAGGGCAGTTTGCACTGTGTCTGGGTGTTTCTATATATAATAAGTATGTATTTAAAACTATATAAGTATTATATCAGCTATCTGGCTGCCATCACACAAGCTTTGCTTAGTTTGGGGTCAGATGGTGTTGTGTGTGAGTTGTCCACCAATATTTATGATTATTACTCTGTTTAGAGTACGCTTAGAACATTTAAACGACGGATCCAAGTATAATCAGAGTAGGAAAGTCGCGAGTTTATTTCGAAATTATTTTTTTCCTAGAAAGAGTGCAGACGTCCTGATCTGTATGAACCCACCGTGTCCTGCTTTTTATCGGGCTGCTCGTACTTCGAAAAAGCGACATCGTTTCGTGGTTGACATCACAAAGACTTCGTACACGGAGGTTGCGGAATGCGTTACCTGAGTGGGTTTTTCCTAATATTTTTTTTTTTACTTTAATAGGTTTACACTTGACCGCCATCTCGTCTGATGTTAAGCGACGATGCGGTCTGCGATGGAGCGTGTTTACCTAGAAGAAACCGATTCACTCTCGATTTGAAGACACCAAGATTATAACTATCGGGAAAAATCGACTCAGGCAACTTATTCCACAGCCTAGACGGTCTTATCACAAACGTAGAGTCAAACCTCTTTGTCCGTGTCTTTGGAATATCCACCATGAAACGGTGCCGCTTCTTCGAGTTACGAGAAGTACGATAGTAAAAAGGGCAAGGTGGTATAAGATCATGCAGATCAGTTGAACACTCTCCGAAGTGTATCCAATCCAATAATATTTACAATCTTGGTGCTTTCAAGTCGAGATTTAGTAGGTTTGTCCATCGTAGACTGCATCGTCGCTTAACATAAGGCGAGATGGCAGTTAAGTGTAAATCTAGAGGTACATTAGAAAAAAAACTCCTGTATAGCATTTGATCAATCTCAACACAGCAGATTTATACGTTCTTTGTAAAAACATTTCACAGACACATAATTCGACAGAAGTTCGTCTAGCTCTAGTCAGTTAAGCTAAGTTTTGCGTAGCTGTGCTACGCCGAGGTGTGTAATCAATGGCTACGCCGTAGCTTGTCGGTTATGTAGCGCGTAGATAGTTTTATTGGTATTTTTTTATTCTGATTTAGACATGATGCTCTATTTTGAAACGGTTTTATTTAGCCGTTTGTTATTGTTTGTGTGAGATTAAGTAAGTTTCGTTTTTTATGTGCATTTTTTTTTTTCAAATGGAACGTAGGTAATCATTTGACAATTTAGAGGTATACGAGACTTTTGTAACATCGATCTACGACTTTTTATGAATAAAAATCTATCTCCCTAACATCATTAATTTAAAATATACCTATATATGATTCAAAGAAGAATGCAACATTTCTTAGGTAACAAAATCGCTGTCATATACTAGCTAACAATAACGAAAGTAAATTAATGCTAAATGATAACCCAACATTATGAGGTTTTACAACCGCGATTATTTAAACGAACAATGATGAAGTACGCACCGATTACTAAATAAATAAATTACGAGGAGCAACCCTTAAATTATAAATCCCCCTCAACATTTTTCGCCATAACCACGACTGGGTATTACACAAAATGCTTAATTAATTAATTTAATTCTGGTCCGACCGCCGGCTTCTGTTAGCCTCAGGCTGTAGATTTGTTAGGCTTCGACGTATCGCGTTACGCTACGTAAATACGGGGCGTAATGCGTAACGTAAATGTTTGTACGAGGTTGTAATATATCATCATTGTTTTGAGATTTTGCATCGATTTTGTTAAAAAGGTAGCATGTGTTCGTATATTTATTGTTTTTGTAGCACGGTTATGACGTATTTGATTTTAATTTCACAAGAAAGAGATAAATCTATTCAATAAGTACATTCATCCAATTATATAAATACATGAAAAGAAAACTTTATACCTTTTGACGTGCCAACGTCTTATAAATTGGTTTGCCGGGTGACACTTCAAGAAACTGCGTTACGCTCCGCTCACGTTATGCGCTCACAACGAGAGCGAGTGAGAGGCACGCGTCCTTTCCACTCGGGCATGGTTAGCCCGCCTAAGAGCGAGAGAGACAGACATAAAAAGTGAAAGGCACGCGTCCCTTCCGTAAAATTATTTTACCACTCAAAGTCGTTGTCACGTAAAACTTTCGCCCGTATACCGACTTTACAGGCAACCAATTTTTTTTGTAGCACGGTTATAATGTATTTCATTTTAATTTCACAAGAAAGCGATAAATCTATTCAATAAGTACATTCATCCAATTATATAAATACATGAAAAGAAAACTTTTTTAAGAAAATGGCGAGGACGGAGGAATATGTTGTATATATTTCAATAAAAAAAAAACTAGTCAGTTTAGATATCTGTGTGACGACCTGACGACCATTGTGCAGTGCATTGATTTGGATTCTTCATGTTCAAATATTTGCGTGGCACTGTGGCTGCTATGGGCAGACGTGTTACTTATCATCAGGCCATCTTGCTCGTCTCGTCACTCCATATTATACAAAAAAAAAAGAAGTGTGGCACTCGGAGAATGCCGCGGTAAAGCTATTGCATGTTGCATGCATTTTTATCAACATAAGCAATAGCAAATAACAATTTTTCGGAATTGCTTTTATTTTGAAGAGTGACATTTGTTTACCATAAAAAATATCACGGGAAATCCGTTAAGTTGGCAACACTGCTAAGAGCATTTAGTCTGTAAAGCAAATAAGATTCAAAGTCGAATGAGCCAGTGGGGAGGACGGCGTTACGGTCTTCCATCCCTCTTTCTCGTGAACATAAGAAAGAGATGCACGATCACTAAAATTCGGTCCCTAGGCCTGCGATAAAAGCTATGCAATAGCTTAAAAACTGGATGACCATCGCAATGCAATGTTAAACAGTGATCTGGGTTCACCATGTTCGAATTAGCACTATTAGGTTGGAAGCTGTTGGATTACTGACCGTTAAAATAGTACGAAAGCTCAAAGTCGCTCAGCGAGCTATGGATGCTCTGAGGGATTGCATCCGCAATGAAGTAATTCGTCAGAGAACTAAAGTCACCGACATAGCTCAGCGTATTAGCAGACTGAAGTGGCAATGGACCGGTCACATCTGTCGCACACCCGATAACCTGGAGTGGAGGGTTCTGGAGTGGAGACCGCGAATCGGTAAACGTAGTGTAGGACGCCCAGAGACTAGATGGAGTGACGATATACGAAAGACGGCTGGTGGCGGTTGGAAGCGTAAGACCGAGGATACGGCTGAGTGGCGTGTTATAGGAGAGACCTATGTCCAGCAGTGGACCAACACGGGCTGATGATGATGATAATGATAATGTTGGAAGCAGTCATGTAGCTTATCATCAGGCACAGGTTCTCGAAATATAAAAAAATGTATACTCAAAAATTGCATATAATATTACTCGCAAGTTGTTAAGTAATTAAGTTATTAAGCAATTTCTAAAACGGTTACATGGAATAATTCGTGTATTTTGCTAAAACATATAATTCCCCAGTTTTTCCGTCGTTCTGGGTAATTAACCCAAATAAGAGCTGATGTCATGATCAAGTTGCCGAAAAACGTAACGCACAATGGTAGATATACAGCCGGGCAATAAGGGCGGCTGTCGCGCGCACGCCGCCATTACCCGCCCTGCCGGCGCAAGGGACGAGTCGTTATGCCTTTTCAGCGATTTTGATCTTTATCACAACTCCAAATTCCAAATTCTTGGAGACTATATGAAATCTTAAGCGACCCTTTGACCGTCTACAGGGAAACAAATTTTAGGGTTGTCGTTTTGACTAAGGTCGTGCGCAAGTATGTGTGTTTATCTGTTTTTTTACCTCTCCGCACCGGCGCTTACCTTCAAACGTACTCTTACTAATAAATCCTATTAAGTATTATCATATTCATATTATAAATGTCAATGTTTGGATGTTTGTTGCTCAATCACGTCGTAATATATGAACGGATCGGGACTGAAATATTGATATATTTATTTAGCCGCCGGCATTCTGAGTACGCCTCCGATGGGTAGTGGGCTTGAACATCTTGATTATCTGTAGACCTACAGTGGTATATGAAGACCTACAGTGGTCTATGAATGTGGTGAGTGGTGTGCTTAGTGTAAGTAGTTAGTTAGGTAGGCTTGTAGTGTAGTGTAGTTCTCATTGTATTTTAGTTTTGTTAATAAAGGCTCTGCCCGATTAAAAATAATAAAATAATAAATATTGGTGGACAATTCATACACAACACCATCTGACCCCAAACTAAGCAAAGCTTGTACTAAGGCGGCCAAATAGGTGATACAATACTTCTATAGTTTTAATTACATTTGTATTTACCACACAAATATTTGCGCTGGGTGGGAATCGAACACAAAACCCTCGGTTTTACAGGCAGAGTTACTACCCACTAAGCCACGAGGCTAGTCATTGGTTATATATTGGGATACTGAAATTCGGAACAGGTAGAGTGTAGTCTGCAAGAACATATAGTAAGGCTACTTTTTATCTCGAAAAAAAAACTACTGGAACGGACACTACGCCGGTAAACCGTGGAGCGAGGCTATTTAGCGATAACAATACCTTCATATTCCAAAACACAATTTAGTTTTTTGAGTACGTGTGACGTCACAAACATAATAACTCTAAAATGCCTAAACTAAGTTTATTTCACTCATAAATTCCTGACCCAGTGAAGACGCAGTGTTGAACGGCCTCCCAAACACATGGACCGTTATGGACCCGTTGGATGACCTCACAAAGATCGCTGGAAACCACTGGTTGCAGGTTGCGCAGGATCGATCATTGTAGAATTCTAGAGGCCTATGTTCAGCTGTGGACGTCTTGCGGCTGATGATGATGATGATGAAATTCCTGATCCAGGGCTTCGCAGACTTGCTACCAAGCTACGCCGTTTGCTACCAAGTTACGGCTGGTGTAGTCGGGAGAACGGCGATGCCGATCCGGAGCCCCCGGGTTCAAATCCCACGCTCACCACTGTCTTTTCTAAGTTATGTGCGTAATGCCGCTAACTTAAAACGGCGAAGGAAAACATCGTGAGGAAACCGACATGTGGCTAGAATATTTCGAGGTCACGTGTCATCCAACAATCCGCACTGGGCCAGCGTGGCATTTTATGACCTTGACTCTCGATCGCGTCACCAACATGTGTAATAGCAGTGTATCTATAACTAAACAACTCTACAAGTGACGTATTAGTGCCGTTTCATATTAAAATTCTAAGTTGGATTTCTATCTATCGGTTTCTAGATTTTTCGTTAGAATTCCAGCTTCACGCTCGGGTATGATAAGATATCTTCGGGTAAACTCGGGACTATGGGCATTGGTCATCTAGAAATGCGTCAGCCAATGGGAAATGCTGACGCATTTCTAGATGGTCATGCCATGATGGCCAGGCCACGCTCTCCGGTTATAAAGATAAAGATAATTTATTGAACAGATATTAGGTTACAAAAAAATTGCGGCTCTGCCTTCTGCATTAGTGTAAAAACTATGTCGCAAAAGGCAGCGTCTTCCATTATTACACTTAATTATAATGTTCAACGACCTGATAACTTTACGTTTATAATAGAAAATGTAGAGTAAAAATAAACAAACTTATAAATTTTGCCACTAATCAAGTTATACCCGCATAGTTTCCAAAGTGTGCTATCAAATTCTGAGTTATAAGTTTTCACTTCTATCGCCAGTTCCTATGACTGACATTTTTTTAACCCCCGACAAAAAAAAGGGGTGTTATAAGTTTGACGTCGATGTCTGTCTGTCTGTCTGTCTGTCTGTCTGTCTGTCTGTCTGTGTGTGTGTCTGTCTGTGGCACCGTAGAGCTCAAACGGATGGGCCGATTTCGATGCGGTTTTTTTTATTTGAAAGTTAATATCCGTGCGGGTGTTCTTAGCTATGTTTGGTTAATATCGATTCAAAATGGCCGCCTCCACAAAATGGCGGACAAAATATTTCTTCACAACCTACCTCAATATGGGTATCAAATGAAAGGGCTTGACTAGTAGAGTACTAAACACTATAACAAATTTCAAATCCAAGATGGCCGCCACCACAAAATGGCGAATTATATAATATTTTTCACTACTGCCTCAATATGGGTATCAAATGAAAGGGCTTGATTAGTAGAATACTTTGCACTATGACAAATTTCAAATCCAAGATGGCCGCTACCACAAAATGGCGAATTACATTTCCTTTTTCACAATTCCCTTAATATAGGTATCAAATGCGACAGCCTGCCACATAACAACACAGTGACACGCAGCTATTGGAACATGAAGAGTCCAAATCATTACCTAGCACAGCACTGCGCCACTCACCCAGAAATCTAAGATTCTCTAAGCCCTGTAATTTCTCTGGTAACATTGCCCTTCAAACCGGAACACAGTATTCTATTATACAGATTACACAGTATGTATTCTATTATAAAAGGCAATGTTTGGATATTTGGATGTTTGTTGCTCAATCACGTGGTCTAAACGGATCGAACTGAAGTTTGTAACATACATATATTAATTGTAGTCTGGAAGAACACATAGGCTACTCCATATCCCGGAAAAATAATGGGAACGGGTACTACGCGGGTAAAACCGCGGGGCGCTGCGAGTAGGTATTAAAATTAAGCACTTTTGTTTAATTATGTTTCATTCTATAATATAAAACAGGGGTTTCCAAACTTATTTTGTGTGATACCCATTTTAAGCATAAATTATTTTTTAGCGTCCCCATTTTTTCACATATTTAAAAACCACTGTATTAATTATTTATTGTGAGCTATATTAGCGGAGATTAAACATTCAGTCTATAGACTTTTACCCGCAAGAGTAAACTTGAGACCTGAGCCCGGTAGGTAATACACAAAAGACTACACTTGACTGGCCTGGTGGCTTAGTTGGTAGTAGCTCTGCCTGCGAAGCCGAGGGTCGTGGGTTCGATCCCCACCCAGTGCAAATATTTGTGTGATGAATTCAAATGTTTGCACTGTGTCTGGGTGTTTCTATGTAAATAAGTATGTATTTAAAACTATATAAGTATTATATCAGCTATCTGGCTGCCATCACACAAGCTTTGCTTAGTTTGGGGTCAGATGGTGTTGTGTGTGAATTGTCCACCAATATTTATATTTACAAGCGTCTACTCAACGCCCACATTTTTTTCTCTGAGGCCTCCTTTAGTCCTGCAGCACCCATAAGAGGGCATTGGCGCCCACTTTGGCAAAATTTGATACAGAATACATGTATATTATCCGAAGGACCACATGCCACCACATTTTTTTGAAATATTAAGATTATACAATTTTAAATACGTTTTTGTTTATGTTATTTCATACAATAACAAAATGTTTCTTTTTTTGTTCCAGGTAAGGGATTGTCATCTGTAATCTACAATCAACTAAATGATTTTCCATTCCTGATCAACGAGGTATTTAAAAACGTTATCCTCTACAGAAGTTTGCTCTTCTTAATCAACTAGTTATAATAATGGAGGTAATAATTAATCAGCTTCTGTTCGAAAATAATTAAATATTCGAAATTTTCTAAGAAATTATTTATGGCTAAATTTTCGACGGAATTTCGGTTAGAAGCTATGAATAACTAACAGCGCCCCGTGATTTGACTCGCGTAGTTCTAATCATGTTTATTGAGACCATTATCCATCTCTGTACCAAATTTCATCCATATCCGATCAGTGCCTAGTTTTTGCGTGACATAGTAACACCAAAGAGTTTACATATACTACGTATAGAGTTAAACCCTCTACACACGAGCCCTAAAATCAGAGGAAATTACGTAAAACTAGTGGGGAGGACCCTACATCGCACCATAAATCATCAATCATATGGTGCGATGTAGGCTCCTCCCCACTTCTTTTTCTCATTTCCTCTGATTTCAGGGCTCGTGTGTAGAGCGTTTTAGATTTTCCGCACGGTTCCTTTGTGTCAATCCGAATATCCGTGGTGTCAATCGTAAGCAGATGACGTGCATACTTTCTATGGCAACAGAGTGGCCGCGACAAAAGTATGACACTTCCACAAGAGCGACAAGGCAAGAAAGATGCTACCCGTGCTTTCGGTATAAAGCGTTTGTGCCAAATCTATACGTAGTACAATATGTAAACTCTTTGAGTAATACAGATACATACATAAATTCTTACACATTTTCGCGTTTAAATGCGAAAACTTCGATGTTAGGATGTTTGTAGCTCGTTCACGTCGGAACGGATCGGATTGAATGAAATTGATTTGGAACACAGATATGGTCTGGAATAGGAATAGCACATATGCTACTTAATCATGAAAAAATAAGAGGAACAGAAACAGCGCGAGCGAAACCGCGGATGCTGCTAGTATCGTATAAATTGACGTATTGAATACACAGACAGACCGATTCAGTCGCAAGCTAGCTAGTTCTTATTATTACTAGATAAATGGGTTATTATTAGATTAACGGTCACATAAAACTCAGATTCCATGATAAACTGCTATTAATTCTTGAGCAAAAGTAATTTTACGCATGACTTCGAGAACATTCCTCGTAGAGGAGAAATAATTTTGTGTTGAAATGCGTGTTCTTAATGTACAGGCTGGCACTAAACACACTTTTTAACAGTCTCTCTACCAACCAACGCACCACTAAATGTCAAAAAGTCGCAGTGTGTCTGGGACAGTACCACACATTTACCAACTATTCTACCGCTCCACGGGGTTCGATACAATTTGTATGGTATCATCGCGGAATCCTTTGACACAAAGATAAAATTCTGAATTCAAATTTTAATTATTTATGCCCCTTCCAGTCATTGGTGATCGTACATGTAAAACAAAAAAAAACATATAATGTATGATTGACTGGCCTCGTGGCTTAGGGGGTAGTAACTCTGCCTGCGAAGCCGCGGGTCGTGGGTTCGATTCCCACCCAGTGTAAATATTTGTATGGTGAATTCAAATATTTGCACTGTGTCTGGGTGTTTCTATGTACAATAAGTATGTATTTACAACTATATAAGTATTATATCAGCTATCTGGCCGCCATAGTACAGCAGTAGTATAGCTTTGCTTAGTTTGTGTTATTGGTGACCCAGTTGCCTCTGTGGACCGAGTAAATGATTTTTTCGTGAACGTAGGTAAGAAACTGGCTGAAAAATTTGATAGTTCTTCCCAAGCTTTGCTTGATCGACGCGAGTTCTTTAAAACGCCACTAACTGATATGTCGGTAAAAAACCAAATCACCTCCATGGTTTTAATGCCGGTTGACTATAAGGAGATTGAATCGCTCATTGCTGGCCTACGTAATGACTGTGCTACTGGTTGGGATGACATTTCATGTAAAGTTGTTAAATTAGCTAGTTGTAGCCTAATTCTGCCCATAACTCATATTTTTAACCTGTGTCTTGCTACCGGAGTATTTCCACAAGCTTTCAAGAAAGCCCTTGTTCATCCCATTTACAAAAGTGGTAACAGAAACAGTGTCAACAACTATAGACCCATCTCGGTTCTATCTGCTCTATCTAAGCTGCTAGAGAAAGTGGTAAATCGTAGATTAATAAACTATATCCATTCTAAAAAGCTTCTAGCAGATAATCAATATGGATTTAGGAAAGGAAAATCCACTGAAGACGCAGTCTCAGATTTTACTAGCAGTGTGGTTCGCAACATAGAATTGAAAAATAAAGTGGTTTGTAGTTTTCTTGACCTCTCTAAGGCTTTTGACACTGTTTCTATTCCACTGTTGTTACAAAGGCTGGAGAACATGGGCATACGTGGTGTAGTTCAAGATTTTTTTCCGAGACTACCTCACGGATAGGACGCAGTGTGTCAAGATAGGTAACTTCGTAAGTTCTGACAGAGTTATATCATACGGAGTGCCTCAGGGCAGCGTGGTAGGCCCAACTTTATTCACAGCATACATTAACAACATATGCAGGCTCTCTATCCCATACTGTAGCATTTTCACGTATGCCGATGACACAGCTCTTTTGGTGCATGGCAAGAACTGGGATGAGGTGCGTAAAAATCCGGAATACGCACTCAGAATCGTCATGACCTCTTTGACGGAGAACATGCTCACATTAAATCTTGAGAAGACGAAGTATGTGGCGTTTTCTGGAAACAAAAATTCGCAACCACGGGACTCTTTTGCTATTAAAGCTCATACCTGTGGTCTCCATACGATTACTGAGTGTTCATGTATAGGGATAGCCCGTGCTTCTGAATTTAAGTATTTAGGAGTTGTCATCGACGGTACTTTGAGCTGGAATGGACATCTCAAATCAGTGGTGCAGCGTGTGAGGAAACTTTTATTCGTGTTTAAGAGGTTGAGAACGGTTGCTTCATTTGAGGTTCTTAAACAGGTGTACTGTGCTTTGGGACAATCCATACTGTCATACTGTGTTTCGGTGTGGGGGTGGCACCTACACCACTAGCATGAAACGGTTGGAAGTGGCTCAGAGGGCAGTTCTGAAGGTTATGATGGGTAAGCCATACAGGTTTCCAACTGCTGAACTATACGGGTTGTGTTCTGTACTCACAGTTCGTCAACTTTTTATACTTCAAGTGGTCCTGCGTAAACATAAAGACCTTGGTATTGACTTTGCTGAACATAGAAACAAGCGTAGGAAGGACAAAGTGTGTAAAATTAAAAGGTGTAGAACTGCCTTAGCCACCCGCCAATATGAATTTGTAAGCTCACATTTATATAATGTTATCAGCCGATCCATTAGCATGTATAGCCTAAATCGGATTGAATGTAAAAGGATTCTGGTGAACTGGCTGAAAAACCTAGACTATTCAGGTACTGAAGACCTCCTGAAAATCCTGAAATAAAGTAATGAACCCATACCCGACTAGAGTAACTTTTGCTCGTATTGTCAGTTGATTGTGTATCTTATAATGAAATGGGTAATGACGAATTGTATTAAATCTGGTAAAATTATTTTTTTTTTTTTTTGATGTTGAAGTGCAGAGTTGGATTTTTCTTTATATTTAATTTAATTTAATTAAGGTGACATTTCATATTATGACAAAATAATGATTAATTAACTAATATTGACTAAAATAAAAAAAAATAATGTATGTTAAACTTTGGATAAAATAGAATTTTTTGTAATACACTGTGCTCAATGTACATCTTTGTTACCATAGGAAGGAACTAGCCACCAAGATACGGGTTTTTAACACCCAGTTTGGTGGATAGAGTAACATGAAAACTTATATGTACTATTTTTTTGGATGAATAAATGATTTGATTAAATGATTTGAGTTTGGGGTCAGACGGTGTCGTGTGTGAATTGTCCACCGATATTTTTTATTTTATTTATTATTGCGACAATTTGAAAACTTCCTTTTTATTGTGCATAGGTCCGCGTTTGTCCCCCAACTCGGTTAATGATGAACGACGAAATCCATTACAGCCTCCAGCCTCTGGGGGAAAGCCACCAAGTCTCTAGCTCTAAGCCACCAAGGTGGCGAGCTATCCTCTAAAACCCCTGAGATGTTCCACCAATGCGCTGAGTTGCTCGGGACTGCGGACACGCTTCCACAATCTTCCGAGACTCCACTTAGACGAAGCTGACCTAGGAAATACCTATCGGTCGCCTTCGCTTGAAAAGTCACTCCGACGTTGAGTTATATGTAGATTGTATCTTGCAGAAAACAATGAAGCGGGCAACTTATTATTACGCCTTCTTTTTGATGATTGTTGGTAAATAAGCTTCCAAAGGCCATGGGCTAGGATTTTTTTTTTATTTTAGAATCGAATGAAACGCGATCCTTTAACCCTGGTACAGGAATTGCATAACTTAGTTTTTTTAAGAGTCTCTTTTTCATTCTACTTATTATTTTTATGAAACTAACTGATCAAAAGTACTACTACAACTTGTGTGGGTTTCAGTGAACACCTTGAAGCTGAAATTGTATTTTTCTTCTGTCTTTACTTATGACGTCCTGGTGTAATTAGATAGGTAAGTTTACTATTGATAAACTATTAAGCTAAAAAAAAAAGAAAAAAAAGGGGAGGGGGGCTTAGCTACTACACGCATAGCATAGCACAGCACCACGTAATCAGTTTTTGTTTTATATAGATGTACATTGAACATGTTTACCTTCGTCGGTCTATATATATTCAGAAGTTCTTAGTATAAGTAGTTAGTTAAGTATGTAGTAAAGGAACCGTTCGTCAAAATATATCGCATAGTTTTTACAGAGTAAGCAAATTCAATAGACATCGACTCGTAGCGCCTAGTCCTTTTAAATTCAATTCGTTCAATTACTCCAATTCTTCTCGCTCGTCAAACGCTTTCAAGGGTCGTCTATACTATACTATTCCCGGCTATTTCCAGCCAAGTCGATACTCAAAGAGTTTACATATACTACGTATAGAGTTAGATAGTACTACTTAGTCTGTGAGTTAGATTTTCCGCACGGTTCCTTTGTGTCAATCGTAAGCAGATGACGTGCATACTTCCTATGGCAACAGGGTCATTTGAAGCGACAAAAGTATGGTCACTTCCACAAGAGCGACAAGGCAAGAAAGATGCTACCCGTGCTTTTGGTGTAAAGCGTTCGTGCCAACTCTATACGTAGTATATGTAAACTCTTTGCCTCGACTTGTAAGTTTAGGTTCGATGTCGCTCGTCGCGATCCATAAAGCAGAAGGTATAAAATAGATTCTCACGAACTTATACAATCTTCTAATACGAGTTCTTTATTAATTTGCCATCAATGCCTCGTAGTCTTACCCGCTTAGTTTCCGTTATTTTACAGCGATGAATTACCTACTATCCAGACTAAAAACTACCTGTATTGTAAATTTCACCCCGATCAGTTCAGCCGGTCCGACTTAATTGAGAAACAAACATTCAAACTTTCAGTAGGATTAATAATATTAGTAGGATTCATTATTATATTATTTAGTAGAATTTATGATTCCAATGATTCTGAGTTTATATCGTCCCACTCCTTTTTGAAAGACAGATTTGAAAATAAACCACAAAAAGTTTGTTATTATCGTAGTAGGCAGGCAACACTGGGCTAGTATAAGTTGGTGGTATTACTAAGTAATAATAAAAACCTTAGTTATGGATATTGAAAAACCCTGTCTTAGGACAACGGAATCACAAGCAAAATTCGGTCCAAATTCTAAGTATTGCAGCTAACAGGGATCCTTACATATCTACCATTTACCGCTCATTTTATCTACCATTTACTGCCGTGTTGAAAAACTTTAGGTAAGCTTAAACTCGTCTTGTTTGACTCGAACGAAAAGGTTTCACTCTCTACTTTTATGATGAGGACGTCTAGGCTGTGGGATACGTTGCCTGAGTGAAAGTCTCCCAATGGTTACGATCAGACTTCCCAATGGTTTCGATTTTATCAGTGGTAGGACTCTTGGCAGAGTCCTCCTGGGGAAGTACCACACCTTTGCCAGTTATTCTACCGCCAAGCAGTAATGTGCAAACATTATTGTGTTCCGGTTTGAAGGGAAATGTTTCCAGAGAAATTACAGGGCTTAGAGATATAAGATCTTAGATCTGGGTGACGAGCGCAGTACAGTGCTAGGTAATGATTTGGACTTTTCATGTTCCAATAGCTGCGTGTCACTGTGCTGTTATGTGTCAGGTATGTTGCGTACCATCAGGCACATGTCCTGACCGTCTCGTCACTTTTTATTTAAAAAAAACTTGGTGTCTTCAAGTTAAGAGTGAATCGGTTTCTTCTCGATACGCACCGCTTTATCTAGACTGACGAAATGGCGGTCTAGTATAAGATAAAGATAATTTATTAACATAACGCAAAGAAAGTAAACACAATTTATATAAATGTAAAGATGAAACACAATTAATCGGTAACTCAGTGTACACATGTTAGGAATATTAACGAACCCTAAACTAAGCATTAAGGCCTATTTGCATTTTGATTAGTGCGGGCTCGGGTTACGCTCGGGCAAGCGCGTGAGTGCCAAGTTATTAAAATAAAGAAATAGTATAAAGCTACAATAGTAGAAAAAAAATAACCATAAGTGTCTGTACCGATTTGGCTATAACTAATTTGAATGTTTTCGGCTCGCCTAAGAATTTAGTAATTTCCGGCTGGTCTAGTCGGGAGAACGGCGACTGATCCAGAGACCCCGGGGTCAAATCCCAAGCGCAGCGCGTCTTTTCGAAGTCATATGCGTAATGCTGCTAACTTAAAACAGCGCGAGGAAACCAACATGTACGTAGATTTTTTTGGGGTCATGTGTCGTTCACCAACATGCAACGGGCCAGCATGGCGGATAATGGAATAGACTCCCAGAATAGGCCTCGATATCATTCCCAGTCCGATATCATTATTGACGGTCAAAAATTCGAGAAGTTTCTCGATGTAGCTACGGTTTATTCAAAAGATCAAAAATACTATTCATATATAAAAAAGTAAGGTAAAGCTACGTTCGTTAATATTCCACAGCAATACGCCATAAATACTGCGTACCCTTGCGTATTCGCGATACGGAGGGGTGCGTATTTTAGCGTAGCGCGTTTGTTACTTACCTGCCCGTATCGTGTCAAATTACGCCCTTTTTACCCCACCTTTTTCATATTTGTGGTTCATTTCTAATGCTTTTTATTTTTTCAAATTTTTGTTTTACTTTTTACTTACTATATCTATAGTATCTGCCCGTGACTTTGTCGGCGTACAATTTTAGAAAATCGAGTGTTTCCTCATGATCTCTGCATAGGTTTAGGATGTTGCCTGTATGTATTATTATGTAATATTTAATATTAACTTCCTAATTACAGCCTAATACTTAAGTTTTCGACGTGATTGAGTAGTGAACATCCAAAATTATATTTTTACGCGTCATTTCCGTTATAAATGTTTCTTACGCTTTTAGTTTTTATTTTATTTAAGGTCGGTCGCGCAGCAAACACCCTATCTTCTCTAAGGAAGGCATGGAAGAAGGAAGAAGAAGAAGTAAGGCGTTCCAAAAACAGTTTTGTAATAAGCTAGTAAATAATAGACAAGAGACGATGCTGAGACTGACTGAGGTTAGACTGAAGATAGTACTTCACTACAGCCTTATCAAAGATCCGAAGTAACCCCGGTAAAAGGGTATTTTCCGCAGAATTCCCTGTAATGTAAGTCGTAGAGGCTGTACTGCGCCGTCGGCCCGGGCTCCCTCGCACCTCCACTCCAAATGGAATATTGTGTCTGTCGCTCGCTGGGGTGTCTCATACACGGATGCGGTCCCCACAAGTTCCTATGTTGTAGGATAAGGTTAGAGCATAGCATTTTTGAATATTTAATTTTTCCTGTACATAGTCTCGAAGTTTCCATATTAGAAGGATATTATAAGATTGAGTTGATTTTTATTCTATTTAAAACTATATAAGTATTACATCAACTATCTGGCTGCCATCACACAAGCTTTGCTTAGTTTGGGGTCAGATAGTGTTGTGTGTAAATTGTCCACCAATATTTATTTTATTTATTTATTAATTATTTTAACGTACATATTTCAAAAAAGGAGGAGGTGGTCAATTCAGTTTTGTTTTTTTATATATTAGTAGATCATAGTTTAGGGGTGGTCTCATATAAATTTGATTGAAAACGGTGTAGCGATTTTTGAAATATGAACAAAAAAATTAAATTTTCTTTTGTATACCTCGATGACTTAACGGCTTTTACGAAGTTTGGTTGAGCGTCTGAATTTCATTTTTAATTGAAATTAAAGTCGGGGTTGTTTTTTGGATGTTTTTTTAATTATCAAAACAAATACTTACCGAACCCGTGGCCGCGGCTTCAAATAACAAAGATATAAATTACGGTCAATAGTAGTCAATCAACACGCCGTTAGCGGAGATATACATACATATATCTCAATCATGACTACTTACACACAACACGCACATTGCTTGACTAGCCTCGTGGCTTAGTGTAACTCTGCCTGCGAAGGTCGTGAGTTCGATTCCCACCCAGTGCAAATATTTGTGTGATGAATTCAAATGTTTGCACTGTGTCTGGGTGTTTCTATTTATAATAAGTATGTATTTAAAACTATATAAGTATTATATCAGCTGTCTGCCAGTCAGTAGTGGTCGCCATAGTACAAGCATTGCTTAGTTTGGGGTCAGATGGTGTTGTGTGTTAATTGTCCACCGATATTTATTTATTTACTGCTTGGGGTACAATAACTGCAAAGATGTGGTACTTCCCTAGGCGGACTCTGCAAAGAATCCTACCATTCAAAATGTGTTATTCAAATCCTAGGGATTCGAAGACTCATGGCCACACCAGCTCTTGATATTGAAGCATTACCGTGCCAATTTACGCATGTCCTTATCTTTACGCTGTGTATGTTATGTGCTCACCGCGCCGGTAGGAGTGGATGCCAGGTAGATTCACTGGTTCTACAAACTCCGACTTGGCTGTGTACTATGCTATCTTTAATCTTAGAGAGTTCTTAGAGAGTGATGGTAAATAGGGCGTGTATTCCAGAATTCCCAAATTTCGCAATTCGTATTTCCTAAATCTCGGACAGATCATCAGTATGAGCATCTGAAAAATACATTTGGCAACACTGGTCATGTGCAGTTTTTACGCCTCACTTCCGTTATATATTTTTCTTACGGTTTTAGTTTTATATTATTTTCATTTCGCTACCAAATAATATTATTGTAAAAAAAAACAACTTTTCGTGATTCTTTACTTTCCAGGAGCATCACTGTTTTTATAGTGACAGAACTATCGTTCTCGTTTCTTGGCTAACGAAACCAATTTCCCTCGCCGCCGCCGCTGTCTGGGCGCTTCAGACCCCTTGTCGGCTGGATCCTATCACAACAGCACCGCATGTACTCTAGTTTTTCATATTTGTGTTAACACTGGTAGGACTCTTTACAGATTCCGCGTGGGAAGTACCACAATTTTGCCAGTTATTCAACCTACACGTAGTAATGTGTAACTATGTTCTTCGGTCTGAAGGGCGATGTTCACAGTGATATAACAGGCCATAGAAGTAATGTCTTAGATATCTGGGTGATAAGCGCAGTGCAGTGTAGGTAATGATTTGGACTCTTCATGTTTCAATAGCTGCGTAACACGGTTGCGTGTGTTATGGGTAGATAATATATGTTGCTTCCTATCATGAACCTGTCCTGCTCGTCTCGTTAGAGTTACGTTAGTAAGTTACGTCTATACAATAAACCAAAAAAAAAACTATAGATATAAACTAAAATGACATTTCACTGTAAAACTAACTGATTTAAACTATAGTACACTCCGCGAGGCATAAGCTGAGCTTTGCATTTGTGTGAGTGTACTCGTACATGGATAGTGTAGGTGTGACAACCGGCCTTAGGCGCGGCGCCATTCTGTCTCGCCGCGCTCCTGCCTGATTGGTGATCACTCACACTAATGCAAAGCTCAGCCTATACCTCGCGGACAAAATTTCAAGCTCCTGCCTGATTGGTGATCACTCACACTAATGCAAAGCTCAGTACCTCGCGGAGTGTACCTGGTTGACCGAGCTTTGCTCGGTTTAAATGCGTTTATAAAGGGCTCTAAGTAAAAGAATGTCTCGGAAAAAAAATAACAAAAAGAAAAGACCCGAGTGTAACCATCAGGATTCGAACCGGGGCCTGTTGACTCCGAGGGCGAGCATATTCATTGTCTAAAAACGCGCATTAATTTATGTTTTATAAAATTAAACCTAGCTAGATAGATTTATCGTCCCCGAAACCCCCCTGTATACATGATTTCATGACAATCGTTCTAGCCGTTTCCGAGATTCCGATTCTATATATATATACCTACAAGAATTGGTCGTTTAAAGGTATAAGATTTGCATTAACATCTTGAAGTGTTATTAATAATTCACAAAGGAATTAAAGTATACTTGCTAAGCTAATTTGAACCGTATAACAATAGGCTTGATGACTAAACAAAAACTTATTAGGCTGTCAATTAGATTATTAAAAAATAATGCTAATCGTACAAAAGTTTAGTAGTGGTAGTACTCTTAGCAGAGTCCGCCTGGGGAAGTACTTACCACACCTTTGCCAGATATTCTACCGCCAAGCAATAATGTGCAAACATTAATGTTTTCGGTTTGAAGGGCAAGATTACCAGAGAAATTACGGGGCTTAGAGATATAATATCTTAGATCTCTGGGTGACGAGCGCAGCGCAGTGCAGTGATAGGTAATGATTTGGACTCTGTTTATGTTCCAATAGCTGCGTGTCACTGTGTTGTTATGTGGCTGACTTTTTGCTTACCATCAGGCACATGTCCAGCTCGTATCGTCACTCTAAATTATAAAAAAAGTCAGTACAATGCTGTACTGACTTTTGTACGATTTCTACGAAGACGTGACGTCACAACCCCACAATTTAGATGATCTTGCCGAATTTTAAATAATGTGATGAAACTAAATATACTTGTTCCATATTTTTCAATAATCTACCTAATGGGCTAATTAAAATGGTATATTTTTGACCACCCCATCACCAAATCATCATCTCAATTCACAAAGGAATTAACGTTAACTTATCAAGCTAATTTGAATCATATTACAATTGCACACGTACCATGACGAAACCGTTTACTGCTATCAACATTTTGAAAATAAAATAACGTAACATTTCGCAATACATTTCTGCAGCGACACATGAACGAAATTTTCACGCACTTGTTGGTCGCAAAAGCGTCAGAATTAAGTTCTTAATTTGAGCGAGCAAGCTGTGACGTTACGGATGTGACGTCAGCGAGTGAGGGGCTAGTTCCGGTTGCACCTTCCGCGTCGCCACCTCTGTGCCTGTTTTCGAATGGAGTGGAGTAAAGTTGGTCGCACCTGGCGTATTGTGTGCTTTCACTTCGTACTCTAGAATACAACACTTGTACAATAAATACCTTTGAGAGAAGTATACAAGCTGCGAAATAAAATGTTATGGTAAAAATGTTTGAAACCCATAAACAAATGATTTGAAAACTAAGGATTTCACGTTATTACAAATGTCGTCACCAAAAGACTGTTAAAATGTGAAGTTTAGGTATATTAAAAAAATGTATAGCTCACTTTGGAAACTACGGCAAACTGAACATGACACCATGGCTTAGACATGAGCATGGCCAGATAACTATGTTCTATGTTCTAGATCATCATCATCATCATCAGCCGCAAGACATCCACTGCTGAACATAGGCCTCCCCCCCCTAGATTTCCACAACGAACGCAACCTGCAACCAGCGGTTTCCAGCGACCTTTATGAGGTCATCTGTCCATCTAGTGGGAGGCCGTCCAACACTGCGTCTTCCGGTTCATGGTCGCCACTCGAGAACCTTTCTTCCCCATCGGTTGTCAGTTCTGCGAGCGATGTGGCCTGCCCATTGCCACTTCAGCTTACTCTTTGAGCTATGTCGGCCACTTTCGTTCTTTTGCGAATATCCTCATTACGGATTCTGTCGCGCAAAGAGACTCCGAGCATAGCCCTCTCCTTAGCTCGCTGTGTGACTTTGAGCTTCGTTATGAGGCCCATGTTCTAGATAACCAATGGGAAATGCTGACGCATCTCTACATTACTAGGTGGCCAATGGCCATGGTCCCGAGTTTACCCGAAGATTTCTTATAACTCCCGAGCGTAACGCTAGAATTCAATTCGCAGCCCACGAAGAATCTGTCTATTTCGCGCCAAAAGAACTCTTCGCTTCAAAAATAATTTAAATTCTCCCGTTCAATATTTTGTCAATAGCGTTAGTATTCGTTAGAGAATCCAATGTAACTGATTCCATATTATGGCAGTCTGGAAAAACTTGGTTTCTATTCTAATTGGATTTGAAGCTATGAAGGCTTCGTTGTAAGTGACATGTATGTTTTATTATGGTTTAACCTATTTTATGAGCTGAAAGATTCTTTCAGCCGTTCAAACGTGGAGCAGCATACATGCAAACATTCACATTTGTAATATTAGTAGGAGTTGGAAAGTAGTAGATTGACAGTAGTTGTAAATTGTTCCACTGTGTGTGGTGTAATTGATTCAAGAATGAACTGTCTTTGGTGTAGAGTGACCTGCGGTCTTTGATGGTACGCAATGAAGACTGCATCGGTTGTGATCAGTTTTTTGTCGGATACGCTCCGGAGAGTGTAAGTAAGTAAGTAATTATTTTACAATGTACCGAAAGGATTTTACAATTAATTTGTCTAAATATATATCACAGTTAAACGTTAAGACCCAAACTAGGCTTGGCCTGTATCTTGGGCGCCCTGGTCATCACTTATCGCCTTTCCGTAACTCTAAGTACATAGTTTCTTTATTGTCTACATTATTCGTTTGAATCTGATTTAAAACTTTTGCAGTCGCATTGTAAGTATTTAAACATTATTTTCACATTACCCCTTTGGAAATAGAATCTGGCTAACGAAAGTTGATACTGACAAAGCGCGGCAAATTTAAATATATAAGCATGGCATCCCTAAACTGAAAATCTCGCCAAAAACAAACAAAAGCCAGCCACTACGAAACATCAAAAACACGTCATTTTGATGCGTCAGACTTAGGGATACCATACACTAATTCTGATTCTACCAAATCTTTCGGATAACCGCCGAAACTTAATTGCTTAAAATAAAATTGTACACTCCGCGAGATATAAGCTGAGCTTTGCATTAGTGTGAGTGATCACCAATCAGGCAGGAGCGCGGCGAGACAGAATGGCGCCGAATGGTCACACCTACACTATCCATGTATACTCGCACAAATGCAAAGCTCAGCTTATGCCTCGCGGAGTGTACAAGCCTTTCTCTATTTAATAGCGAAATTTATGAATATATTTATTAGGCCAACTAAAGACTTAGTGTTGCTCTTAAAATAATCGCCTACACATACATACCTCGTACTTATTTTTAAAGAATACAATTTTAGACCACGTACGATTTTTTAAAACTTATTTCATATAATGTTTAAACGGTTTGTTTTAAAAATGCCTTTTTGGAATCAAGTGTACCTAAGTACTTTCTGTTTAAAATATCCCAATTCGTTCGGTAAATACCCGATGGTAGGAACACTTAAGTGTTGTCATGTAAAAAGTTTGCAAAAAATCCAGTATCTACTTTCGTTAGCCAGAATATAATTATGTATTCACTTTTACAATTGGGTTAGGATTGGGAGTTTGTTTATAAAAGCCTGATTAAAATTAGATTAAATTATTTTTGTTTAGAAATATAAATTATATTATATTGGTGGACAATTCAATATAGAAATTAAATTGCATTAAATTACATATTCGACTAATTATAACATTTATACATACGACTAAAATGAACACTGATAGATGATCAGTGACATCTCTAGATGATGCCACTGATCTATATAATGTAATACCACCCTGCTCTTTTTTCTATCGGGCTGATCGCAGCTCGAAAAACCGACATAGTTTCATGGTTGATGTTCCAAAAACACGAACGAAGAGGTTTGACTCCATCTTTGTGGTCAGATCATCTAGGATGTGGAATGCGTTGCCTGAGTGGGTTTTTCTCGATGGTTACAATCTTGGTGTTTTGAAATCGAGAGTGAATCGGTTTCTTCTAAGTAAACAGTAAACGAGATGGCGGTCAAGTGTAAATCTATTAGAGTTAAAAAAAATGGACTTCGATTTTTCGTTTGGTAGACATTTTTCACTGAATTACAATTCTGTTCCATTCCAAAAAAGCTCCAAAAACTTATAAATGACGTTTTTGGTTTTCGTAAATCTTGATTAAAATTTTTGCATAAGCTTAATATGGAAAAAAGTCGTTTTCGAAAACTTTTTGGAATGTTTTTAAAGTTAACATAACAATTTTCCTGTGTTCATCCCTTGCACATTATTCTGTGAATGGAATCTTACGGCTTAAGCTTTTAAGCCTTTTAGGGCCTTAAATGAAAATCCTGAGTAAACAAGATAGGTTTCCCTAAACCTCTCGTTCTGGCTCAATGTGGCGTCCTTATTACCGCCCGGGAAATTATCTTGTGTTCTTACTGAAAGAAAAAACTTACTTTTCCGCAACTAACTAGTTGTCACAAAAATTGGTTGTCTGTAAAGTCGGTTTACGGACGATAGTTTAACGTGACGTCATAACAAAACATTGATGATGCTGCACAAGCGTACAATCAAATCAAATTTATTTTAGAATATCATGTCATTCCATATTAATTACAATACAACAAACTATGCCAAATAATAATATGCTTAATTACCTACACATCATTTATAAAAATAAAAACATTTTTTTTTTAATATTACAGAACAGGCAGAAAATAAAATAGAAATTGTTGGGTGACTGGCAATGCTCCATCCACCTATCCTCTTACAGTTTATGGCCTATCAGAACTCGCATCCATCTGTACTAGAAAGGACAATCCGTATGGGTACAATGAGCGTTACGGGACCATGAGCGTAACGGGACACGTTTTCGTGCATGCAGCCGGAGTTCATCGATTTACAACCAAGAGTTGAAGTTGGTTTTGTTTCGAACTTTCTTTTTAATTTTTTATCTTGAAATGTATTTGATTGTGTGAGTAAGTAATGTAGATTGAAATTGTTTTTTTTTTTTTTGTATTATTATTGTTATTATTTTTGCATGCCGAAAGGCGGTGTATGGCGAACTGCTTCCGAAACCCTTCTGACCACTATTGTACCCAAACTACGCAAATAAATGAATCTTTATCTTTATCTTTATCTTTATTAGGCGCTGTCACATCAAAAAAAGTAATGGGAAATTACCTACTTACTATAAAACAATCTTTATTACAATTTAGAGCTTTGCAAAAACCGGTCGTCTCTAATATAAGTAGTTGAGATTTGATCACTTAACTGCTGATTTGGCTGTCAAAGTTTTTTCATATCCTACTTTCTAATTTCTAGGAAACTTTCCGTACTAGTATGGCGGGACTTCATCCCTGTAAAACATATTAAATCTATTCACCAGGAAATCTGCATTTTTCGGAATTAAAAGTTTAGCTGCTGCTCCATATTGGAACTTACTAAAGTTTTAAGTTTCAGTCTGAACATTCGACCGGATTAAGCTAAAATTTCATATATTGTTTTTAAGCTTTCGCGATTTGAACACATAATGTTTATAATGTACAGGACTTAATCACGATTTCATTCATTGTTTAAATACCTCGACGTTTCGGCAGCGTTACAACCGCCGTGGTCATGAGAAGGCTGGTCTTCTCGTGACCACGGCGGTTAAGTCCTGTGCATTATAAACATTAAAATTTCATATTGTATTATAAATAAACATTATACAGGACTTAGACGCAATCTAAGCTAATTATTAGAGAGACGATTTTCTTAGCATTCCATGGATTCACCGTGCGGGTGCCGGGTCCATCGTGTGGCAGAGAGAGAAAACCCGAGTAGTTCCCGAGACTTGTGACTCGGGCGTAGGTTTAAGGGGCCCCTTTCTGACGTACATCAACACTCACCTTCACTACTCGTCTTTCTCTCCCTGCCCAGCCAAATCTGATATGAGCCTACTAGTGCAGCTTTAGATACTCGTTCTAGTATAGAACTTACTGCACTTCTGGATAAGCCAAGGTCTTTCAGCAGGTTATATAGAGATTAGACAGAGATAGATGACCGCTCGCGTTCGTCAACTCTCGCCAGCCACTTACCATACTATTAATTATTACGAGTATCATGACTTCAAAAAGGAAAAAAAATGCACTGTTTTCGGGTGCCTTAATAACGATTTCGCAAACCCGGACTTATCATTATTCATAGTTACTACTAAACCAGAATAATATAATAAATGTTATGTGAATAAAGACTTTTTATTTTTACTAAATTTATAAATTGGTAAAATATTCAATCATAATATGCTTTTTATTGCATAAATTTAGATCAAGCGCTGCTTCTTCGAAAATATTAACTAAAAGTAAAAGTGACAACCATGGGGATCAACGCAAGAGTAGGCTAATAACTCGGCGGGCGGCCTTAGATAACCTACTGTTATGTATTAATTATTACTGTGACCAAGTCAACTGATATTCACGAAAGTTGCCATTTTATGTAATTTTTTCCAACTTTATTTTTTCATTGAGAGAGGATAGTTTTTGTTGAGATTAATGGTATTTGAATGACAATATCCGTGCGAAACAGAACGAGTCGCTAGTAACCAAATGATAATATATAGCGATTAAGTCCCAGTGAAATGTTTTCGACGTAAGTTTAAAAACTGTAGAAGGAAATATGTTAGTAGACTTTCACGACTGTTAATAAAGCAGTATTTTTGTGCTCAAAAAGGACTGTCCTATGATCAAAATGCATTATAAAGCGCGTAGTAAAATTTCCGATTTTGGTAAAAAAGGCAATATCTAGTCAAATCACGTCATCATTAGGGAACCCTCCCCCGGGCTTCGGTAACGGACTGCTGATAAACGCTTCGCATGCACACTCACACGACGCTGGTGCGGTCGCGTAGATGGCCCTTTATCAGCTGAGGTTCGGTGAATAGGCATGACGACAGGTCCTGCAATAATAATAAATTATTTGAAATAATATATTGTTGGAATTTTAATTTTGATATTTTTTTATTTACCTTTATGATCACTCAATGCTGGATGGGCAAGTCCATTTTAAAAGTACGAAATTATTAGAAAATGTATTTACCATCGGATAGCCCATTCAATTTCAAGTGAATTTTGTTATGAAATCATTTTCCTAAACGCAATATTTAATATAGCTAACATACAAACATTACGCGCGACGCATAGAAAATACGACACAGTGACGTCACGCTTCTGTATTTTTAGTGTACGAACAATCTGACGGTCTAATTACGAGTACTTGCTTTTAAATCTTTGACAGTTAGTGGTGGTGGTCATCTTGGATTTGAAAAGTGTCATAGTGTCTAGAATTCTACTAGTTAAGCTCTTACATTTGATACCCATATTGAGAGAGAAAAATATTTATCCGCCATTTCGTAGAGACGGCCATATTGAATCGATATTGACCAAATATAGATAAGAGCCACTGTAAGTAAACTGGCTTGCAAATGAAAAAAACCTCATCAAAATCGGTCTAACCGTTTGAGAGCTACGTTGCCTCAGACGGACACACACACATCGACACACACATACACACATCGACGTTAATCTTATAATAACCCCACTTTTTGGTCGTGGGTTAAGAAAATACAAACTCATTATAGACTGATCGTCCCCTTAACTTTTACGGCCCATTTTACAAAAATATCTCGTTTACAATCGATTATTGCGGTCCCATCGATCAACTAACCTCGGTAGCCTGAATTCTGGCAACATTCACCATCATACATTTCTTGTCGTCTTTTTTACTGGAATTAGCAGAAATAGCAGTATGCTTTGTACTTTTGCTATGTTTCGGATTGAATGCCAATGTTACACTGCTGGGACTCGCGGCCTTCACATGACGAGAGTCAAGGACATAATCATGGTCTTAGCTGATGAAGCATGTCCTCTAAAGATGTCTTTCTTGGAGCATGCCGATTTCTTCATGATGTTTTCCTTCTCCGATAAATTGGTGATAACTCTGTTGTCACTGTGATGTGTACCTACATCTGCACTTTGAAAAATCCTCAGTGGTGCAATTGGGACTCGAACCGACGGGGTCATGACTGTGAAATTGGACGTTATATGTAGCTTATAATAACTAAACAGTTTAAACTGTGAGAAATTTTAGTTTTATTCCAATGGCTATAAAGATTACATTACCTTCACGAAAGATAATTAGATAAATAATTTAAATCTAGGAGATACCTAGATCTATTTTTAAAATTTTTGTTTTGTTCGTGTTTTCAAGCAATGAAAACCCGAGCAAAGCTCGGTCATCCAGGTCCTACGAGTACATACATATACCTACATATTATACACAGAATCAACATAATCAGTTCGGTTAAATAAAGGTATTTCAATACTTTCCAAACAATACATAAAACATTACCCATGAAAATTGAATTTTATCTCTGCAAATAACTTCACCTAAATAAAGTTAAATAAATTATATTTTCAGCACAAGATAGCCGCTACCTAAAAAGTAATTATTTCTTTTGTTTTATACGTATATAATAAGGGTTAAAATCGGAATGTTTATCGCGAGTATCTCATTTGGATCCGATTATCGCGGTCGTATTATTCGATTAAAGTGCTCTCGATAGAATTTGCGTTACCCTTGGTCGTTGAAGAGTGACGCCACCACCGATTAATGTTTTTTTTATCTGAGTTTCGCCGCGCTATTGTTAAACTTGACTGAAGCCAATTTTTTTTCGCTATAATTTTTATTAATGATGATAGGAGCGCACCTGACCGCCATTTCGCCTGTTGACCTTTCCCGTGAGTTAACCTATCAGGTCTAAATAATTTCCAAAAAAAATACACGTTGTAAGCAAACTTTTCAGTTTTTAATAGATGTAGGTAGATTGGTTTTCGAACGAGTTTATTTGCATGATCTAATACCACCTTGTCCTTTTTAGGGTTCCGTTGCCAAATTGCAAAATACGGGACTCTTATAGATTCGTCATGTCTGTCTATCCGTCCGTATGTCACAGCCACTTTTCTCCGAAACTATAAGAGTTATACTATTGAAACTGATTCGCGTCTGACTCGCTCTTGAACACTTTTTTTTCTATTGGTGTGTTTGTAGCTCGAAAAACTAACATCGTTTTACGGCAACTACAACGGCTGCAACAGAGACTTAAATAAATAAATAAATATTGGTGGACATTCACACACACACACAACAACATCTGACCCCAAGCTAAGCAAAGTTTGTAAGATGGCAGCCAGATAGCTCGACTCCACTTTCGTAATAAGTACGTCTTATACTGTGGAATGTGTTGTATGAGTGAATTTCCGATGAATCTTGGTTTCATTAAGTGAATCAGTTTCTTTAAAGTATCATAGACCGCATCGTCGCTCACATTATCTTATAAATCAATAATAGCAGCCAAGAACCATAACATTAGTTCAAGTAAAGTTCATATAAAATGAGTACAAGTTTTGCACCACAGGTGTTGAGAGGTGGCGCGTCCTCGGGGTTCGATTATTCAGTATTCGGTAAATCGATTTGTATTCGGTAAGTCGAGTGTTGATTTCAGATAATCGGACTCCCGTCGTTCGGAACTATTGTATTCATGCTAGATTATCGCGGTCGTACTCACGTTGATTAATGTTTACCGACGCTTGTGTTTTCAACCCACTACATTTTTAGATGTTTGATTTGATTCAAGAGGAAACTTAGAGTCTTCTGCGTAGTGCAGTAAGTTGATTTTTTCATGTTGAAATACCTGAGTGGCACTGTGACTTTATTTGACATAATAAGAACATGACCTCATAATTTTCGAATTTTCAGGTCCCAACCTAACCCAACATCCTCGGTACCCAATGGCTTCCTACCTTTCTCTTTCTAGGAATCTCCCAAATAGAAAAAAAAATATAACTGATGACGAAACATTGATTTTTATCAAAGAGTTTACTTATACTATACGTACAGATTTAGCACAAACGCTTTACATCGCATTACAGAGTCCGCCTGGGGAAGTACCACACCTTTGCCAGATATTCTACCGCCAAGCAGTAATGTGCAAACATTACTGTGTTCCGGTTTGAAGGGCAATGTTACCAGAGAAATTACAGGGCTTAGAAATATAATATCTTAGATCTCTGGGTGACGAGCGCAGTGCAGTGCCAGGTAATGATTTGGAGTCTTCATGTTCCAATAGCTGCGTGTCACTGTGTAGTTATGTGGCTGGCATGTTGCTTACCATCAGGCACATGTCCAGCTCGTCTCGTCACTCTAAACTAAAAAAATAAAATAAAATAAAGCATGGGTAGCATCTTTCTTGCCTTGTCGCTTTTGTGAAAGTGTCAAACTTTTGTCGCGGCACATTACTCTATTGCCATATAAAGTATGCATGTCATCTGCTTACGATTGACACAAAGGAAGGAACCGGAAAATCTAACTCTATACGTAATATGTAAACTCTTTGATTTTGATACTGACGTCAATTGTCTAGTGTTTAAAGCTAAATTTATGATTTAAATAGAATAACAATGTGTAGTAGTTTATGTGGTACGTAGTAAGGGTAGGTGATTCAGTTCGCGTTGTAAATAATTTTGTTGAGAACGGCTCTTCCTGTAGATCACGTGATATGACCCTAGAGTAAGCTGCGGATGTAGAGATATCGAGGAAAGTGATAAGCTCGTCAAAGCACCGAGCGACGCGTCATCGACCCAGTTTATGGTACGTCTCATAATGTCGATGGGTGATTTACTTCGCCATTTCTTCACTGATGTCTATACCCATCTATGTTAGCGTAAGTAGCCCATTAAATGTCCCCACTGCTGACTTCTTCCTTTTCCGTATTGCTACGTGAATCTATACTAATATTAAAAAGCTGAAGAGTTTGTTTGTTTGAACGCTAGGATCTCGGGAAGTAGTGATCTGGATTGAAAGATTATTTTTCCATTGGATAGTCCACTTATCGAGGAAGGTTATAGGCTATAGAAAATAACGCTACTATTAATAGAAGCGGAGCATGAATCAAGAATTTAACAAAATCGGGAAAACATATTCCATTTCGAGAGTTTTTGAACGTTTCGTGCTTTGACATGACACATGACAGCATGTGTCTAAGATTGAGTATCACAGATTACATACCTCTTGAATATAAAACCTTTGCTAATCTATTTTTTTTTCTAAATCTGTGTTGGTACAACCAATTTCCGATAAGTGGCGTAGCAGGTAGCTGAAGAGGTGTTTTGTTTGAAAGCGATATTCTCAGGAATGCCTGAACCGATTTCAGCCATTCTTTCACCGTTGTATATTTACGGGATCCTGATGAGTACTATATAATGTACCACGGGCAACGCCGGGGCGGGCATCTAGTCCTATATATTGCTAAATGAATCAAGGATGTAACAAAATCCATTTTTTATGTTAAGTAGGCATGATTACTAATAAAATTAAAAAAAACTAAAATTATTAAGAAATGTGGTGCGCGTTTTTTTTCTTTTGTTTCACAAACGAAACATGACGACGGTGCAATGCTTAGATGTTTCCGATTGACGTCACTTAGTTGTGTGATTTTTACAAAGACGTGACGTCACAACCGCCTGCTCCGGAAATTTGATGAGTTATTTTTGTCGATTTTTAGTTTGATGAAACAAAAAATAAGTGTCCAAGTGTAAATAATTTCCATGATATACTTGATGGATTAACTAGAATGGCTCAAACCCAGCCCTCATCCTGATTGTATATGTTTAGTTGTATTTGGAGGAATATAATTTTGCCAAGGAGCCAGTCATCATGTGAGCGCTAGCTAGCTAGTATTTTGAGTTAAAATACGACGTAGTCTCGGTAAAACAAAAACTGTGTCCACCGAGTCGGTCACATAATGCGTGTGCACTGTCATATACAGGCTAATATGCACACATCCGTGGGTCATACACGCGCTACTTGTGTATATATGTCCGTGTCAGCCTATCAGTGACCACCTGACAACGCACACGTGCAAATGTGGCCGACTCTAGTGACACAGTTTTTGTTTTAGCGAGACTACGTCCGACTTTTTTATACGTCCATGCTCTTCTTATTAATAACTCCTTATTTTTAAACTCCACGTAAAAACGAGGGGTTGTTATAAGTTTATCCTGTCTGTGTGTGTGTCTGTCTCTGGCATTGTGGCTCCTGAACGGATGTACTGATTTTGATCTGGTTTTTTGTTTAAAAGTTGAAATAGTCGGGATACTTCAAGTCTAAACGGTTCAGTCGTTTCAAAGCTTACCAGCTCTTTTGTTAGCTGCGGTAGGAATCTTCGACGCATGATTTGGTATTTGTTTTACTTGTGAACATAATATGTATCTACGTGTGATCTAGAATTTGGAACAAATGCGTTGTTTTTTTTTTTGTTTTTAACCCCCGACCAAAAAAAAGGGTGTTATAAGTTTGACGTCGATGTCTGTCTGTTTGTGTGTCTGTCTGTGGCACCATAGAGCTCAAACGGATGGTTCGATTTCGATGCGGTTTTCTTTATTTGGAAGTTAATATCCGTGCGGATGTTTGTTAATTAATAAAGCTATGTTTGGTTAATATCGATTCAAGATTGCCGCCTCCACAAAATGGTGGACAAATAATAAAATAATAAAAAAACTAATCCAAGATGGCCGCCACCACAAAATGGCGAATCATATTATTTTTTTCACTACTACCTCAATATGGGTATCAAACGAAAAGACTTGACTAGTAGAATACTTTGGCACTATGACAAATTTCAAATTCAAGATGGCCGCTACTACAAAATGGTGAAATATTTTATTTTTTTCACTACTCACTTAATATAGGTGGCAAATGAAAGGGCTTGACTAGTAGAATGTTGTACAGAGTACAAATCTGAGGCAGTCGAGAGTTAATAAAAATTTTTAAATCTGTTCTTCTATATCAAAGCACCCTCAGTATTTTATATTTTGCACATGGCAATATAGCAACGGACAGGTACATCTCTCAGCGACTTCCTCTCGTGACTTCCTTCATTAGACCCCGGTGCGCGAAACGGCACATCAGTTTATCCGGTCATGATAGCCTGCCACTTTAACACGCCCAAATATGTAGATCCCCACCTCTTCCACACTTTTATACCAACATCAAAGATACAGCGGGCTCTATGTCGCCTGGACGTGTGGTTACTTGTGTTGACACTTTAAAAGCTCCATTATTGGCGCAGAGTGTAGGATAATGGCCGATCACTCGTGTATTTGCTCTGCTATTGGTCCGTGTGATTCTGAGAATTTAAAAGTTGGAAAACGAATATGGAACGAACGAAATAACGAACATGTGAGAGATTAGCGGTAAAATGGATTTTGTTTTTTGTACGAACGGTTTGGTTAAATTAAATAAAGTGAAAATGTTCACTGAAATCATAAATTTCGTAACATATCTGCGATTTATATCTCGTACTATTTCATTTTTGTTTCGTAGTACTATAACAATTATTTTTTAATATAGAATTGGGACGAAAAACTAAACGCAACGTGAGCGACGCGCCTGCCCATCTATAAAAACATAATGCCGCGCAGCGATTTGAACATGAAGAGTCCAAATCACTGCCTAGCACACACTGCGCTCGTCACTTAACGATATAAGACGGACGTTACTATTTAACAGTAGTATGACTGTCAAAGGACCCTTCCCCGGCTACCTGTATACTACACCAGAGCCCATGGTTGGTGGGACTCTTGTGTAGTCAGAGGTAGCCGTACACAAGTTTCAAATTAAATATTTTAATTATGTAACTAATAAATTATTGTACTTGTTTCAGGTAATCTTCGTCACTATGGTCATCAATTCGAGAAATTGAAGAAAATAATTGCGAAAACTAACTAGCGGTCCGCCTCGCTTCACCCGTCGTACATAATATATAGCCTATAGCATATAGGGATCACACACATATACAATATTGAAATAATTTTTGAAATCGGTTCAGTATTTCTTGAGATTTGCGTGTTCAAACAAAAAATCTCTTTAGCTTTATAATATTAGTATAGATTTCACACACAAAACCTTTGTTATGGATGAGAACTAAACCTAGTATTTTTTACTAATAATTCCATTATAACACGTTACATTCAAATATACTTTATAGGACACTATTCTAGAGATGCGAATTAGACACACATTTTAGAGTTGGCCCATATTAAAAGTGACATAGACTTAGCACCAAGGTGTTATGTGTATTCAGAATATCGCATATAAAGAACCTATGCGGTGAGAAATCGTAACGAGTTCTAAACCTTATGTTAATTACAATAAGACCGAATAATTATAAAGTTCTTGTCATTTCACTGTACCTGATTTCCATTGATCCTGAAAACAAACCGAAATAAAAAAACATTATTTCATCCAAATTTCAAAAAGTCTGAATAGGACCCTCAACAAAGAGCTTCTTAATTTTTTTCTTTTCATTGCGCTACAAACGTTTTTGTGCATTGTCGTTAAAAGAAACTAGTCTTTATTGCTTTGTGTTAAGGGTGCTGGGTGTGGTAAGGTCGTCGCGGGTAAAATTTCCATTTGAACAGAGTCGAGGTGCTTTGGTTCTAAGACGGAGATATATAGCTTTGTGAAGCGCGAATTGACACAATATTGTCCTTTGAGAATTGAAGGCGTATTGTCGGATCGTAAATGCGAGTTTTAAAGCTAGGCCTGGACGTAATAAGGGAACATTTTTGGAGGTACATTTTGACCTAAATGACGTCCGACTATGAATATTCATTGCTGTATTCCAATCTTATCAACACAGGCGCGACTATAAATTCTGTCACATTTTTTAGTACAGTCAAATGGTGTAGAAATTCTTCACGTTTGCAAAGTCAAATTAAATTGAAAAAATGGGACAAAATTGAGTTGTAATCAAGATTTTTGACCTTTGTTTTTCTGCCCTAAGTGCCCCTAAGGCTCCTCAGAAGAGATTGCTATCAACAATATGGCTGTCATATATCGCCCTTGTTTTAAGTGTAAAAATGTGTTTTTTCCGTGTTTCGGTTCGTGTATGATCACACGCTGTGGCAAACGATGACTGAAAGTGTACAGAGTTAGAAGAACCAACTTATTCTGACATTGTACAACGTCTCATAAGTGTTAATTACTCTGACTTTGTAAACTTCCAAATGAAATGTCTCAGGAAATAAGAAAGCCGGTACCTAGTTTATTCTACTCTTTAGCTGTACGAAAAAGGAAGGCAGACTCAAATCGGCCTGTACGATTTTTGGGAAGATCAACAATGTAGGGTTGGTAGTGCGCCGACGTATGACTGGTTCTTTGTTTAAAAGGGGAAAGCAGAATGAGGTTCTGCAGCTCCGCAGTACATTCTTTCTAACTATCGAGAGCGTAATCAAGTGAGGTATTGTCAGGGGTATTATCTGGTCTAGATGTAGCCCTAACCGGATAACTTGTGGGCAAAAGTCTACACTGTATGGTGGTGTGACGAAATGTAATCTTAGGACAAAAAACTGGATCACCAAAGCTGCATTTTCGGCTATCAGGATGCAGGGAACAAGCCTTTGCAGAGCAATGGGAGCTGTTAAATAAAGAGTGTGGGACAGGTCTAGGCTAATGATAATAATAACAACTATTGTAAAATTGTTACAATTTGTTTAGTGTAGTTATTTGGTGTGTTCAATAAAGAGTGTTTTTAATATCTCAGTATAACACGGTGCTTAGCGTTGATTCTGTGTTTTGTTTAAGAATGGGTTCACCGAGCCGTTTTTGATAATGATTTTGCCGTTTTGGAAATGTACTGTTTAAAGATATTTTATTATCAAGAATTCCATAGTGCTACTATGACGCATTCAGGCAAGCGTTTCACCACGATTGTTCTCTTTTAACAGTCGTTGTATGAGCTCTGTTGCGGTCAGGCATGGTGCCTACCACATTGACTCGTCTTGCTCATCTCATACAGAAAAAGACATCAAAATGGACAAAAACGATTGAATTCTAACATTCCAATAAACTTTTAAACTCTCACAATAGTAAAGTAGCTTCGTTATTCTCTTGAACGTTTCCTCCCCATATCCCCCCTCCTTGATGCGCCCACGTTGCTATATAGGGGGTATCTAGTGAAGCCCGTTAAAGTATGTATTGCAAACGTGACACTTTGAGCTCCAATTTATGAGGTGGCTTCAGTTTATGGACGATTTGGCGACTGGATCGTTCGTTGCGGAAAATGAAGCTTAATGTAATGCATTTGAGTGCTCATATTCGGTCGCAGCTGAATCCGGCGCAATTTACTATGTTAGTACGTTGATTGCACACTTTAGATAATTCTGCTCGTAACTACCTATTGCATAACACTGTCTATGCAATGTCAAGGATGTTATATATGTAGATGGAATGATCACTTTTTTAACCAACTATAAGACTTCAGTAAAAAAAAAAATATTTCGATAAAATTATCACAGACGCACTATTTGGCTTTTCGTTTTGACACTAGAAAGAAACTGTTTTATCCACTTTTGTTAAGACAATCGAACATGCTGTATGATGTATGCTGTGTTGGTATTTTTTACCTATTTACTGATGAGCCCAATAAAAGTTTCTATAGGGAGTGAATCCGTTTCTTAGATCGCATCGTGGCTTTGCATTAGGCAAGGCAGTCTAGCGCAAACCTCTTTGATAAACATGGTATATATCTGTATGATAGGCTTTCAATCACAGATAAAAGAACTCCTATTCCTCCGATACCGGAGAGTGTGAGAGAAAAAAGAAGTGTGGCACTCGGGGACTGCCGCGGTAAAGCTATTGCATGTTGCATTCATTTTTATCAATACAAACATTCCAAAGATAAAGATTCTTGTTAAACGTTTCTAAAATTTGGGTAAAAAAATACATAACAAGATATAACACAATTAAATGCAATGCTTTGGAACGCTCTCTTGTAAAATCTCGATTTTGGAGATTAACAACTTCGCGTGAGGCATCGAGACATACTGTACGTATACCACTTCAGTTAAAATATCCTTGTAGTGACACACAACTTCCCGGTACTTAGCGGTTTCATAAACGTAAACGCCTTACGTGTTTGTATAGCAAACAGAGATAAAACGCTTGCTGTGGCATTAAAGTTGTAAATTGTCAAGTCGAAACGTTATTGTTGTAGTTTTTTAAATGTTCAAAAGTAGTTGTAGATATTCACGTTCGCTATGTATACGAATACTAGCACTCACTGTAATATTACAAAATATGAACTGAATGTTATCTTCTTGAATTTGTTTATCGTCACTAATGTAGAAAAAGCGCGGACATGGTTTAAATACATATAAATTGACAGTCATAGGAACTGCCGATCCAACTGAAAACTTATAACTCAGAATTTGATAGCTTACTTTTGAAACTACGCGAGTGGAACCGGAGGGCGTGCCCATGAGCAATTGAGCCAATGGTCCCGAGTTTACCCGAAGATTTCTTATCGTTCGCGAGCGTGACGCTAGAATTCAATTCATTTCGAGAGTAGACTCGAATGAAGATGTCACTCCAATTGTAGTAAAATACATCTAAACTTTGGAATGCCTTGCCTGGGAGGATATTTCCTGATGAATATAGTTATGGTATACTCGTATGTATTGAGTAAAACGGTTTTATTTTAGATTAGCACGCTTCATCGCGAACGACATCATCGGTTAGCGTTTGAGACAGCGGGCAAGTTCAATTTATTTACGATTATAAAACGCGTTATAAAAAAATTAAGAAATTATTAAAATAAGTTACTGGTCTAGTCGGGAGAACGGCGCCTGCCGATCCGGAGACCCCGGGTTTACCCGGGGTTAGAACCCCACACGCACCACTGTCTTTTCGAATTCATGTGCGTAATGCCGTTAACTTGAAACGGTGAAGGAAAACATCGTGAGGAAACCGACATGTACCTAGAATCTTTCGAAGTCATGTGTCATCCGCCAACCCGCACTGGGCCATCGTGGTGGATTATGGCCTTAACTTTCTCCTTGCGAGAGAAGGTCCGAGCCCCAGTAGTGGGAACATTTAGTGGGCTTTACATTATGTTTATAAACATTTAGTTTTAGTTACGGGAGTGACATAGTCATTGTATGACAAAACTCCTTTTAATTAATAAAGATAAAAAAAAAACCATTTAGTTTATTCAGTGGAACATGTTGTTGTTGAATAAAACGCGTAATAATAAAAATCAGCCCTTCCGAAATTCGTTCAAACAACATATTAGAGCTCTTGTATGTAAGTACACGTCCCTTCAACGCAGCAGATTCCGCGCAACCATTTTTCACTGGCGAGGAATGAGCGATGTTCCCGCGAAGGTCATGCGCTATCCATCATTAATTCGCACTGACAGGGATCCGTTTAAACGACCCCGGGATTCGGAACGGATAGATGGATATGCCGCAGGCGTTTCAGAAGAAGGGATTTATTAACAGTTATTTTATAGACCTATTTAGATGAGATATTCCCACTATTGGGAACAGGCATATTTCCTTCTCTGACGTTGGAGTCAAGTTTTGTCTACGTTAGTTACAATATTGTGGACTCACCTTACTTGGCATATGGTTCAACTTAATTGCATAGCATTCTATGAGCGTTCACTCAAACACATAATGACTATCTTAGAATGTATTATGAAAACAGCCAGCTATGAATCTCCACATTGTATAGCTACACATCGCTGCTACGCGTGCCCGGATAGATTAGCTACACGATTTTAGGGAGCTGTGCTACGCGGTCTTCTTTACGTATAATACTCGCTCAAGCAACACGATTTTCCCATACCACTGTAACACACATCCTTGCAGTACTTAGCTACACTATCTTCAGTAGCTTCGCTACACGACCTTCGGTAGTTTCGCTACGCGGTCTTTGGGACATTCGCTACGCGTCCTCTCTCCGCTTAGGAGCAAGATCTGCTATGTGACGCTTTCTATCAGAACAATTAACACCCGTTGTGTGGTTGTTTTTGCTCTCTACGTATAAGTACATATGTATTTAAATATATATATGAGTATTATATTAGCTATCTGGCTTCCATTGCTTAGTTTGGGGTCAGATGATATTGTGTGTGAAATATCCATCAATGTCCGATGGCTCAAGGACACACGACTACTATTTGGACGTTTACTATCCGAACAGTTGACACACGATGGCTCAAGAACACACGGAATTGCTGAAATAAACGCTCTGCGAATATAAACGATTATACTACGATTTAGTTATATTAAGAAAGGCCTAAGTGAGCACTTTCACGTTTATTGTACAGACAGAATAAAAGTTGCGCCTCTGTCTATTCCCCGGGTTAGTGTCCGGGTCGTCCGGTGATTTATCCCGGGGCAGCTTTGATACCGGACCCCGGACATCGGACATCGGATACAGCTCGCATTGAATGGCGCCTGTTGTCAACCGCCGCCGCTTTGAAACCTGAAAGGCTTGATTCGGGGCCATCAGCGTTAATGTGACCGCTAGCCATAATCGATCCTGATAACAAACTCGGATTTAACTGATTAATGTTGTAGATTTGAATGTATTTGTTTGAGGAGACATTTTCAGAATGCAAAAATACCAATCAAATATAGTTGTCAATTTCGCACAATATCTCAAGAAACAGAAAACCGCTAGATATTCCAAGCGCTGCCGATTTCGGTACTTCCTCTGCAAGGAGTCGTGGCATAACATACATTTGGGTAATCATACAAATAAACGACCTAAACTTTGTATACCTACTAATATTAATTGATCATTTCTGTCTGTAAGTCTTCTTTAAAAATCTTATTAAAACTGGATGAAACGTGCGGAACAGCTGTTTTTCTCAAAGCCCCATAGTAAAAGTTACCCGCAAAGTTGAGTGTAGTTCGTTCTTTTCAACTTAGTTGGAGCTTTCATGGTAACCCTGTATAACAGTTGTTTATACTTCGCCAATTAAACTCTCGTAAAGTTTGAGGAGGTATGCGCTAATTCCACCAGTCACAAGTGGTTCGTTGGGGGCTAGTCGACCGGGAAACTATTTATGTAGACGCACCTTGTTAGACTAATCGGTCCGTTAATGTGTCTGTGAAAAATCACTTACGTAGAACGTAATCTATTTCCATTACAAGTTGTGTTGTCCAATTCTTTTTTTGTTTTGAATGCTGATATCGAATAGTTTCAAGTGATTTCAACCGCCAAAAGCGCTTGAAACTAGTATCAGATTCAGGCAACGATTGTACGTATGTATTGTATAACCCTTTCAATAATGAAGTATAAAAAGTAATCTATGTGCTATTCCAGACTATAATCAGTGTTCCAAATTTCAACCCGATTCGATGAGATTGAGCAAAAACTTTCCCATGTATAAAAGTAAAACGATTACTTTAGAAGACATTACATGTGTTTTTCTGCGCTTGTCTTGCTCGTCTCGTCATCATATCATAAAAAGTAAACTTCAACTACAAACGTATGATATACCGTAATACCAGTCTGCGAAGCCGAGGGTATTACGGTATATAGTTTCGATTCCCACCCAATGCCAATATTTGTATGGTGCATACAAATATTTGTACTATGTGCTTAACTATGTAAGTATTATATCAGCTATTTGGCTCCCATAGTACAACTATTGCTTAGTTTGGGGTTAGATGGTGTTGTGTATTTTATTTTATTTTTTAGGATAGAGTGACGAGACAAACAGACCATGTACCTGGTGGTAAGCAACATGCCTGCCGATAACAGCACAGTGACACACACACGGATATTGGAATATGAAGAGTCCAAATCATTACCTAGCATTGCACTGATACACCCGGAGATATGAAGTGTTTTATCTCTTAGGCGTGGTTAAACGTGGACCATGACTCAAAGGGATAGATAAAGATTAGAGGCATTCGAAATGTGGTGTTGGAGGAGAATGAAGAGTATCAGCTGGAAGGAAATGAAGAGCAATGAAGAAGTTTTGAAGATGGTAGAGGAGAAATTAAAAGAACACAAATGGAAATAATAGAAAACAGAAGAGGGAAGATGTTGAGACATCTGATACGACACGACAACTTCATTAGAACAATAATGGAATGTAAATTAGAAGGGAGGAGGAAGAGAGGTAGACCTAGGAGAAGTTACATGAACCAAGTGAAAGAGAAGATAAATGTAGTGTCGTATCAGGAAGTCAAGGAGAAGGCGGAGTGTAGAAGTACATGGAAGGAACTCCACCGACAAGAGCGTCGATCTTAAATTATGAATAAATCTCTTAGGCCAGTAATGTCACCAATATTTAGTTTGAAGTCTGGTCGTATGCCCCGTCTACTAATTCACGTCCTTGGCAGTAGCTGGTACTCGTACTCATGAAACGTAAACTGAGTGTCGGATCTGGGTCGAGCTATCGGGTCACGATCGCGCTCGGACGGAAACATCGGCTGCTGATTTGTTTATAGATTTCCTTGTTTATGGTCCGCCTGTCAGCATAATAAGGCGGCATTTGCCGTAGCTTCAGTTTATGGCGAGTAATCCAAGAAAAGCTATATTTGATAATGCAAAGTTTTGATGTTGATGCCTCATCTACAGACGGGGTATCCTCGGCTTGGAATTTGGGTAAGATTATGTAAAAAATATGGGTCTGTATTGGGTCATAGGGTTAGAGTTTTATGATCTCAATGGTCTAATCATGCTGATGACAACTTACTTGAGTATTTCGTCATCGAAGTGTGTCAGTGTACATTTAGCTCCCATAGTACAAGCAATTCTTAATTTGGGGCTGGTAGTGTCGTATATATATATTTCGTATAATATTTCTTTATTTTCATAAATACAAACTCAGAAAAAAAGAAACATTTTGTAAAATGTCTCTTTGTACTCGACAAAATAATGGGAAAAAATATTATACCTACTTGACGTACCAGTAATTTAAGATTACGTCAAGTTTGACTTCACATACGTAATAAACATTGTTTACCCGACGATGGAATCCTGATGTCTTCCAAGTTTAAAGAGGTAAAGAGTTTCATCTAGGTTTCACCAAGGACTACATCATCGCTTAACATCAGGTGTGATGTTGGACAACTGCAAAACTACTATCGATTAAAAATAATTGGTCGTCTGTAAGGTCGGCTTACGGACGATAGTTTAACGTGACAACGTCACAAAACATTGCTAGATGTTGGCGCAAGCGTACAATAAGCGTAACGGGACATAACGGGGCACTTTTTTGCGTTCATCGATTTATTAGACGTTGTCACGTCAAAAACCTTTTGGTTTAATATTCATTTCGCCGCGTAACCTTGTACATTAGTAGTATAAATATCTCAGGTCGTTGTCATTGTCACTCTACATCTAATAAATAGCCGCTATTACCAGAGATTAGTGGAATCATTCCAGCGCTTTAATTTCCTGAGTGTCTTCAGTAATCCAACCCTTTTATTTAACAGCCTTGTTTACTCCTTCTTTACTGTTATTGTTAATGTTTTTCTTTCTACCCTCGCGTTTATGACTCGCCTCCGAAGTGGCGGTTACGACCCTGCGACGCAGATGTGCCAGATTTCATAAACTTGCCTGATATACGGGCCTACGTGTCGACTAGTCAGGCTGCATGGGAAAGGTTCCATTATTTTATGTGGGACTATATAAGTTAGTGTCTATAAAAAGATTTGTTTTCAATCGACTTCAAAAACTAGGCAGGAAAAATCGTCTGTTGATTTTTTTTCTGAGTTTTAATCGATTATTTATTCGACTGAAACGATTAGCTTTTTTTTGGAAATGGTGCGTTTTCAAGATGCAAAAAGACCTGTCAAAGACAGTTCCCAATAGGGAATATGCATATAGTTTAAATTGGCTTGATTTTTTTTTCGTAGAATACTCAATGTCCCGCCATTATGCCAAAACAATTATTTTATTATTTTGTTAGTTATTAATTATAAAAAAATATATTTAAAAATTGCAAAATAGGCGCGGGGAAATTCAAGTTTGCGAAACGCATCACTATCTGTGGAAACCAAATGTGACGTCACATGGCATGTTTTCTGCTTTAACGGTGTCGATATTCGTACTGAGCTAGTAGTGTTAGAGAGAAAAGTCGTGTTCTCCATCGCTTGATTAGCTAGCACAACTCAAAAATCGGTACAAAGTAACTGCAACACTTGTAGTAAACAAACACAGGTCGTGGCCTGTGACGTCATGCAGGCGCGGGAAAGATGGCGGCGTTTAAACTGGACAAATTATATCGATATTTTAAATATTATTTTAAAAATTAATTTGTATATTTACAAGAGTATTTATATTTTTTATGGTGTTATAATAATGTAAAAAGTGAATTAAAAATATAAAAACAATGCATGCATATACCCTATTTCACATTAGGTAGCGCCAATGTTTCATTTTGTTAGAGAAATTTCACAAAAACCAACAGTGGTGCCACACTTGGCAATATTTTGAACTATCTTTGACAAGTGTTTTTGCGTCTGGAAAACGCCGCATTGAAAAATGAACAAAATGCTAAGAAATGTACATAACAATGATATTTTAGGTTATTCAGTTTATGAATCAGTGCGTTTTAGGATATGCGTCACATTTTTGGAGTATTTGCAATCACACATTTTATTAAAACTTGTGTTAACACAAAATCTTATAAAGTTGAGTGTACGTTTAATATATAAATTGAATTTTATAACTGTAACTTTATTCAGTTTTCTAAGAAATATGTATTAACAGCTATTTCAATTTCATTAATTACTGTTGATAGTATAATAATAACGTGAACATCACAAAATTAAAAACATAGTTTTGGCAACGTTGACTGTACATATGTTGTTATATTTAACTATTTACAGGTACATAATACTTATAACGCAGGCAAACCGGCGTCTCTGCGCAAAGCTTGCACAATATAGTCAGTGACCAACTCCCTCGCATCGGGGGCCATTACAAAGTCTTCGTGAAGGAAGGAGTCTCTCGCTACCTTCCTTACTGATGTGTTGGGCATGTCGCTCGCCATCGCTAGGACGTCGCGCTCGTCTAGGAGGTTATCGTTGACGGTGTAGTGCATGGTTGTGTTGATGGTGATTCTGCTCAGGTCGTAAGCCGGTGGGTTCCGGGTGCCGTATTGGATGAGGTTCTGGATGGTTCCGTACGACCACCTCCTGAAGGCCTTGTCGCGGATGTTCTGCCCGTAGTGAGCGATCTGCTTCAAGGCTGCGCCGGCGGACACGTAGTCGTCGAAGACGTTGTCTAGAGAGTTGTCAGACTGCGTGTTGACCTGCAGGAACGAAACAAACTCTGTTACAATCGATACTAAAAATCTTATCTTATACCTTTAAACGAGCAATTCTTGTAGGTATATATATATAGAATCTGAATCTCGGAAACGGCTCGAACGATTTTCATAAAATTATGTATACAGGAGGTTTCGGGGACGAGAAATCGATCTAGCTAGGTTTTATTTTTTAAAAAACATCATTTTATGCGCGTTTTTAGACAATGAAAAACTCCTACAATTTCATTAGAATACGATAATTTATTTCGCCATTATTCTTTAAGTCTAAATGGCTCAGACGGAATATGCTCGCCCTCAGAGTCAACAGGCCCCGGTTCGAATCCTGATGGTTACACTCGAGACTTTTCTTATTGTTCTTTTTTTCTGAGAAAATCTTATACTTAGAGCCCTTTATAAACGCATTTTTTAATTCGTATCTAAGTAGGTCTAACTAAGTCATGACGGCAGGTACGAATTATAATTTAAAAAACCTTGCAAAGCTCGGTCAACCAGGTACTCATTATTATAAGCGCTACTCACTCATCTATTTGAAGTCGGTGCCAGCCAAATCTAACAGACAGTGGATAAATACTACTTATCTGTGCCTACTTACCATGTGCCTACATAGCATTAATCTACTAACTTTTTTGACCTGACTGGCACCGACTTCAAATAGATGAGTGAGGAGCGCTTATAATAATGATTTTGTTTTATTTTTCGCTTTTGAGTGCCTATTAGTGGTTTTGAAGTAGGTTTAATTTTTCTACGAAAATAGTTTATTTTACCCTTTTTAGTGTAAAACAAGTTTTTATTAATCCATTTACATAATTTTGTATTGACAGGCTCGAGTTTCATAACTTTTGTGAAATCTACAACTACGTCATACAGAAAATTCTACGCAAATTTTAGTTTATGGTTTATATTTCAAAAACCACTCGACCGATTTCGATAAGATTTATATGGGACCATTCGGGAAGCATACCCATCCGAACACAAAAACAAATTTTAAAATTGGTGCAGGGGTTCTCGAGAAATCAGGTAACATACATAAAAAAAACATAGGGGTCGAATTGATAACCTCCTCCTTTTTTTGGAAGTTGGTTAGTAATAGTTTGATAGGGATGCTACAAGGTGATGCAAGTGCGTTTTTGAAGTGAAAAACTTTTTAAAGCGTGTTGGGGATTTTTCAAGATCAGAAAAACAAACTTAGCTGTTGGTGGGGGAACATAAATCGGACTATACTCGGAATTTTAATTCGATTCCAGATTTGTCATTAGCTACTGTCATTTTGTGAAATAATGATACCAATTATTGTGTAGTGACACTACATAGTGTAGTGATGAACACAAAAATCGATTTCAAAATCGAGATCACATTTTTTTTATTTATTTCACACACAATTATAAAAGAAAAGTCTCAGATCGTTCATTAATCGTCAAAACTAAATTATCGGTTCAGAAATATTTAATTTCCTGATATACTTAGTTTACGAGAGTAAAATTATAAACGAGAAGAATCGATCCGGAAATATTCCATTTCTATATCGAATAATTTCGCAACGTCACTATTTAGTACTTGTCATAACGTTGCAACACTGAAATTGTCAAATCTGGAATCGAATTAAAATTCCGAGTACCTATAGTTGAGCTATATCTTAAGCCAACCCATGTTGTTGTAGTGGTAGGACTCCTAGCAGAGTCCGCCTGGGGAAGTACCACACCTTTGTCAGTTATTCTACCGCCAAGCAGTAATGTGAAAACATTACTGTGTTCCGGTTTGAAGGGCAATGTTTCCAGAGAAATTACAGGGCTTAGAGATATAACATCTTAGATCTCTGGGTGATGAGCGCAGTGCAGTACTAGGTAATGATTTGGACTCTTCATGTGCCAATAGCTGCGTGTCACTGTGCTGTTATGTGGCTGGCATGTTGCTTACCATCAGGCACATGTCCTGCTCGTCTCGTTTTTTCTTATTAAACAAAAAAGAAATGTGAAGTTTTGCTTTGGGTCAGGTTTCCTTTTCTTGTTTGCCGTTCATTTTATTTCGAGTCAGTTGTACTCTGTAGGTACATACATCCGGATTTAACTAAATACACGACTCCTTAGTCATCAATTTATTTTGAACACACATTAATCTAATTTAAAACTCCATAAATTTTCGATTCGATTTGAACAACTTATCATAAAAAATTAAATCTATTTATTGTTCTTTGAGATTATCTTCTTATACTAATACGCGTAATAAAAAACAAAGGCGTATACGTTGACATTTGAAATTATTTTTCGAGTTTCAAATGAAATCTTCTTTATCGTGCACTTTTTGGTAGAAGAAAATCTTATAGGTTGAAGTCACCGACATGGTGAAATAGAGGCGTAGCATAGGAGCGACGGTGGAGCAGCGGAGTTTGACATGCACGTTTGACGTATTTGGATGTGTGAAATATGAAAAAATAAACCAAAAAAGTAGTCTTATTTTTTAACGCGGGAAAATAACAGGAACGGCAACTACGCAGAGGTAAAATCGCGCTACTAGTCTAAAGTCTTTTGTACTCGATTTATTGTATTTCTACTGGTGATCCCCCAAAATCTGAGGCTGCTTACTGGTGAACCCCTCCAAAATCCGACGCTGGGACCGCTCCTGATTGTAACGTATTGTGCAAAATTAGTGATGCTGTTTAATTGTATCTACAATTCGAAGTCATAAATTTTAATCTGTGTCGTTGACTAACAACTTTTTAAATAAAATGTTGCTCTAATTGAAAACCAGGACAATCTGAGTCAATATTCATGAGAGTTGATTTATGATCATAGATAAACCGTACAGTTCCGCAATACCGGAGTTGTAAATAGATATAGGTACTCTACGTGTATGGTAATGCTCGGGTATAAAGGTTCGGATACTTTGTTTACGTATTCTTTGAGGTTTGGAATGGGATACGATTGGATACGTTCGTTTATGCATTTGAACTCAAAGTGTACAAAATAGACGCAGTTTCACAAATACGACGAAACACACAATGCCACGCACAATGGTTTAATTGAGAGGCTAAGTGTGGAAAAGGCCCTGTCTAACTAACTAACGATGAAACACATTTAATCTTTTATTTTGGGAACAGCGCAGAATGAAAAATAAGTAATAAGTATGTTTTTCGAAAAAAAAATCGGCTTCAATTGAAAATTACAAAATTACCTCAGACAGTCGACTGAATTTCAAATTTTTTGTGATAGATAGACTAGATATAGTCTATCGTCGAGGTAAAATTATAAAAAAATAAACGTTTTTTGTTGATATTTCAAAAAAATATTTTGATAAAATTTGTATGGGACAACCCCTGTAGTATTATCTACCAAACAGAAAAGAATCATTAAAATCGATTCACAGTAGAACTTTCGCGAACTTTACCCACAAAAAATAAAAATACAACCACATTGAGAACCCCTCTTTTTTGAATTCGGCTAATAATATATCAGAGCCCATCAAGACTAAAATGTGCGTATACCAGCAGACACCTCATGGGTAGTATACCCATCTCATCATCATCCTTTTCCATCATAAACTACATAATAGTATTCTACTTTACTGTGCAATTAAATGTTTCGAACAATTTTGTTTTGTCAAACTAATCGTTTTGATCATTTCACTCGTCCTTGTTAATTGAGTGACGTTACATAATAATTAGTAAACAAATTTTTGATTTAATTGTATGATTACATTATCTTGGATTAATAAATAATGGGAATAATAGAAGTAGTTTATATAATTGTTAGTTTATCATCGACATTGATTGTGATCTATGTGATACTTGTTGATGTATTGCGTGACGTATTGTCTAATCCGCAAAATACGACATCTGTGTTTTACCCCGAAAATAGTGTTGAAATATCAATTTTTTTTTAAATATAAACCTGTTTTTTATTTTGACAGAACTTTTCGCAGACAGGGTTCTTTTAGAAGTGTGTAAGTAAAAACGTGAGTGTTTTAACTAAAAAGTTAATGATGCTATTTCTGGACTTGGCTGGCTTAAATACAATCCTACTAATATTTTAATAGTTAACATTTGTATGTTTAACATCAATCATCACGTTGAAACGGCTGAACGGTTAGGGTTGAAATTTCAAATACAGATAGAGTACAGGCAAATAAGCTACTTTTTGTTGCAAAAAAATACGGGAACCAGATGTACGCGAGTAAAACCGCGAAACGCTGCTGGTTTTTGATGCAAAGGTAACTTACCATCAAATGCCTAACCCCGACGAGTTCGCACAAATGCGCCGTCCGCTCGTCTCCGGTGCAGAGACTCATCTTGTCAACAGTCCCGATAGCATTAGCTGCCCTTGCAGTCGACTCCGGCGGATACACCTCCACGAACCCAGCCAACACGGCCGAGTTCTGAAACCAAAACAAACGTTGTAGGATGCTTCATTAAAATAGGGAACAGGATTCCTTCTGGAAGATTTACCACTCATCACCAACATTTCAAGTTTTGTCCATAAGCAACGGCTATCACTCACCATCAGTTGTCCCATCTGATAATCTTATCTTGTTACAAAAAAAATCGGTATAAACACTGATTATTATCCACGTGCTTCAACATTTAAGTTTTGGCTTTTTAAGTTGTAAATTATACTTACGTAAATGGTATCCGTGAACCTAGAAAGTGCTCTAAGTTCTGCTGTAGGGAAGTAGTCCTGATACCCAACGCCAGCCAACAGATGAGCAGACTTAATCTTGTCGTTATACTCTGGCAGCATGGAGTTTAAGATCAGGAACGTGGTTCCTCCTTGCGAGTGTCCAATGTAGTGGAGTTTTTCCTTTCCTGTTTGCTTAAGGACATAGTCGATCATGGTAGGAAGGTCGATCATGGCGATCTCTTCGAAGGAGAAGTCGAAGAAGTCACGCTTCTGTCTTGAATTGTCAGGGTTTAAAGATACGTGGAATCGGGAGTTCCTGTTGCCTCGAGCGTTGCCCATCCAGATGTCGAAACCGCCATCGGCTAGGTTATACGCTGCAAAGATACAATTATGACTTCTTTTAATCATCCAGCTACATGGGTTTGTATCCTTCTGATTTGGTACGCAAGACTTTTGTGGGATTAGTTTTACTATTGACTTGTAAATCAATATTTATCAAAGATTGCAATAGTTTTATAACGCAATATACTTGTTTAATTATTTTAATATGATAATCTCTTGTTATCTGTCATCAGCAATGCAATTTCATTATTCAGCCTGTCTACGGACTCGTGTCTCTTTATTGTCTTTTGGCGTGTTAAGGAACTCTGTACAAAACATACAAATATATTATCTCTGTTTTGATCAGTGCTCTGTTTCTGTTTATTATGTTACGTGATAGTAAATTTATCTTTTTTGTGCAGGCTTAAATGTCTCAATCAACAAAAAAAGAGCGGGAAGTTGACTTAAACTGGAGCTGATTAAAATATCTGGTTGGTCGCCCGTCATATGAATCATACCAGATGACATATTAGGAGAAAAACTTTTACCAGTACTGAGATAAGAATTGTTATACAGGGTTATTGGCAATCAATCTGCATCCTTTTAAGAGGATGTTAAGTGCATTAAATACGATATGTATCGAGTTTTAACAAAAGTGTTTGTTAAAATATACAGAACGTGCCCTTCAATGGATGCAGACTGATTACCAGTAACCCTGTATAGATGATGATGGTAATGGTAGAGAAAAGTATATAATTTTAATAGTACCAAGCAAAAAATGTACAAAAGCAGTACCTGGTCCAAGCTCTGGTCCCAGGAAGATGTAGCAGTTGGAAGCAGCCGTCAGTCCGTGCATTAGGAAGACAACCGGACGGTCTGCGGAGGGGCTCTGCCCCTTCCCGTGAGGTATCCTGTGCATCTCCAGGATGTACCCATCGCTTGTCGTCACATGGTGAGTTTCGGATGGGTACCCATGCGCTGCGATGATCTCTGCCTGAAATGAAAGTTTCCAGAGAAATTAGAGAGTGTAGAGAAAATCATGTTATATCTCTGGGTAATTAATGACTTGGACTCTTTATGCTCTAACAACTGCATGATGCTAAGCTGTTATGGTCAAGCTTGTTGCTTGCAGCCACATGTCCTTATTGTCTTAGCAATCTTAAGAAAAAGGGGTTTTTTACACAGCGCTATCTAGTGTAAACTTGTAACTTGTGAAAAATAGTGCAATATTAATTCGGGAGATTTTGCGTAGAACACTTAAAGTGGTAATAACAAATTCACTAACGTGTGATGGGCTCTGAATCTGACGATAAATTTCAACTTCGATTAGCTGCCATTGTTCACGGGATGGCGCGTGATCTTTCCTTATTAGCACTGCAAAGGCAGATCCAGGTTCACTATATCACTTGTGAGTAACCTCTACACAAGCTATTTATGTAATGTGAACGGTTTGAAGTCGTATAACTAAACAAAATTGAAGTTTTTTGCTGTGGTGTTCTTACGGTTTGAAACACGGACAGTTGTTCCGTCGTAGTCGCCGCACAGACCACCACCAACGCTGCGAGAAGGCTTCTGAACGCCGCCATATTTGCTTCCTAAGACAAACGGCTCTGTGCCTCCCTTTTATAACCTACCTTATCAAACGTACCAGGATTTTTTTTCTTGATTGATTAGATTTCGCGCACTCAACGTGAGGTATCATTTGCCAACAGCTTACCTTTTTTATTGCGCTACAGATAAATGAACTGAAATGATATTGTTATTGGATTAATTAAATCTGGTTGTTATCTACTTACAATTTATGATTTGTTTTTTTTTAGAACTTTGTTCGTGGGGTCAAAAAATTTATTAAAGAAGTTTAGTGCCCTTGCCACAAATGGCGTAGTCTTTGGTGTAAAGATACAAAAGAGATTTTGATTCTCTACATTTGTGATAAGAACGTCTAGGCTGTGGAATGCGTTGCCTGAGTGGGTTTTCCCGAAGGTTACAATATTGGTGTCTTCAAATTTCCTTCGTAGACCGCATTGTTGCTTAACATGATGCGAGATAGCGGTCAAGCATGAACTTAAAATAGTAAGAAAGGGTTCTTTACTTTTCGTTTACTAACTGAAATGTAGCATCATTTCAAAAAAACTGTCATTGACACGCGAATACCGTTTTAAGACGCTTGAAGATAAAAGTGCATAGTATGAAAGTGACATAAATATAGCAAATCAGTTTAAAATACCTCTTCTAAAATATTACGACAGACTGGACCCGAAGAGAAATAGAAACTTTTCAGAGGGAATATAATATACTAGATGACCGCTTCGCCCGTGGTACATTATATAGCACTTATCAGGATCCCGAACATATCCAACGGTGAAAGAATGACTGAAATCGGTTCAGTCGTTCCTGATAATGTCGCTTTCAAACAAAAAACCTCTGCAGCTACCTGCTACGCCACCATTCGGAAATTGGTCGTACCAACTTAGATATAGAAATAAATTTGATTAGTAAAGGTTTATTATATTCAATGACGTGATCTTAGACACATGCTGTCATTTCAAAGCACGCTACGAAAACTCTCAAAAAGGATTATATTTTCCCGTTTTTGTTACATTCTTGATTCATGCTCTGCTTCTATTGATAGTAGCGTAATGTTCTATAGCCTATAGCCTTCCTCGATAAATGGACTATGCAATAGAAAATAATCTTTTTATTCGGACCAGTACTTCCCGAGATCCTAGCGTTCAAACAAACAAACAAACTCTTCAGCTTTATAATATTAGTATAGATTAGCGGTCTGGCCCGGTTAAACATTTATTACGCCCATACAAGCCAAAAACTATGTTTTTTACGCAAATAGATCGCTTTTGGCCATTTGTTTGCCTGAGCATATGGTTGAAGGTGATGCATGCTAGAAGATTCTAAACAGCTTTTAACTATGTCCTGTATATATTTTTTATTATTACTTTAGCCTTATATTGTTCTATTTCAGAGCAAAGGCCTCAATTCGGTCTCTCCACTTTTCCCGGTCCAAATCCAAAGCAACGTTCTTTCTTCTCTAAAAGTCTCGAGTTCGGTCCGCCGTCTCTTTCTGATTCGCCATGCCGGTCGTACATGTTGTGGGATCCAAATAGTTGTTATTTTGGCCCAGAGTTGCTCCGGCATTCGACATAAATCGACCGGCCAGTCCCACTTGAGCATGGCCACTTTTTGAGTTACACCTATAATTTTAGTTGTTGATTGTGATACTGTATTGCGTATGCGGTCGGTGAATTTAACCCCAAATACATGCTCCATTGCGCGTTGAAAACCCCGAACTTGAACTTCTGTTTGCGTTTCAAAGACGATATCTGTGCGCCGTACGTCAGGATGTGGTTCTATGTGTATTTTATTTATTTCAAATATTTTAATAAATCATATCGGACAAGAAACTTTCGACATTGACGTCGAATAACTAAGAAGTAAAAAAACTTGAGAGGTGTCAAGGGACACCCGGATGGAACGAAGTTCCTTTCGATTAATTTGTGAAGGAATTATTATTCACTCATTTATTCATGTTTCTTAAGTCTAAGTTTTTACAATATTTATATAAAATAACATAAAAACATTATAAAAAAACTAAACCTAGTTTGCCGCCAGCAGCGGGGCAGGGCCCAGGCTACCGGTGGTTAGGGCTGCAGACTGAGGAACCTCCTGACGATGCGTGCTGTGTCAATGATGACCGCCTTCTGCATCTGACCCTTGATCCAACTGATCCAACCGTCTAGCGAAAGTCTCTTGAGATGTTGGTCGAGACTTATTTAGAATTATTATTATATTTTTTTTTTATTATTTACAAAAAAACCTGCATACACTCAACAAAAATAATCGTCGCGACACCACACTGTTCAATGCGAAATAGAAATGAAAATATCTGGCTTGCTTTCTATAAGAGAGAGAGAGAGAGACAGACAGAGAAACATGCGACGCCGCACAGCTTACAATAGCAAAAAGTGTCGTGACAACTTTTCGTAAGATTTTTTTCCGTCTAGCCCCCTTTCACAACGCGCGATAAGGAACTTCGTTCCAATAAAATTGAGTCGAGTTTTATTTTATGGCAGAAAGAGACAAACTATACTGTTGTAATGACACTTTGCAGATTTGCGATCTTCATGTTCCAATAGCTACGTGTCACGATGCTGTTATGGGTAGGTACGTTGCTTACCTTCAGGCACACATCCTGATCATCTCGTCACTATACTATAAAAAAAAAAGAAGTGTGGCACTCGGGGACTGCCGCGGTAAAGCTATTGCATGTTGCATGCATTTTTATCAACATAAGCAATGGGGGATGTTAACAATCTTTCGGAATTGCTTTTATTTTGAAGAGTGACATTTGTTTACCATAAAAAATATCACGGGAAATCCGTTAAGTTGGTAACACTGCTAAGAGCATTTGGTCTGTAAAGCTAATACAAATAAGATTCAAAGTCGAATGACCGAGTGGGGAGGACGGCGTTACGGTCTTCCATCCCTCTTTCTTGTGAACATAATAAGAAAGAGATGCACGATCACTAAAATTCGGTACCCAGGCCCGCGATAAAAGCTATGCAATAGCTGAAAAAAATTTGCGATGCGGCAGTTAATAGTCAGGCCTCTGTAGAAGTAATTAAGTAATTAATTATTTTCTTTATCAACTATTCCGCTAAAGCGATAATTTAATTGGCGGGCTTCGGTAAATGTTAATACGTTGCTTTTGTAAAAAATACAATAATCTTTTTTACGTATGAATGTTTATCTTAGCACGAGTACTAATTATTTAATTCAGTGGTCGTTAAAGGCAATAAATTGGATAATTCGTTAATTTGTCTTGTCGCCTTTGTTAATTGTGATAAGATTATAAAAAAACCCGTGTTTGAGTCGGTGTGCCACCATTGTACCACGAGGACATCTGATGCTCGTATAACATTAATTAAATTTAAAATACAAAAAACCGCCCGCCATTTTCAAAAATCGGTGCACCGATTTTTGGTCAAGATGACACCCACACATACACACAAACACACACACCCTAGTTCGAGCATCGCGGAACGCTAGTAAACTACTATTAGCACCCCGTGTTGACTCATGCCTAATTATCAGTCATTCTACTGCCAAGCAGTAATGTGCCTACATTATTGCGTTCCGATTTGAAGGGCAATATTTACAGAGAAATTACAGGGCCTATAAATATGATATCTTAGATCTCTGGGCGACGAGCGCAGTGCAGTGGTAGGTAATGATTTGGACTCTTCATGTTCCAATAGCTGCGTGTCACTGTGCTGTTATGTGGCAAGCACGTTGCTTACCATCAGGCACAAGACCTGCTCGTCTCATCACTCTATCTCACTCATCACTCATCATACTATAAAAAAACTGCAGTCGTACGTCAACCCACATAATCCTGGGATATACAAACATCTTAAATGAAAAGGTTAAGGGTATTTTCTAGAGTTCTCTTAAGGCTCGTCAAACCCTCCTTAGTTCCCCCGTAAGAGGATTACACATCTTATAGAGATAGTATTAGGCCCTTCTAGGAAAGGACCGAATTGTCTTAAAAATAACCGGTTATCAAAAAGGTAGTATGGTTAAACGCTGCTAAAACAATACAGTTAATAGCCCCTTCTTCGAAAAAGGGTCTTGAAAGTTTTTTTGACTTAATTTGAACTGCACTTTTCGTTTTCAAGCTCTGCTTGATTTATTTTGTGTCTGATTTTTTTATAATACAACATCGTACTTTTATTATTAGTTTGTGTCGTTTCCTAAGTCAAAATTAAATTATTTTTTACAAAACTAAAGTAACTATGCATATTGCGGTGTCACTATAACATTATTGAATTGCACATTGAAATTCTTAAAAAAATATATGAGAGACGTTTAAAATTACAAACTAAAATACATCGACGAACTACATCAACACGCAAATAGATTTCTGTAAACCTTATTTACCTAGACGAAATCATAAATACGAAAATATCAAAGTTACCATATCAAATATTTACTGTAAGCCAGGTAAATGATAATGTACCGAAAAATTGGAAATGGCTCCACAATGTAACCTTTGTAAATAGTGAACAGCCGTGTTAGCTTAAAATAAGTTTGACAAATAAATATACCGTTGATTATTAAACAAACATACAATATCAAAACAACTCTTATCGGATTTGCATCAAGTACTTACTGCCAAAATTCAATTGATCACATAATCTAGTTAATACCGTATTAGAATAACTATGTGGTTATTCAGTCCCTGTTACTACCGAGTTTTCCTCGACATCAAGGAACCTACACTTGAAACACTAAACTGTAAGCCACATCAGCCCCAACGTAATCAACTCACACGGAATTGTTCCACCAAATAGCACCTATTTACTTATAACGAAGATTATTACAAGGAGTCGCTGCGAGGTCATTACCCCCGCGAAATGTGTCATTTCCATGCTTACTTGGTTCCTTACATTACTTACATTAGTAAGGAGCGAGTGTTGTGTTCCGTATTTAAAATTATTCTGGTATGCAATTTGTGGTAGCGAATTGGTTACCACTGCTTGGGGCGTGTTTTGACATAATTAGGGATGGCTTTCTGGAGATAAATAATTATTCCGGTATGTCAATGTAAATTAGGGTTGTACGTTTTCGAAAATTTGATAAAACAATGAAACGTGCAGGTGAATGGGCGGGACGGGACACCATCGATAGTGGACAAGTGCATGTCGCTCCGCTCGGTCGATCGGTTGCAATACTTATCGTAGAATGCATTATCACTGCGTCAGGTGACATAGCGGTTAAGTGAAAACCTATTATCATGTAATATGAAACACTACAACGTTAATAATCACTAAGTATTACCATTGTATTCGTTGCATATTTATCTATTTGAAGTCAGTGATAATGTGATGTGATGTACAGGCTCAAATTTGATTCCGTAGATTTTTTAACATTGTTGAGTATGTATATGTAAATATAGGTTTAGTTAAATTGTATAGTATCAACCAAGAAATAATAATAAAACTAAGGCCTCTTAGATCACTGAAGTTATGCAATGTTGAACACGGTCAATATGGGTGACCACTTGAAAAAACCTAGTGATGTATGTATGTTTTTTTATACAAAAACATATTTTAATTTAATGTCATATTTTTTAGAGTGTAACTCGTAGAATTTTGAGCACTAACAATGTACCGAATGCGCAGCGCTTGTCGATATTGTCCGTCTGTACTTGTTATATCTGAATTACATGACCGATGTTGATCAAATATTCGCAAGACATTTTTAAAAGCGTTATTTCAAAACAACAAGAACAAAATTAAAAATTTTGATTAACCCCCGACTACCTTAGATTTGTTATCTGTACAACATTCTACTAGTCTAGCCCTTTCATTTGATACCCATATTAAGGAAGTTGTGAAAAAAGAAATGTAATTTGAAATTTTGTGGTAGCGGCCATCTTGGATTTGAAATTTATCATAGTTCAAAGTATTCTACTAGGTAAGCCCTTTCGTTTGATACCCATATTGCGGTAGTAGTGAAAAAATTATATAATTCGCCATTTTGTGGTGGCAGCCATCTTGGATTTGAAATTTGTTATAGCGTATAGTACTCTGCTAGTCAAGCCCTTTCATTTGATACCCATATTGAGGTAGGTTGTGAAGAAATATTTTGTCCGCCATTTTGTGAAGGCGGCCATTTTGAATCGATATTAACCAGACATAGCTAAGAACACCCGCACGGACATTAACTTTCAAACAAAAAAAAACGCATCGAAATCGGCCCAACCGTTTGAGCTCTACGGTGCCACAGACAGACACACACACAGACAGACAGACAGACAGACAGACAGACATCGACGTCAAACTTATAACACCCCTTTTTTGGTCGGGGATTAAAAATAAGCTTAATGAAATTGGACTACGTAATAAGAGTTACCGCAGAATACACCTTAATTTTCACCCCTCTCTCTTAGGAATTAAAAGTATTCAGTTACCATAATATCCTTTGAGTACGAACTCAAGTCATGTCAAATTTAATTTGAATTGAATCAGTAGTTTCGGCGTGGTACGTGATTCTACTACAGGCAGACAGACGGACATGAAAGAAAAACATGTTTTGGCTTCAAGCATGGATTATGAGCATAAAAATGAATGTTTATTTTTTTTATCTAAAAAATTTCGAGTGCCTACATCGCATTTTTTAAAAATAAATATCTGCAATGTACATAATTCGGTCCGTTACAATTTTACTAAAAGTATTGATTTTAAGTACATATTTGGGTTTTTGAAGTGAAGACTGCATTAGGTACGTTGTGAATTTTTAAGATGGGAAAATCCAACCACAATTATAAATGGTGTAGAGGACAATTACCGTTCCCGACACTTCTGTATATGAATATGTATGTACATATGTTGTGCATTCACTTCTGTCAACACTCCCCGAGCGCCACTGTCTGTTTTTACTTACTTTGACGGTGTACAGTCGTTTGGAAATCTCCTAGACATAATGCCCCGATTTTAACGCCGTCTTTGACAAAAACTCAGCGAAAATTTCGTTTTCAAAGGCACAATGTCGCGAATTCGCAAAACCGTTATAATGTTAGGGAAGTTACGATAATAGCCATAATAATTCATCCGAATTTCCATGCGACCCAACTCAACCCTTTAATTGAAGCAAGATGAGACCCGAGACCATCGTAGGCCACGGCTAAATGAATTATAAGTTTTAATGGCTCAGGAAAGAAGTTTGAGTAAGTTTTCTAAGTTTGAGAAATCAACGAATAATGATACCAATAGAACAATGGCAAGCGACGTCACGACGCGCTCCGAATATCTTTAAAATGGGTATTCCCACCTGGTGGGAATACCCATTTTAAAGATGGTATGTCACCTGACAGAGTTGATGTACTAAAATGGTTTTCAATATCTTTAACAAACATATTATTTTTCTGTTTAAAATTTTAGTTTTCAGTTCATATTTCTCGATACTGGTATACGTATTTTTTTTTATAAAATAGTTTACAATCCAAGTGGAATAGGTACATCAGTAGCGTAGTTGTAATGTCATTAAATAACAAAAGATATGGTGTTATGGGTTACCACGTAGGAACGAAGTTTCTTCAAACAACATAGAAACAACACAAAAAAATTGCTTTATTTTATTATGGTACGATCGTCAGAAAAAATAAAGTTGGCAACACTGGTCCCGGGTATTTTTACACGTCACTTCCGTTATATATGTTTCTTACGCCTTTAGTCTCACATTTTTTTCTGTTCGGTCTGGCAGCAAAATCCCTATTTCCTCCAACCCTGCCGTAATGAATTTTATTCCAACAAACTCAATAATTATATTTTAGCATTGATTTTCAAAAACTGACTAAAGCGTACTTAAGAGTTTTAAATCTTAAACGATTCCACGGCGGTGTCAATCTCCTTTCACCAGGGTTAACGCGCTGTTACAATTCTATATTATCTTTTTTCGTAGAGGGGAATAAATAAGTTGCCTCTGAGGGACGGCCGAAGTTTCGTGATGACGATGTCTTTGCAGCAGCGCGTGCTGAGTAATTCCTGCAGATTTATTTGAGTACGCCTGATTTTACAACGATCATTTACAATTTTACATAATTTTATCTGTCTAATGTTTCGAATAAACTTTCCCTCTGAATTATAAATATACCATCAGCGCCCCGCAGTTTTACCCACGTAGTCCTGTTATGTTTTCGGAATAAAAAGTAGCTTATGTGTCAGCTAACTCCGTACCAAATTTTACTAAAATCGCTGTATAATATTAGTGTGATAAATATGGGTAACATGTTATATCTTCACAATAACAGGTGTAAATTTTTTCTAGTTTCATATTTTTGCGTCAGTGACAGTTTAGCTAAACAGATTTTGATGACAAAAGAATTCGTCTTTAGTAAAGCAACGATACAGTCTATGTTTGAGGGCAATGTTTTACTGTAGGTTCAATTTTTATCGTCGTGTTCACGAGTGCATACAATCGATCACGGGGTAGCTATGAGGATGTACAGTCACGTCCGACCTCGATCTTACATCCTACCGCAGCTGTATAGATACTGTCTAAAATAAGTGTCATAGATACGGATAGATAATAAATCTTTTTGTTATTTCCTAAGTCAAGTCAACTATGTCTCATAGTGCGTATGACCCGGTAACTAGTAGAGTACAGAAGAAAACTTTTCGTTAACTGAACATTTTTTTGAATATATATTTCGTATGGAACGATATAGTCCATATCGATTTGTTACGTCTATCCTGTTACTTGTAATGGTTGCTAGAGTCCAAAATACTCGTATTGTTGGATATTCCCTATACAATACTAAGCAAAGCCTGTATTGCAGCACCACATAGCTGTAACTATTTATTTAACTTATTTTTAATTTAATTATTTCGGTAACACACAGGTACTTATTCTACATAGTAACACTCGACACAATACAAATATAATACTTATGTACTCGTATGTTTTTGTCACCGTGAAATTGTGAATACCGTCATTTTACAAACTAACCTAAGCTATCGTAGGATTATAATCTTACGAGTTAGATTAAAATTTCAAAATAAAAATAGAGTCACGCACAATGGCTTCGTTAAGAGACTAAGTGTGTAAAAGCCCAGTTAAACTAAACTTTATTTTAATCTGTTGGTGGTTACAATCGTACGACCACATATATAATCTAACAAAGCATCATTCCTCTTGCACGAAAACTTTTACCAACGCCCAGTCAACTGTCTGAAATGTAACCTTACGTCGAGAGAAAACTAAAACCACTAAAATATACAATAAAACTGTACATTTAACGTGTATTTCAATGGGTTTAGTTTCCTCGCTGTTCGCTGCGTCGGCTCTCTCGACACGTTCCGTTTTGATTCCACAAAAAGTAATTGGAAGCTTCAATCGAGAGCTAAAAAGAACTGCAAGAGATTGAAACTAACTGCGCTCTGCAGTTTGTGATATTTCACAAGAATCTAGAAATATTTTATTGTATAAAAATCCAGTGTCATGATGTTTGAATCCAGTGATCTCTTGACTAAGTCGACCTATATTAACGAAAGTTGGTGTTTATGTGCAATTTCGGTCAACTTGATAGTTCGATTAATGAATGGTCTTCTATAAATGATAATATCTGAGCGAAGACGGAAAAAGCCGTAAGTAATTAATAAATTCCAGTGCATATCCCATCGTAAAATTAAAAAAACGTTGTAATAATCTAACGACGCGATGTCAGATTACAAACTAACTACCGTGAGATTTTAATGTCACGCGTTAGATTATATATATAATCTGTGTTGATAATTTTATGGCAACTCATACATAATTCAAGTGAAAACAACTTCCTGCCAGTTCTAGACATCGGTGAAAAAACAAGTCCCGGTGAGTTTAACTGAAATTACTCGCTGCGATGGAAGAACTAAAGTAGATTATTAATCGATTGGCTCTTTTTGTGTCAATTGACTATTCTATGCAAGTTTCATTGAATAAAATAACATTTGTAACGCAATGGTATGTGCTATTACCACAGTATGCGTTTACTCTAGTTCTAAAATATGCTTAGATTCGGCAATATATTTGTGTATATGGCACTGGAAAATAACAAGAATCATTAGTTGATCAATTCACTAGGTAGTTGATCAACTTTTGAAAAATAACAAACGGCGGTTGAGTTGTATTATTTAACGTAATGAGTTTACGCTAATTGATCAACTAACGGTGCCTGGCCGTTATTTAATAAATTACGATTTTGCCGCAAGTAAAAACATCCACAAATGGGCCAATCGTAGCTCAGCGTACTATTTAACGGTACACTATTTATTACCCGTCAATTAATACACTGGTCTCTGATTGGTCGATGGCATTAATTAAAAGCATTTGGCATGTGTTTATTCAGAGTTCTTACCTACCTTCTACCTCCTGAGCAAAATCTTTGAACCCCTTTTTACAAAAAGTTGCGTGGACCGAGGAGTTTGATATTTTACATACTTGTAGTTTATATAGAACAAGAGTGCAGTAAGCTAACATTTTTTATTAAGTTTGGCTTAAAAAATTATATTGAAATGTAAAAAAATATGGATTAATTTCGACCTCTGGGTGACTACTATTTATCTTTACTTTCTGTTGTTTATTTTCACATAAATGTTTAAACATTTTTAAAACCATTGTAATGAATCTAATTCAAGGCCGACAGGTTAGGCTCTCCCTGTGATTAGAGTTGCAGAGCGAGGAAGCTCCTGACGAGGTGTTTGATGTTGTTTTCTGTTATGTTTTATTGCAGAGCTGTTATGTTGTACTATATTTATTTTAAAAATTTTGTTAAGGGGTGCGCTAGACTTGATCGAAACCTTATATGAATAACAAAACATAAAAAAAATATTGATTTTGAGTCTACAACACTTGTCCACAAAATTCAGATTATGGAGAATTTAGTTAAACTCTGATGGCACTGACAAACAAACCGCTGTCGCCATCTTTGGTGTGAAGCACGTTTCGTTCCATCAATCAACACATAGCGTGTGTCCGTCGCGCCTAGAGGTGGGCGTTAATTCAACGAACTGTTTTTTTCAACGGCTTTTCGTTGATCAACGCGTTAACAGCTTTTCATTAATGTGCAAAACAGTTGACGCGTCAACAGGTTTGCGCAAACAGTTGAAGTTTCACCTGGATGGCATATAACAGTTGAAGCATTAACAGCTTTGTACAAAACAGTTGAAACATCAACTGGTTTGCAAAAACATTTGAACTTTCAGCTGGTTTGCAAAAAACCATTACCTAGCACTGCATTGCGCTCGTCACTCAGAAACATAAGGTGTTTTATCTTTTTGCCCTGTAACTTCACCGGAAATATTGCCTTTTAAACCGAAGCACAGTGATGTTTTCCCATAAAGTATACTAATTGGTGGTAGAATAACTGGCAAAGGTTCCCCACTTTAAAAATGTTTATTAGTATTGTTGAAGATGTTAATCTTACTACACAATGTTGATCAGCCATATTGAAAAACCTAATAATTAAATTAACTGTTTTTTCAACCTGTTGACCATCGACGAAAAGCTGTTAAATTATGTTAAAATACTGTCAATGACCCACCTCTACCTCTACCGTTTTTGGCGCGAGTCGCGCCAAAAAAGTATCCATCACAAAAAACTGTGACTTATGTGACTACGGAAAACGAAACGTCTTGCCGCCGGACCGGTATTTTATTAGTGCGAAGCGAAGCCGGGGCGGGTCGCTAGTATGTTAATAGTCTCAATTCAAAGGTGATTTTTTTTCTTGTTTCAGGTATGTACTACATTTCGTCCCTACAAGATGTAACTCAATTGAAGATTTTACATTATTGTAGCTTATGCTATATCGGGATGCGCGTTTGTATACATAATGACAAACAAACAGGCGACCCACAATATGGTAAGTGGTAAGCTTTATCCTTTGGACATCTGTAAAGTAAAACAAAGTCACTTCCCGCGTCTGTCCGTTCCTATATTATATGGTTATATCTTTAAAACCACCAAACGGATTGTGATGCGGGTTTGTAATAGATAGAGTGATTCAAGAGGAAGGTTTGTATTTATAATACGTGCATAAAATAGCAGAGAAACACGGATAATTTTAAAGGTTTCTAATAGTCTAAGATCCCGCTATACAACGACCTTCACCGAGCTGTTTATTGGATGAAAAGTGTTTTATATGTGATTTAATATGTCAACAAATATATTGCAAATGGGTTGCCTAAAAAATTTAAGTCCAGAATATTGACTAATTAACAATTAAAAATTATTTTTTAAAATATTTCACTTAAATTGATTGAATTTTAGAAAAAACAATATAACATAACGTATTAATTTGGCTTTACTCAGTGCTTACGAAATCTCATGCAAATATTTTCAAACAATAAAAAGTTTCAAACAAACTTTCATCCCTTATTTCACCCCTTTGGAGGTTAAGTTTTGAAAAATACTGTAATACATAATTCATTATTTTGATCATGCTCAATTCGTGCGAAATTTGGTGCGAATACGTTTAAGGAATACATTTTTTCATACAAACTTCCATCCCGTTTTTTACACCCTTAGGGGTTGAATTTCGTAATGAGATTTCGTAAGCATTGAGCAAGTCCAAAATAATAAGTTATGTTACATAGTTTTTTCTAAAATTCAATAAATTTAAGTGAAATATTTAAAAAAATAATTTAATTGTTAATTAATCATATTCTGGACTGAAATTTTTTAGGCAACCCATTTGAAATATATTTGTTGGCATATTAAATTACATATAAAACACTTTTCATCCAATAAACAGTTCGGTGAAAGTCGTTGTATAGCGGAATCTCCTACTTTATTGTAATGTCATAACTAAACACATTACTTAAGCTTACGCTGCAAATGCAGGCCCTATAAGCTAGATCAAAATAATGTACAGCAACATTGTACCCCTTCAAACGGTTTGAAAAAACAGTTTGCGATAGTGTGTGTCTATCTCTTAGAATACCCCACATAACCATTTTTATTAGTAGGTACTTATATTTAGTATCAGCATTAAAATATTAAAACAATGTTAAATTTTATCGAAAACTGTCGAGCTGTTATTGAAACAGCAACATTGTTTACATCGATGCTACATTCGTTTTCTCCGCATGTGCTGACTCATTGATGTAATGCGTTTATTATTTTAAACAAAATTTAGTCAAATAACTCGAATGTTGAGAGTTTAATCGGTTGTTCGCTTCTTCAAATACAAAAACAGTGCATATTTTAATTTCTCAAAATCTTTTATTTTGTCAGATTTTTGTTCGTCTAACAAAGTGATAGACATTTACATAAATTTCTAACCGCTTATTGATCCGTAACACGAACACGTCTATAGTGAGCGACGGCGGGGGCGTAAATGGTACTCGCTGATCTAGAAGGTGCCTATTTCAATGCGCCCTTGAACTGTTCTAGATCATACCTACATACATATATTTCTCTGGAAGCAATGAAGCTGCCAACTTATCTTAAGTACATTGTTGGGCTGTAATTTCTTCGCAACAATCCTACTTTCTACTAATATTATAAATGACAATTTATGAATGTTTGTTGCTCAAACACGTCGAACTGATCGGGCTGAAATTTGGAACACAGATAGATTATAGTGTGGAAGAACACACAGGCATATTTATCCCGAAAAAACAAAAATACGCGGGTAGCGCCGCGGGCGCTGCTAGTAAATAACATTTTAAGGCCAGGTGATTCTGTCAAAGTAGGCATTTAACGCTGTCTTGTTCTCGCGACCGTCACCGACCGCGGAATCGGTGCCACAGTGCAGAAATAACATTAAAATATTGGACTATGTAATTTAAACTCATTTTTTGTTCAAGATTTGTTTATGTTTGTTTGTTTATGATAAGAGTTTTGTTGCTATATAAACGAAGAAATATTATATTTATCTATACTCGTAGGCATACAAAACTCAACCTTTTCTTATTCGGTCACACTATAAGTTGAGAACGGCTTTTCCAATTTCATGCATCTTTTTAAAATGTTTCCTAATAATTCACAAGTTCGTCAAAAATTTTAAAAAATGTGCTGAAACGTAATGAAAGGCCAGTAAAAATAGAAGGTTTTTTGGTCAATTTTGCACTATATTTCTAAACCAATTTTTTTCTATGAGGTAAAGATCACTTACTGAGCATAAAATTACAAAATGCTCACAGATCCAGGTAGAGCTTCAAATGCCAATTGGAAAAAAAAACTGTTTTAGCCGATATTTTGGAAACTATATATTTTGACAATAATTGTAGAAAATAAAATTTTGCATCTTTTGTTGCTAGTAAACTTTTTTTGTAAATCTTACCGTTTACATAGTTTACATAGTGGATGAAAATGATGTGGTCTACGATGGAACTTGCTTCTCTAATAGAAACAAACACAGTGTACCTCGTAACCCCAAGGTTCGAACCTTCGACAAAAACCCACTCTGGCAATGCGTTTCACAGCTTAGTTGTTCTTATTACAAAAGTGGAGACCAAACTCTTCGTTCAACTCTTCAATCATGATGATGAACGGTGCTGTTTATTCGAGCAACGAGCAAAATGATAGAATAACTTTAATTTAAAAACCCCGACTACAAAAAAAACTACACGAAAAAAATAATTACCTACTATCTAAGGACACTTTGGCGAATGAGACTAGTCTTAGAATATCTTAGTTACCAAAATCCATCCAGCCGTTTGGAAGATATGTGGAAATAAAAGTTTTACAAACATAAAGATACGCGCGAAAAACATAACTCTTCTTCCATTCCGGTAAAAAAAGACATGTTTATGCTACTGGGAACAGAATTCACATCTTATTTTTTTGCGTTGTTATCATTAAATTGGACATAATAAATCGTAATCGGTAAGTTCGAAAAAAAAGTTTACTGGCAACAAAAGATGGGAAATTTTATTTTCTACAATAATAATAGGCTTTATAACTTTTTCGGAAAATCGGCTAAAAACGTTTTTTCGAGCTGGCGCTTGAAGCTCCACCTGGATTTGTTATTATTTTGTAATTTTATGCTCAGGAAATGATTCTAAACATTATATAAAAAATACGAATCGGAAATTTAGTACAGAGTTAAATTCTACGAGTAATTTTACTGCCTAAAAGGCTTCTTATCAAATTTGGTCGAGTGTCTAAGTTTCATTTTAAATAAGTTTTAAATGAACGAAGTTGGGTTTTTAGGGATTCGTAGACAAATTTTAAAATATACGTTATGTCTGTCCATCCGTATGTGACAGCCATTTTTCTCCGAAACTATAAGAAATATACTATTAAAACTTGGTAAGTACATGTATTCTATGCAAGTAAGGTATCAATGATACCTAACTTGCATTTATATTAGGGGATTTACGCAGGGGATTTCTCCCCTCTCATTATTCCTTATCCCGATCTCTGATTTGACGGACGAATATTTTACCGATACTTATCTATTTTCCATTGCATCCGCATTGATTTTTTTTACTGATATGTTATCGACGTCAGTTTTTTGAGACTCCCCTATTGGTCTACAACATAAAGTAAGCAGCGTACTAATTAGTACCAGCGTCTATTTGCAATTCCAATGAAAACGGTATCAATCAATCAAGATCATAGCGTGCTTCACTAGTAATACCTACTGATATTGTTATACTGTGGCACTATGATCGTAATATTTAAAATTTATTGGTTGTCAAAATTGCAAAATCAAGCACAGACCCGTCGTCCGTGAGCGCCGAAACGCGACTGATCAGGCCCGCCGAACGGCGCGCTATATATATGGTAGATATTAAAACATAGTGAATAACTGATACTTTTTATCAAGTCAAACTCTGCGAATGCATCTATAACTTTTTAGTGGCTTTCGTTGAGTACAAAAATTTAGTAAAAAAATTCATTAGTTTAGTCATAAACTTGAAAAAACTTTTTGAAAAGGGGTAACTTTGGGATTTTTTTCTATCAAGTAAAATTCATTAAATCGTGTTATTGACTGCGAATTGCACTAGATTAGATCCTTAACTAATACATATATTTTTTTCAGAGTATAATACACTATTTTAAAGGTCTTAAAGTTGTTTTAAAAATTCAAAATTACGGCCCACACGCCCTTAAACGCTTTTCCTAATGTAGTTAGTCAATTACCGTGCTATATCTTCAGTCATCTCGTGACCACGGTACAATTAAGTAACAAAGCTGAAATGTTGGTAGGTACTCAATCAATTAATCATGAGCGCACTAGGTAAATGTTCCCACTGCTGAGACTCGGGCCTTCTCTCGCAAGGAGAGAGTTAAGGCCATAATCCACCACGCTGGCCCAGTGCGGGTTGATGGATGACATATGACCTCGAAAGATTCTAGGTACATGTCGGTTTCCTCACGATGTTTTCCTTCACCGTTTTAAGTTAACGGCATTACGCACATGACTTCGAAAAGACAGTGGTGCGCGTGGAGTTTGAAGTTTGAACCCGGGGTCTCCGGATCGGCAGGCGCCGTTCTCCCGACTAGACCAGCCGTAGCTTATGTGGTAGGTACTCGTAGTAAGTAATTAATTTTAAAATAACAATATATTAAAGAGTTATTTATTTTATTTCGATCGCAATTAAGGCCTGTGTAATGTTTTCAATATTAATTCAGAACTCACTTACCTAGAAATTATATTTTTTAAAGTTTAAAACCATACTTTTAATTTATTATTGACATGTCCTAGTGATCAGATGCTATCCTATGGAAATAAATGGTTAAAACTTTAAGATACGGGGCTACGTATTTTCGTTACATTATTTTCTAAAGTCTCGATTGTACCGAAGAAACTTTTTCATAACCTAATGGGAGCATGTTCAGCTTACCGCTCACATGACAGGATGTCGATACTTCGGCCGCTGTCGCCTGAGATATTGAACAAGATATTGGCGAAGCTGGCCGGACTAGAGCGATTTCAGATTGGCGTATTTTTCTACGCGGGTACAGCCGTTTCGGCATACGCGCTTACATAAACAGACCACTAAATGTTACCACAGATATCACTGGGGGCCTTCTCCCTTAAGGAGAGAGTCAGATGATAATCCGCCACGTTGGCGCTGGCCCAGTGCGCGTTAGTGGATACCGATAGCTCACAACCGCCTTACATTACGCGCTTCAAATGACCGGACTCGCGTAAACGGGCGTATTGCGGCGTGTGCGCTCGAACCGGTAGTGGTGTCGCGTCAGTATCAACATGGATTTCTGCGCGCGGGGAGGTATCTCTGAGCTCGCGTATATACGAGCTTAGCGCCTACGCCCACGCCGACTATTTGTAGCAACTAACGCGCATTAGTAGCGATGCTGTCGCGCGTTTCTTAAAACCATCGCTACTAATGTGTGTTAGTCGGATTTGCAAAGCGCTACAGAAGTGATGTCAACGTGGTACTAACGACATTTTGAAACGCTACAGTATCGTGTTTGCATCGCGACTGAATTGCGGCGTGGGCAAGGCCACTAGCAATCCCATCGCGACTGTATCGATTGCATCGGAGTTATTTGTCATCCACCAACCCGCACTGGGCCAGCGTGGTGGATTATGGCCTTAACTCTGTCCTTGCGAGAGAAGGCCCGAGTCCCAGCAGTGGGAACATTTAGTGGGCTGTTGATGTTGATGATGTAGCAAAACGGTGCTACGCGCCTACGGGGGCTTCAAAAAACGAACATATACGCGCGAATAGAACGCTAGTCTGGAACAGCTCCAGATGTCGGCGCTTGTACGTAGCGCATGACACGAAATACAGGACAGACGGTTTCATGGTTGATGTTCGAATAGATTTGACTCCATTCTCGTAATCAGAACATGTGAACATTGGAGTACATTGCCTGAGTAGGATAGATTCTGTTGGAATATGATGTGTCTTCAAGTCTAGAGTAAATAAATCGGTTTCTTGCTTGGGAAGTGTCAAGGTTGCCTGGAAGAAATTACTTTGGAATGCGTCGCCTGAGTAGAACATTTCCGGATGGTCACAAATGAATAAGAGATAACTACAATACTGTGTTTTCTGTCAGTTACAACAAACCAAATACTCACGCCTTGACAATATACGAGTAATCGAGAAGAGTCTACTGCTTTCGGTTTTTATACAGGCGTTCGGTTTAAACCGTGGCGGGCTAGGTGCGGTTAGATGCGATTCATAATCGTGAGGTCGTAAGTTTGCATCCTGCCTGCACCTTTGAGTGTTTTTCCAAGAACAGGTTTGTTATACCTACTATTTTCTTTAACGGCAAAGGAGTTAATCGTGAGGAAACCGGCCTCTTCCCAGAATCTTTAGATGTCATGTATAAATTTGCTGCAAGATACTGCAGCGAAATATTGGGGTCTCGCTTCTTGACTTGAACAGAACGCAATCCGCGAGAACGATTGTGAAACTTGTGCAAATTATTAAGTATTTATGTTCCATTTGCTGTGACTCATCTCTTTTACCACAAGAAAAGAGTCAAGTGCGGGTTGACGGATGACACATGTTCTCGAAATATTGTCTCTTGGAACTTTATAATGCTTTCCATCACCTTTGAAGCCAGGGATGATGATCAACGTACATCTGCACGTGGAACAAATGTCAGAGGTGCGAATGGGACTCGAGCCTACCACGATACCTCACGATTTATTTATTTATTTAACACATACCAGACAATACACTTATTAAATTCTAAAGTTATGTTAAATTAAATATTTAATTGGATAATGGGGCTCTCACGTATATAAGGTCGGTCAATCCGACTCGAGTTTCGGCCGCGTCTGGCGGCCTTTATCAAGGAACTCTCCTTGATAAATGCGCACGCGCGCGATGGCTGCCCGTTTGGCACCGTCGCTATCGCGCGCGTGCGCTCTACTTGAAAAAGGCCGCCGAACGCAGCCGAGACTCGAGTTGGATTGACCGACCGTATATACGTGAGCGTCCCGTTATCCAATTAAATATGTAACAACCACGTTAATTTTAATACATAAATTAAATAATATCCATATTTCAGTAGGCACCTATCAAATATATAGCAATTAATTACAGTCAAGCCAGAGAAAAAACAGCAAAATTAAATACCTAGAAGTTATAACTTAAACAAGTAAATAAAATTTCTTTCACAATTTTTTTATTGTAAATGGACATATCTTTACATTTTTGCCACTAGGTTCCCATGACTTTTAAGTTCATATGAGAGTAATTAATATGGTTTCAGACCAGAACATAAGTATGTGATATAATGAAAATTAGTAACTATCTAGGTACTTAAAGATAAGGTGGTCGTAAATAACATTTTATCAATATTAGGCTCATCAGCAATAAAGGCGTATTTATGAGGCTATAAGGGGCCCGTACGGCGCGATAAGCCCTTTAACTCCCTTTAAGGTCGGGGGGACCTCATAAACTGACGCTATAATTTTATTTAATGCACTAGAAGATTGCAGCTTTTGAATCTTTATGTGAACTTTATGAGTTGCTTTGAATTGTCCCAAATCAGCGAAATGTGAGAAGTGTTTGCCTAGCCTCTTCAACCATCGAGCAACTCGATCTTCCGTGTAGCTCGCTGTTTTCAACACTGTCAGATTAGGTATAATCTAATGCGTGGGATTATAATCTTACGGTAGGTTAGGTTAGTTTGTAATCTGACGACGTTGGATTATAATTAGTCGATTTTTACAATTTTAAGGTGACACTTTTTTTGAGTTGCCTGATGGTAAGCAACATACCTGCCACATAACAGCACAGTGACACGCAGCTGTTGGAACATGAAGACTCCAAGTGACATAATAATAAATATAATATGGAGACACATATTATATACATATTATGTAATAATCTACTGTGTATATGTATAATATTATGTACACAGTAGATAATATTATATCGTACCTTAACACTAATCGAGGTAGGCAGTGGTCAATGAATGATGAGGTTTGACATTTATCTAATTATTTAACTGGTTAAATTAACCCAACAAAGTAGAAAGGTCAAGTCACATGAAACTGTTTAATTAACTTCACAACTCCAGTCCTTAGGTTTTTATCATCTTTTTATGGAAAATTTGAACGATTACTCTTAGTACTTACAGGAATAAAATTTTCTCATTATGATGAAATAGTTAAAGTCGACAATAATAATATTTGAAAACAAACTCCATGTAAATAACATCTTAAACCTCTGAACCTGACAATGACAAAATTTGTGTTCACGTTTGTGTCACGTCACATCTCTCTACTTTGTCTGTGTATGTCACTTTTAATCGTTTACATTTTCAAACTTGTTTATATTTTATACTTTGAAATTAATCTCAAAACCCAAACGCTGGTCCCCGAGGCGACGATGACGATCGTAGTGGATGACAACGAAGAGATCCCTTGCTCCCACTGCGCCCAGCTCCGCAAGTCTTTCATCATGATAGCTGTTTCTGCGGTCGTGCCCATGGTCTTCTTCGCCGGTCTACTCCTCGCGGCCTCAGCCGAAGGCTTGAACCAGGAACCTTTTGGAATCACCAACAGCTACATCGTGGAATTCATCTTTGGCCTCCTCCACATACAACTAGTCGTCGCCACTTCTGTTCTCCTCGTTAGCTTCCTCAAAAGAAGGCACCCAGTTCTAAAGTACCAGTACTGGTATATCCTTTTCCACATCGCTGTTATGGCTACTTTTATGACTGCGTGTGTAGTCATGACGGGGATTAACAAGTCTTATGCGATGTCTGGCATGATGATGGTCGGTGGCAGTGCGTATGCTTACGCGACATACAAGTACGTGAAAGTGAATAAGGAGATTTGGAGCAGTTTGAGAAGAGTTAATTGATTGCGTTTTGTTTATTAAATGTGTATTGTTTTTTTCACCTTTTATATTTACGAGTGCACATACGTAGTAAATAATACTTTAAATGTGGAAGTTTTTATGTTGCTCAATCACGTCGAAACGGTTAAACGGGTTGACATTTGGAACACAGATTATAGTTTGAAATAACACATAGGCTACTTTTTGGCTCATTCGCAAAATATCAGATTCTCGAAATAGCTTATCGTGGGAAAATAACAAGAACTGTGCAAGTAAAACCGCAAGGCGCTGCTGGCTGTCTAATATAGACGCAAGTTCTATGCTCTCAATTACGTGGCTAGAATTCAACGTACTAGTCTGAAATTTGGATTTATTAAGCTGATATATGCGAGAGACATAATATGCGAGAAAGAAGGAAGTTAAGGCTGGTGTAGTCGGGAGAACGGCGCCTGCCTATCCGGAGACCCCGGGTTCAAACTTCAAACCCCACACGCACCACTGTCTTTTCGAAGTCATGTGCGTAATGCCGCTAACTTAAAACGGTGAAGGAAAACATCGTGAGAAAACCAACATGTACCTAGAACCTTTCGAAATCATGTGTTATCCACCAACCCGCACTCGGCCAGCGTCCCAACAGTGGGAACATTTAGTGGTCTGTTGATGTTTGTTGATGATGCGAGAAATGCGGGGCTCCATAGAGAATAAGTAGGTTTTTCTGAATTCCACGCGAACAAAGCCGCGGGCAGTGAACATTGAAACAATCCTGAAATCATTGCCATAAGCTAGTAACCATTATTCCATACGCTAGTGTTACCAATTACAGAAACTGGCGAAAATTACTGGCATTGTACGGGAATTCTGAAATAGCGAAAAAATTAACTTAAAAAAAAATTTAGTCTTTAGCCAATTTAGTCTCCATTTAGTCCAAAAAACTCAAGTCTAGTCAACATTCGCTTTCGAAGATTAAGTCCTTTAGTTTGTAGTGGTAAGACTCCTAGCAGAGTCCGCCTGGGGAAGTACCACACCTTTGCCAGTTATTCTTTCGCCAAGCAGTAATGTGAAAACATTACTGTGTTTCGGTTTGAAGGGCAATGTTTCCAGATTTCTCTGGAACTGAAAATCTGGAATTTGAAACTGGAGAAACTGGACACCTATTATTGTGAAAAATTCTGTATATATGAATGTTTTGTTTTGTCAATGTTTCCAGAGAAATTACAGGGCTTAGAGATATAATATCTTAGATCTCTGGGTGATGAGCGCAGTGTAGTGTTAGGTAATGATTTGGACCCTTCATGGTCCTATAGCTGCGTGTCACTGTGCTGTTATGTGGCAGGCATGTTGCTTACCATCAGACACAAGTCCTGCTCGTCTCGCCACTCTTTATTAAAAAAATCGTCTCTATATGGGTAACTTACGTAACATTAAAAGTTTCGAAAGTCTCGGTTTCTCCTAAGTAAGCATGCGCCATCGTAAACCGCATATTCGCTTAACATCAGGCGAAATGGCGGTCAAGTGTAAATCTATAATAGTTAAAATAAAAAATGATATAAGTCTATTGTATAGTACACATTGTCTGTAACCTTGTAAACAATATTTTATCTAAATTCCTCTGTACTCAGTATTTACCTAAAACTTCAGTAACCCACGAAACTAACGCCACGTCACGTCCCGGCGGATCCGGCGCCTTCATTAGTGAACCAATCACAGCTCGGCGCGGAATTAATTTAACCAATTACGCGTTACTATAGATAATGCAATGAAGGTAGTTACGACTAAGAGATACTCTTTGCCATTTCCAGAACACGTCAGTATTATAAGGTGCTAATTGATCGGAAGAAATGGGAGAAATGTACAACAATGGAGTTCAAACATATCTTAGAGAAAATATGTTCTTAAATTGAACTTTATACTACGAAACTAAGTACAGTGTCACACAACTACAAAAAAAGATGACATAGTAGGTGGCAAAGAGTTTACATATTCTACGTATAGAGTTGGGTCAAACGCTTTACACCGAAAGCACTGGTAGCATGTGTTTAATCTGTGGGTAGCATCTTTCTTTCCTTGTCGCTCTTGTAGAAGTGTCATGTCGCGGCACATCACTCTGTTGCCATAGAAAGTATGCACGTCATCTGCATACGATAGACACAAAGGAACCGTGCGGAAAATTTAACTCTATTCGTAGTATGTGTAAACTCTTTGGTAGGTGTCGTCAACAAACGGAATACTTTTTTCACCTTTTTCGAAGTCGGTAGAATGCGCTCATTCGTACAAAGCAATGCTATTAATAAAAAAGCTTTATTTCACGTCATCTAATAACTTTATAGATAGATAATGCCAACATAAATATGACATATTATTAACTTAAATATTTTGCTACGATTTGACATATTTTGTCACAATACATATTATTTTATGTCAGATTATTAACATAAATCTATGATTATCAAATTGCTCTTACAAAATGAAATATTTAACTACGAACGTGTGAAATCAAAACTGGTTTTTTCATTCTGAAATCTCATGAAACTCAGTTTGACCATTCATATTCAAACACTTTCAACGAATCAAATTCCACTCATAACATTCTCCCAACATCCTGAATTTCAGTAGTTTTTCAATTAATAAGTTAATGAGCTATCTACTTTAACCATACCATAGAGCTATCTACCAATTAACTGCGCGGTATTCATGTAATCCGGCACTCGAATGCGAGATGGGATCCTCTCATACAGTCAACAAAACGAATACCCAAGCGAAAATTACGGGACCAACGCCCCGGGCGAAACAGGTATGCTGTGGACAGGGACGTACAAAGGATGGGGGCGGATGAACTATATTTATGTACCTATCCCATACCATGAACAACTTAATACACAGCGACATGACAGATCCATCTGAAGGAGTATACATGGCGAAGATTAAATTTAAAAAAAAATGGCAGTCATTGGAACTGCCAATAGAAGTGAAATCAAGAAACTCAGAATTTGATAGCTTTGATAAAAATCTATACTTGATTTTATAAAGCTGAAAAAGTGTTTTGTTTGAACGCGCTAATCTCAGGAACTACTGGACCAATTTCAAAAAATATTTCAGCGTTGGATGTGTACATGATCCTAGAGTGCTCTAGGCATATAGGCTATCACAGGCACCCTCGGTGGTTCTGAACGAATCTTTCACTTACGAACGTGACGATGAGCTTCATTCACAGCCCACGAAAAAATCTGTCTGTGGTACGTCAAAAGATCACTTGAAAAAAGTAATAGTCACTCAGATATATAAGATGTTTTATTTCTATGCCCTGTAATTTCATTGGAAACATTGACCTTCGAACCGGAACATAGTGATGTACAAACATTACTGTACTGCTTGGCGGTAAAACAACGCGCGAAAATGTGGTACATTTTCGCGCGTTCCCCAGGCAGACTGCAAATATTGCTACCGCTACAAAATCCCTTATTGGTCATAGCGAATACAGCCGCTGCCTGCTATATAATTATGTTCCTTAGCTTGACACAACTGCCCCTAGGATATTACTCCTCAATAAGCCCCCATGTAGATAATTAAGTTGATTGTTATACAGAACAGGAGAAAATTGAAATCGTCGAGTGAAAAATGACCTGATAACGCTGAAACAAATCTTCAATCTTCTGTTTTACGTAGTATTTTATTGTATTCATTATAAATAATTCGATTCCCACCCAGTGCAAATATTTGTGTGATGAATTCAAATGTTTGTACTGAGTCTGGGTGTTTCAATGTAAAATAAGTATGTATTTAAAACTATATAAGTAGTATATCAGCTATCTCGCCGCCATAGTACAAGCTTTGCTTAGTTTGGGGTCAGATGGTGTTGTGTGCGAATTGTCCACCGATATTTATTTATTTATATTTATACTAGCGGCCCGTTCCGGCTTCGCTCGGATATTGTCACATAAATCCCATTAATCGAAAAAAAAACTATCCTATCCTTTAAGTTGGATCAATCTACACACGGTGTTCAAATTTGATTAAAATCGGCTTAGTACTTTAGGAGTCCATCGCGGACAAACATCGTGACAGGAGATTTATATATATTAAGATTATACAGTTTGCTTACTCGTAGTTTGGGGCTAGAGAGTGTTGTATGAGAAATGCCATTTATATTGTAATTTATTTATTAAACGAGTAGATGTTGAAATTCAGATATTCACCATAAATATATATAATAAATCCGTTCTCAATTTGACCGCAGACTGTATCAAAAGAGTGTTTACACATGTGTGTGTGAAATACATTCCACACAATTTTCGAAAAAAGGGTCAATTTTTTTGCTTCAAGTATAACATTTAGACATCTGTTTGTTTCATCATCATCATCATCATCAGCCGCAAGACGTCCACTGCTGAACATAGGTCTCCCCCCTAGATTTCCACAACGAACGGTCCTGCGCAACCTGCAACCAGCTGTTTCCAGCGACCTTTGTGAAGTCATCTGTCCATCTAGTGGGAGGCCGTCCAACACTGCGTCTTCCGGTTCGTGGTCGCCACTCGAGAATCTTTCTTCCCCATCGGTTGTCAGTTCTGCGAGCGATGTGGCCTGCCCATTGCCACTTCAGCTTGCTTACTCTTTGAGCTATGTCGGCCACTTTCGTTCTTTTGCGAATATCCTCATTACGGATTCTGTCGCGCAAAGAGACTTCCGAGCATAGCCCTCTCCATAGCTCGCTGTGTGACTTTGAGCTTCGTTATAGGGCCCAAAGTGAAGGACCACGTCTGTTCCATAAGTCATCACTGGCAACACGCACTGGTTAAAGACTTTCGTCTTTAGGCATTGGGGTATGACTCAAAGATGTGCCGAATTTTCCCGAACGCTGCCCATCCGAGTTGGAGTTGGATCTGTTTGTTTGCGTCCCAATAAATAGTTTTCAGTCAATCAAACGCCACGAAATATGAAATATTGTTCCTGGGTGGTCGATCGAACCCACTATATATAACCTACGGCAATGTGGACAGACGTACATTCCGCGAGGCATAAGCTGAGCTTTGCATTTGTGTGAGTGTACATGGATAGTGTAGGTGTGACAACCGGCCTTAGGCGCGGCGCCATTCTGTCTCGCCGCGCTCCTGCCTGATTGGTGATCACTCACACTAATGCAAAGCTCAGCTTATACCTCGCGGAGTGTACCTCCAACTTATCCATGAGATGAGTCGGTATGAATAGACTGAGTTGAATCAAAGTGGTCTCCAAATCCCGCTGAACTTCCCCAGTTGTCACCTACTCCATAATTACATAATATCATTACATCAATCTCATAAAGTATTCCATTAAAATATTCGTAGACTCCTCGTCCGTAAGCAATGAAGTTAATTCGACTCGGGTTCGAGGTGAGAGAACGTAATCCGATTTACGAGTTAGTCCCTCGCGTAAACTTTGAATTTGCATAAACTTGGACCGAGTACATTACTACTGCGCACCTAAACCGTAACTAGACGAACTAACTAACATGTCTATCTGTGTTACAATTACTAGATCTTTAAAATACACATATTTATTTATCATCATCAAATAACATAAGTAGCCAACTAAATGTCTGCAATGCAGAGGCAAGGAGAGAGTTAAGGCCTTGTTTCACCACGCCGATCCAGTGCGTGTCGAACTATCGAATATTGAAAGATCCCGGTTTCCTCACGATGTTTTCCTTCACCGTTAAGCTGAATTTGGTATTTTACCGTAAATTACTTAAAGGTACCTCGCATACCAAAATCCAGAGTATTTTTCAAAGTGCAGCGGAATTCGAACCTTTGATCTCATGATTGGGATTCGCACGTTTTAGCCACTATGCCACCACGGCTTCAAGAATACGCACGGCATTAATTTAAATTTTCCCATTTTAACGTCTTTGTATTCAACGATTGGTCTTTATTTTTTACTTTAATAGGTTTACACTTGACCGCCATCTCGCCTGATGTTAAGCGATGATGCGGTCTACGATGGAGCGTGTTTACCTAGAAGAAACCGATACACTCTCGATTTGAAGACACCAAGATTATAACTATCGGGAAAACCCCACTCAGGCAACTCATTCCACAGCCTAGACGTTCTTATCACAAACGTAGAATCAAACCTCTTTGTCCGTGTCTTTGGAATATCCACCATGAAACGGTGCCGCTTCTTCGAGTTACGAGAAGTACGATAGTAAAAAGGGCAAGGTGGTATAAGATCATGCAATCGTGCTTTAAGTAAATTTTGGATTAGATCTTTTTAATTAACATAAATTACGTTGTTTTGTTTTGACGTGACAACGTCTTATAAATTGGTTTGCCGGGTGACACTTCAAGAAACTGCGTTACGCTCCGCTCACGTTATGCGCTCACAACGAGAGCGAGTGAGAGGCACGCGTCCCTTCCACTCGGGCATGGTTAGCCCGCCTAAGAGCGAGAGAGACAGACATAAAAAGTGAAAGGCACGCGTCCCTTCCGTAAAATTATTTTACCACTCAAAGTCGTTGTCACGTAAAACTTTCGCCCGTCTACCGACTTTACAGGCAACCAATTTTTTTTAACAATGATACAACATGTACTTGACAGCCATCTCGCCGATGTTAAGCGACGATGCGGTCTATTACGTTCCGTGCTTACCAAGAAGATATCGATTCACTCTCGACTCGGAAACTGTTATACCGATTCCGATACAATGTATATGAGACCTTTGAAGTATTATCAACTAAACAAAATCATAATCATCAAATTCCATTCAAAATTGGTGGACTGCTTAAATTACAAAAGCAAAAAACGTACCGAATCAATTCGATTGTATGTCTTTTTTTGTATCTCAAGGAACCTTTTTTTGAAGTCGGGTAAATAACTTACCTTCGCCGAGCAACCCCTCTAGCATGTTAAAAGGCAGATAGTGTAGTCGCAAGTTTACGGCAACAGGCTGTCGGGTTATTGCATGAAACGAGGGTTGGTACCCGCGGCGGGCTGGAGGCACGGTTGCCGAAGCTACTTAGCTGGAAACACTGAAAAATTCATCCTATTTCCTACGAAACTTTGACGGGAAAATCATCAATGTTTTTAAGTCTTGTACAGTGTACACGTCCTTAGTTGAAGTGACACCTACGCTAGGACGACGTTTGTGCCCACGCTAGTCGTTTAAATACCTAAAGTCTAGATCTAGATTATTCAATGTCATGCGGAGATATTGAAAAGTTTTTGTAATTGTGTTAAACACTAATTTTGCCGGGAGAAGGCGGTTTAGAAAATAAAATAGGCCTAGAATTAGAATGAAAATGTTCCCTAGAATAAGGATAAAGGATAAATTTCCTATTAGGAGAAGAAAAGGAAATAGGGGCTCCCCCCTATTTCCTTTTCTTCTCCTAATCCAAGATTCATGTAAAAAGAAAACAAATGACAAAGGTCACGTCAGTCTGTGGAGTTGCTAAGTTTAAATTAAAAAAAAAACACTAATTTTGTAAAATGTGGGATTTTACAAAATTAGTGTTTTTTTTTAAATTTAAACTTAGCAACTCCACAGACTGACGTGACCTTTGTCATTTATTCTACTGCCAACTAGTAATGTGCAAACATTACTGTGTTCCGGTTTGAAGGGAAATGTTTCCAGAGAAATAACAGCCCTTAAAGAGAAATTATCTTAGATCTCTGGGTGACGAGCGCAGTGCAGTGCTAGGTAATGATTTGGACCCTTCATGGTCCAATAGCTGCATGTCACTGTGCTGTTATGTTACCATCAGGCGCATGTCCTGCTCATCCCGTCACTCTATAATAAAAAAAAATGTCCAATCCCAGTTCTAGAGCTAATTTTCAATGTTTTCTCTCTAATAGACTTCGTGGTATAATAAAAGTTGAAGAAAACTCGTAACTTCCAAAGAGTGTTTGCCCAAAGAACAAATTGGGGCAACTTTTTAACCTTCCCTCATCAAATTATGTTTCGCAGCCGCAGCTTTTTTCACGGTTTTAAACAGAATTTTTTATGTAACGCTCTTGAACGTTCGAGAGCGACAGATGCCCGGGCCCGGAGGTTTAGCTATCATGCTCTTCTGGGTTTCAGCGGTTCTGACAGGTTTATATTTTGCTAGGTAACACTCGCTAGGTTAGAGAAATGTTTGGACGTTGAAAAATTCCTTGAAGAAACTATTGTAGGTTTCGTTTATTGTACTCTCTTTTTTTTTTGATTGTACAGACGTCATTAAATTTTTTTTTGTTTTATTTTATTACTAGCAGTTGTCCGGTGAAATTTACTATTCATCATATTGCTTTTTAAAGTTAAAACCCCGTTTACAATTGTGTTACGTACCAGTACCTACACATGTCTCTACAACTTGAGCTGCATTTCATCACGAGGCTCAAGTCAGCAAATTCAACAGAGCTCGGCATCAGCAGTGACCTGCCTCGTGCCAACTACGATTCGCTGTCGTTCCTCATTAAATTGTAACCCAGCTGGAATGAGCTTTGATGAAGGGTTATCATTTCAATGAAGAAGTCAGTGTCGTTCGATCATCGAAGGCATTCGCACCTAAGTTAGATAGGCTTAAGATCCTAGTACCTGGTTGACCGAGCTTTGCTCGGTTTAAATGCGCTTATAAAGGGCTAAGTAAAAGATTTTCTCAGAAAAAAAGAACAATGTAACCACCAGGATTCGAACCGGGGCCTGTTGACTCCGAGGGCGAGCATATTCCGACTGAGCCATTTAGACTTAAAGAACAGTGGCGAAATAAGTTATCGTATTCTATAGACATTGTAGGAGTTTTTCATTGCCAAAAACGCGCATAAAATGATGTTTAAAAAAAATAAAACCTAGCTAGATCGATTTATCGTCCCCGAAACCCCCTGTATACATAATATCATGAAAATTGTTCGAGCCGTTTCCGAGATTCTGATTCTATATATATACCTACAAGAATTGGTCGTTTAAAGGTATAAGATGTGAGTGTCGTTCTCACATCGAACGCATTCGCGTCTAGGTTAAATAGGTTTAAGATATTATAATATGAAATTAATTATAGTAAAGTTCGTTCTAAGCAATTCTAGTTTCCTTTTCGAACCCTCCGTCTGCAGCTTTCGTAATTATTGTTTCAATTTTTTTTTTGTTAATTAGTTCACTCTATTTTTTTAATTAAAAGTAGCTCAAGTCAATACTTATAATATCAGGTATCTAGCAATGAAACTCACGTTTAAATCAATCGAACGGGTTTCGAGCTTAGCCAGAACAAACAAAAACAAAAAAATATTAAAACGTTTTTTTATGTAACCATACACACATACGTACCTACAAACATTAATTTCCATTTCCTGCTGTAAATTTGAATCTATAAACATATACTTCAATTTTATTTACATGTTACATGTTACATTACATGCGAAACATTTTCCCTCCATGAAAGCCAACTAAATTCTGAGTCCCGAAAATCAACGTTTATGAATATGTATGCTGGCGGGGACCGATATGCAGTCGATGATTTGGACTGCTCTGTAACTTTGTTAACGTGCTCTTTTTGTTGTATATCATCAATTTACATCATTTACATTTAGCTCAATTAATATCATTTTCAAATGAAAGGTATCGATAATAATAGGTTTATTTATACTTGACCTCAAATGATGACAAGCGGAACGCCATCTCATTTGATGGTAAACGACGATGTGGTATACGATGGAGCGTGCTTACCTAGAAGAAACGGATTCACTCTCGATTTAAAGACACTCTCCCAAAAGTACTAACAGTGCTCCATACAAGAGCAAATCTGTGCTTGGTATACTTCAGCAACTGTTCAGACTTGAAGTTTGGACCTTTGAGTGAATGTCTTGTTTTTTGGCAGCTCATTTAGCTTTGAATTCGATGATGGTAAGGTGAGCGTAGATAATCTAAGTAATGTGCAAAAGCTCGAGATAGTCACTGATCAGAACAGATACATCTCGAAAAGTAGGAGTCGCTGAAATTTAAGTCTATTTGCAGAGAACAAACACGCCTGCTGCTCTGCCTCGTTGAATTTGACCAGTTAATTAAAATTTAATATTTCTCGAACAAGGGTGTCGTTACCTTGTAGTCTCCCGATCGATTCTAGAGCCTCTAGCTGGTTGATAATGCAGATCTAGCTTGTAGACAATCTACACCATTTATAGGCTGCGGCCACGAAACTAGCGACGGACGAGCAATGGCGGCGGCGGGGCGTCGGCGAAGCGGCGGTGACGTAATTGTAGCACGGCGTGGGCCATGGACTACCCCAGCAGAGAGGAGCCGACTCCTGACCTGCGCTCACAGGGAGCGAGGAAGATTAAATGATAATGAAGTACGGCACCGCTCGCAGCTTCGCCCCGCTCTGTCATGTGGCTGTCGCACATCCATCGCTACTTTCGTGCCCGTACCCTTAGAAACATTTTCTATAACTTTATGTAAAATAAAACAGTACCAGATCTCGGGGGAGACCTCGACCGAGCAAGACGGTCGGTAACTCAATTTGTCTGAAAACAGAGTGGCCGAGCTAATGGCGCCTGCCGTTGGTGTAATGGTGCGTTGAAATGTTCACGATTGTGTTAAAACTGCACTCATGTACTCCTAACATTTCATTTTGCGTTCGGAATAGAACACTTAAGGAGAGAGGTCACATGGACGACTAGTGGTAGCAAGTAAGCTGATCCAGGTGTGGTACACTTGGATCAGTTCTCATTTTAAACAAGGCTTCAACACATCTAATTTTAAATAAAAAACTAATTTAAAAAATAAGCCTGATATGGTAGGACTATATGCAGGGTCCACCTGGAGAAGTACCACACGTATTCCAATTATTCTACCGCCAAGCAGTAATGTGCAAATATTACGGTGTTTTCTTAAGGGCAACATTTTCAGAGAAATTACCAGACTAATTAGTAATAAAGCATCTTATATCACTGGGTGACGAACGCTGTGCAGTATTACGTAGCGATTTGGACTTTTCAAATTTAAATTACTACACAACGCTGTATTGTTATGGGTAGAGGCGGTTTGCTTACCATCAGATGTATGTCTTGTTCGTCTTTTTGCTTTACGACACAAAAAAAGAAGTCACGACGAGTGACGGCGTAGTGACGAGAATGGCCGATTTCACAATTACAAAGAACTTCATTAACAGAATACTGTTAAATTCCACTTACACCTTAGTGTTTTTTCCAAATGCAGACGTACAGTCTTGTTATTACCACTAACTTTAACAGTGAAGGAAAACATTGTAAGGAAAGTAAAATATGTATTGTTATTCAAATTACCTAATGAGCCTTTGATTTTCGTATGGTTGATATCATGACTGATGCGTCTATGCAATCTTAAAAAGTTTGTAATAAACCACATTGTTTGAGTCAGTCAACTATAATCTACATTAAATTGAAATAAAAAAGTATGTATATCTACAAAAATTCAAATCAATTTGATAGTCACACATAGGTTTTCTTCCAAAAAAACGAGCAGCTATAACGCGCGCGCATTCTCCTTGAAAAAGATCGCCGGATGCGATCGAAACTTGAGCCGGACTGGACTGACTATACCTATCAAACGTGAGTTGCCCGTGTATTTATCTAAAATGTGTAAAAACCACGCTAGTTTTCATACCAAAAATGTTACTTTTAACATTTTAGTGTATTGTGGTCCTAAGTCCGCTTTACCAAGATTCCGTAATTCGTGATGGGGATTTTAGTTTTCATACTATCAACATTTTATTTAAACTTCCGTTAACTTCTACGTTCACGTCGATTATTTCTACGTTGCTTCTTTATAAAGGAACGTCTTGAACACTCCACAGCAGCATCTTCCACAGACTCATCAAAACAACTCGAGCTGGGAAATGATTCACGTTGAACAACAACCTAAACATGTGTGTTTACCGGTTTTATTTGGCAAGGCAATGCGGCCAGAATAATTGGTACATATTGCTTAGTTAGCAATAGCCTGTTGTGTTCAATAAAGTGATCTTCCAGACTTTAATCTATCTACGTTCATTAGACATTAACTCTAGGCAGAAATATATGGAGGGAGGTTAACGAGGCCTTTGCCCAGCATTGGGAAACTATAGGCTCCAAACAAATAATAATAATGATTGCTTAAGTTTTCCTATATAAAGTTACGTTGGTGTGTGTTCGGGTTTCACTTGGCGTTCGTGAATACAGCCTCGGAACTTAAACTAACTTCTGTATTTAATTTAAAGCTACGCCTTTTAGGATTCCCTACAAAGAAAGGCAGGTCTACCGACTAACTCTCCTGCTTTCTGCTTTCGGCGTTCGCTAATGAAAGCAGACAACTACACCTGCTTTCACCATACGCACCGGAACTGAAAGCAGATGTAGTTGTCTCCTTTCATCGGCGAAAGAAGAAAGCAGGAGAGGTAGGCCTGCGGAGCCTTATTGCTAATGGTTCGATTCTCTCTGCCTCTGGCTTATTTAGAGTTGTATCTCTCGAACCGAAATTAATAGTGAGTTCACGGAATTTGCATAACAATGTATCCTACTAATATTATAAACTAGGAGCGCCCCGCGTGTTAAAAACTAGTGTTACCCGCGTAGTTCCCGTTGTTTTGCCGGGATAAAACTGCAGCCTATGTGTTCTTCCGGACTTATAGTCCTGAAGAAGAAAGCCAGTATTCCAAATTTCAGCACGATCCGTTCATACGTTACGACGTGATTGAGCAACAAACATTCAAACATTGACATTTATAATGTTAGTAGGATGTTTGGATATTTCGATGTTTGTTGCTCAATCACGGCGGAACATCTGGACGGATCGGGTTGAAAGTCAGAACACAGCTAGAATATAGGCTATAGCCTGCATACTAAATAGACTACTTTTAATCCCGGGAAAATAATAGGAACGGGAACTAAACGGGTGAAACCGCTGCACGCTGCTAGTTTATAATATTACTAGGATAATTTAATAGTACCTAATCTGTACTGAAACCATTTGAAAGCCTTTGAGAGCTCTACAAATATGAAGTTGCCGTCCTATGTACTGCAGGCGGAAGAAACTTCGGGAAGCTTTCCTTCGCCCGATCTCGATGTGAGCTCAATTTTATTTCAAGTAATTTTGCTTCAAGAGGTAGCTTCTTAACTGGTAGTATTTGAGTAGTAGTCAGTAGTACTGGACTGTTTTGTGGTTTAGTTGGTAGTATGTCTGCCTTCGTTGCCTGTTCATTCCCATCCAAGGGAAAAAGTTTGTGTGATGAGTAGGTACAAATTTTTGATCTGGTTGTTTCTATGTACTTAAAATAAGTAGGTACTTACAATTATGTAAGTGTTATAGGCTCTATCTGGATAATCACTACATAGTATAAAACAAAGTCTCTTTCTCTGTCCCTATATCCCTATGTATGTATCCTCTATGTATCCTCTTCAGTAGTGGTAGGACTCTTGGCAGAGTCCGCCTGGGGAAGTACCACACCTTTGCCAGTTATTCTACCGCCAAGCAGTAATGTGCAAACATTACTGTGTTCCGGTTTGAAGGGCAATGTTTCCAGAGAAATTAGGGCTTAGAGATATAAGATCTTAGATCTCTGGGTGACGAGCGCAGTGCAGTGCTAGGTAATGATTTGGACTCTTCATGTTCCAATAGCTGCTTGTCACTGTGCTGTTATGTGTCAGGCATGTTGCTTACCATCAGGCACATGACCTGATCGTCTCGTCACTCTATTTAAAAAAAAAAAAAAAAAAATGCTTAAATCTTTAAAACTTCGCAACGGATTTTGATGCGTTTTTTTTAATAGGTAGAGTGATTGAATGGGAAGGTTTATATGTATAATATTAACATCCGTTAAATAGTGGAGAAGTACTGTTATTTTTGAGGTTTCTAACGTGATGTCGTAAATAATTTAATTTTTATTAGTACTTACTTATATTTAGTATCATTGTACCCGTGCGAAGCCGAGGCGGGTACCTAGTAAAATTATAATTCTTTTAATCTTTTACACTAATACAACTTACAATTGAATACAATCCTTTCTTCTAAGGATGTGTTTCTTCGAACACGATGATTTCCTCACCTTGTTTTTATTCACCGTTAAAGCTTGTGGTGATGACATTTGCATCTAGTGTTGTTTGTTAGTGTATTGAATTTCTATTGATTGGTATGTCAACTTGAATCCGAATCATTATCTGGCAGTTCTACAGACTAAAAGCTTCATTCAAATGCGCTCTCTCGGTCCCAAGCCCGCGATAGGCTCTGGTTATCGTAACTTAATAAGTACGCATCGATCGCCGATAATCCAGATTAGGCATTCCGCACACGCGAGCCAAATGACCGGAGCGGCGCGCTGCGTCCGCCCGCCGCCAATTAACTTGCCGCGTCGTAAATACGTGTGGCGACTGCCTTATACTCGGATCTATGGCCTTGCTGGGGCTGTGCATCACGACCCTTTAACTGAGAGGGGTTTCATCGCCCGCCTACAGAAATATTAGGACGAAATGACAGCGTGCCGAAATTTGATTGCTGGTTGAAAAAGTTTATAAGCAACTAGGGGCTAGTTCCGACTTCGCTCAGAAATTAAAATATTATATAAAATATAATATCAATAAATATAAATATTTATTGAAATAAAAACTATTCTATCTTTCAAGTTGGATCAAACTGCACACGGTGTGCAAATTTGATTAAAATCGGTTAAGTAGTTAAGGACTCCATCGCGAACAAATAGAGTGACTCTAACTAATTTACATTACTCGTATTAAGGCGTAATTTATATAAATTAAGATTTGTATAAATTGAGTGGTTTCTCTAGAACCCGTCAACCCCACAGGTCATTAGGTCAGCGATAGATATGATCGGTTCACCGCCACTTCAGCTTGCTGATGCGAACTATGTCAGTGACTTTAGTTCTATTAACCGCCAACTACGTAATCAAAACAGGTACCTGTGATACAGGTCTCAGCTAGTGCATGGGCTGTAAATGCTTTGTGTAACTTTTATGGTAAATAAAACATTTTGTATTCTTTTGTTAATAAATTTACCTGTATCACAAATTACCACTGCAATACTTCATAAAAACTATGTTTACGCTCATATTTGACATGAGGCGTATTCAAAGCATACTATATTCGACAGCCTAATCGCTGTCAGTAGGAACCGAAATCAGCCTGGAAGAAGTATCTAGTCTATGTATGACACTGCCGATCTATCAATTAGAATACATAAATGTTTGCACATTACTACGTGGCGGTGAATGACTGGCTGTGGTGTAGAGTTTCAAGACTTCTCCAGGCTGCTTCTGTAGTCTTATCATTGAAAATGTGTTGTCTCCCCACTTTTATTCGTGACGTCCTCATCTCCTCAACTTTAACCACGCGTAGTCAATTACCTACGTGGTTGGTTTTTGAGCTACGAATAGACAGACATAAGAAAGGACAAGTGTAATTCGTTGTGTTCGCACCTTTGGGATGGATCGGCTAAGTATCAGCTTGAGGCTCTGGAATCGATTGAGAGGCGTGCCAAAAGACTCATAGGCAAAGACGTTCTAGCCCGAAAAAGACTTCAAAGTCTTGAACATCGCCGCAAGATTTCTAGCTTATCGGTTTTTTATCGGATACACTTCGGAGAGTGTGCAACTGATCTGCATGATCTAATACCTCCTTGCCCTTTTTTCTATCGTACTTCTCGTAACTCAAAGAAGCGGCACCGTTTCAGAAGAGGTTTAACTCTACGTTTGTGATAAGAACATCTAGGCTGTTACCTGAGTGGGGTTTTCCCGATAGTTATAATCTTGGTGTCTTCAAATCGAATTATTTATAAAACTAAAAAAAAAAAAGTAATTAAATCAAACAGTTCAGCAACACACTCGCTGGAATATACCCCTTTTAAACGATAAACTTTATTAATGATAAACTTACATAATCCACTGACTTGATGGTTGACATTCCAACGCCTCGAACTAAGAGGTTTGACTGCACTTGCATAATAAGAACGTCTAGGTTGTGGAAGCGATGTCTAAATAAGATTTTCCCGATGTTTCAAGTCTTGGTGTCTTTAGTCAAAGTGAATCGGTATCTTCTAGGTTAACACGCTCTATAGCTTCATCGTAGACTGCACAGTCGCTTAACAACTAGCGAGTTGGCGGTCAGTATAAAACTGTCATTAATAAAAAAAAATACTTTGCGTAACTTTGCAGTGGCCCTTTGCAGTTCGCCGTCTGACCGCCTCAGCAGCCGGAAACCAATTAAATTCAATCAGACTTACGCAACATTAAATACAATTGATATCAAAGTCGATTCTAATCACGCTATTCCCGCCTCTATTAACCGGCAATAAGGTATACTATAGCTTTAATATTTACGAAAATAAACATTGGGGTTAGTCTGTAATGAACAACTTTGTACATTAACAAAGCCCTTTGGGAGTGAGCAGAGGTCGCGGTCTGTGAATTTAGCTGTTCAAAAGCCCGCGTCGGGAGACTCGAGTTCAATTATTCTTTGGAATATTCTAGTCTTGAAGTGTACGAAACTAATATCTTTTGATTGATAAGATTCCGTAATAGGTATAACTTGTCTCGATGGCGAATGATTAAGGTTTTAGAAGTAGGGGTGGGTTGAATAGAGAAAGAGTTTTGTAGTAGGGCTAATGGCAGAGTCTGCCTGGTGAAGTACCACGCCTTTGCTAGTTATTTTGCCGCCAATCAGCTGTGTGCAAACACTACTGTGTTCCGGTTTGAAAGGCAATTTGTCCAGAAAAAATACTGGGCTAAGCGATACAACACGTTATTTCGCGTGCGCAGCGTGGTGTTAGGTAATGATTTGGAATCTTCATTTTCTCTCTAAATTTCTCTTAGGTTTACATTAGGTCGCCATATCGCATGATGTATAATATCAATGCGGTCGATAGTTTGATGTTATCACAGTAAACCACACATTAAATTAAAAACTTACTCTGATATTTTTAAATAAATTTTGTTCATTTCTATCTACGTACTATATTTTTCTCGTTAAAAATAATTTACAGACTGGAATTTATTTAATTTTGTGAAAGCCGATCGCAGACTCGGGGGAAATCGTTTTGTTTTCACATTTCAGCACAGCACAGCATTTTTATGTGTTAACTTTTCGTATTGGATCAATTTATAACACGTTAGTGTATTGTATCTGTTATATTTTTCAAGTCACCTACAACTAAAAGGCTGGCTGGTTGGTAAATTTGTAAAGAGTTTATACTCCCCGCGTTTGTAACTGTCCGTATTGTATTTTTGGACTTCTCTCAATCTCCCTAAACGTTATATAATATCGGAAGGACCATATTTACCTAATTCTGATTTTTTCTATGTTTCATAAGTAGATTTATGTAATTACAACTATGCACCGAAGTATTATTTCAGCTATTGAACTCCCATAGTACAACCTCTGCTTAGTTTGTGGTTGCTTCGTGTTTGTTGTGTGAGAATTGTGCACCAATATTTGTAATACTTACGGTAAAGCACCAATTAGAAAAAAACAACTTAATTATTTTACACAAAAACAAAAGCTAACCAGTAATTTTGATCGAAAGACAACTTGTTTACAACTAAGGATAATGTAAGGTTTATATTTAATCAGCTCGGCAACAACTCGTGTTGTTCAGCTCACTCCATTAAAACTTTCTTACGGCTCTCTAGAATAAACATAAAACCTCAATTTCGTCGAGTCCGCCTGCTTTAAGCCCTGATAAGCCCGGCGCGGCCGTTTAACTAAGGGGCCGAGGAAACTGGCGACTTTTAGCATTCGCGAGAGTATACTCATGTTACTAATAGCGCTTACGACTTCGCTGGGTCTTGGGACATGTGTTTTGAAAGTTATATTAATTTAGGATAAGAAAACTCTCAATTAAAAGCCACAAAATGAAAAAAAAAGGCAAAAGAATCCGAAGAACAGAACATGTTCTTCTGTATTAGACGTACATTTTCATATCTATCTAATACCTTTAAACGACCAAATCTTGTAATTGTAAATCTTGTAATGGCGAGACGCAGATCTAGGAAACGGTATCAACGATTTTCATGATATTCAAAATGCAAAGAATTTCTTAGGCGATAAATCGATCTAGCTAGGTTTCATTTTTAGAAAACGTAGTTTTATCCGAGTTTTCCAGGAATAAAACAGTATCATACAGGGTACCTATTCTTAATCTGGTTCCCTGGAGATGTTATTTCGGCAAAATCATTGATCTTTTTTTTTTTTTTTTTTTTAACTATAATAGGTTTGCACTTGACCACCATCTCGCCTGATGTTAAGCGATGATGAGATCTACGATGGAGCGTGCTTACCTAGAAGAAACCGATTCACTCTCGATTTGAAGACACCAAGATTGTAACCATCAGGGAAAGCCCACTCAGGCAACGCATTCCACAACCTAGACGTTCTTATCACAAACGTGGAGTCAAACCTCTTCGTTCGCGTTTTTGGAACATCAACCATGAAACGATGTCGCCCTTTTGTGGAACGAGAAGTCCGATAGAAGAAAGGGCAAGGTGGTATTAGATCATGCAGATCAGTTGCACACTCTCCGAAGTGTAACCGATAAAAAACCGATAAGCTAGCGATTTTGCGGCGATGATCAAGACTTTGAAGTCTTTTACGCACAAGAGTGTCATTGCCTATGAGTCTTTTGGCGCGTCTCTCAATAGATTCCAGAGTCCCCAGCTGATACTTAGCCGATCCATCCCAAAGGTGCGAACAGTACTCCATACAGGAGCGAATCTGTGCTTTGTATAACGTGAGCAACTGTTCAGAGTTGAAGTATCTTCGCACCTTTGAGAGGACACCCAGTTTTTTTGGCGGCTAATTCAGCCTTAGACTCAATATATGTGCCAAAGTTGAGCGTCGATGACAAAGAAACGCCCAAAAGCTCGAGATGGTCAGTAACCGGCACGGACACGCCTCGAAATTATTGGGTTATATAATTATTTGGGTTATAGGCGATTCGCCACAAAGTTGATTCGCCACAAAAACAAATATTTTATGAACAAACTGGACAAATGACAAACGACAATATCATTTTAACAGACAATTACCTATAATGTTAAATTACCTTGTTATTGTTGGAATATGGGCACATCAGCTAATGCTGCTCACCTATTATTCTCTAAATAAATAATTGTAATTCAGGTTTTTATTCTTTTGATCCACTTGAAAATTACGATGCGTGCACACACTCATATTCGTCGGTATCCGATACAAAACCGAAAAGCTAGCTCTTTTACAGCGACAATTTATGTTGTACTCAGACGTTACTCACGGTCTCAAACTCTAGGAACAGTAGACACGTTAGTCGCCGTGGATAATGTTGAAAGTCGTGAGTGTGCTGTGGTCCTAAGTCGGTCTTACCAAGATTCCGTAATTCGGCTGTACTTGATAGGATCAACGCAGGATTTTATTTTTGGGGTATTTACGTAAAGGTAAGACTTAATTAATGTGGGATTAGTGACGATTTCCTTTTTCGTATTACTACTTCACTCACACACATTTCATTCAAACGGATAAAGAAGAAAACGCTGGCGCTGACGTACCATAAGTTAGGCTATGGGAATATTTAAGTCGACATTCAAACGCTGGCCTGCCAAGCACATGTTTCACAGTTATACTGAATTTATTAATCTATATATTAATACGTGAAGTAGAATCTTTTTACTACGCTTAACGAAAATTGCGCGGCAAAGGAGTATGAAATTTTACACACTTATAGATGACTTATGCCCAAGCGACACGAGGCTAAATCTTCAAGCTAGTATAACTAGTTAGTGCTAGTAAGCTAGCAAGCTAGTACTTATAGTTTCATGTACACACACAAAACTAGAGTTGCGTAGCGTCATCTACACGAAGCTACTAGTACAAGCTTAGATACAATTCAAAACTAACAAAATTCGACTCAATGGCGCCTTTTTATATTTTCTTTTTTTGTGTTTTTTTTTGTGCGTGCGGGTGGCCAGTTCGATATTTGGAAAAAAAGTTTGAGTTTTTAAAGTCTTTTTACAATGGTACTATGGGTAAGAATTTTCATACGAATTTTAACGTTCCAAATTCTAATCATTTTAATCCCTAGGGAATCTTCTCAATATTACTTACCTCTGCATTTTGAAAGGTCACAATCACTTGCTTTGTTTTGACGTTTCATGACATGTAATTGGACTTTGTCGAGCAGGAGATATGAAAAACATCAAATATCTTGCTAACACTAGCATGCTATCCTAGTTTGAAATTGAAAAATTAGTCTCGTGTCGCTCGGGCATTAGAGTATGTTACTCTATGAAAAATTAGTCTCGTGTCGCTCGGGCATTAGAGTATGTTACTCTATAGCTCCGCCAATTGTGATTCAATTTGGATGATTATTTTTTGTGGCATAGATCATAGTTCAGATGAGTTCTCTACAAGAGTTATTGACGTGAGTGTGGCGGTTTTTGAAATATGAACCAAAAACTAAAATTTACTTTTATCTGGACGAATGTGTTAGTTTTTATTAAATTTGGTCTAGTTTATACAGTTTAATTTTTAAAATGGAGTTGTTTTTCGTGTTTTTGGAGAAAATAAATGATTATGTATAGAGGGACGAAACAAGTAAGACGTGTACCTTGTGGTAAGCCACATGACTGCCCTTGACAGTATAGTCATCACCCAGAGATATATGATGTTTTAATAATTACCTGCAAAGAGTCCTAGAGATTTACTACGATAACATGACCCGCCCCTCCAGAATTCAAAACGTTTGAAAGTATTTGTGAAAGTATGTACAACGCATCACCACGCGTGTGTGCGTGCTGCTACTGCAGACGAATAATTTCAACTACATGCAAACTGTTTCGTAAGGATGTGACTACACACATTAAAACAGTAATTTGGAGGGGCGGGCCATGTTATCGTAGTAAATCTCTACCACTACAATCATAAAAATATTATGTCAGGTATCCTGGCTTTCATAATACAAGTTTCGCCTAGTTTGGCGCTACAGGATGTTGTGTGAGCAAAGTCTACTTATATGTATTTATTTTGTCTATTTTCACGAACATTTTCGAGTACATCTGCTTCCAACAACCACCATCAGCCAAAGTTTCCTTTACAGCAGTTCGTAATCAACTAAAACGTCGAACAAGAATCAATTTACAACGCAGTGTTGCCAAGTTGGGAACTCCCCGAGTACACGGTAAAAGAGCTCCCAGTGAAGTGGAGAACTTTTTTCACTTTGCTTCGTGTCGAGGGGATAATCGAACTTAAATTGACAAGAGGGCGCGATCAAAGGAGAACTGATTTTGATCTGGTAATAGTGAAGTAATGAGGTCGATGCGACCGAAGTATCCTCGAAAATTCAAAATAAAAGTCGAAGTAATATAAATTAGGATGAATTTAAAATATGTGGTCTATTTATTAGCTAGAACGTTCGATATCAGACCGATAAGTTGTGGGTTTGATTTCCGCCTGCGTCTAGCGTATATGTTTACAAGTGTGGGTACAAGTTGTCATCATCACTGGCTTTAACGGTGATGGAAAATACGTGAGGAAACCTACATGTTCTAAAAAAGACCTCTTCTGAGGATATGTGCTATCCGCCAACCCGCACTTGGCTGGCGTGCTGGACCTTGACTCTCTCCATGTGAGAGACGGCTTGAGCCGCGGAAACATAAAATGGGTTGCTAAATATGTGATTTGTGCAGGATGAATTTTGATTTCAGACTCTTTCGGCATCCTAGGAATTTATCAAGTTGTTTTAAAAATTTAGGAAATTTACACTCTTAAGACGCCTTTTTGTAATTCATAAAATATCATAAATGTTTCGTTGAACTTCAGGGAATTTTTTAGCTAATATTTCTTTAAGTTTCATAGTTCGTGTATGATCGCTGAGTTTATGGTTTTTATGTCTGCATACGGAATGCAATTTGCATTCGCATACATATTTGCTTATTCTACGAAAGAAAACTGAACGTATCGTATGGAATTTAAGACCGTAAGTTACTTTAGTTTTTATTTTTACAAAGTAATTTCATTGCAGTCAAATCGTGATTCGGTCCAAAACACATAAACATTCATACATTTACATAAACGTACAGTTTTGGCTCCGTTCAAAGTCATGTCTGTATAGACAGAAATAGAAAGAAAAATAATATACAATTAAACAACACAAACAATGGCATATCTAATGCCATAAATTGCAACACGTTATCCTAATCGCGCTTCCATCCAACGCACCATTAATAACAGGAAAAAAAGGTTTAAGGATTAGACTTTACTCCAAAATTTCTCACCTTTTTAGCTATCGTAAGCTTAAGTAAACACTTGGAATACCGAGTAACACAAGTTATCTGTCCTTGGGCCATCTATCGATATCAAAAGATTTTCAGTCCATTTTTTTCGCAAACTGGCAAATTTTCGTCGAGGACTAGAGAACCGCTATCCCAATCAAGGATCTCGGGCGTGAATTACACGGAGCGAGTCTGGAAACGACTCGAACTGCTTTTATTACACCTAAACACTTAAACTTCGGCGAACTGGACTGTCCGGCCGTATCAAGCGGTTTACGACTCAGAGTGTTTCTGTCCCAAGAGGTTTTGAAAGAAACTGGAGCTCGTACCTTCTGTTATTACATTTTTCGGATGAAATTATATTTTTAGGATTTTACCATAACAACTTGTTTGTTAAACATTATTCTAAAATTACAATCAATTGTCGTTTTATTCATGATTGACATATTCAGCCCAGCCCAAGCGTTGATAAAAAATTCGAAATCTATGGCCCAGCCTGATTTAAATTATGGCCGTATTTGACAGCGTATTTGAAATGAGAATAGAATCTGTATTGCAAATATGACACAAGAGGTAATCGCGAATCTAAATGATTACTTTTGAAGTGAAAACTTCTTTTGACTCACCACACACAGATTTTTCGTGGACTATAAATGGAACTACCTACATCACGCTCGTAAATGAAAGAAATCTTCGGGTGAACTCCGGACCATGACCATCTAGAAATATGCGATGTGCATGCTTAAAAGATTCATTTAGATGACAATGCTTTGAAGATTTGTTCCAGACTAGCAACACCCTCCGGTTTCACCCGCGTAGCTTCCAATGTGAGCTATCAAATTTTGAGTTGTAAGCTTTCACTTCCATCCCTTAGTAGTCAATAGTCCCTCTGACTGTATTTTTTTTAAATCAACATATATTGTAGTAAGATATGTTTAAAAAAATTAAGCCATAATAGTTACGAAGAAGAATAATATTTAAAAAAACAGAAGATTAAACACACTCCAGTTAGTTCAAACCCTCTTTGTTCGCTCCTGCCATATAACCTAGTTGTCTCTTCCAGATCAAACTCTTTTTGACTCTCTTTATTACAAAACTTTCCCGTCGTAAAACTGTTGTGCAAAGATATTTGCTGATATTTATGGATATTTGCAAATATAGAAACCCAATAAGCTTTTAGTCTGCCGATGGCCAAATGCTTGTTTATAGGTATATTTATTTACCGTATGGTAATGGGGTTATTTTCATGATAGCTAGAAAGCGAAAATAAATTTTGTTCCAATCATCTTTCCTGCCATCTTTGCTAATATTACTGACCTATATTATTACAAGACCAAGTCTATAGCCACTCTGGGAAATAATACTCGGAATAGACTCTGAATTGTTACTATAAGTCATTCATAGCCGCGGGGGATGGAAATGGACTTCCATTTTTATTGGAACCTACATAAATAGGATCTCTTTTCTAGTGAGTTTTTTAGACTTTTTTTGGGTCGTCAGGGTCCAGGGGACGGCAGAATGGATCCAATTTGCCGGCCCACGGGGCGGCCTAATTGCAGTTCTTATTTGGTTCATGCTTTATGGGGATCTTGCGTGATCGGAATGTTGAAGCGGGAACGGCGGAGGCTTCATTGTGCTCAAGTGGCGTTCGACCTCGGGACGGGAAGTGTCGGAATAAAAGTACTATGAATTGACATGTCGTTGGAAGTTTTTTATAGTTGAATGAGGATCACATTTTTTGGAATCATTGCTAGGTTCACATTTGACTACTATTTCGTCTTAAGTGAAGCGACCAGGCGGTGTACAATGGAGCGTGTTTACCTAAAATACTCGATTCACTCAATACCAGGATTGTACAAGTCACCGTAAAATTGTATTATTCGTCAGTTTATTATAAAACGCATGAAATGATAAGCCTACAGTAAGTTAGCTTAGTTTATTTATAATTTAAGGTCGTTAGATTGTGAACTGACGGTTTTTTACATTTAATGGTGACAATAAAATAATACTCGTAATAATAAAAAAAACTCTTTATTAAAAGAACACACACAGTAAAAAAAAAAAACATAACAAAAAGTAAACTTAGTAACTAACGGGTGAGACTCTTAATTGGCGGCCTTATTGCTTAAAACAATGTCTTCTAGGTAATCCTGTACGGAAAAAAGGAAACATTCATAGGGAGAAACTCGCTTAAACAATAAGGTAGTCTAGCTTTTTGAATGACTAATGTACATTTCGTTCGGGCCTTAGGGACACCAACCATGAAAAGATGTCACCTTTTTAGTTAAAAAATTAAAAATGTATGATGGAAAAAGAGCTAAGTGGAATTAATTGGTTCGTGGACCGCTTCAGCCGTAGCGCAACTTAAAATTGTAAATACTTAAGAGTTTATAATTTAACAACGTCAGTTTATATTAACCTGCTAAATAAACTATTTACATTGTATAATTTTTCATTTCTTTTGTTTCAGGTAAGATACAAGTTTCTACAACACCGAGTTCCCGCGTCACTAACTCAATGATTCTGTTTGGTCTAGACTAGACCAGGCGGAACCCAACGGGACGCTCAGCCGTGTAGACGGACCGACAGACCGACATGTCTTAATCAAGACTCTCGTACGGGCGGAGACATTATTACAATTGCTCGACTAGAGCAGAACCAAGGAGATTAACTACACATACAAGTACTACTGTTTGCGTAAATACCTTGTCTTCTTGTTTTGTCATTTGATTATTTTTTTGGAAAGACAGACAGACAGAAACTCTTTATTATGCACACCAGACAATTACAAACACATACACAATAAAAAAACAATAACTTAATATCTAGTGCCATAAATGGCGGCCTTATCTCTAAAAGCTATCAATAGAATAGAAAGTTATATTAGAACTGCCTCTAAATCTGCGACGATTTTTGTCATGTCATTAATAATACCTGATAATGTGTGCGTCCGTTGAATTAGATAGATAGAAACTCTGTATTAGACACAAACATATTTAAGTATTACAGAGAAACACTTATGAACTAGCGCCAAGGCGGCCTAATTGCTGAGAGCAATCTCTACCAGCCAACCAGCATTTAGATTTAGATTACGTTGGTGATAAGATCTGAAGCTTTGTTCCTTCTTTGTTCACGTGACTGAATGGCTTGTGATGCATAAGCAACCTACTAAATGTTCCCACTGCTGGGAACCTTCTCTCACTAGGAAAGAGTCAAGCTCATAATTCACCACGCTGTCCCTGTGCGGGTTGGTGACGCATGACCGCAAAAGATGACCGGAAAGTGCTGGTTTTAACAATGTCTGCCTTCACGGTAAAAGTCAGAGGTGGTGAGAAACTTGTTCATCTGCAACTGGGAAAATACTCAAGAGGTGCAGACGGGGTCCGAATCTACGACCTCGACTGTGAACTGCACGTTCTAACCACGAGACCATCACTTCTTCCGCTAGCCCAAAGTTCGGTAGGCAGTAGAGGAACACTTGAGGCAAACTGCCTTTGTACATTTCAATTCGATTATGTGTTTTTGTTATGTTAGTTACGCGATAACTGCGCTAATTGTGTCAATTTTAATTTTAAAGATTTTTTTCGTTTGGTAGATATAATACAACATATAAATATAATCGAAAATAGTCTAGATACTGATTTTGGTTTTGGAAATGTTAACAAAATCTAAAATTTGCTTACCTCGATGACGTATTCGTCCTATCTCGGTATTGGTTTCCCAAACATTACGAAATTTATTCGAACGTCTGAGTTTAATTCTAAATTAAAGTAGGTTTTTGTTTTTTCCAAAAAATATGGATACTACAGAGGATTTAAGTAAGTAACCCCCCGTATGAAAAGTGATTAAGAAATGAACCAATAAGATCGAATTCCCGGCTTTCCATTGTTGGTACTGACACCATCTGTATTCTCAGTCCGGTATCCGGTACAGTTATAGCCAAAGCCACAATAAATCAGTCTTTGAAGACATTCCCCCCGAAGCCACACAAAACATGCATTCCGCACATCAAAGGACATTTCAAATCGTTACCCATGTTGAAACACGGACAACAAACTACAAACGTAATGCGTAAATTACTTTACTGGTAGGTAGGTAAGGGTCTAGGTCTGGTTCTAGTAGAAATCGCTCTTAGCGATAAAGTCGCCAATTGCTACTTTGTTTTAAGATTTTTTTTGTATTTTGTTTTCTTATATGCGTGCAATAAAGAGTTTATCTACCTACAGCTTCGTACTAATCTTATTTTCGATCAATGTATAGTATGATCTACGACACCATGTTAAAGTTAACTTTTCCACAACGATGCGGAACGTTCTGCTCTCGGCAGTTTTATTGGAGTTTTCTCAGTCTCGCTATTTGTCGATTCCTCTTTTAGGTTAACTACATTTTGCTTTGTGTCTATACAAGGCGAAAGGAATATACAATGTCACGGTGTATGTGGAAATTTAACATGTACACACCACTCTATACTACATACCCTACAATTTGGATTCTTCATGTTCAGCTGAGTGACACTAATACTTGTATTAGACTATAGGCCCGTGAACAAATTGTATGGGTCAAATGAACCACCAGGAGACCTATGTAGGTTGTTAGAAGGGTATAAAGTAATAAGATTCAGCACTATGCCGTCACTTGTAAGCTGTCCAACTGAGTGCAATTGAAGAGAGGCGTTCTAACCCTCGATAATTTCTCCTTGTCGCATAATTTTTTGTACGGCGTTGCGGAATAATGGATTAGAAGAGGTGAGAAACTGTATGGAACCAAAGCCGAACATAATCAAATTACCAAATTTACCCTGCAATTGTCGTCTTAAAATCAAGATTTTTTCCGACAAAAATATCAATTAAAATAAACAATTTCTATAGGTTTAATACTTCTTCTAGTCGAAATCTCTCGAAATCGAAATCTCGAAAAAAAAAGTCTCACCGAAAAATCATGCGACAACGATAAATGATCGAGAATTCCAACCTTCTATCTTTACCTGCACTCAGTTGGACAGCTTTCAAATGTGCTAAATCCTATTATGTTATACCCTTCTATCATCCTACATAGGTCTCCTGCTGTATCATATGACCCAGAAAGTTTGTTCACGGGCCTGCATTCTATAATCACTATAAACGTACATCAAGAAAATGTAATCTTGCAAGCATAAACAAAGATAATCGCAATCAGTGCAAACAAGTCGCATAAATTTCTAAAGAAGCAACGTTTTCCCACAAAAAGGTTTCCGCTTCCTGAAAACTTTGCTCGATGCTAAATTGAAAGATTACAAAAAGATACGGCCACGGCCGGCCAGCGCCAGCGGGCCGGAGCTCTGCTAAACAGATGTTATGTTCTGGTAATCAAATAAACAAAAAAAACGTACAAACAGCTTCATTATACAGGTTTTTTTAATTTAAGTTCTGACTGACTTCAAAAAAAGGAAGAGTTTCTCAGTTTGGTTGTATGTGTGTTACGCGATAGCTACACCAATTGTGCACCGTTTCATAATGTTTTTGTTTGTTTGGTCGATCATACTTTAGAGTTACCCTATAAATGAGGTAGCTTATAAATTTCACGGCAATGTATGTAGTGGGTTTTGAAATTTCAACAAAAATTGGCCCCTAAACATTTTATCGAAATTAGTGTTGCAGTTTTTGAAATTAAAAAAAAAATTGCTTACTAAGATGCCGTTCCGTAACCAAATGGCAAAATGCGGGACCCTTATAGATTCGTCATGTCTGTCTGTCCGTCCGTCCGTCCGTCCGTCCGTCCGTCCGTCCGTCCGTAAAACAAATATTTTTAGGGGTGTCCCCATACATAGAACTGAAACTCAAAAAATTTTTTTTCAATACCATACGTGTGGGGTTTCTATGGATAGGTCATCGAAAATGATATTGAGGTTTCTAACATATTTTTTTATTATAATAGCAATAGTTTGCGCGAGGGACTCTTCCAAAGTGGTAAAAAGTGTCCCCCCCCCTGTAACTTCTAAAATAAGAGAATGACAAAAATTAAAAAAAAGTGTATGATGTACGTTACCATGTAAACTATCAACAAAAATTGGTATGGGTGATATCTAATAAGTAGTTTTATTTTAATACGTCATAAATTTACTATTGTTAAGACGCTGATTAAAGTAACAACGAAGTATAAGAACTTTTGTATTATGTGCTGCTACGGAAGCCTTGATGGGCGAGCCCGACTCGCACTTGACCACTTTTATTTGTAATTTACCTTGCTGTTTCGTTGGAAGTTGGAAGTATGTTTAGTTTTTTCTGTATTATTTAAAAAAGGAGTTTTGTCATGCAATGACTATGTCACTTCCGTAATTAAAACAAATGAAAATTAAGGTTTATAGCATTACATAACTTTTTTATAAAGATGCAACATAATCTTGCCGTCATCGGAAGACGATGAAGATTTGTAGTGGTAGGAACTCTTTGCAGAGTCCGCCTGGGGCTGTACCCCACACCTTTGCCGGTTATTCTACCGCAAAGATGTAATGTGTAAGTATTACCGTGTTCCGGTTTAAAGAGCAATGTTTCCAATGAAATTACGAGTACATAGCATAGAGATAATCATATATAATAATGCATCTCTGGGTGACGAGCGCTGTGCAGCGCTAGGTAATGGTTCGGACTCTTTAATGATTCAATAGCTGCGTGTCACTGTGCTGTTATTTAGTCTGTGCATATGACATAGAACCAAGAAGTATTTTTTCATAACTGGTTAACATATAGGAATCGAAAACGGAAAATTTGTGTTTATTAGTAACCGGTTACAAAACAGTGAAGAAAATTCTTTTTACGTAGCTGGTTACGAATCAGTCAGTTACCAAAGTGGACGAAGCGGTTATGTGGCAGCCATGTTGCTTAACATCAGGCACATGTCCTGCTCGTCTCGTCACTATGTAGGTACTAATTATTATTTTTTCTATTTTTTAACATTAATGTGGATTGTATTGTAATTTGATTTTTATTGTGTGATTGTAATTCAACGCAGATTGGTTTTATTGTATGACTTTAATTTGATTTTTATTGTATGCTTTTAATTTGATGTAATATGATTTTTAATTTAAGGTTATTTGATTTTTATTGTACGATTTTGATTATATTGTTATGTGATTTTAAATTGACATCTAACTTGTAACTAGTGACTTGTATTTGCAATTAATTTGAATGTCTTTAATATGACATGTACCTACTCGTTATTAATAAAAGATGAGTATAAAAAAGGTAAAGTGGTGTTGCCAACACCAACATTAAATTTGTCGTCCTGTATCAAATCTCTTCTGTGAGCTCCGTTGCGGACACGCGCCGTCAGCAGGTGATGGAGTGTGTTAAGTTGATTACATAAAAAATTTGGTCTAGCGCCTGACTTCATTTTCAAATGATGTCGAGCTCTTTTTTTCGGAGAAAATTAAATCCTACTTCCTGTCCTACTATGTTATAAGTGTTAATGTATTGGTGCTTGTTGCTCAAACACGTCGTAACGCAAGAACGGATCGTGCTGAAATTTGGAACACTGTTAGATATTAGTCTGGAAAAACACATAGGCTACTTTTTATCCCGGCAAAATAACGAGAACGGGTACTACGTGGGCAAAGTCGCGGGGCTAGTTATTGATATATTAGCAGCGTTCCGCGGTTTTTCCCGCGTAGTCCCTGTTACCTTAATCTTCTCACAACAAAAAGTAGGTGCATAACTTTGTCACAACTACATGTCTTTGTCGCATGACCGTGTGCGGTCACAGATCAGAACAGAAGCACAGATCAGATACCCTGTTGATTGGCGATGAGACGAATTTCTCCTATCATCACAACTCACCAGCGGGGGCGCAGGACGAGGTAAAAGATATTTTGACTTACTAGGTATTGATGATGATTCTATGATTTCGATGTAGAACATTCTACTAGTCAAGCCCTTTCATTTGATACCTATATTAAGGGAATTGTGAAAAAAGGAAATGTAATTCGCCATTTTGTGGTAGCGGCCATCTTGGATTTGAAATTTGTCATAGTGCAAAGTATTCTACTAATCAAGCCCTTTCATTTGATACCCATATTGAGGCAGTAGTGAAAAATATATATATTATATATTGGTGGACAATTCACACACAACACTATCTGACCCCAAACTAAGCAAAGCTTGTGTGATGGCAGCCAGATAGCTGTTATAATACTTATATAGTTTTAAATACATACTTATTATACATAGAAACACCCAGACACAGTGCAAACATTTGAATTCATCACACAAATATTTGCACTGGGTGGGGATCGAACCCACGACCCTCGGCTTCGCAGGCAGAGCTACTACCAACTAAGCCACTAGGGCAGTCAAGGCATTATATAATTCGCCATTTTGTGGTGGCGGCCATCTTGGATTTGAAATTTGTTATAGTATTTAGTACTCTACTAGTCAAGCCCTATCATTTGATACCCATATTGAGGTAGGTTGTGAAGAAATATTTTGTCCGCCATTTTGTGGAGGCGGCCATTTTGAATCGATATTAACCAAACATAGCTAAGAACACCCGCACGGATATTAACTTTCAAATAAAAAAAAACCGCATCGAAATCGGCCCATCCGTTTGAGCTCTACGGTGCCACAGACAGACACACACACAGACAGACAGACAGACAGACAGACAGACATCGACGTCAAACTTATAACACCCCTTTTTTTTGTCGCGGGTTAAAAATGACATAAAACGAGAATCTGTGACGAATTTACAACAATTTTATTCACCTGTGACGTTGTTCATTTGTTTTTTTATAACTTGTGGCGAGTTTACTTTGAATGTATGGAGTATACAAATTGTGACGAATTTACTTTGTGGCGAATCGACAATAACCCTGAAATACGGCAGTTATGATAAACTTAAAGGACAGAACATGATGCAAAGAAATACATCAACGGGTTCCCATTTCGTTAAATGTGCAATTATACTACTAAAACGCTAAGGGGTAGTCATACGATCAGTCGAATGGGCGTTCTTTGGACAGAAGGGCTAACAAATGTTTCCCAAACAAATAGCAACAACATTCCCGCAAAACGACTTGCAAACGGACAACTGAGCGAACAACTTCTAATGAAATAAACAAACGTATAGCGGATTGCGTTCACTTTTGTTGTTCATAATTAGATTGTGGCGGCCACCAGCTTGCAAACAACTCGGGATACAGATTATTGCGATCAGAATTGTAGGTTTTGATCAGTATCACCACACATTGAATAAAAATAAAACGGGCTCTAGGAAACAGTCAAGGCCAAAGAGTTTACATATAAATATGGCTCATTCCATGACTAACGCTACTGAAGGTGAAAAAAGAAATATCTTCTTTTAGCATTAAATTTGATGAAATTTGACAGAAAACATTCCAAATTATAACATGCTGCAAAAAAATCTAGAAAATATGCGTATTTTTTTTACTGAGACTTTAAAGTCTGTACTCAGATGAATGACCATTGTGCCTCTATCTATTGGGAATACGAAATAAAATATAACTGTCGATCTATCAGTGATTTTTCCACATTACGATTGCAGGTAATTTATCGTAGTGTTAGTGGACTGCGACACAGTCCCGATTTTTTTTTTAATTATCACGATTTAAGTATGTTTACTTATTATTTGGGCACTGTAACACCCGAAACGAAAAATCAGGTAATCAATTTGTTATTATATATCTTACATATTGATTAGGATAGTGATATTTGGTAAAAGTAAGGGTGTGGCTGCAATAACTTAAAATACTAACTAATATCTGAGCATTACATATTTGATATATTTTTTTCTTGTTTAAAAACTGTAACAACTTATTGGAACAACGTTGTTACAACTTTTTTTTATGTCAATATAACTGTGTTTATTGATTGAAGAATGCAATTATTATTATTTCCTAGGGGCTATTTCGACAGCCCTATATATAGCGCCACTATCGAAAAAACAGTAATATTTTTTATTTTAGGATATTTATCGAAATGTCTAACTTAACTGTTAAATGTGAAAAATAAGTTTAAAAAAATATTTCGTTTGAACTAAATATTGTACTTGTATGTATGAATAAGACATATTTAAAAAGGTTTTGTTTCTTTTTTTTTCATTATAACTTTTTTTTTAAAAGAAGGTTGTGATTGGGCAGTAACGTTACAGAAGACTTTTTGTAGTTATGTTTATTTGTCCATCGTCTTTTTAAATACAATTTTTAAGTTATAATAATGGAGAATTCATAGTTATTTTCTCTATTTGACATTTTGTTTTGTTTTGTAGTACTTAGGGACTAATAAATCACCATATAAAGTGTTCATTTTCGTACTTGTAACACCCGAAAGGAAACCGCGGCAACACCCGAAACAAAGTAAAATTTTAAAAAATAATAGGAAAACGTAGTTTGTGTTTTTGTGCTTACGATTGGCATTGATAGTATACGTAAACTCTTTGGTCAAGGCCCTACTCCACCACGCTGGACCAGTACGGGTTGGATGACGTATGTCCTTGAAAGATTCTTGTACCATGTACGAGTATGTTTCCTCGCAATATTCTATTTTTGTACCGATTTTCGATGTCCTAATTTTTGTCCCGTTAAAATTACTGGCTGTTAAGCCGCGGGGGGACTTCCAACACAAAGCTACGCCAATCCATTTGCGCGTTATATTTGAAAACATAATGAACAGCTTCAAATTTTCATCCAAATGCGAAATCTCATCAGCCCCAGTATTTTACGCCAGAATAATTCATAAGAGTTTTGTTTTATCCAAAAATGGGCGCCGAGCGGTGTTTCCGAGGGCCCGTTCACCTTGCTTCAGGAACTGTTAGTGTTGCCATGTTTGCGCCACAGAACTGGGATACTACACTACCTACTCACTATTAATCGGGATGATGATTAGCTCAAAAATATTATTGAATATTGAATAGATTATCGAAAAATATATTTTCAAATTATTAAAAATCATCATCTCAAATCATAGTGATAGTGATCATTTTCAAATATAAGGCCTAGTTTTGGTATGCTGTTTCCTATCCGTGCACGGTTGCATGGTAGAGATCGCTCTAAGCGATAAGGCCGCCAATTAAATGCTAAGTTAATAGTATGTTTTTTATATAATGTTTTCTGTTTTGTGGCTTTTAATAAAGAGTTGTTGTATTGTATTGTATCATCAAGCTTCCGGGCAGACAGGCAGATAGACAGAAAAACTTTATTATGCACACCAGAAATGAATTAAAATTAACAAAACGTCAAATACTTATAACTAGTGCCATAAATACTGGTGCTCCCGGAGTGGGGTGTTGTGACGTCATCGTGAAAATCGTACAAAGACGTGGCGTCACTCGAAATTCTAAGGAATGTATCTTCGTCATTTTTCGTTTTCTGAAACTAAATAAAATACGCGTAAGTACCATATGTTTTAATAATTTAAGTGGCAGACCAATTAGTTTTTTTAGCTCTGAAAACTTATTTACCCGCGTAAAATATTTTAAACATCTTATTATGTCATCGACATGCCAGTGTTGGGTAACGGCGTACAGTCGCGTCGGGGCGGTAGAGTACGCATTGTGGATGGAAACCTTGTGAGTTCGCATCACCACATGCGTAATATCATATATATAACAAATGTCATTGTCTAGATGTTTGTTGCTCAATCACGCCGAAACGTTGAATGGACCGGGCTGAAATTTGGAACACAGATTATAGTCTGCAAGAATACAGTTTTATCCCGATAAAATAACGGGAACGGAAACTACGCGGGTAAAACCGCGGGGTGCTGCGAGTAGCAGCATGTCTTAAGCTATACAGGTGACGTATTAAATTTCGTTACGTTAATACTAAAATTATTAGTTATATTTTTTTATTTAATTTCAAATTTTATGTAATTAAACGTTTTTTGCTAACTTTTTTTAACCCCCGACCAAAAAAAGGGTGTTATAAGTTTGACGCCGATGTCTGACTGTCTGTCTGTCTGTGTGTGTGTCTGTCTGTGGCACCATAGAGTTCAAACGTATAGGCCGATTTCGATGCGGTTTTTTTATATGCAGGTTAATAATATCCGTGCGGATGTTTTAGCTGTGTTTGGTTATATCGATTCAAGATGACCGCCTCCACACAATATTTCTTCACAACCTACCTCAATATGGGTATCAAATGAAAGGGCTTGATTACTAGAAAGAAGAGTACTTTGCACTATGACAAATTTCAAATTTAAGATGACCGCTATCACAAAATAGCGAAATACATTTCTTTTTCAACAATTCCCTTAATATGGGTATCAAATGAAAAGGCTTGACTAGTAGAATGTTGTACAGATAATAAATACGAGGGTCGGGGGTTAATCAAAATTTTAAATTTTGTTCTTGTTGCTATCTGTAGGCTATAAACATAGGCATATTGGCTTTTTATTGCAGGAAAATAAAAGGAACGGGAATTTGTGGTTTCTCCGATATAAATTGGCCAGATTGTTTGTCACACACGGTCGCTAATGTGAACGGTAACATCAATTCCGTAACAATCGTTTGAGTCGACAAAACGACGCCGAGTGGCTGCCGGGGAAAATATGAAAATGATTTGGAGCAGCGCCGTCATTAAGGGAATTTATATTTTTCGTTGCTAGAGTGTTCTTTGAGCGCAACTTGTCGGCGAGTGCCATTACACCGAGCGCGCGCATTGTGCGCGGCGCGATTATACTTCCAAATGTATTTTAACTCGACTTCGCGAGACTCTTGCTATATTAAGAGGTCGTTTGACGGCCGACTGTGCTCTGATATGTCGACATGTCTTTGGCAGATACTGTGGATATCACAGTACGGGTGCGGAAGAGTTACCGTAACCCCAACCTACATTGCACGTTGGTGGAACACCCTCAAAAGTTAGGGTTGGTCTAGTCGAGAGAACGGCAACTTCCGATCCGGAGACAGATGGAACAGGCCATATGTATTGTTGGAATATGAAAAGTCAAAATCATTATCTAGCACTACACTATTGCTCATCACCCTGAGGAATGAGATGATTTGACTCAATGTCCTATAATTTATTTGGAATTGCTCTTCAAACCAGTGATGTTGGCGCATTACTGCTTGGCTATAGAGTAACTGACTGATGTGGGACGGACTATCCAGACGGACTTTGCAAATAGTCCTGCGCTTCAAAAATGCTCAGTGGTTCGGCCGGGATACAAATCGAGCAATGTTCGACACATTGTCTATTACCTCGTTTTTTTTTGTATAATATTTCTATCCTTCTATTTCTTCTGAGGTTGCCTGGAATATATCGGTGGTTTTAGCTATAAGGTCGCCATTTGGTTCACGTTTTTAAAAAAATGACGCTTTTTGTTCATTTATTTGTGTGTTGGACAATACGTGTTTCTATCTATAAATATAACATTTATCTCAACACCAGATCACGTCACGATCGTAGGAAAGGTCCTCACAAGCCCAAGTCCAAGTCCCGAAGTCCTCGACACGCAAATTACACCGAAATATAATTATTCAGACTCCTCGCGTTTCATTTGGCGGCCATTCAAAAACTTGCCAACTCAATTTGAGTTGAGCAAACAGCGGCCGCGCGTGTGACTTGGGACTTGAGACTTGGGACTTGAGGCACGTGCCTTCGTTGTTAGTGGAATTTTATCACGTTTCAATGAATTAAGGGTAAATTATAAAGATATTCTGCGTAAGTACAAGTTGTATTCTTATGTATGTAGAACTTTGGAAGCCTAGGGTTTACGTTTTCGCAATCGTGAGGTTGTAAGTTTGAATCCTTGAACACATCTCAGTATTTTTCCAAGTCCAAGTTTGCTATCACCGTTGACGTGTACGTTGAAAGAAAAACTCGTGAGAAAGTTACGATCTTTCGTGGCCATATGTGTGCCATCTTACAAGTTGTCATTTATATTGGCACGATCGGAGCGACACTAATTTTAAATTAAGAAACTTCTTCATTTTGTACACAATGATTAATATTTTAAACAAGTGAAAACCGCCGGAAATTTTAGCCGTTATATGTAGAAAAAAGTGTGCAACCCAGATGTTGCCAGTACTCTGAATACGGCATTAGTCGGTCGTAAACTCGAGTCGTAGGAAAGTTTCAGTGAGCACTTGCGCTAAGTGTGAGAAATGTACTGCTGTCTCCGCGGCCATAGCCAGCCCCACCGCTGTAACTGTATATCTACAGTTTTTAACCCCCGACCAAAAAAAGGGGTGTTATAAGTTTGACGTCGATGTCTGTCTGTCTGTCTGTGGCACCGTAGAGCTCAAACGGATGGACCGATTTCGATGCGGGTTTTTTATTTGAAAGTTAATACCCGTGCAGATGTTTTTAGCTATGTTTGGTTAATATCGATTCAAGATGGCCGCCTCCACAAAATGGCGGACAAAATATTTCTTCACAACCTACCTCAATATGGGTATCAAATGAAAGGGCTTGGCTAGTAGAATACTATATACTTAAACAAATTTCAAATTCAAGATGGCCGCCACCACAAAATGGCGAATTAAGTATATCATTTTTTTCACTACTACCTCAATATGGGTATCAAACGAAAGGACTTGACTAGTAGAATACTTTGCACTATGACAAATTTCAAATCCAAGATGGCCGCTACCACAAAATGGCGAATTACATTTCTTTTTTCACAACTCCCTCAATATGGGTATCAAATGAAAGGGCTTGACTAGTATAATGTTGTACAGAGAACAAATCCAAGGTAGTCGGGGGTTAGTCAAAATTTTTTAATTTTGTTCTTGTTGCATGTAAGCTACGGCTATTGTGTTCAAATTATGAATTACAACTTTTTCGTAGCGATAAAATGAAAAAAATAACTATTTGAGTTAGAATCACAGTATTCGGGAAGCCGTATGTAAATAGTTCACTTGACCATAAACATATCACATCATGGGACTTGGATTTGAGCTTTAAAATTCTTTACAGCTTAAGGTATACATTAACTCTTTATTACATTTGGTTAAAAATAAACAAGGTTATCTTATGCAAAGCTATGTATAATAAATAATATAAATAATAAATTATAATAATAATAAATAATAATAATAATAAATAAATACGTTTATTTCAGGCAAATAACCCATAAAAAACATCAAATTTTAAAGAAGAACAATAAGTTATGTCAATTGTGCTGTATAATACAATATTAAATATTAAATCTAAATATTATTTTTTAAAAATCCCAATACAGCAAGAACTACACAATCTTAAATCTTATTTGCGATTTTGGCTCTGGTGGACAGCAATCCACGATCTATTTATAGGACTATATAAATCCTCGGACATGGTACGTATTATGCTGTTGTTCGATGCGCGTATCCTGTCCCAAAAGGATGCAATACGCGCTAGAACAATAGCAAAGAAATCAGGAACCCGTGCATCCGCGAACATGGCCGACGCGCTGCAAAACCTCGGTTTTTTCATAAGGATCCGAAATGCATCATTATATTGGAGCCTTATGGTACTATATGCTGCTCTAGTGTACCCCGTCCAAAGCTGACATGTATATAGGCACATACAGTAAGCCCTGAACAGGGTCAGCTTCACTTCATCCGAACATTTTGCAAAACGTCGCCCAAGCATGTTACACCTGATGGACAGGCTCCTTCTCTCCCGCTCCATGTCAAGGTTGTCCGTCATATCTTCCGTCATCATGTGGCCAAGATATTTGAACTGCCTAACCACCTTTACTGGTAAACCTGTCAAGTAAACATCTGGCACCGTCGCCGGACCTCTTCCGTTTCGGAATACTAACAGTTCTGTTTTAGCTACGTTGTATTTTAGCCCGTGTTTAGCAGCGTAACGTTCACATACTGCTAACAACTTTCTTAATCCATTAACCGATATAAATCATCCCTATCTATATTTGTAGATTTTAACGTTGTGGTTACCTAGAAAAAAATGCTCATTACAATGTTTTCTTTTGGCACTATTGTTCGTATGTTTTGTTGTAGTATATCGATCGAAACATCTTCTGATGTTTCGATCCGTTTGTTTCGTAATAAAAGGTTTTCTTAAAAAACTGTTTTTTTTTTTTTAACCGGACATATTTTAATATCTCCCTGGTTCAACTCGATAAGTGCGCTCCATCGTAGACCGGATCATAGTTCAACATCAAGTAAGATGGTAATTAAGCCTATTATAATACATTTTATCGATAGTTAGCATTCTGGTGCTTTTTTAGTTTGCTAGATTCTTTTCAGCTTATTTGCAATTTTGACTTAATCAAGCTTGGCAACACCGTTCCGCGATAACGCGGTCAGATTAGAAATTCTTATTCTGCTAGTAACATAAACTTACTTCCAAGAGTTTTCTTAAAAGCTTTTAATGGAGTTAGGATAAAGATGAAGTTTTTATGTGTTCTCGGAAACTTCGCACAAGGCAACCCTTCATCGTTATACACTCGGGAGAACTACACGGGACTGGCTACGTAAAGTTTTGGTGCTACAAATACAATAGAAATTAATTATGAAGAAAATTAAAGTAATATGTTGAAACAATCCTTTCAACCCATGAAAATATAATATGTAGAACGCTAAACAGAACAACTGTAAGCAAAAAGAGAAGTTGAGTCACAGAAATCTAAATATTGCCTTATTATTTAGATTTCTGTGGTCACACTTGTCATAAATTTTCTACAATTTGGTACATATATTTTAATTTCGCAAGGCTATGGATAATCCAAAATTAACGTTAAGAAATCAAACTTATTCAGAATGTCTCATTGAATTCCTAAAAAGCATTCAAGATTAGAAAAGCGAAAAGAGAAAACAAGCGGATAAGATGCCTCATTTTGCAGAAGACATCGGATTCAAAGGAACGATGAAAAAAAATCTTCTTTTGAAAAATATCGATGTGATCGCCCGGACTGGAGGAATCGCCGAATTATTTACGGAAAGTAATCAAATGCTATCCAGAATTTTCCCATGTTTTTTAATCTTTTGCTTTCGGCTGGGGATTGATTATCTTTTTATTTCGCAAATAACTTTTTGCGTCGCCGAAAAAAAGGCGAATTGTTTGCGTCGCTCTTAAATAAGGGCGCTGGTTTTTATGAGTTACCGATTGAATAGCTTATAACGTAAATTGTAATAATATTATGAACGTAAATATTTCTTGTTGAAAGGACTACACGTAGAACGAATGCACTCCTTTGATTCTTAAACTTAAGTCTTTAAAATGATTGAAAATAGACAAATATACGGATACTTTACTTTTCCTTCTAAGTATTTATTACCGCCATCTCGCTTGATGCTAAGCGACGATGCGGTCTACGATGCTCCATTTAGTTCCATTGTTGGTCGAGCCTTCTTTAATTACAGGGGTGGATGCATAGTCATCCCGCATGACTTGTTCACTAACGTGGGTTTGAAAGGTTAATCGACTTCTTTGGGACACGCAATGTTTTTACTCTACCTGTAAAATGGAGCTTTCTAATGTCAAAAAAGAAAGCAAATATCATAGGCAACGACACTCGTGTTCGAAAAAAACTAGCAAAGGTTTGCAGTTTGAACATCGATACAAAGTTGCTGGCTTATATTTTTTTGTTGGATGCGTTTTGGTGAGTGTGGTACTGATCTTGTGTGTCATGTACGTAATGCCGCTAACTTAAAAACGGCGCAGGAAACATACACATAAACATACCTACACATTCATATTTTGCGGTGCATCACGTAACATACATAAAAACAGAAACATACAACCGAATTGAGATCCTAAACCTTTTTTGTAGTCGTTTAAAAAAACGAAATGAGGAACTGGAATAGAAGTAGAATTGGCTTCCTATCTTGATGACTTCAGCATAAAAGTTTTCCCTACAACAGCATTTTCGGTTACATATTTGATGTTGCGTTTTACTGTCTCCAACAACACAGAGGCTGTATTTCATTTCCCTCGCTCCCAGGTCCGTGCCAACCAATTTGTTGAAAGCAAAACAGAGTCCCGTTTATCTTTCACACTTACACACTTACCAGAGCCCCGAGGATTTACTCGCCTAGTTCTCGGAATCGACACGCGACAACCCTTGTTATTACATGTCAATTACGTATTTTGTAATCTAGTGTGTCAATCCAGATTGTGATGTATCAAGTAATGTCTCGTACAATGTATCTTTTTTCTGGCATACATGTATTGTGTATGATAGGTGTTTCTATCTGTCTGTCTTGCAGTGGCACAACTCTTGGCTGTGTGTGTGGGGAAGTACCACACTTTTGCCATAATTCTACCACTTAGTAGAATGCGGATAATTTTTAAGCTATGGCATAGCTTTTATCGCGGGCCTGGGGACCGAATTTTAGTGATCGTGCATCTCTTTCTTATGTTCACAAGAAAGAGGGATGGAAGACCGTAACGCCGTCCTCCCCACTCGGTCATTCGACTTTGAATCTTATTTGTATTAGCTTACAACAGACTAAATGCTCTTAGCAGTGTTGCCAACTTAACGGATTTCGCGTGATATTTTTTTGGTAAACAAATGTCACTCTTCAAAATAAAAGCAATTCCGAAAAATTGTTAACATCCCTATTGCTTATGTTGATAAAAAATGCATGCAACATGCAATAGCTTTGCCGCGGCATTCTCCGAGTGCCACGCTTATTATTTTTTTGTAACGCAACATATTATACATATACGCGTTTTGTGTATACATATATGAAACATAACTACTAGCTAGCATTCTTCAATTAGGGTACACAATAAACATAGCACAAGCACAGATTATTTGTCCAATATTACCACCGAGGGCGTCATCACATATAATTGTCAATGCCGGACGAAAACTTTTAATATTCAAGGGCATTTAGTTTAAAACTAAACTTCGCCCAACGATTCGATCAATTATCTGAACACTATCGAAAAACTAGTCTGTACGCTCCAAACTAAGGTGATCACGTTGAAAACCGGACTGAGATTCTCAGTAAATCTACCGCGTCGCCTCGTTGGATGCTGGAAAATTTGTGGGGAATGGACTTAGTAACATCTACCTAATTAACAATTGGTAAACCGAATGTACTTATAATGACTTAAATATTATTTTAAGAGCTTTTATAAAATAAGTTGCTACCCGCGACTTTGTCCGCGCAGAATTCAGAGAAGAGCTATGACCTAAGGACTTCTAAATCACAATAGAAACTTTATTCCTCTGTGAAATCAAGTAACATTTATATAAATAGAAAGTAACTTAATATGTTTTTTCAAACTGTAATTTACCCGAATACCAAATATCAGCTTGATCTGTTGTGTTCTTACTACGAGACTGAGCGACTAGCATCTGATCATTTACATCTATACTGTTTATAATGTACGGGCTTTATCACGGTATAATTTATTGTTTAATTGTCTCGACGTTTCGGCAGCGCCGGCGCCGTTTACAACCGCCGCGGTCTCGAGAAGACTGACAGACTGAGTCTTCTCAAAGTAAACATTACGTGTTCAAATCTCGAAAGTTTAAAAACAATACATCTATAAATCTATAATATTAATAGGGTCTATAGTTATTACTAATTAACTATTACTATTATACTAGGCTAACTTGTCCCACTGCTGGGCAAAGGCTTATTCTCCCCTCCTTCTAGATAGCCCGATAAATATAACAAATTATGTAAAAGTTTTGGGTTACTCTTTGAGCCAGGGTCAGGGGTCCGGGGCATAGAGCTCTGTCACTGTATAGTTTAGTTCACTGACAGCCCTGGCCTCGGTCACCCGCTGGTCTCTCTCCCGCCCTCGAACAAGGCGGCGACGGAGCGGACACGGCAGCCGCCATTGTGCCCAGTGGTACTGGTTTTTTTTTTTACTTTCATAGGTTTGCACTTGACCGCCATCTCACCTGATGTTAAGCGACGATGCGGTCTACGATGGAGCGTGTTTACCGTTTGAGCGTGTTGGGTGTTTTAGAAGAAACCGATTCACTCTCGATTTGAAGACACAAAGATTGAGCCATCGGGGAAAACTCACTCAGGCAACGTATTCCACAGCCTAGACGTTCTTATCACAAAAGTAGAGTCAAATCTCTTCGTTCGTGTCTTTGGAACATCAACCATGAAACGATGTCGCTTTTTCGAGCTACGAGCAATCCGATAGAAAAAAGGGAAACTAACTTTGAAATCACTGAACTTCTGAGTGTAGCTTAGAGGAAAAGACGAGCGTGAATTAAAATCAAACACGAACAATTTTGTATTTAATTAGAGGTGTAGGTGTTGCTGTCACTGGAGATGGAAATAAAACCACGTCACTGTACTGTATAAACTGCTGATTATTATTAATTATTGTTCTTACTGTACAAGTGGCCTATGTCCAGCAGTGGACAAGTACATGCTGCTGATGATGATGATGATGAATGTACTTCAACGAATAAATCATTTATTATTGTCCACTAGCTTGCCTACTATAAAATCCTTCATCAAAGAACTGGGGGCACTTTCCTATGAATAAACCCTGAATGAAAACAGGACCCATCGATACGGAAAGACATTTCGCAAAGCTAGACCTTTCAAACGGCTATCCGCCGTCCGCGGCTAAAGCAACCTTTTATTCGGCGAGAACTTTTTAATTCCGACTCCCAATGGGGGAATCCGGAACATTCCGACAGCAATATGAGTCGTTACAACTGGAGAGCGTGTTTTTGCTTTAAACCGTCTGCTTTGTTTGAAATTGATTCTCCCAGTCATAATGTTCTTTCATTCTGTTACGTAGGCATTCTGTTTTTATTACTTTTGCTTACGGGATTTCGAGTTGGGGAATCGGATTTTGACAATGGTTCCACCTCATAATAGAGACCAATACCTAATCGGATTTTGGCTCAGTATCTTAGGACTCAACAAAAGGAATGCTTTGGTTTTTTGCATCCGTCCTACAAAGATTATTCATAAATACGAAAGTGTGAATGTTTGTCGCTCAGACAGTTTCTCAGTTTCTCACTTTTGTGATAAGAACGTGTAGTCTGGAATGCGATGCCTAAGTGGCCTTTCCCGATAATTACCATGTTAGTGTTTTCAAATCTAGTGTGAATCGCTTTCTTTTAGGTTCTAAATGAAGCGTCCACACGCTTCATCGTAGATCGCACTGTCGCTTAACGTCAGGCGAAATGGCGGTCAAGTGTACACCTATAAAAGTTAACAAGAACATAAAAAAAATTTATTGATCCCCGACTTCCTGGGATTTGTTATGTGTGCAATATTCTACTAGTCAAGCCCTTTCATTTGATACCCATATTAAGGGAGTTGTGAAAAAAGAAATGAATTTCGCCATTTTGTGGTAGCGGCCATCTTGGATTTAAAAATTGTCATTGTGCAAAGTTTTCTACTAGTCAAGCCCTTTCGTTTGATACCCATATTGAGGTAGGTTGTGAAGAAATATTTTGTCCGCCATTTTGTAGAGGCGGCCATTTTGAATCGACATTAACCAAATATAGCTAAGAACATCCGCACGGATATTAAATAAAAATAAAATAAAAAAAAACTGCATCGAAATTGGCCCATCCGTTTGAGCTCCACGGTGCCACAGACAGACACACACACAGACAGACAGACATACAGATAGACATCGACGTCAAACTTATAACACCCCTTTTTTTGGTCGGTGATTAAAAAGAAAACTTTGTTAATTTTATTACCGAATAGAATTTACTTTTCAAAATGTCTTAGTTTTAAGATAGTGTTCTACGTGGAACGTCCAACAATACCTCTATTCTATCTATTTATTTAATTTTTCTCAAGCTCATGTAATCCCTGATCCCCCAGCGACATGAGGCTAGTTTTTCAAGATAGCATAGCAAGCCAGTGTTAACAAGCTTAGTACTTCTTGCTTCGTGTAGACAAAACTAGCGTTGCGTAGCGTTGTCTACACGAAGCTAGAAGCTTGCTAGTTTACTACCCTAGCTTGAAAAACTAGCCTTGTATCGCTCGGGCATGACTTTGGAGTATGGCGCTTACTCTACATAATACCAACATGTCGGTCCTGTAACAGACAGATACACCTGAGGTTATTTAAATACCTTTCCCCAGCTTTTCCAGTTGAAATGAAAATTCCACAAGTTTCCAATAACTGTAGTCCGTATTCCGATCGGGGATGCAGCAAGTTCGCGAATTCCTTTGACTCGGAGATCGGGAATGGACGAACTTTGGTAATTAATGCTCGGCAGGTTAACTGGGGGTTTTAGCGTTTGTTGTGATGAAACGTCAACGGAACTGGAATTATAAAAATAAGTTGGGAAATTTTAGAAAGAAAACTAATGTGGTAATTACACAATAACCGCGCCCCGCGGTTTCACCCGGGTTATTTCAGCCCTATTATTTATTCGAGGTAAAAAGGTAGCCTATGTGTTCATCCAGACCATAATGTAACTGTGTTCCAAATTTCAAGCCGATCAGTTCAGACGTAGCAACGTGTTTGAGCAACAAACATCCGACTAGTAGTGGTCAATCCCATCAAGTATCTTGATTACCTGTAGACCTTCATTGATCTATGGAAAATTCGGATGTTCTTAGTGTGAGTAGTTATTAGGTACTTATGAAGCGTGGTGTAGTTCTTTTTGTATTTTAGATTTGCTAAAAGCTGTGCCGTGTGCCCGTTTAAAAAGAAACATCCAAACATGTTTATTATTAAAATAGGAAAATAGGATTTCATCATCATCATCATCAGCCGCAAGACGTCCACTGCTGAACATAGGCCTCCCCCTAGATTTCCACAACGATCGGTCCTGCGCAACCTGCAACCAGCGGTTTCCAGCGACCTTTGTGAGGTCATCTGTCCATCGAGTGGGAGGCCGTCCAACACTGCGTCTTCCGGTTCGTGGTCGCCAATCGAAAACCTTTTTTCCCCATCGGTTGTCAGTTCTGCGAGCGATGTGGCCTGCCCATTGCCACTTCAGCTTGCTTACTCTTTGAGCTATGTCGGCCACTTTCGTTCTTTTGCGAATATCGTCATTACGGATTCTGTCGCGCAAAGAGACTCCGAGCATAGCTCTCTCCATAGCTCGCTGTGTGACTTTGAGCTTCGTTATGAGGCCCACAGTTAAGGATAGAAATAGGATTTAATCAAGTACAAATATGGACTAAGCTGACTATATATAGCACACGTGAGTTACCCGCATACCAATTAAATAAGTTGGGGTAGTTGGCAAACTATTAGCAAAGTATGTAAAATTTTACCTTGATGTTTCCAATAGAATGAACAGTTTTTCGTGGAATAGTTGTGTAGTTCATTTTTAATTTAACCCCTACTCACCGCCGGCGCGGCGGTTAAATTATCATTAAGTTTTTTTAGAGGTTAAGTTCTTAGAACGTGCGATTTACAATCGTGAGGTTGTAGGTTCGAAACCTGTCCACAATTCCAAATATATTTCTAAATTCAGATGTACATTATTGTCATCACCACTACCTTTAACGTTGAAGGACGACATCGTGAGGTGTCCAGTATGTTTCTAGGATCTTCCGAAGTCGTGCGTTATCCGCCATTTGACTCTCTTATTGAGATAAGTACTCCAGTCCCGACAGTGGGAGGATTTAGCGGGCTGCTTATGCTTTTTATACACTATGTTTTAGAGTAGTTTCAGTGCTTAAAACGAGGATTAAGAAATAAAGGAAATTACTGAAATAAAACAATGCGCAACTGTAGATAGATAAAATATGATTTATCTCGTATCATCTAAAGCCCTATACCAATAGTTCAAACTCTAATAATACTATCACCATAATGAGTTACGTTCATGACTTTTCTGTCTGTCTTCAGCTGAACTTCGTCACTGAAACTTCGCTTCGTAAACAAAAACCTGTGACTACCATCCATTCTGCGGCTCGTTCAAAACCAATACGTATTGATCGCACGGTTGACAGCGAACTTTTCCCATTAGAACTTGGTACGTGGGAATTATTTGGCCCTAGCCTTCTATTTTTGAAATCCTTCGATGTGGAGACCTATTTGCAATCAATAGCATCGTTGCTCAGATCTCGTGACACAGATAAACTCTAGGCGTTTCGTGACATCTTTCGCGAACTAAGACGTACACACATATTCTTTAATTTAATACGGTGGTTTGACTGTTAAAAATGAAACTTCGCCTTTTCCACATTCGTTGTTCTAGGAAGGTAAAAAAACTATACATGTGTGTTAATAATTTCACAGCGTTTCTAATCTACTTACTACCAGCGCCTACGGTTTTACCCTCGTAGTTTCGTTCCCGTTCCCATAATTTTACCGGGATACAAGCCTATGTATTCTTCCAGCTTGCAGCTTCCAGCTCCATTCTGATGTTGCGACGTGATTGAGAACCAAACATGCAGATATCCAAACATTCACATTTGTAATATTAATTGGATAAACAGCGGTAGCGGTAACAGTGTCATGTGTTCAATTGTTTTTTCATCTATTTCATCCACAAAGCATCGTGAGGCTCCGAAGCTACACTGTCACACTACACAGCCGCATTAGCATGTTGGTGACGCAAACCTTATGGGGTTTGACTTTCTTACTCCTTTACTACAAAAAAGTGCACAACGAGCCTAAATAAGCTTTCAATACAAACAAATAACTACAATGTCTTCATGTGGAATAAGTTGCCGGCCTCCTTGTTCCCTGAGACATACAATCTAGAACTTTTCAAGGTCAGAGTGAATAGGCACCTTCTAGGTCAACGTGCGTCATCTTCGACCACACCGTCGCTTACCATCAGGCGAGTTGGTGGTCAAACGAGAACCAATACGCGAAAAAAAAAATTGTAAAATAGTTTATGTAATTTTTCGTACAAAATTTTCATACGTGCGTTTGAAAAATATATCCCCTGAACCGTCTTCCGTATGCTTTTTAAGCTCTCAATATGACAAAGGGAAGTGAATTTATGGATGGAGTTGGATCTTCGGAATGGGTTTCGAAGGGGCGACAAGTTTTGTTGGTTTCTGTTAGTTAGCTGTTTATAAATGGGCTTATGGAACTTGAGGTCGGATTATGTATTGACTTTGATGGAGTGTGGGTTCCTTTGTAACTGTGTATGTGAGTATTGAAAGAGTCTCGAGTTTGGAAAGATTTATTTGATAGATTTTATGAGGTGAACACTTTTTTAGGCAAACTTTTTTTTGTTAACGTGAAGGCGGACTTTTTTAGCGTTGAGTAATTTTGCGTAAAGTAAAATGTTGTGGACTCGCGTTACCGACATTTTAGTATGGCGGCTGAGCGTCGGAGCGGTGGCGAAGCAGCAAAGCGAGACGTGCGCGTTATAGCGAGACGCGAGGCCTATATTCAGCAGTGGACGTCTTGCGGCTGATGATGATGAATGCTGTTTGATACTAAAATTCTAAGTTATTAGTTTTAACCTCGGCAGTCCATAAGACTGTCAATTAGTTAAAAAACCGTGATATCCTAGGCTAGACAACGAATGAAGTCCGTATTTTTTTTTTTAATTTATTGGGAATTAATTTAAAACAATCCAAGAATCTATCGAGGAATCTGTCTATTGGAGAATCTGTTTACCCGCTCTTGATCAGCGTGATGGATGATTTTTCATCAATATGGCAACGTCCTATCCACGTTAGTTTTCGTACTGGAACAGTCCCCACTTTTTTACGTCGACGGTTAAAAAGACTCGAGCTTTCCTTCTTCTATGTATAAAATAAACATAATTTGCATAAATGAAGACATCCCTGCATCCAAGATGTCGGCCGGCGAGCTCCTCGCGATGTTGTAATTACCTCCGTGTCACTTGCAAGGGTTCCGTCTGGCGACGTACTCCATTACCTTCAACGACGCTCGCTCAAAATATTAGCTGAATATCACTACAGAGAATTATTAAAATTTACACGATAACGTCGAAAATATAGTTTACGAATGGGAATGTTGTCTGTCTGTCTTTCAAATAAAATAAAAAAGAGTGTTTTATTATTATTATAATTTATATACCGACGCAAGAAGTTAATACTTCTTTTTATTCCTCTTGCTAAGAAGTGACTGCAACTATAATATCGAAATCATAAAAACCAAACGTAAAATTTTACTCACATCATTACCTATAATCTCTATACATAAAAATGTTTTGTTGGTTTGTGTACGCTTCAAAAACTCAAAAAGTACTGCACCGATCGAGCTGAAATTTTACAATGATATATAATCCGCATCAAGGATTGTTTATATCTAATTTTTGCATTACAATGTGCCACAGCGAAGCGTGGCAGGGTACAGCTAGTATAATATAAAAGCGCCAAAAAAAATGTACTGGTTGCGCCTAACGGTGTACGAGTATGTATCACACGATTTACGTATTACCTAGTCTGGATTTCACCATCGGAAAAAATCAGGCAACGCATTCCACAGTCCAGATTTTTATATTACGAGTTACCGAGTCAAACCTCTGAGTTAAACCGGTGGCTCAGTCGAATATATTAGCCTGTGAAGCCGTGGATCATGGGTTCGATCCACGCTCAGTGCAAATATTTGTGTGATAAATTATACAAATACATATTTGAAAATCAAGGTCAAAGGTACAATGCAGGTACAATACGCTTTATTTTAAACCTGCCCTTACTTTTTGCCCATCAAAAAAATTTCTCAAGAACAGGCGGAGGATATTAATTTCTTTTAAGCTATAACCCGTTTGTAAAAGAAAATTTGTAATTTCGTTGAAAATTTCGCTTTTTTACATTCTATCGTTATTACGGCCTAAAGAGGAAGACGGAAAGTTAGTTGAATATTTATAACCGCTAAGTACTCCGGATGGATTATTTTGACGTTTTTGTCCTTTCCTCTTATTTCTTTAAAACGGCTACAATTTGACTTAATTTGTGTAATTTAAGGCGTTTTAATGTGCCGTCTGAGCTCCTTGATGTTGTTTTAAAAGTGTTTTAATTTGGTTTGTTTAAGTAAAATACGTTGTTATGTAATACTAGCATAGATCTGCCGTTTTGCCCGCGTAGTTCTTGTTATCGTTATTTTTTCGGGATGAAAGATAACCTACTGCCATTCTATACTATATAATCTATACACATAAATTGTATCCCAATTCGTTCAGGCATAACGTATTGAAATGAAAAACACACATTCAAACATCTAAACTTTCGTTATCACCTATCATAATGGCCGGTTTACATTCTTCCAGTTAAGTGATTCAGCGAGAATCCAGTGCTATTAACGTCTACATTATTCCAGTTATTTAGAAGCATTTGAAGTGTGAACACTACAGTGACGATGATTTCAAGAATATATCAGTTTTGTAAATGTTTCAAACGTGATCTTATCCGCAAAAGCAACCAATACGTGTTTACTGTGTCAGCACTGGATTGGCCGTCTACATTATTCCAGTTGCACTGTATTGGTCACACTGGATTCAAAAGTAGACTGCCAATCTAGTTACTGGACTGGAATGCTGACTGCATTCATTGCTTTCCAGTGCCATTTAACATTTTTCCAGTAACCAATCCAGCGCTGGATTCGACCGCTGGACTGGAATAATGTAAACCGGGCATGACAATCTATAATTTACAATATTATCAGGCTTAAGTTTTGTATTTTAAATAACTGTTGTTATTAAAGATACAATAACTAAGATAAGATAAGATAATTTTTTATTCAGTTTTCAAGTTAGACAATTACAATTTAACAAATAGGAAGTGGAACCCAAACTCGGCCAGGCCGGTATCTTGGAATTCCTCTGTTAGGTTTACACAAATTCCGCGTGTTGGATGGTGTTATACATAAAACTACAATTTAATAAATTTACAATTTTACAATTACGTAGTATCTGTGTTGAAGAAAAAAATAAAAAATAAAATTGCAAGCTAATTATTGAAGCTCAGGTGTTCGTGTCTGTGTATTGGTGGGTGCGTGTGTGTGTGTGTGTGTTTGTGTGTTTATGTATGTGTGTGACTGTGTGTGTGTGTGTGGAAATGGGGCAAATTTCTGAGTAAATAAATATACATATGATATGTGTGATTGTGTGCAGGAGGAGGGGTATGGAAGTGACAGAGCGTGAGCACATGTTGATTTAATTTCAAACACAAACATATAATTCATTTTACTGTCCCAACAAAGTCTCGTAGGACAAAGTGTTTTGTTTCGCTCGCTGATGCTAAGCGACGATGCGGTCTACGATGGAATGCACTCGAATTACATCTGTACACGGCAGTAAATGTATGTGCTACGACCATGTCTCTAACAAATAAACGATTTGATTTGAATGCACTCGCTGATTCACTCGTAGTTACAAGAATAAAGCATTTCGGAAATAGAACTTCGGAGAGTGTGCAACTGATCAGCATGATCTAATACCACCTGTCCCTTTCTTATATCGGACTTCTCGTTCCACAAAAGGGCGACATCGTTTCATGGTTGATGTTCCAAAAACGCGAACGAAGAGATTTGACTCCAAGTTTGTGATAAGAACGTCTAGGTTGTGGAATGCGTTGCCTGAGTGGGTTTTCCCCGATGGTTACAATCTTGGTGTCTTCAAATCGAGAGTGAATCGGTTTCTTCTAAGTAAACACGTCCCATCATAGATTGCATCATCGCTTAACATCAGGCGAGATGGTGGTCAAGTGCGAACCTATTATATTTAAAAAAAAAGCATTTATATTCTAAATGTGTATAATCACGTAGATATACCGTATATATAGCAGTCGTTCCAGGTCACGGCGCCTGGCTAGCTTCGTTGGCAAAAATAGAACGCTTGTTAGAGAATCCCAATTTGTGCTGAGATTTTTAATTGGACAAATTCGAGTTTGTTAGAAAGCTCGGGTCAGACAAAAAGAGAAACACGACCAGGGTTTAGATGTTTTTAAAATACAACGCTGTTGTCGTCGATACCGATAGTTTCATAACTACTGGTTTATCGGTAACAGGGTTGTTGCGAATATTCGCATCCGCATCCGCAAATGCGGAACATTCGCATTAATTCAGACATCTGCATCCGCATTCACATCCGCATCAATCAATGCGGAGTTTTTACGGATGCAGATTCTTCAGTGTATGTGTACAAGTGTACATAACAAGTGTATCAACATGTAAAGAAAGTGGGCGGAGCCAGAGTGGCACGTGCTTCTCGTTTGTTTTGGTAATTACTAACTTCATTCAGTAACTGTCGAATAGAAAGGCGCACATTGGTAACAAGATCCTACAGGTTGGTTTGTTGTGTTTTTTCTCATTGTCAATAAATTATAGTTACAGTGAGTGTTTACTGTGTACTTCATAGTTTTTTGTGTGTTTAATGAATATTTAGATATAAATATTAGGTGAAATGTCGCCACCAATAAAAAGCAATATCTGGACTTATTTTACACTTAAAATTTAAATAATTCTCCTTTTATATAATATATATAATAACTCCTTTTAAAATCCCAAAATCCGCATCTGCATCGCATCCGCATCCGCTTCGAATCCGCATCCGCGGATGTGAACTTCTAATAATCCGCATCCGCATCTGCATCCGCGGATGTCTACATTTTTGCATCCGTAACAACCCTGATCGGTAACTAAGTTGAATCTGAACTCGATTGGCATAGGACAGACGCAGATGACTGAGTAAAGGAGCATACTTATGCATTAAGCATACAAGGAGCCCACTAAATGACTTGACTGCCCTAGTGGCTTAGTTGGTAGTAGCTCTGCCTGCGAAGCCGAGGGTCGTGGGTTCGATCCCCACCCAGTGCAAATATTTGTGCGATGAATTCAAATGTTTCCACTGTGTCTGGGTGTTTCTATGTATAATAAGTATGTTTTTAAAAAACTATATATATCAGCTATCTGGCTACCATCACACAAGCTTTGCTTAGTTTGGGGTCAGATGGTGTTGTGTGTGAATTGTCCACCAATATTTATTTATTTAAATTTTCCAGAACTGTAGGGCTTTCTCTCGAAAATAGAGAATCAAAAACGTAATCTACCAAACTGAACCAGTGTCGGTTGGCGGATGCATGACCTGAAATATTGGAGCATGCCTGTTTCCTCAGGATGCTCACCTTCACTATTAAATCCTGTGGTGATGACAAACTTGTATCTACACTTACTTGCTTGCTTTACTTGATAATTAAACAAATAATTGTTTTTTTTGTTTGTGTTATCTGTTACAGGAATGCGAGCTGATTACCATCAGGCGAATATTTTGCTCGTCTCGCCTCTATATTAAATTTTTTTACATGTATATATTTTTTTACGGAACCCTAAAATGATGTTGGTAGGTGTGTAGGTAGTAATCGAATAATATTCGTCACCGTCATTCGTTACTCATATTTTACTTTTTTCATTCACATTTGAATTTTATTTCCTGTCGACTTTAGTTATTTTAGTAAAAATATTTCCATTTGGTTTTCGTTTCGGGTACGAATGTGTGATTTGATTTTGTTATTTTTATATGCGGAAATAAAATGCAGTAACCCAAAACACGAATACTAGCGTTTTTGTTGATGACTAGTGAACGCTAGAAAATGTATGGAAAATAACTTTAACATTAGCTGGATGTTAAATGTGCCGAAAGATTCGTGTTTCATACTTCATTGTGACAAATTTATTTGGAGGTCAACAAAAGACCCATAAGATTTCGAGTAAACACACACACACACATAGTACACACACAGGTAGGTATAGGTACACCTTTATACTCAAATATACACACGCTCATGTGCATACATTTCAACACCGTGCGCGTACACAGGACTGTGTCTGTGTACGTGCATTTAGATGAGAGTGTCTGATTGTGCATGTTCGTCTATAGGTTAAGTCAAAGTCAAAGTACTTTATTCATAAATGTACAATTTACACGTCAATTAATAAAAAATAAAAACAAAAGAAAGAGCATACAAATTGTATATCAAAGTTTGAAATTACTACTTTACTGTATTACAATAATAATTGTACAGAAAACTGTCAAGCATTATACGAGTATAATGTCTTTATTACAATTGTACTGACCCATGTCAAATTTATTTCTTTACATGGTTCACATGGGAAGATGAAGCAAGTTCCAACGTGGCCCATTCTCCGGCCACGAACTCGCCGCGGCTCCAAACACAACTTATTAAATTAAACAGTGGTTCTCAAGCTCAGGGCTCTTATCTCGCCGGGCGGCCATTAAAACTTGGTCTGCCGCCACTACTGACACAACGCTAATTGGCCGCCGACCACTTCGCGATAAATTAAAAATATCACCAACTTTGAAGATTAGTTTTGTTGTGTTCGTTCCTGAATTGACAGTGGATGAATTACTAGCAAGTAAACGTTCTGTCGTATAAACTAACAGTAGCGCCCGTGGTTTTACCTCCGTGATTCTCGTAATTTTCCCGCGATAAAAGTAGCCTATCTGCTATGTCAGACTATAAATTATCTGTGTTTCAAGTTACAACCCGATCCGTTCAGCCGTTCCAATGTAATTGATAAACAAACATTCAAACTTTTGCATTTATAATTTAAAAATCAATGGAGTCTGAAGTCTGGAGAATGACTAGATATTTTAGGTACTTAAATGACTTAACGTCAATAAATGAAGGTAAAAGTGAATTACTCAAAGAAATGATCTCATACGATAATGCCGTATTCTAGACATTTCTTTTCAAAATATGAATAAACGCTTACGCCAAACAGATTTAGGCATTAGTAATCATTTAAAGCAAGAGGTCCTCATAATTATACATATATATGGCAGTAATACTACTCCTGTCCGGAAGTGACAAGAGTGAAGTCTATATACAGTAGGTACGGTAAGAGTGAAGTCTATATAAGATAAGAGAAGAAAACTCTTTATTAAAAGCCACATACAATAAAAACACAAAAATTTACAACAGGAACTTAAGAAAATCTTATGCTAGACATTTTAACTGGCGGCCTTATCGCTTAAAGCGATATCTTCCAGGCAACCATGCACGGATGCATATATATACAGACTGTAGGGTATAGACTGTTATGTCATGAGGTACTTTTAGTTGAGTGAAATCTACAACCTGAGTTTACAAGGCGAGAGTGAATAAGTTCCGGGCTAGGAATATGCGCTCCATCTTCGATTGCTTTCCAACAGGCGAGATGATGGCCAAACGTAGACCCCCCTGGCATGCGTATCTGGCGTGCCCTCCCGAGAGACCTCCTGGCCGAACCGGCAAATGACGTAACCGACCAAAAAGGTCCTCAAGAACAAAAAGGTGACACCACTACGAAGTCCTGACGCGGCTACCACAAATGGGACAGGAGGCCGAACATCTGGCCCTAAATACCGCTGGGTCCGTGAACCCAGGATCCCCCGGTAGACAAGTTTGCCTCGATCCTCTACCTACCCCAATAGGGTTAAAGAAAGGACTCAGTAATATAAACAACACTACGGGCGTAGCATCTGCAGGCTACGAAAGCATGCTACGAATCCTTTGCGATGCCGTATCATAAGCCCTTCGGACGTCGCGTCGGTCGGTTCCTCTCACTTGCATATCAAGCAAAAATAGAAGAAGGTATTTAGTGTTAAGACTTCTTTTAGAGTCAGGCTGGATAAGTACCACAACTTTGGCAGATATTCAATTCCCAAGCAGTAATGGGCTAACATCACTTTTTCCGGTTTGAAGGACAATGTTTCCAGAGAAATAAAAGGTCATAATATCTGATATGGTTGACGAGCGCAGTGCAGTGCTAGGTAATGATTTGGAATCTTCATGTTCCAATATCTTCGTGACACGGTGCTGGCATAGGCAGGCGTGTTGCTTACCATCAGGTACATGTCCTTTCGTTTCGGGATTCTACTCAATAAAAAAGTATGTACCGTGAGGGTAGATGGAGATCTTCTCATTTTTTTATGAGATGACCCACAATTTCTTCAGTCGTCTCGGTACCACGGCGGTTGTAACGCTGCTGAAACGCCGAGGTAGTTAAAAAATGGTTTCGATCGTGATAAAATCTCGTGTAATATTTACATTATGTGTTCAAATCGCGAAAATTATTGTGTTACTTACATACTATCCAGATTGTACCGTGCTCACAAAACATATACGATAAAAACATTTTTACCGGACTCCGGACGCGGCCGAAATTCGCCGTATTTTCCTCATTTCCCGGGAAAGTTGAGCATCAAGCTGGCAACACCTATTCAGGAGCTCTCGAGCTCCAGCGAATAATGAGGGAACTTCGCAGTAACAATGTAAACGACTGTGTTTGGAGGTTTTCGAGTGAAAACAAAACAACCTGACTGGACGCTTTAAATCTAGCTCGTTTTATACTTGCCTACGGTTTTTAGGACTATTTTCATTAAAAATTCTAAAGCTGTGAATGTAAAGTATAATCATGCAATTTCACAATAATTAATTTTCTCCGAAGTAACATAAATTTGAGGTTAAATTTAGGTAATTTAAAATGAACTTCAGACACTATCAAATTTTTTAAAGAACCTATGACTAAGTCATCTAGATAAATGAAAGTAAATTTTAGTTTATTGTTAATATTTCAAAACCTGCAAAAAAAATATTATAATGGACCACCTCTGAACAACTCTACTAAACAAAAATAGAACCATCAAAAGTAATTCACAATTAGAAGAGCTATCGCGTAACACACATACAAAAATGTCAAAAGGTCAAATATTTCACTTAATTTTGAACTTTCGAAACATAATATTTCAATATGGCAATGTCTCAGTCTATTAATCTGTCTCACTTGATCACGGATTTTGAATCTATTCTTGTTACTATTTAATAGATTGACAAATGTGCTGTTTTTACACATTAACATGCTGATGTATATGTATGTAAATTTAAAACTGAAACAAAACATATATTATTAAACTAGTTGTCACAAATCACAAATCACAATGTGCCACGCTACGCTGTGGCACATTGTGATTTGTGATGCAAAAATTAGATAAAAACAATCCTTGATGCGGATTATATATCACTCTAAAATTTCAGCTCGGTCGGTGCTGAACTTTTTGAGTTTTTGAAGCGTACACAAACCAACATAACATTTTTATAAATAGAGATTTACTGAAAAAAAATCTAGAAAGTTATAAAACAGTCCATTTATCCCACGCACCGTTTTGAATCTTCCAAACATGATCTTTCAAAGTATTCAGTCTATCAATCTTAGTCTAGGTAAGCTCCGTACCAATATTCTGGAGGGATTGATCAAATACGGTACTCTCTTTATGAACCGACACGGTTTTCCGAATGTCGGATCAGAAAGCTACAAGCATAATATGATATAAGTAATAATTTTAACAAAAAAGAACCGACTTTCAACGGAAAACTCATAAAGTAAAAAAGTTTTCCTCGATTTCTCTAGGATGTCATCATCAGATCCTGGTTTCCTTATCATGGTTACCACCCTTGAAATATCTTCTTTACAACAAAAACAAGAATCATCAAAATCTGTTCATAAACGACGAAGTTATCCGCGAACACACATAAAAAAAAAAAAAACAAAAAAAAACATACATACGGTCGAATTAAGAAACCTCCTTTTTTGAAGTCGGTTAAAAAAGGCGAGCAACATTTATTGTGAAACTATCAAAGTTAGTTACAAAATTTAATTTATACTCCTATCGTACCATAAAACTCAAATAATATTTTTATATAATCATGGCTATAATGAGAACTAGAGGTAGAATTGCGTTGAAAATTTTACCTACTCCCGGGATGTTTAGATAATTCTTAACTATTTCCCTTTTCTTTTCCTAATCCTTCTAATTGACGTAATCACGTCGTAACGTTCATGAAAAATTACAGGTCATAAAGATGTAACATCTTGGATCTCTGGGTTTCGAGTGCAGTGCAGTGCTAGGTAATGATCTGGACTCTTCGTGTTCCAATAGCTGCGTGTGACTGTGCTGTTATGTGGCATGCATGTTGCTTATCATCAGGCTTTTGTCCTGCTCGTCTCGTCGATCTTTATAAAAAAAAAACGTATGAACGGATCGCGCTGACATTTGGATATATACACTTAGATTATAGCCTAGAAGAGCACATAGGCTACCGGTTTTTATCCCGACAAAATAACGGGAATGAAAACTACGCTGGTAACACCGCGGTGCGCTGAACGCTGATATTTTTTTTTTTTTTAATAAAGAGTGACTTTCCGAACAGGACATGTGCCTGATGGTAAGCAACATGCCTGACACATAACAGCACAGTTATACGCAGCTATTGGAACATGAAGAGTCCAAATCATTACCTAGCACTGCACCTACCAGCAGCTATATATCAGCGTTCAGCGCACTAACAAAAGTACCCAAATGACAAAGGCCACGGACGGACCCCGGAGAATATGGAGTGGCAATAAAAAAAATGTCTGTAATATCAATAGATCATGATTCTTTACAAAGCATATCTGTGAATATTGAAATGATAAAATTGATGATTAATAATACTTTTCGTAATGTTTTTGGTATCAGCATCAGCCTTAGCTTTACTAGTATATAATTAATATTTCGTTGTCGGATTATTCGTCGCGTTATGTCGGATTACCGGGTGTACTATACTTAAAATATTTTCCCAGGCTTCCAGTCCGCCCTAGCTCAATATTTCCCGGGGCGGAATCAATCTCCCGAAGATCTATTTATCTCTACATATTTACGACACGTGGAATAAATTGCAGCAATTTTTTGCGTACGTGAAGGGCATTGAAGGGTGTTCCATCGTAGGGATCACGTCATTACTTGCTGGATGAATAGCTCGCTTTTGTAGCAAAGTATATTGGAAATGAATAGTTGTTGGTTTTATTTAAAATTCTGCGCACAATAGTGTCTGAGCTATTATTTTATATTGTTTACTAGATGTCCGCCCCGGCTTCGCCCGTGGAACATATATAGCACTCATCGAGATCCCGCACATATCCAACGGTGAAAAAAAATTTAGAAATCGGTTCAGTAATTCCTGAGAAAATCGCTTTCAAACAAAACACCTCTTCAGCTACCTGCTACGCCACCTGTCGGAAATTGGTTGTACCAACTCAAAGATTAGCAAAGGTTTTATATTCAAGAGGTGTGTAATCTGTGATATTCAATGACGCAATCTTTGACACATGCTGTCATGTGTCATGTCAAAGCACGAAACATAAGAAAACTCTCAAAAATATTTTTCCCCGATTTTGTTACATTCTTGATTCATGCTCCGCTTTTGTTAATAGTAGCATTATTTTCTATAGCTTATAGCCTTCCTCGATAAATGGACTATCCAATAGAAAAAAAATCTGGTTGCCTGTAAAGTCGGTTTTACGGGCGAAGATTTTACGTGACAACGTCTTTTTCTCGGTAGAATATTTATTGATATGAATATAATTAAATTGCACAATAGGAACAAGGAATTGAATGAAAATAAGAATTGCACAAATTTTAACTATAGAAATATATTTTGTTTACTAAAACATTGTACATGTAAACTTAAACTTAACTAATTCCTATTTGAGTGATTTTGTTGAGGATAGGACGATGATAGGAGAAATATGAAATGAAAGGAAGTGTTTCTGCTGTAATGTGTCTTGCGAAAGTCAAGTCGATAGTTGTTCCTTTTAACGTAGTTGACTTAGAAACGTTTGATACGCAATCAAGATTATACGTATTTTTCATGAAATTAAGAAATTAATCAATCAATCATAGTTTACGATAATGAAATATCAGTGTACAATTATTTACCTTTATTGTTGTAGTTGTTGTAAATGACGAATCTAAGCACTCCACATTTTCACTACAGACACAGCTGACGATACTTTAACCACACGTGTGAACTTGTATTATGACGCTTTCTTGTTTTTCCAACGCCAAGAACGTTCGAGAAAGACAAAGACAGAGACACAAGCATGCGCCGATTCAATGCGCCTAATTCTCTAGTGCTGCGCGCGCGGCAGACCGATCATAGTTGAGTGGGAGAGAGACGCAAGGCATTCGGCGGGCCTCTCTCTCGTTCGGTGACTCATCGTAACGTTACCGAGCGTTACACTTTTTCATAAGTGACTCCCAGCCGCAACCTAATTTAAGACGTTGTCACGTCAATAATCTTTCAATTCGGACCAGCACTTCCCGAGGTCCTAGCGTTCAAACAAACAAACAAACTCTTCAGCTTTATAATATTATATTGTTTATTTGTATTATTTAATCAAAGAACAATAGACACGTGAATCCCTTGTTTTTTAACGATATGAGTGATTTAACATTATGAACGTAATGTTATATTATCATTAAGTTTTAATAATCTTACTAATATCACAAACGCAAAGGATGTTTGAACGTTTATTGCTCAGTCACGTCGGAACGACTGCACGGATCGCTTTGAAACTTGAAACAGGTTTTACTCTGAAATTATACTTGCTAAAAGTAGCATATATGTACGTATATCACGAAAATCAAAGGAACACGACGTGGATGAAACCCCGGGACGTGGCGACAAGCCAAAATATATCCCATATTACTGAACGAAGCTAAATCTAATCACTTCATAAATAACAACTAAACTGTTTTGAAGTCAATACATTGAATGAACCGTGGAATTTTGATGCTACGGGCATGGTTGCGGTCTGTGGACTGAATGTTATATTGTGCTACAAGAACAAAAATAAAAAATTTTGATTAACCCCCGACTACCTCGGATTTGTTATCTGTACAACATTCTACTAGTCAAGCCCTTTCGTTTGATACCCATATTGAGGTAATAGTGAAAAAAAAAAAATATAATTCGCCATTTTGTGGTGGCGGCCATCTTGGATTTGAAATTTGTTATAGTGTATAGTATTTTACTAATCAAGCCCTTTCATTTGATACCCATATTGAGGTAGGTTGTGAAGAAATATTTTGTCCGCCATTTTGTGGAGGCGGCCATCTTGAATTAATATCAACCAAACATAGTTAAGAACACCCGCACGGATATTAACCTTCAAATAAAAAAAACGCATTGAAATCGGCCCATCCGTTTGAGCTCTACGGTGTCACAGACAGACACACACACAGACAGACAGATAGACAGACAGACAGACATCGACCTCAAACTTATAACACCCCTTTTTTTGGTCGGGGCTTAAAAACCGTAATGAACAAATCTTAAAATGACATTTTCCCATAATGACTGAATTTCGAAGGCATTGATTGATACTATAGTCACAGATTTCTAAAACAAAAGGCTATAGTTTTGAAAATAAATCTTTTTTGCGTTCTTTTTGGATGAACAATCATAGAACTTTTCGTTATCGTCACCTAACGCTTTCCGAAATTATTTTTATCTTCTATTATTCGTCGCCAGCGCTAATATCAGGCCAGATGGCGGTCAAGTGTAAATCTATATCAAGTAGAATCTTGTTCTAGCAAAGCTAAGTAGTTATCAAATTATAAGTTATCAGTTCTATCGTCAGTCCACCTGACTTTAATTTGTTAATTGCTATATTTATTTTGTTTTTTTTTGTTTTGTTGCTACTGACTGGTCTCGTGGCTTAGTGGGTAGTAACTCTGCCTGCGAAGCCGACGGTCGTAGGTTCGATTCCTACCCAGTGCAAATATTTGTATTGTGTCTGGGTGTTTTCTATGTATAATAAGTATGTATTTAAAAACTATTTAAGTAATTACATCAGCCATCTGGCCGCCATAGTATAAGCTTTGCTTAGTTTGGGGTCAGATGGTGTTATGTGTCAATTGTCCGCCAATATTTATTTTATAAAATAAATAAATTTAAATAAAATAATAGAATTATTTTTTACTGACAACGCGGTGTTGGTTTGGACCGCAGCAAAATTGCTAGGTACAAGACAGTCGCGTGATTGCCAGACAGGAAATAAGGCAGAGGGTCTGGGAGGGAGACACTCGTCACTCTTGTGTCTCATTACCTCCGCGATCGTAATGTCTCGTCTGACAGACGATATATTCTATTTTTGAATTACTTTATTAAATATCTTTTTTTAAGTGAAATCTTTTTTAGGTTTGAACACCAATTGGTAGGAAAAAAAATCACATCATCGGCATGGTTGTGTTCGTAGCGTTGTAGCATCGGCGGAGTCGAGAAGAGAGAAGCTCCGCTGTCGCTCCGACACTACGCTGCTAAGCCGCTGCCACTGGCGCTCGACATCAGCATGTTGATGACGCAAACCCATACATTTTCCCGTACAAAAAAAGTTCTCAACACAGTTAAATAAATTTTCAGTTTAAGAAAGATATGTTTCGTTTAAAATATAGATACCCACAAAAACGGCTCACCTGTATTTTTCGTCACTTCGATATTTTCGACAAATTCGGTTTCGGATTATTTTTGAAAACCGTTAAGGTTTTCAATATCTTCATTTGTTTATTGCTTAATGATAACTTTCAACGTAGGTACTTAGGTACTTACTAACATACAATTTGCTTTAAAATTAACGATTTCTGCAAACTAGGAGAAATACAGCGTGGGCGGTTAATTGTGCCTGTAAATTTATTTGAGCGACCTTTTCATACTTCTAAATCTTTTTTAATGCAGTGTTTTAGACGCAATTGATAATATGATGAAACTACGTCCTACGTCGTATTGGCTAAGAATGCCACCCTTGCATCGCGTGATCAGACCTGATTAGTATGTATAGACGCTCTCCAGATTTCCATAACAATATGAGCGCAATGTGGGAAATTGTGTGAGCTTATCACGTCCTCTACGCAGACAACGGCACTCTTGGAAATTACACGATGTTTTAACAGAAAGAGGGGAAAAGGAGGAAACTGCAACGTTTTTAATTTAAGTTGAGTTGTAATGAGCTGAGGCGGCCTAGCGTAGTTGGTTACACGTAGCCATAAGATTTTCCCGTACCAAACAGTTATCCTCGCAGCCATAGAATATTTACATCAATAAGAACAGAAGAACAATGATGATAATGATGATGAAAAAAGAAATGTATTTCGCCATTTTGTGGTAACGGCCATCTTGGATTTGAAATTTGTCCGCCATTTTGTAGAGGCGGCCACCTTGAATCAATATTAACCAAACATAGCTAAGAACATCCGCACGGATATTAACCTTCAAATAAAAAAACCGCATCGAAATTGGCCCATCCGTTTGAGCTCTACGGTGCCACAGACAGACACACACAAACAGACACACAGTCAGACAGACAGACATCGACGTCAAACTTATAACACCCCTTTTTTTGGTTGGGGGTTAAAAACCGCTGCAAACTAAACAGTACTTCTTGCAACAAAATTGTTTCGTAAGTAAAAACCAGTAAGAGATACGGAACGTATTCAGTGAGAACAAAAACTGCGGACAAACAGTAAATAAACGAGAGTTAAACCTCAGGATTCCCCCTGTATCTGGCCGGCGCTAATTCTCTACCAGCTATAAACAAGCTGCGAGGAAGACGCGAGCGATTATCACCTCTAAAGCGGTGCAGCAAGGAACTGGCTTGATAAATTTTGGATTGCAGGAATTCGCTGCAGTCAGGACATAAACACGTAGAGTTGAGTTAGAAAGTTGTCGAGGAAAGCAATAAGCGTCTTTTAAATAATATTTTATTTAATTTACTTCTGTTACTATAAAGAATTTATTCGAACATGCTATTCTCAGGAAATGACTAATAAAATTGTTTTTGACATTATTTAGTCGACAAACCAATTGGGATAACGAATGGGTCCGTTTTTTACCGTTTTATATTTACACTAGATGACCGCCCCGCCTTCGCCCGTGGTATATTATATAACACTCATCGGGATCCCGTACATATCCAACGGTGAAAGAATGACTGAAATCGGTTCACTCATTCCTGAGAATATCGATTTCAAACAAAAAACCTCTTCAGCAACCTGCTACGCCACCTGTCGGAAATTGGTCGTACCAACTCAGATTTAGATTTGACCGCAATCTCGCCTGATGTTAAGCGACGTTGCGGTCTACAATGGAGCGTGCTTACCTAGAAAAAAATAAGACACCAAAATTGTAGCCAACGGAAAAAACCCCTGCCCAACAAATTCCACATCCTACATAGATGATAATATAACAAAGTTAGAGTCAAACCTCTTCGTTTGAGGATGTCGAACATCAACTATGAAACGATGTTGCTTTTTAGAGCAACGAGCAGTCCGATAAAAAAGGGCAAGGTGGTATTAGATCGTGCAGATCAGTTGCACGCTCTCTGAAGCTAGCAATTTTGCGGCGCTGTTCAAGACCTTGAAGCTTGAAGTCTAAGAGCGTCTTCATCAAGTCTCTGGGGGCTTAACGTGTTTCAGCTGACTTCGTGGCCCCACTCGAGGCGCGGTAAGCGACGGCGACAGCACCGACCTCTCACAGATTTACCGTCCTGCTGACTGCAAGTGAATTCGCGGAGCGTGCCCAAATATTGTTGGCATTGCGGAAATCCCCTCCTTAGAAAAACACAAAAAGAAAAAACCAAAGAGTTGTTTACATATACTACGAATAGAGTTGGCACAGACGCTTTACACCGAGAGCACGGGTAGCATCTTTCTTGCCTTGTCGCTCTTGTGGAAGTGTCATACTTTTGTCGCGTCACATCACTCTGTTGCCATAGAAAGTATGCATGTCATCTGCTTACGATTGACACAAACGAACCGTGCGGAAAATCTAACTCCTTATATAGTATATGTAAACTCTTTGGGAAAACATACTTAAGGCATGAAGAACTTAAGACCTTAAGTTTGATTTCATTGTTCTCATTTTGACTGGCCTCGTGGCTTAGTGGGTAGTAACTCTGCCTGCGAAGCCGAGGGTCGTGGGTTCGATTGCCACCCAGTGCAAATATTTGTGTGATGAATTCAAATGTTTGCACTGTGTCGGGGTATTTCTATTTATAATAAGTATGTATTTAAAACTATAAAAGTATTATATCAGCTATCTGGCCGCCAAAGTACAAGCTTTGCTTAGTTTGGGGTCAGATGGTGTTGTGTGTGTGAATTGTCCACCAATATTTATTTATTTATTTAAACGTGAACACTGCCTGACTAGGAGAATGTCGGTTTCCTTACGATGTTTTCCTTCTCCGTTTTCGTATCTATCCTAATAATATTGTAAAAGTCAATGTTAGTTCCTCAATCACGTCGTAAGGTTTAAACGGATTGGAGTGAAATTTTGAAACATAGATAGATAGATAAACTCTTTATTGTACTAAATTAAATACAAAACTTCAAATGAAAAAAAAACATTACTTAAAAGATTGTGAAACAATTGGCGGCCTAAAATAAATGTAAATACACAGATTATAGTTGGAAGAACACATAGGCTAAAACGAAATAGAAAGAACTAGAAAATAACGGGAAGTACGTGGGTAAATCCGCGGGGTGCTGTTAGCTATTTTTTTTGTATCCCTTCCAAGCGTAAGCCGAACGAAACTCCATGAACGTGACAAATGCTCTGAAACTCTGTCCGTGTATCCATTTAATTTCTAAATATTTTGTTTCAGGTACGTACTTAACCCGAGATCTCAACAAAGGTTTGTTTTGTGTAAACTTTTAATTAAACCTAAACAATACTGTTTGTTGCCCCCGAGCCACCATTATACTTTGCTTGATTAAAGATTTTTCATTTATTTCTGTTTGATGTCGCGCTGAGAACTTTAAAAGGGAATTATAAACTAGAGTTGTACGAAACATTGAGGGCCAATTTCAGCGATCAGTGCAAGAAAGCTTAAAGAAAATTGAGTTGGCTACAAATGTTTGCTTGGAAATGTTGTCGTTGAATGCTGCTACTGTAAAGGGTTTTATCTTTTAATGTTACGGCTGGGCTAGTCGGTTGAACGGCAACTGCCGATCCGGAGCCTCTAGTTTGAATCCCACTCGCATCACTGTTTTCTAGAAGACACGTGCGTAATGTTGTAAACTTAAAATTAACGTTCCAAAGACTTCTTTTTCGTTTTGATATTTTTTCTTTTGTTTTGTTTCCTTACTATTCTATGTATAGTTGTATAGCCATACCAAAGACTGGAACGAGGTAGTATGATTCCTCTGTCGTAATATCTGAATCGAAAAATAATGTCTAGGCTGTAAAACGCGTCGCCTGAATGGGTTTGTCCCGATGGATCATAGTGTCTTCAAATAGAGAGTGATTCGGTTCCTGCCATGTAAGCAGCCTCCATTGTGGAACGCTTAACATCAGATGGAATGGAGGTCAGATGCAAACCAATCATTGTTAAAAAATAGCAGTCATAGGAACAAAACTTAATTAACAGCATTTCCCATTGGCTGACGCATTTCTAGATGGCCAATAGCCATAGTCCCGAGTTTACCCGAAGATTTCGCATGCTAGAATTCAATTCCCACGAAAAATCTGTTTAGGCGCGACAAAAGAAGTTTTCGCTCCAACAATCTTCTCTGATAGTTGTACTGGTGAAACGGTTATAATAATACCGTACCAGGAAAATCCCTTAACGAAGCACATTTCAATATCTATTCAGGAATATCGTCCAGTTATAAATAATTAGTATCAATAATCGATAAAATTATTTCGAGCTTAATTAGATTTTCGATACATAAATGAACACTGCCCAATCGGCGTTTTAATCAGATGATAATACCTAATTAACTCAACAAAACAACTAAATTAGACTCTATTGTTTCAACGGAAAGGCTTTTATTAAGTTTAATTCATAATCCAATATAATTATTATAACCATTGTGGAAGTATGTTCTACCTCAGTTACTCTAATTTTGAATGGTTATCTAATTAGTGTAGCTTTTGTGGAATTATTTTCCACTCCGATTCCCGTAGTATTGACTGGGTTCAGGTGTTAATGACTTGGCTTACGTCTGTAGGTCGTGGTTTCGGTTACCACTTAGGACAAGTATTTTTGTGTTGACTATTATTGTTTTCTTTCTGCGAGTATATCAGAATGTTTTTCATATGTTGTTTCATAAGTATTCATATAATTACATTTATTGTCATGGCTTGTCCAGAAGTACAGTAAGTTCTATACTAGAACGTGTATCTAAAGCTGCACTAGTAGCCTCATATCAGATTTGGCTGGGCAGGGAGAGAAAAACGAGTAGTGAAGGTGAGTGTTGATGTACGCCAGAAAGGGGCCCCTTGAACCTACGCCCGTGTCACAAGTCTCGGGATCTACTCGGGATTTCTCTCTCTGCCACACGATGGACCCGCACGGTGAATCCATGGAATGCTAAGAAGATCGTCTCCTAATTGGTTTCCATACGATGTGCATTATTTGGTGTTAGATGATATGAAACAAATGTCAACCTGTATTGATGGAGATTTCTCAAACAATATTTTTGGATCTTTACTTGACGTATTTCGATGTTAGCGATTATGTCGCATGTAGCTTCTTTCCGTCTTGTAGGTTTTGCTGTATTTTTTACTTTTCTACTAAAATAGAGCCTATTAAAGTTAGTCGCACAGACAAACGCGTCAAATGTACCTATATATAATTCACTAGCACCTTAAATAGCAAAACAAGCTCTTCCCATAAGCCATCTACAGTTAGATATCGGGATAAAAATCAGACTTTGTTCTAATCTAGACTATACACTTTCTAAGTTTTTTTTATAATTTAGCAACTCCACAGACTCCGGGGTCCGTGACCTTTGTCATTTGTTTTCATTTTTACATTAATCTTGGATTAGGAGAAGAAAAGGAAATGGGGGGAGTAGGGAACATTTTCATTCTAATTCTAAGCCTATTTTATTTTCTAAACCGCCTCCTCCCGGCTCAGCGCCTCCACCACGACTGGAGTTCTGTGTTTGATGGCCATCTGAAAATTGAACTCTCGGATGGTCTTCGGTGTTGCAGCCAACGCTCGCCGTACGAACCGACCGATGGCGACGTCGGTGTCGTCAGCGTAGTACGTGAAGTCCCTTGTGTGCCGTGAGATCGCGACGACCGCATGGGGCACGCTCTTGTGCAGCGTCATATTTGCCTTAGTTTTGATTACGATTACCGACTCGTATGTCAGTCCCTGAGCTTCATGGATGGTAAGGATGCGTGACCCGATGCCTGACCCATAACCCTGGTTTGTCAAGGTGGTCGGGTGTTGGGTATTTGCGCTCCCTTATCCCATATAACTTTCTAAGTTTAAAACGTCAGACTGATCTCTTGACTTCCTACGACGTAATCGTGCAACCATCGAAACTACCCAACTTTCTCTTTTACAATGCTAGTAGGATTTAAAGTCTGACAGAGATTAAAAAGAAACATGAATTATTCCACAGTTTACAAAGATAAAACCCGATACGTTGATTACCTTTACTCAGTTTCATCGCGCGCAAAACACTGCAAATCAAAACGAAGCGGTGGAGCGGCCATTTTGTTTTCTATTTTTCATTCGGCGCGGCGAAGTGCATGAATATGCAATGAAACAGCATTCCGACAAAGATCAGCCCTTCTATCGACTATGGCTTTGCTATTGCTGTCTCTATAATGTAACGTGAAAAGAAAAGAGAGGACAATGTCACAGCTATGCCCATTTTAGTTAAGCGGCTACGGCTCTCGGCCGTATCCAGCATCCAGCCAGCTCTATCCCTGCGTTATCTGCATGTTGTGGAACGTGTTAAATTGTGGAATTAAGTTATTGTTTATAGTTATGACCCAATCTAACGCCCATTGTTAACAGTATTATCATTAACTAGTTATTACTGTTGTAACACCAAATTATACTAAATTTGTCCACAAACCGCCTACTATCTGTCCGCGTTTTTGTTTGCGGAAATTTTAGAAAACGATGATTACGAATCCTAGTAGTTTGTTGTCACTTTTGGCTTCAACCGACACCGACGAAACCGACACATTTCCATTAAATTTATGATATTATATAGAGTCTATAAGAGCATGAAATAAATGACTATGGTTGCGAGAAATTAAGCCCAACCATCCTGTGTGATAAATTAATGCTGGACAATCAAGGACAAGTTATCAACATGTTACTAACATCATAGATTAATTGATAAATAATTCAACACGTTAGTTGTGTGTTTTCAACAGCTAGGCGATTTTAAGATTTTACACATATTTCCTAGCGAATAGATACTTTCAACTATGTTCATTTGAGTAGACACAAAAAGAAAATCATGGTAATAGTTCTACGTAAAAAAACATAAGGCAATACGGCGGTCGAGCAAAAAGTAGCCCACTAGATGTTCCCACTGATGGGATCCCTTCTCGCACAAAGAACCCACTACGTTATCCCAGCGCGAGTTGGTAGATGACACACGACCTCCGAAGATTCCAAGAACATGCACTTGGGAAAACACTCAAAGTTGGATACAGGCTTCGAACCTACAACTTATGAATCGCACCATTTAGCCATTAGGTCACCACGGCGACCAAGTGCAAGCATAGAATCAGGAAAATAAACCACAACCGAATCTATTTTTAACCCCCGACCAAAGAAAGGGGTGTTATAAGTTTGACGTCGATGTCTGTCTGTCTGTCTGTCTGTGTGTGTGTATGTCTGTGGCACCGTAGAGCTCAAACGGATGGACCGATTTCAATGCGGTTTTTTTTATTCGAAGGTTGATATCCGTGCGGATGTTCTTAGCTATGTTTGGTTAATATCGATTCAAGATGGCCGCCTCCACAAAATGGCGGACAAAATATTTCTTCACAACTTATCTCAATATGGGTATCAAATGAAAGGGCTTGACTAGTAAAATACAATACATAATAACAAATTTCAAATCCAAGATGGCAGCCACCACAAAATGGCGAATTATATTATTTTTTTCAATACTACCACAATATGGGTATCAAATGAAAGGGCTTGACTAGTAGAATACTTTGCACTATGACAAATTTCAAATCCAAGATGGTCGCTACCACAAAATGGCGAAATACATTTATTTTTTCACAACTCCCTTAATATGGGTATCAAATGAAAGGGCTTGACTAGCAGAATGTTGTACAGATTACAAATCCGAGGTAGTCGGGGGTTAATCAAAATTTTTAATTTTGTTCTTGTTGACACTGATATTAAAGTACAAAAGTATTTTATTGCGTTTTTGTCGAAGACTTTCGAGAAAGCCATTCCGTGAACGGTTAAATTAAAAAACCAACAAGCCAGAAGTATTTGAATTACGTTTCGTAATGTAGGGTAAACAGGAAGCTGGGTAAGTTTTATTGGCTCAGAGCCGATCCGGGACGAAGTTGGCTACGAACTGGTCGCCGCCACTGTCGGGGCTGGATTTCGTTTGACTGACATTTTTTATTATCAGTATCTTCTAAGTAAGTAAGTTATTTCTAATAATAAAAAGATTTTGTCAAAAAGATAGAAAATACTACAGTTGAAAATGAAATTAAGACTCTCCACTAAGTTTCATGATTTATGTCAATACTAGCTGTAGAGCTGTACCCTGCCACGCTTCGTTGTGGCACATCGGGATGCAAAAATTAGATAACAAGAACAAAATTAAAAATTTTGATTAACCCCCGACTACCTTGGATTTGTTATCTGTACAACATTCTACTAGTCAAGCCCTTTCATTTGACACCCATATTAAGGGAGTTGTGAAAAAAGAAATGTAATTCGCCATTTTGTGGTAGCGGCCATCTTGATTTTGATTTGAAATTTGTCATAGTGCAAAGTATTCTACTAGTCAAGTCCTTTCGTTTGATACCCATATTAAGGTAGTAGTGAAAAAATTATATAATTCGCCATTTTGTGATGGCGGCCATCTTGGATTTGATATTTGTTATAGTGTATATTATTCTACTAGTCAAGCCCTTTCATTTGATACCCATATTGAGGTAGGTTGTGAAGAAATATTTTGTCCGCCATTTTGAATTCTTCTGAATCGATTTTAACCAAACATAGCTAAGAACACCCGCACGGATATTAACTTTCAAATAAAAAAAACCGCATCGAAATCGGGCTATCAGTTTGAGCTCTACGGTGCCACAGACAGACACACACACAGACAGACAGACAGACAGACATCGACGTCAAACTTATAACACCCCTAGTTTTGGTCGGGGGTTAAAAACAATCCTTGATGCGGATTATATATCATTGTAAAATTTCAGCTCGATCGGTGCAGAACTTTTTGAGTTTTTGAAGCGTTCACAAACCAACATAACGTTTTATATGTAGAGATGACGGTTCGAAAACTGACTTTAATTTAAGATTAAGCTCAGATATTTGACTAAATTTTAGAAGAAGCTATGACTATGTCGTCCAGATAAACGTAAGCAAATTGTGGTTCTTATTTAAAAAACCAACCGATTTCGATAAAATTTTATTGATATGGTACAACCTCTAAACTTTTATCTACCAAACAAAAGAACAACAGTTAAAATCGATTCACAATGGGCGGGGAGCTATCGCGACACATGCATACAAAAGAACAATACAACCGAATGAAGAACCTCATCCTTTTTTGGAATCGGTAAAAAATATGATGCCATGTTACAAGTATCATTTTACTTTATTCTAATTATCGGTTTGTTTTTTCCGTTGCTCCAACTTATTGTCACTCCCCGTCTTCTGATTTTATCCGACTGAAAGAAGGTATAATACCTCGTCTAATCCATTATTCCGCAACGCCGTACAAAAATCATGCGACAAGGAGAAATTATCGAGAGTTAGAACCCTCCTTCTTCAATTGCACTAAGTCGGACAGCTTTCAAGTGACGGCATAGTGCTGAATCTTATTACTGTATACCCGTCTATCATCCTACATAGGTCTCCTGGTGGCCCATACATTTTGTTCACGGGCCTGTAGTCTAAAACGGCTAGATGGATTTTGATAATTATGATACCGTTAGATTCGTTCCAATAACCAAAATGTATTTAGGAAGTATATTGTATTACATAATTATGTTTGTTCTTTATCTGTTGATTTTTCCAGGTTTTTTTAAATTAAAGTTATTGGCTGATTATTATTTTCGAAAACAAGGAAATAATATTTTGTTTGGCGATTCAGTGAATCTACTTATCTCCGAACAGATCTCTAATGTCCATCTGCAAAATAATCCCTACATTACTAAACCGATATCCGTGCTAAAATCCAATAATGATAAATTAATTGCTCGTACTAATCATTGTAACTTGTATCTACGAGTAATATTCGTCGGCTAAAATGTAATTATATCCTATTAATATGATAAAACTAGCAGCGGCCCGCGGTGCTACCTGTGTAGTTCCCTTTACTTTCCCGTGATAAAAAGAACTAAGAAAAAAAAGACTGAACGGACGCGACGGTTAGCATCCGGTCTGCGGTCCACCATTTGACTACCCCTGATCTAAGGTCTAAAATTCACCCCTAAACGTTTAGTTATGACGTAATTGGGCAAGAAACAACCAAACTATCACATCTTACTAATATGACAAATAATAAAGTTTGAATGTTTGTTGCTCAATCATGTCAGAACGGATGATCCGACGATGTTTCAACCAATGCATTCATCATAAATCAATGCATGTGCCTTCCCGAACTTCAGGCGCACGAAATTACGCAGCATTATGCAGAATTATTGGTAGCGGTATTCCGCGGTTTCTCCCGCGTATTCTTATTTTCGCGGGATAAAAAGTAGCCTATGTGTTATTCCAGACTATTATCTATCTATGTACTAAATTTCATCCAAATCGCTTCAGTGGTTTTTACGTGAAAGACTAATAAACATCCATCCATCCATACTTACAAATTTTCGTGTTTATAATTAATATTAGTGGAATATGACATTGCTCGAGCGAAGCCGGAACGGGCCGGTAGTAGTAAGTATATAATTTTCATGAGGAAAAATGTAGAGCTCCTTGGAGAATAACCTTTTTCTAAATTTAACGCAGATGAAGGCGCAAGAAACAACGGTGTGTTTATTTGGTAAACAGCTGAGCCGCGCCGAGGCGAACTGCCTTAAATACCTTTATTTAAAAAATATATAATCCTACTCATATTACGATTGCGTAAAAATATATACACATGACGTCTTATTGAAATTGGAATTGAAATGTATTTATTCAGTTTAAAAACATTACTTAAAACAATATAGCTAAGGTACTCACATAATATGTTCTGAAAATGTATCTTATCATGTGTACACTGGTACCCACACTAGGGCAACCTGTGACGTGGTACCAGGCATATCCATTAAAGAAATACAAAAATAAAACTATGAGAAATACAAATCTGACCATAGGTTTATGACAAGAGCAAGGAGGTGCATTTAATACAAATCACACAATTAGATCTATTACTTAAAGAAACTAATTAACACTATTAATAATAACTCCAAAAAATATAATTAAAAATAAAATATAGACAGACAGATTTTGTATCTGCACTAATGTTATATAAAGCTGAAGAGGTTTTTTGTCTGAAAGCGTTGATCTAAGGAGCTACTTGACGGATTAAAAAAAAATTTGCGCGGTTGAATGATTACGTTTGTACGTACGTAGTCCCTGAGTGTTTATAGGCTATACAAAGTGCTGCAAAAGGTGCAACAATATTTATGGTAGTTCATCTACATTAAGTTTTGAATCATGTATGTGAAAATTAGACAAGAAAACGCATTTTTTTTCCAAAAAAAATAATTTTTTGTTTGTTATTTTATTTGACATACCCCTAAATGGCCAGATCTCGGCACGGATTTTTGTACGACGTCGCGGCGCCGGCGCCAAGGACGTTTGTCAGCTGTACATGCATTAGGGTTGAAGCTGGTGATTTGGTGGGAATTGACGATAAGCTTTGACTAGAATTATCTCGTGATCTACCGTGCTGAGGGGAAAGAGACCTTGGGTGATGAAATCTAAATAAATGAGTGTTAGAATGGACTGTTAAATATTGTTGTGGGTAAATCCACCACGTTGTATATTATGTACCACGGGCGAAGGTGAGTAGACCGCTAGTAATTTTATAAGTTTGCCTCGAATCGAAAGTCGAAATGTTTGAACAAGACAGCTCCCAATCGATCAAACCATCGAACCAACCGACGCAAGATATTATATTTCAAGAGTAAAAACAAGAAAATCGTGGAAATTAAACGATCTCATTTCCAATATCAACACAGACAGGCATAAATTTAAATTTAAAGCAGAATTTACGTTTCAGTAAATTCATAAATGAAAACCCTCGATTTGTATCAACAGGGAGAACGAAAAGCCGACGGTCAGTCAACATGGCGCTCAACTTTCAATTAAACTGTCTACGACACAGTCTATTCTAAGCCGACACGGGACGGTTTAAAGCGAACGTAACATATTGAAGTGAACACTTATTTAGCCGTGTTGAGTACTTTTTGTAAGATAAATCTTATGAGCTCATGTTATTAAAGCCGAAATTACATCACGAAATTAGTGGCATGAAATTAATTTCGTGACATTAGTTTTAACAACAGTTTCACATGTAATTTAATATTTTCGTAATGCATGCATTAATTTCACGAATGCAAATGAGTTTCGTGCCCTGCGCGATTTTTAGGTGAAATTAGTGTCTTGCAACTAATTTCATAGTGTAGATGCGACGTGAAACTAGTGTCGCGAAAGCGCCTGTCCTGTGCGGACGTGTGTATTTTAATCATTGCGCGCGCTTCAAGCGTTGAAAATGGCAAGCCAAAGATGGAGTATAGATAAAAATATACAATTCATCAATTAATATCAGCGACAAGAGTGTCTCTAGGACCCGAAACACCCACAATATAAAAATAGGGATGCCCGAGAAAAATATAGCTTTGATGCTGATGGGGCCATGGTTACTGCGATACTGTGGATTTCACGACACTTTTTATTTTACGAAATTACTTTCGCATATATCGACACTACTTTCGTGAAACTGATTTCAACATGCATGACACTAATTTCGTAATGTAATTCCGCCTTAACATGCAAAAGGCCGGCGGCGGAAGCGTCGTAGTGGCGGCGGCTGAGCAGTGTAGCGAGACGTACGCGTAAAGGTAGCGTACGCGTACGGCAGCCGTAGGTTCGGTTCTCCGGTCGCGGTCGCAGCGCGAACTTGTACGAAAGGTTTGCGCTTCACTTATAGAAATGCTGTATATGCTGTATATATGTCGGCTGGGAGGGGGCTCCCAGCCGACAAATAAAACACACTCAAATGTTATGGGCTTTATATCATGCCCAATAAGATATAGATTAGCATTGGGAACATAAATTAGCAGGCGACTGTCAGCGAGCGGTCTGCTAATGTAATCTGTATCTAACAGTGTAATGACATAAAGCCCATATTTGAGTGTATTTTATTTGTCGGGTGGGAGCCGAGTCGTATCGCAGACCTGTTGACGATTTTTGGGTGGGTTTCTGCGAGTTTGCGTGATCGACATGCATCATAGAAGTATATCTGTAGCTACATTAGTGACTCCACTAACCCTACTCCTATCAGCGGTCCCTAATGAAAATCTTCGTCGCAGTCTGGAGGACTGCCGATCGAAGAAGTGAAAAATTGTAGTGTTAAGCAACACTAATGTTTCACTATACGTAACCTTAGCTGCAGAAATACTATTATATATACATATACTACGTATAGAGTTAGCACAAACGCTTTACATCGAAAGCACGGGTAGCATCTTTCTTGCCTTGTCGCTCTTGTGGAAGTGTCATACTTTTGCCACATCACTCTGTTGCCATAGAAAGTATGCACGTCATCTGCTGATTGACACAGAGGAACCGTGCGGAAAATCTTACTCTATAATAAATAAAATAAAAATAAATATTTGCTACAAAGATATCTTACAAAACATTGGTGCGTCGGTCCCGAACTAGGTTACCCTGTATCTCGGACCCGACATCTTTCAACGGTACACAAACAAAAACTCAAAAGAAACAAAAAATACAAAACAACAATACCCACCACCAACCTAATGACGCAGTATATGTGTTTACATATTTTTGGTTCCACCCATATAAAAGCGTCTACCCCGCACATCTCAGGTGTGTCGCTACGCCGTCGACCGACTTTAGCATGTTGGGGGCACTTTAAAAATTTCAATCAATTATCCTCGCATACAACACAGTTCGTTCACGCTACGGTCCCGTGTCGGTACATATCTCCCTATTGAAACGATTGCTGGCATTCGTATAAGCCGCGAAATATTCAATTTAATGAATCCCTCAAAAGTCTGAAAGGCTCCGATGGACACGAACAAACAGTTCTGTTATTAATGTTTTATATATTTTTTTTATTTGCTACGAGTTTTGTTTGTGATTGAAATGTCAGGGTTAACATATTTCAACTTCGCTAGTTTCGTTTTTCTACTTTTTTTTAATAGCCTAACATTTTTTTTATGACTACAAAGTAGAAATCTACATGTACGACGCGACGTCTTTGTTTATGTAATGTAGTGTGACTGGACGAGCAATACATCAGCCTGATGGTAAGCAACATGCTTGCCTGTAACAGCACAGTGCCACGCAGCTAATTGAGCATGAACCATGAGCAATTCCCACTGCTGGAACTCTGGGCCTTTTCTCACTTTGAGAGTCCCGCTCCGAATTGTTCTTGGAGTATAACGGTTGGTCATTTCCATTCAACGTGGGAACACGGCAAGTATCATGGGCCTCACCTTGATCACCTTCACACCGCAGTTCTGGGTGGAGTTCACTTACAGGGATTTTGTTTAAGATGTAAATTGACCTTGTATTTTGACTATTTACATTGACTTGTGGTCGCCAAGTGACGAAACTCTAGCACAAACAAATATCAGTCTATTTTCATTGTGACTATAAATTTTAACAATTAAGAAAAGGTAATTTACAATATTTATTGCGTCAAATGTAAAACATGCGTTTATGTGTGTGTTTCAAATACAAAATACGGGACCCTTATAGATTCGTCATGCCTGTCTGTCTGTCTGTCTGTTTGTCCGTATGTCACAGCCACTTTTCTACGAAACTATAAAAGCTATACTATTGAAACTTGCTAAGTAGATGTAATCTGTGAACCGCATTAGGATTTTGATACAAAAAATAGAAAAAAACTAAAATTTTTAGGGGTGTCCCGTCCCATACATAGAACTGAATCTCAAACATTTTTTTTGCGGGGTATCTATGAATAGGTAATCAAAAATGATATTGAGGATTCTAACATACTTTTTTTCTATACTGAATAGTTTGCGCGAGGGACTTCCAAAGTGGTAAAAAGTGTGTGTGTGTCCCCCCCCCCCCTCTAACTTCTAAAATAAGAGAATGTCAAAAATAAAAAAAGTGGTTGATGTACGTTACCATGTAGGTAAACTACCAACGAAAATTGGTTTGAATGATAGAACTTTTGTATTATGTTACTTGCTGCTACGGAAGCCGTCATGGGCGAGATCGACTTGCACTTGACCACTTATATTTTTTTGTTATTGATGAATGTAATTTTATACATAATTTTAAAAAAGAATTATTATTCTACACTCTTTCTCCGTATAAGCTATAAGTATCCGAAATTTTATACTCCTCCGTTTGCCATTTTTTTTACAAAAATATTTACGGTCGAATTGAAAAACCTCCTTTTTTGAAGTCGGATAAAAAAATAATACAAATAATTAATTAATATGAACAAACTTCGACAATCTATAATCAAATTCATATAAACACTGAATAGTCATAAAGTTTAGATTTAGGGTTGAAACTTGAACCGTAACTACAATATTGATACAACGGAAATAATTTTCGGATTATTGTTAAATCACGGTATTAATCGTTATTTTGAAACAATATTTGGATAATCGGGTGCAGATAATCTTTTTAGTATGATAAAATGACAATTTCGTATTGAATATGGACAAGTAAGTGTAACCAAGTACTATAGTCCAAGATACCAGGGCCGCCAGACGTCACGTATTTTCTGATGGATGAAATGTGGACGATTGAGTAGAGTTAATACGTACTAAGAGCACATGATTACCCGCTAACTTGCTTAGACGGCCAATTTTGAGATATGGGGTCCAGAATATACATTACTTACTTCACGTATTTTCTGAAAACTGATTTTCACGTATGTTGTAGGCAATATCTTTAAAAATAAGGCCCCAATACTCCCAGACACTTTCCGTCGGCCGTTTTGCTAATAATAATTGCAAAATAATAGAGTTTTAAAGCGCCTGTGAAGACGACGGGTACAGTATAGTGCTAGGTATTAATAAGACTCGCCATGTTCCAATAGCTGCGTGAAACTGATGTTATAGGCGGGCATGTTGCTTACCATCAGACACATGCCCTGATCATCCCTTCACTCTATTCTTTTTCTTAAATAAAGTGTGTCGAGCGTTCATAATAATAGTACTTACATTTAGTAATATAAAGTACTATTTATAAATCGTAGTAAAGTTACCAAAGTTGGGACGAGCCAATAAAGTAACTATACTTCATTGGACAAAACAAAACACATAAATCAAAATCACGGCGCGACCCATCACACTGACGCAGCGATTTTTCATCCTTCCTACTAATATTACAAGCGGGGGTAGAAATCATGTTAGAGCCCGTTATGTTACGTTAACTGCACGCCCGGTTTGAAGGGCAATGTTTCCAGTGAAATTAAAGGACATAGAGATAAATTAGCTTAGATCTCTGGGTGACCACTGCAATGCACCGCTAGGTAATGATTCGATTCTTCCATGTTCCAATAACTGTGTGTCACTGTGCTGCTATGGGCAGGCATATTGCTTACCATCAGGCACATGACCTGTTCGTAGCGTCACTTTACTATATGAATAAAGTTCGTGCCCTTGTCTGGCAGGCGCGGTCCCAGCCTCGAATTTTGGAGGGGGTCACCAGTACGCAGCCTCAGGTTTGGGGGGGGGGTCACAAGTAGAAATACAATAAATCGAGCAAAAAATACTTTACTAGTAGCCCCCAAGATTTTACCCCTGCGTAGTTCCCGTTCTAGTTGTTTTCCCGCGTTAAAAAATAGTCTAGATATTTTTAATTTTCTTAGATTTTTTGTTTAACGTATTTAACGTAGACGATTTTGGAGGGGGACATGTCCCCTGTAACCCCCCCTCGGACCCCCCTCGGACCGCGCATGTTGTCTGGTAGGTATCTCTCTGAGCGATAGAGCCACAAATTATAATATTTTTTTTTACCTCTCTCAACTAGTGGAGTGTAGCTTTGATCCTCTCCTTGCGAGAGAAGGCCCCGAATCCCAGTTATGGAACAACAACGCGCCAACACCTTGGAACTAAATGTTCTCGACATAATTTAGATAACGTTATTGCGATTTTCAACCTTCTTCCTTCTACTTACGTATCAACTAATTCCAATTCCTATCGCTACAACCAGCAACCTAAACCCGTGTCCTGTCGTAGGAACTGCCTCGTAACTCGGATGCACTGAGTAAAGCCTCGGTTCATTGGAAGCGTTTTTACGCTCATAAAACTTCATCCCATTAGGAGCAGGTAAGAATGCCTCGCTTGCAGCAGAAGCCGGCCGGAGCGAACGCTTTATGGAAATTGAGAAACTTTATTATGCAGATGATTCTTGTTATCAGTATCATTCGTATCTCAGGATTTATCACTCTAAATGTAGTGTTTTTTTTTCTCCCAAGGTTTTATTTATTATTCCGTTCTCGTTATTTTTTTCGAGATGAAACATAGCATATATTTATTCGAGACTTAAATGAAATCCACTTGTGTTCAAACTGATGTGTTCCGACGTGATTGAGCAACATACATCCAAAGATCTAGCATCCAAACTAAATGGCGCCCGATAAAAAACGATTTCTTCCTAGAAAAATATAGAGTTTTATTATATTATTAGTTTGGAAGTATTTCTATAGGTGGATGTATTTTCTTCGCACGCTGCGCAGTGAATCCCGAGTGGACATCCATTAAGCTAAGATTTCCCCGCTTTCCTCGCTTTTCCGCCAGCACCGAAAGTTCCAACTATCGCGGCACCTGACTGCTCCATCCCGGATCAATTAACGGGTGTAAATGAACCCGGCTCCGTAGGTATTTTTAATTAGAGCCGGCTTCGTTCAGGCTTCAGTTGCTGTGGAACGAAGCGATAAATTCCGGAGATAACCTACCGAATATATACACTGAAATTGGTGTCCTCATACATATAGTCAGTTTTATTTTCTGATCATCTTTGGATGGATTTCAAAATCTTGGACATCGGCGCAAAATTGCTAGTATTGGATACTTTTCAATGAGTGTGCAACTTATCTGCATCATTTAAACTACTTTACCTTACCCTTTTTTCTATAGGATTGCTCGTAGTTCGAAAAAACGATATTGTTTCATGATTGGACTCGAACGAATAGGATTGACTCTGATTTTGTGATAAAAAACGTCTAGGCTTTGCAATGCGTTGTCTGTGTGGGGTTTTCTGATGGTTAACGGTTGTGGGGTCATCAAATCGACAATGAATTGGCGTTTTCTGGTCAACCACGCTTCTTCATAGCCCGTATCGTCGTTTAATACCAGGCGAGATGGAGGTCTAGCGTACGATTGTTTTTTTTTTAGTATCAGTTGATGGTAACATTGAGTATGTGCCATCGTATCTATTGCAGCTTGGGATAGATATTACGTGCTTCCACTGGTGTACGTCACCGGTATAGATAGTATTAACGCAGAATGGCGGCCAATCCCGGCCTATTGTTGCCGCAACAGCTCACAATCGCCGCCGGCAGCGGTGCCGCGCTATCCATTGTTTCTGCGCATTCAGTTTTTCTCTACGGTTCTAGTTTCGAGCTCAAAAGCAAAGGTTTTCGATTAGATTAGAGGATCGGTTTGTTTTTTAGACCGGTATAGCGATCCTGCTAGTTGTTGGAACGAGATCACACAATATCTTAACGAAATTTTCAATTTCTTTCTATTTGTTAACTTTATCTATAATATATTATTATAAAGTTGAAGACGTTTTTGGCTTAAACGCATAAATTCTTCTCAGAGATTACGTACACAAACATACAAATATGTACTTAATCCCTGAGTGCTATAGGTTAATTATGTAGCACGAACAAAGCCGGGACGGAAGTATGACATTACTATGAACGTGGTAACCTGGTGGCTTTTCACAATCGTAGTCATAGTTTCGAATCACGCCTCTAGACTTCTGTGTATCGTCAGAAACTTCGAAAACATCGTGAAGAAACCGGCTTCTTCATGGAATCTTTCGAGGCCATCAGCCAACTCGCACTGCGCCAGCGTAGGCAGAAATTATGGCCTGTTACAGAGGTTTTGTATCCAAATACAAAAAAAATGGGATCCCGTCCGTATATATCTCAAAAATCTTTACCCTACATGGAAGTCCAACCCCTAAGCTACGATTTAGTGAGCAGACTCACTACCGACTGGGTCACTAGGCCAGTCTGAGTTAAAGCAAACGTTTACAACCCGGCAGTTACAATTGTAACATTAACTAAGAAATTGGATTTAATTCCCGCCTCTTACATATTGTCTCAACGAACAATAACACCCGAAGTACGCGTACACAGTCGCTTCGTGGAGCGATTTAATTAACTCTTCAACGACGCGAGAACGCGGGCGCTAATCTGCTGAGCCGGAGGAATGAAGTGCTTGTGGTAATTCTATCAATCATTACATAACAAATTATATGTATCCACTGCTTGGTAGCCTGGCAGCTAAAACGTGCCATTCACGATCGTTAGGCCGTATCTTCGAATCCCATCTGAGTATTTTTAGATAGTCTAAGTATCAGCTTGAGGCTCTGGAAACGATCGAGAGAAGCTCAAAACTTCAGTCTTGAGCATTTCCGCATAATTACTAGCTTATCAGTTTTTTGGATACACGTCGGAGAGTATGTAACTGATCTGCATTGCCTAATACCACCTTGGTATTTATCATCACCACTGGATTTAAAGGAAAATGTGGGGAATTCGGCATGTTCCAAGAATCTTTTGCAGTCAAGCGGCATCTACCAACTCGCACTGGGCGAGCGTGGTGGATGACCTTGATCCTGTTCTTGGGAGAGAAGGTGTCGACGTCTCAGAAGTAGAACCTTAGTGGGCTGCTTATTATATATCTGACGCTATCAATTACCTTAATCAGCCGTTCTGTCAATAGCCTAGTCTATAAAATATTTTACAAAACAAAACAAATTCTGACATAACAAAACACACTTCCACTATAACAGTTACTTCAGTAGTGAGAACTTCAAATTGACATTGACATTTGGGAACAAATTGATACAGAGAGCGTAAACTCAAGAACGAAATATATTATCTTTAATTAACTTATGATTAGTCATTATTTGGCTACAATTTCACAGTTTTCCCTGCAACATGGGCTTGATGTACTTGTGGAAGCTCTGGTTGACGGGCTCCGTGTTCAGGGGGCTCTTTAATGCTTCCTCCATCAGCCGCTCGTATACGCGGCCGTCGTACGCGCCCAGGGCAGAATTTAAAATCTATAGAACAATCATTTTGATACTGTTAATAAGAGACAGTAGAAAAAAGGGCAAGGTTTTATTAAATCATGCACAACAGGTCTTTAAATAAATGGAGTGAAGTTACAGAAAGATAATTTATTAAAAAAAAACATTTCACCTCATCCCTGATGTCGAATGCGTCAACAAGTCCAACAGCATTGGGTCGTATCTTGGTTAGAAGCTCCTCATACCAGAGCTGCATGTCCTGTATATTGCGTTCTGAGATTGACGTGAACTGAAATTAAATATATCGTTTTAGGGGTTAAGCGACCATGCAGTCTATCATGTAGTACCTAATAGAAAACTATTCAATCTTGACTGGAAGACGCTTGCTGCATATTTACAAAAATAACTTAAGTTTTAGCTGACGTTAATTTGGCATACTATTTTTTTAAATTGTGGATAACTAAACAATTTGCTAGAGTAGTAATATGCCTCATGCGGGCATCAGATCACCTGGAGCAAGTCCCCGGCCCGGTGCAGCCCCCAGTACAAGACATAGAGATCAACCAGGGTGGTCAACACTTCACGAATCGGTGGAGACGCAGTCTTTAGGAGGAGCTGAGTCTCGCGGTGATACGTCGCCAATATGATCGCTCGGCAGTGACTCTGAAAATAGATAAATAACTTAGCCACGTATAGAATGCGGCGATGACGATATACGAAAGATATAGGCTATATTTACAGGAAATACTATGAGTCTACTCAAAATTAATACTACTGCACAATTTAAGCACAACGCTCTATTAAACTCGTATATTTGCTAATGTGATTATTACGAGATAATTGTTTCCTTTCGTTTATTAGCTTAGACAGCATTTTATGTAGATGTCACTTTTCACAAAATAGCTAACAAAGAAAGTGTTACCTCAGCTGCAGAGGTTAGCTGAACAGAAGTAAGGTTCCAAGCATCTTCGTAACACACACCACTCTTTTGTCGGTTTTCGATATTGGCCACACATTGACTGATTTTCCTGAAATTATTTTATATACTCGTACATATTATAGTTTTATGATTGATATACAGGGCGCGGTTTGATACACGTATAAAGACTTACCTTCCAGCTACTTGAAAGAAGCCTTGTATGATGCATTGGATACTATTCTCCCAGGGCGGGGAGCGTCTCCCCTTGACTGCAGATGTGAGGTACGCCACGGTCGGTGTCAATTGGTTACCGCCTTTGGCTTGGTGCCATACTTTCACCAGGTACCTGTCAAACCATTTATTAAGATTGTTATGTTTTTCCAGGTATTTTCAAAACAGTATCTTTTGATCTTCTCAATTATCAACCTATCGAAAGATCGTTCATAAATAGAAAGTCCTATTGAGCGCCACAAGGCGCGGTCTTCTGCTGTCTTTTCACTGATAGGCGCCCGGTCCTCTTGGGTGCAAGTTACCATGGCTGCTGATAACAAATACGAGTACATAGGGAGGACTAATTTCTGATCACATCATAAACGCTATTGAATTATCATAATTATTGAAAATTTGAGTTTTTCCGAATCTAATCTCACTTAAAATATTTTTGGTATTAAAAATTTGAACGTGACCAAAATCGCCAAAAAGTTTCATAATTTTGTCTTACTAAAGAAAGATACATTTTAAGCTAGTTTCAGTGCTAAAACGAATTGAACTGCACCGTCAATACAAATTTTAGTGCTGGTTTAAGAGTACAATGGCGGCACTTCAGGTACTCGAATTTAACCACCACCATTAACTCAGAGCTGGTTTGACTGTAGTGTCATCAGGTAGTGTAGGCACCTAGCAGTCTGCAGCAGAAGGACGGTGTTTTCTCCCTCGTAGGTGCAGGCTGCGGTGGCTATTCCGTACGTCTGCGGCAGCGCCGAGGCCATCATGTACCCGTGGCCGCCGCACGCCAGCCGGAGTCGCTCCACCAGCTCTGCCGAGTCCGCCGTGCTCACCGCCTTGAGGCAGCAACTGAGCGCGTGCAACTGGAATCGACAACAGAGTAGGCTTGACGACTAAAACACTAATTAGTCCATCAGTTACTTTATTAAACAACATTGCACAAGTTTTTTGTTTTACAAATCAAAAATGACGAAGACACAATGCTTAGAAATTTCAAGTGACGTCACTTCATTGTTCGATTCTTACAAAGATTTGACGTCTCAATCCTCCTTTTGGAAGTTTGAGGATCTATCATATATTTGTTGACTGTTAATTAGTTAAAAAACATATTTTTTCCATAATCTACCTGACTGAATTAGGATAACCCAGTCGTAATCCCAATTGAAGTTCTGATTGTACAGGAAAAGACTGCTCGCTTTTTAAACGAGAGGTCTAGATTCGAGCCACACTCAGGCTCTATACCTGTAAAGTGTTTTTGATCAAAATTTTCAAGAAGTGTTATGGGTCTACTACACTAATACAGCCCACATTACAATACATCGGACGTGAATGATTGTAACTGAAGTCTTTAGCAAGATAGGTAAACTAATTGTTTTGTAGGATTCTTAGCAGAGTCTGCATGGGGAATAACCCAGCCTTTGCCAATTATTCGACCGCCAAACAGTAAGGCACAGGCATTACTGTGTTTCTTGCTTGAAGGCCAATATTACCAGAGAAATTTTTGGACTAATAAGTCATCTTATAACTTTGGACAAGCCCAGTGCTAGGTTGACCTGGTTGTTACGGACAGGCTAATTGCTTACCATGAGACTCATGTCTCGCTCATATCGTCACTCCCGGATATTAATAACATTATAAATTTGAATTCTTGTTACCTCTGGCATACGGTCCAAGTCTCCAGTGTCCATTTCAGAGCTGACGGCATTGTACAGGGTCCAGATCCAATTAGCGCTGAGTTTGAATGCGTAGACCGTCGCAATGCCGATGAACAGCTTGTGTTGCTGTGTCACGTAGTCGATGACCTGGTACTCTGGCGAACTGGAAATTTGGTACTGATAAACCATATTTGCCAGAATTTTATAAAGTTAAGTTATGTTTACAACGATGGTAAACTTTTAAAGACAATATAAGTTATTTAAATAATTGTACATGACGTGAACTGCTTAAATCAGACTGTACCAAATCAGTTTTTAGATACTCAAACATCGGGAGACGTGCCAAAAGGCTCATAGGACATGACACCCTTGTTGAAAAAACACTTCAAATTCCTACAAATCGTCGCAAAATTGCTAGGTTGTTTTCAGACTGCTTGTAACTCTTAGTAAGTTTTTCCTAATCGATACAATCTGGGGTCTTGAATTCGAGAGTGAATTGGTTTCTTCCAAGTAAGCATGTTCCACCGTAGACCGCGTCGCTTAACATCAGGCGATGGCGGTTAAGTTATATATAAAAGTTAAACGTACTCACTCTGGTTTGGGCTGCGCCTGCCGTCGAACTGCCGAGTACCGTGTCGCTATGGTGACAGCCTTGGCCACATGGTTGCACATATCGTTCACGAGAAGTACTCGCACGAACGACATGGTGCCGTAGACGAGCTTCGAGCTGGGAGGGTTGATGTATGTACCGTCCTATGGACAATAGAAAAACGCATAAAGTTAAACTAAAATTAGTTATTTTTGACGTGACAACGTCTTATAAATTGGTTTGCCGGGTGACACTTCAAGAAACTGCGTTACGCTCCGCTCACGTTATGCGCTCACAATTAAAGCGAGTGAGAGGGACGCGTGCCTTTCACTTTTTATGTCTGTCTCTCTCGCTCTTAGGCGGGCTAACCATGCCCGAGTCGCCGATTCGCTTAGGCGCCTGCATACAAGTTTACACGTTGCCAGTTAATTGTAAAACGATTGTGTAGTGATAATGTGAAGGTAGTTTCGTCCATCGCAACAATTCAAACAGCAAAGGAAAATAATTTCAGACTGATAATATAACATGATGAAATAAATGACTAAGACATAAGTGAATAGGTTAATATGAAATTCAGTGCGAGATTCTTTGTATAAATTAATGTTTTAAATATAATTCTTTTTAAAAATAAATGTTTTAAATTGTTACTATTATTTCATCCTTCTTCCTACTATACGAATGAATGTTCACATTAAAATTATTTTACCACTCAAAGTCGTTGTCACGTAAAACTTTCGCCCGTATACCGACTTTACAGGCAACCAATTTTTTAAAGTAAATTTTTGAGACGAAATAGTCGTGTACAATTAGATATCATTAAATAAATATAATATGCATAAACTACTTACACTAAGTAAATTTGTATTATCGTTAGACCAATACAGGTATAAAGATAATCATAATGATAAAGACCACTACCAGTTGGAAGCGAGCTCAGCTTGCTGGCAGCATGAGCACCCTGAATAGCAGTGCTTGTTAGTTGGTTCGAACAAACGCCAACAATTTTGCCAAGTGTCATGTCGACCAAGCGCTCGGAAAGGTTTATATATATTAGATCAGATTCGATGTAGGTATTATAATTTTAATCAATAATAATAAAACGGCGTGATTTTGTTACATTATTGGTTCATGCTCCGCTTCTATTAATAGCGTTATGTTCTATAGCCTATAGCCTTCCTATCCAATAGAAAAATAATCTTTCAATTCGGACAAGTACTTCCCGAGATCCTAGTGTTCAAACTCTAAAAAAAAAATACATTAGAAAAGATTCACAGAACATATCCGGTACTTACTTCAAGCACTTTAACGTGTTTCATGAGCATTTGTTCTCTCGGTATCCGAACATGGTCAAATCCTAAAAAGCCATTGTTCACACCATTTTGGCTAAGTTTGGCTCCAATTTCTCCAATCTTGATCCCTGGGAGGGGCATGTGCGTCTCCTCATGGCGCAGCTGCACGATGAAGGGGTGGATGCCGTGGCATTGCCCGTTGGTGTACAGCTGGGCCATCACTATGCAGTAATTGGCCGTGTGACCAACTGAGGAAAAACAATATAATTTCAGCAGAAAAATCACTACGAACATTTTTCTTCGTGATAAATATTTTTTTCTATTATTGTTTCTTGACCGTATATAACCCTAACTTACGAAAATTGAATATGTACGAAAGTCAACTTCATTAAAATACACTAACAAATCGGTAAATTGCATGACTAATTAATTTAAGTTTCTAATTGCAACGTCAGGCAATGACTGTCTCTTTTAATTTCAGTGACTTTAGATCTCGTTGAAGAAATAGCAGCTAAGATTTTTAGACTCAGCACACTGATGGTGTATCGGTTATTATTCCACTTAATCGAAAAATATACACTCTGACTGAATCCGTTTATAGATTAATACTCTTTATTGACACTCTAAAAAAAAGGATACTTAGAAGAAAAAATAATGAGTGCGGCATTAGAGTCATTATCCCTGAAAGCGATCTCTTCTAGGGGGTGGGATGAAAAATAATGTGGTTAAGTCAGAATACGGGGTATATACTATCCCGTTGTCGCTTAACATCAAAGATTTGCACAAAGAAAAAACATTGTTTATCAACATCGTGGATTCATAAGCAAGTGTCGCTGGCATGACTTGTCAAATTATAGTTCTTGTTCCAAGTTGTATAAAGAAGACGTGTAAATATATAAATACATACGTCCTCCCACCCACCACTTGTAAGATGTGCGAGTGGGGCTGTGCAGCACGAACTCTTGCGTGGCGCGGTCGTAGGTGGCCGTCGTCTCCAGCCCCCGGATGAAGGAGCCGTGGCCCAGCTCCGTCTGACATAAAGAAACGTGTTCAAAACAAATACAAATCTCTCAGAATTTTGTGACTAAACCGCAGGCTTGTCAAACATTAATTGAAGCAGATGAAAATGAAAGTAAATAAAATTTAATTGTATCTATAAATTTATTTAACACTGTAAATATGACAAAGTTTAAATAAAGATATAAGCTACTAAATCACACAATTAAAAATAACATCATAAATTCAACAATAAATTCATCAGTCACATAACCCATGGTACCTGACACAAAGGTGCTCTGGCAGCTTACAAAATTACACTGGCAGCATTACCACGCTGAATAGCTATATCTTTGTGCCAAGATTTAATTGTGTAAAAATACGTTTGGGGTATTATGACGACGGTATTTTGAAGAATTTATTGTTTTTTTATGTCAAAATCCTTATTCTTTATATACATGACCAGAATGGTAAATTATGCTCTTGCCTTCCTCCACCTCATCGAAGTACCCAGAAGTGGTAACTTAAAGTTGATTATTTATGTGTGTATGCAATATCTAACGGTTCGACGTGACTTCAGTTAAATTTGCTGTGATATTGAGTATCAGCTATCAGAGGAAGAGTACATTTTGTTTTTTGAGTCTACCTAAAGCGTCTGTTAATGCTGAAATAAGGCCAATAGTCATAATCTGATCTTCCAGTTACCTGTGCGTAAGAGCCAATAATCTCCTGGTTGAAAGCCCTCGCGAGCCAGTGAGACTGTTGCTCCACCGTTGCTTGGCCCATGAGGGTCGGTACAAACAAAACGTAGTGCAACGCCAATGGTGACCCATCTTCCATCAGGGCTGTTCCCAGGCTACTTCCCATTAACAACCTGCAAGAACACGATTTATGGATCAATGGATCTTCGTCCTAAGTGAAATGACCATAGTGAACAAAATTTTTTTGTTTTGCTCTTGATCAATTTATGTAGTTGTTATGAAACTTTTGCCGGTTTAACTCTTATTGCATACACTATTCAGGTTTCATTCGTTTGCTTACTTAAATTAGAATAGTGTTGAGTGTCGTGGTAATTTTGAAAAACCCTCATTGGGTAGATGAAGATTATTGAGAAATCGACCCAAAATTTCTTCAGTGACCTCTCAGGATGATGTTGCAAGCTGTCGGAAACGTTAGTAAATAACAATTTAGATCATAATTAAGGCATTTTATTACTTATTAGTGTACCAGATACTGGACTAATCCCTCTAGTTTTGTCTAAACGATGTAACGGTAACCTGTTTCTGAGTTACACACGGTATCTCCACACGTTGGGCTGTCAGATATCAGATACACATCACACGTACCCTTGAGAGCCTATCCTTTGTGTTCTTGCACGTATTCTGGATTAATTATCAAAGCGTACCTGAAAGTCTCTAGGTCAGTTTCTCCCTGGTCCTGCCACCGCCGGATAAGTTTGAAGAGCAGGCATCCTTTCTTCACAGCTAACTCGTATTTCTCTTTGTGACTAAGGTACGCCACAGGTACTTCCTCCAAGTGGATGTTTTCAGCGAACACCTTTTCTTCTGTGAAGTCATTTTCTTAAGTTTTGTACAGTCTTGTTCGACCGATGTTTGCTTAGTTGTAAGTGCTATGAAATCTAGCATCAAGATACATCGAGCTTATCCCCTTTGACCTTCAGTTTGCATTAAAACGGGATGAAACAGACATGTCCCAAGAAAAACAGCTGTTCACAAAGTTCACTTGCTCCTCATCACTGACACAAGGTAAATCCAAAGATATTTTTTAATCTTTCGCGATTTGAATTCATTATTGCACACACATATAATAAACATTTTATGTTTCATAAACCGGTTACTAAATTTAATTATCTAGATTATGATTAAGTCCTGTATAATATTTCCAATATAGGTCTCTGCATTTAGTACAAACAAATGAGTGTAAATTATACTTATTTCCTTTTTGATTAAATTACGAGTTGTATTTGCAAATACTGTCAACTCGTGAGATTATAATAATTTTACGATGTATTAGGTTAGTTGAAAGGCGTTAGATTATAACCTGGCGGTACTTACAATTTCACAGTAACATAATATATATCTATAAATAACTTACCCGTTATCCGTCTTTCTCTTGTAATGTGGGCACCACCATCAAATATATTCGTCAGTTCCGTGACATCAAAATTGCACTTGTCTCTTTCCCATTGCAAGTCATTATTTACTTTTTTGGCCATCCTTTGGCTTACAATATTGTTTCGTGCCTGCCATACTTGACTATACTGGACTGCAGACACAGTCCTTGTGAAACTGGCCTCCTACCGGGACTGCCGAGAGGTCAGCTACGATTTGGTTTGCTAATACAATTAACTTGGACAAAATTAGTAGTGCATTTACCATGTTTTGGGTTACGGAAATTGGGTGTAGATTGAATTAAAGATAATAATTCATAAGACTCTATTATTTTCTTATTGCCATGATTGGATGTAATATTGTCGTTAATAATACATTATTTATTGAATAAAATTTATATATAACTAGCAGCACCTCTCGGGATTACCTGTGTTCGTTTATGAAATTACGGAGAAAGAACTTGGATTTTGCTTTAGAAGGAACTTGTCAATAGATTTGAGTTCACACCAGTTTCTCGTAATGATGTCTTCAAAAACGTTTATACATGTTTGATATTGCTCAATAATTTTACAGGTTTTTTTTGCTAGCGTACCTGTGCATCAATGGGATCGACAAATGTCTTATATGTACCTTATGAATAAAGTTTAATTCAAGTACTTACCAGTACAAGTGTTCTTTGACAGTTAAATAATCATCAGCAACATCAACCATGGCTCTCTCTATTCCACTGTAGGATATTAATCTCTCTCTCTTGTTTGCATGACATGCGACCATCGAGCCCAGGTTCGACTCCCGATAGTTACAATATTGTGAGTCCATCTTGTTGATACATGTCCGACACTCTGTTTATAAACAACTAAAATCCGACAATGAACTACAGTTGTCTACTATCCGACAATGAATAGAGATGTCGCGTCGGAACAACGGCAACTAAACAAACTAAAATGGAGTTGGGCAGGACGTATTGTTAGGCGGTGTGACGACAGGGACTAAGTTGAGAACTACACAAGGGTTAATCGCGATCTAAATTATTATTTAATTACATTTATGCATCGTGAAGGGAGTTTGCAGAAACGTGTGATAGTTATGCGTGGTGAGAATAGTTACTGTTATATGACGTGACAACCCTGCTGTTTTTGAAGACCAAATGAGGGTAGATGAAGATTGCCTAATTTCCCAATAAAATACCCACAATTTCTTTAGCCTTCTCTTGAACACGGCCGTTGCACGGCCGAAACAAACTTTAAATAATAATTTAAATCGCGATTAAGTCCTGTATAATGTTTTCATTATTTCTAATTAATTTGTTTATTGCGTGTAATTAAGTATTAATTATTATTTAATTGATATTATTATTTTTCAATTGTTACTATTTACTATTGTTATTCATACCGGAATGTACAAAAAACCATACTATGTAATTGATTGATATGATTAATATTAATTTGCCGATTCATAGTTATGACATGTACATAAAGTATGAATAAATGAGTAGGAATACATGAATTCAAATCGCGAAAGTTTAAATGCCTAACCAAAAACTAAGTATTGTAACAAAATCTCGCGTAGAATATGGCAATGATTGTGTTTGGGCATCCCTAAGCAAGCGGAGCGAGAGCAGAAGGAATAGTTAGTCTCGTGATTCCTCACCGTTTGGAAGTCGCAAGATGTTCGTGCCACGGCAATATTATAATACAGTATTCCAACTTCACACAAAAGGACGAAACACGAGCTATACCTACGCGCCTCGAGCGCACCGCGATATCGAGGCGCGCCATACAGTCATGGCTGTACCGCAGTGTCGAACGGACGGTGTGTTGTTTTTTTAGCAATAACTGCGCAATTTTTTCTCTAAAAATCAGAATATGACGAGTAGGAAATATTGTCCTGTTTTAGGTTGTATGAATTTGTCAATAACGCATCCAGACATATGTTTTTATAAATTACCTGGAAACTCTGAAAGATAAGACTATAAAATAATTTTACTTACTAGTAGGTTAGTACATAATGTGTGCCTTTATAATTGATAAGTATTTTCTTTTATCTCGAGGCGCAAATATTTTTCGGTCGCAAATTTATAAGACAGATTTATTATTCAAACACTTTGTTTTTTAATATCATTTCTCCGAAGTAGGCTTTATTTGAATTTGTAAATAATGTAACCAAGTGAATATCTATATACTTCTATACTAATATTATATATTCTATACTAAATAAAATTAAACACAAAACACTAAGTAGGCAGATGTAAAATTATAATGCAGGAAGCGGGCAGCCCTATCGCTTGTTTACGTTCTCCGCAGCTCTAGGTATAAATTTCAGAAATACGGCTCAGTTAAATTACTGTATATATATTATTATCGTGCTCGTGCTATTCAATTGTTTACGCGTGCTATTTGACTGTGTTGAACCCAACGATATAAACCATTAGAGGTGGCTTGACCACCTTGAAATTGGCAATAAACTGCGTCTATGTGTGTAACGTAAGTAGTGGTTTACTGGTTTACACATCACCAATCTACTTGACCCATAGAAACGCTAGCGGCGAGGTATGCTGTGATTATACTTATTGTGGTTGTTGTCCACGAATAGTGATAGGTAAACTTCCGGTGTTCAGCACTTCCTGCAACCGACTAGAACGGAAAGAGTGCGCTCACTCTTCCCAACAACGACATAATTGCGTGGGCCTGAAGTTTAGGAGGGCACATCTAATGGTTTATATCGATGGTTAAACCGACGATCGTGTTTCGAACTCTACCTACCTACCTACTCTACCTACCAGAGCAGTGTAATACCCAACTTTATAGCGTTGTTATTGTAATGTATGCTTACCATTTCCGCTCTATCCTATATTTCTTAACAGATTATCTATTCCATAGTAATATGTTTTAAAAGCAGTAGGTACTATCAGGGTGACATTCCTGCTTCCTTACTGTGGAGGCAAATTAAAAAAAAACATCTTTTTCAAAAATGTTTTGTGTGCAATGCTGCTAACTGCAAGACGATGAAGGAAAACATCGTGAGGAAACCGGTATGTCCCAAAATCTTTCGAGGTCATGCGTCCACTCTGCACTGGCCCAGAGTGCCTGAGAGTTTATGGCCTTGACTTTCTTCTTACAAGAGAAGGCTGCGAGTCCCAGCCGTGGGAACATTTAGTGGGCTGCTTATGCTTGTTTAACATAGTTCCTTTTAATGTCTCTTAAATATATATTTATCTCTTTTTAATAATAGCCGCACAATTATCAATAACGCAAGAGCTACATCGACAAGCTACAGCCGAATAATTGACTAGGTCGCTCTGCACCGGGACCACCGATAAATCTAACGACCCCACCTCAATCATGTCGCCGTCACATGCACCGTCCGGCGCGTCAAAATGACGACACTCGTCAAAATGGCCGCTGTGTAACGCTGTATTACACTTTCAAAAATGTTTTGGTATTTTTGGTCAGAATTATTCGCTTAACTACATATAAAGAATCACAATTCTATCGATCTGTACCTATACCAGTTTGTAGTACCTATATAATTTCTTTATTATTGACGATATGAATTTCGGTATTTTGTTTGAATGTTGAAATGATACATTTTGTTTATTAGAATTTTAGACCTGGTTTTAAATGAAATAACACGGGTTAGTGGTTAGTACTGAATGTTCTCCCATTGATTAAAAAATCAGCATTAGCCTTATCTAGTTTTAAAAAATTCCTAAGAATTCGGCATGTGTATAGCCGCCTTATTATTGTTGCCGTACTGTTGAGTATTTTTATTATCATAGATCTTATTAAAGAGGCTCATTCAGATTATAAGCATAAACCTCTTTCCTCTTTCGCCAATTTTCCTTATCTTGCGCTAATCAGGGGTAATGGCAATGGCGTAATGGTTTGGGGGTAATGTTTTGTTGCTAAATATATATACAAATAGCGTCGTCAATCTGTCATTACAATCTCCAATACTTACGGGGCTTCACAACTACTTAATTTTAAATGATGAAAAGTGTTGATTTTTTTTTTCAGAAGTAGGTGGGTACCTACTTGTGCACATGTAACTATTTACTATTTTAAAATTTTTCAGCATTCTCATTCATTCAGCCTCTGTAGTGGATGTGATTAATGCTACAAATAACAAATACAAAAATCTTTATTGCTGTTTGCAGGTAAGATAAGATAATACTAAACATTTTAAAAGTTGATCCATATAAACCGGCCTCTTCCTCTAGAGGCATGCGATGTCTGGCAAAACAATTTGTTTCAGCCTTAATTTATACAATGAAAAAAAGAATAAATTAATACAATAATACTCACCTGATTAAAGTCTTCTTCTACTTCGTCTTCCTACTTCGCCTTCTTAACATAAATATAAAAGTTTAAATGTTTGTTGCTCAATCACGATTTGTGATTTGGACTCTTCACGTTCCAATAGGGAGGGGAAGCGCGTTGCTTACCAAAAGGCACATGTCCTGCTTATCCCGTCACGCATCACTATAAAAAAACAGTTGACATCAACAGATAAAACTGTTAGTCCTATTTCACCAACTGTTAGTTCAGTGTATGTTACTTGAATTTAATTTAATTAGCTACAGTTTGCGGTTGATCATTGAATTAACTATGAGCTACAGACTAACCGATTGACTGACTTATTTGCAGAGATAGCTCGCACAATAGATGCGCCCGTGCTCCCTGATAGCAGGATTTACCCGTGTCGCTAACCATTAATTGTTAGATGGGAGGATAAATCTCCCGCCAAAACGGTTCCATGTTTGAATATTGCGCCGATTTATCGGTTAGCTGCCAGTGCGACTGTGATCGCTATTTGTGTCTGATTCTATATTCGAAAACGGTTTCAAATGTCCTGCCAAATTATAACCTAGATGTTTTAACCTTTTTTTTTTAAAGATTTTTAACGGTCCGCTCCGGCTTCGCCTGTGGTCCATACATAGACTATATATAGCACTCACCGATCACGTACCTACCTATCCAAAGGTGAAAGAATTTTTGAAATCGGTCCAGTCGATCCTGAGATAAGTGCGTTCAATCAAACAAGCTCTTCAGCTTTATGATATTTGTACAATAGAATATAACCTAGATGTTTTATGATTTTAGGCATTTTCGACTCCTTTTTTTATGTATGAAATGACGAGACTAGCAGGTCATGTGCCTGATTGTAAGCAACATGCCTGCCACATAACAGCACAGTGACACACAGCTATTGGAACATGAAGAGTCCAAATCATTACCTAACACTGTACTTCGCTCATCACCCAGAGATCGAAGATGTTATATCTCTAAGCCTTGTAATTTATCTGGAAACATTGCTCTTCAAACCGGAACACAGTAATGTTTTCACATTACTGTTTGGCGGTAGAATAAGATATATTGATAAATTAAGTTATATTTTATAGATTTATTGTCTCGTTTGCTTAAATGCCATCTCACCTGATGTGACGCAAAGTTGGTCTTAGATAGAGTGCTCACCCTCGGCCTCGAACCCCGTTTACTCTCGGCATCAAGCCTCACAGATTAAATGCATAAGAAAATAACCACTTAGTTTTCCCGCTATAAAAAAACTACTCAAGCTTATAATCTATCTCTGTACGTTTTTAAACGACTTCTAAGAAAAGAGGAGGCTATCAATTGTTGTATGTTATGCGCGATATCGCCGCCAATTATGAATCGATTTTGATGCTTCTTTTTTTTTTGTTTGGTAGATCACAAGTTCCGATGTGGTCCCATACAAATTTTTAAGCTATAGCATAGCTTTTATGGCGGGCCTGGGGACTTGGGGGCCGAATTTTAGTGCTCGTGCATCTCTTTCTTATGTTCACAAGAAAGAGGGATGGAAGACCGTAACGTCTGCCTCCCCACTCGGTCATTCGACTTTGAATCTTATTTGTATTTTTATCGAAATCGGTGTAGCTGTTTTGTAAATATGAACAAAAACACCCAAAATTTTCCTCGAATTACCTCAAATCATCATTATCATCATCAGCCGTAAGACGTCCACTGCTGAACATAGGCCTCTCCCCCTAGATTTCCACAACGAACGGTCCTGCGCAACCTGCAACCAGCGGTTTCCAGCGACCTTTGTAAAGTCATCTGTCCATCTAGTGGGAGGCCGTCCAACACTGCGTCTTCCGGTTCGTGGTCACCACTCGAGAACCTTTCTTCCCCATCGGTTGTCAGTTCTGCGAGCGATGTGGCCTGCCCATTGCCACTTCAGCTTGCTTACTCTTTGAGCTATGTCGGCCACTTTCGTTTTTTTTCGAATATCCTCATTATGTTTTACAATTTTTTAAACCTAATGATCGAATAAGTTGAACATATTAGTATGAAAACTAACGTGGTTATTACACAATTGAGTCGGACTGGACTGACTATATCAAACGTGGCTTACCCGTGTACTTATTTAAAATCAGTTGAAGTCGGAACAAGTCGCTAGTAATTGTTTAAAAAGTCAATATTAGCTAAATTAGATTTCAAGCAGACTGTTAAAACAATATGGCAAACGAAACAACGGGAATGGAACGAGAGAAAGAGTCACAGAGACAGTTAGACAGAGAGAGATGTATTCCCCTGCGGTTCTTGGAAGAGACTCGTCGCTTCCGCATAATTTCATTTCACGAATGCAGCTTACTGAAATTTAATCTGTACAAGTTTGTGCTAGGGTTCACAAACAAAATGGAATCATTTATTTTTCTGACTTTATTTTTGTGTTGATTAATTTTTTATAGGATAGAGTGACGAGACGAGCAGGTCTTATGCCTGATGGTAAGCAACATGCCTGCCGATAACAGCACAGTGACACGCAACTATTGGAACATGAAGAGTCCAAATTATACCAAGCACTGCACCGCTCACGTCACGCAGAGATTTTTTTTTTAATTATTGAGTTACGAGACGAGCAGGTCATGTGCCTGATGGTAAGCAACATACTTGCCAACAAAGCACTGCACTGCCATCGTCACCCAGAGATATAAGATGTTTTATCTCTATGCCTTGTAATTTTACTGGAAGCAATACCCTTCAAAGACAGTGATACTGCCACATTACTGCTTGGCGGTAGAATGACTGGCAGAGCTGTAGTACCTTCTTACCCAGGCGGACTTTTCAAAGAGTCCTACCACTACTATAGGCGTGACGACAAGTCCAGCAATTATATTAAATTATTTGATAAAATGACAGTATTTAAATAGAATAAAATATGTACCCATATATGTAATTTTGATATTTTTTTTGTTTAAGTAACTTACTTTATGATCATTCAAAGTTGGATGGGCAAGTCCATTTTAGAAGAAGAAATTATTAGAAAGTTTATCTACCATTGGATAACCCATTCAATTTCAAGTTACTTTTGATATGAAACCAGTTTCCTAAATGCAATATTTAATATAGCTACCATATAAACTTTACGCGCGACGCATAGAAAATAGGACAGTGTGACGTCACGTTTCTGTAATGATTTGTATGAAGCGTTTTTGGGACAGTCCAAAATTGGGATTTTAAAATCGTGATATCACGGGAAGTTTTTAAGATAACGAAGTAACTCTTTCACCTATGTTTATGTTATTGAGTAGCGTTATGATGGCATATTAAATCAAAAATGAGTCTCCATGCCTATTATTTCGTATTATATTAGGAACAAGCAACATTCAGCATTTTTAATAAACTGACAGACGGGCTAATTCGTTTTTTAGTCACCATGCGATATTAGTCCGAGAATTTCAATAACTCTTCCAAATGAATCCAAGCCTTAGGACCCCGTCGCTAACCCTACCGCACGCTCGCAAGGGCCCGCTCCGAAGACCGCGATGTTTTCATTCAACTACAATAACGTTTAATACTTCTGCGGCTAAATGGTACGTATTATTAGTAACGGCAGCTGCCTTTTCAAATGATTCCCTCTTTTGTAGACAAATGTTTCTTACCGAAAAAAAAGTAAACAAATACTGAAATTATAATTTTTAGGTATTTTCCAAGGAAATTATTCGACAGCCAAGCTATGGTTTGCATGCCTACAAGCAATTCTGTTTGGATTTTTAGAGAGTATTTGAATCCTTTACAAACGTCAATTTTAGGTGTTCTCGTGACCACGGCGGTTGTATTTTGTAACGCTGCCGTCGAGGTCGTCGAAGTGATTGTACGAGCCATGCATCGTACACTCACCTCATTTTAATTGTTAAGTCATCATATTTGCTAAGTCAACTTGTCGCACTAGTTTTTAAGGTTTATCGTAAATTGTGTATCCCATTCTTTTGGTGTGTCAATAAAGTGTAAATCTATTTATCTATCTATATTTGCACCTCTGTACAAATCAAGTTATTCATCGTTAGTTCGTAATTGACTCGCCGCGTACTCATTATGTTAGCACTATTATATTAGCATTCAATCAATGTTATTTCCAATAAATTACATTTAATCATTACGTTATTATTTTCATTTAACCAGCCTAGGGATTAGTATTAAATAGTATACTAATGTTATAAGAAGTGTTTTTTTCTTGTGAAGGGGAACTACTAATCCGATTTCAAAAGTTCTTGAACCGTCGGATATGTACATGATCTCGGAGAGCTATGGGCTAAATATTAAGTTTACATATTAAGTGTTTTTATGTAAATTTCTATCCCACCGCTGGGCAAAGGTCTCCCTAAACCCCTCAAAATAAAGGACAAATAAATCCCGTAAAAGTTCGTAAAATTGTATGCAAGTCCCGTAGGCTTCCTCGTGTAGGGATTAAAATTTATACACTCCACTTGGCTGAAGTTTATGTTTCGTATCTTTTACTTTGCGGCCTAAGTAAATATTTTATTTCGGCAAACGTAATATGCAGGACCGTGGTTAAACAGGGGATTTTTTATTGGCAACATTTACTGCTATATCGCTCATATTTTACCGCACCAAAGAACTTGTTCCCTTTGCATGCTTTTGTTTGAGACCCAAATGTAGGTATATAAAATTGTAGTATTCTATTAATTTTATTATTTAGAAAGTGTAGATGTTTGAGCCAAATCACGTCGAAACAGCTGAACGGATCGGATTGCGTGTTTCCTTTCCCGTGTACAGTAGGAGGCAATACTGTCTCGAAAGGCACACGGGTTTGGTAAGGAAATTCTGTTTCCAAACCCGTGTTCAATACGAGGCACGCGTCCTCCAATCGTGCACGGGTTTGCAGCACAAACTGTTCTTCTAAATGAGTGTTAACAAACCCGTGCGCGTTTCGAGGCAATGCTGCCTCCTACTGTACACGGGAAAGGAAATACGCGATCGTGTTGGGCACAGTTAAATTATGGTCCAGAATAACACAAAGGATACTTTTTATCTCGGGAAATTACAGGGCAAACTACGCACGAAACCACGGGGCACTGCTAGTAATTTACAAAAGCGAAAGTAGTGGTAGGCAGAGTCCGCCTGGGGAAGTACCACACCTTTGCCAGTTATTCTACCGCCAAGCAGTAATGTGCAAACATTACTGTGTTCCGATTTGAAGGGCAATGTTTCCAGAGAAATTACAGAGCTTAGATATATAAGATCTTAGATCTCTGGGTGACGAGCGCAGTGCAGCGATAGGTAATGATTTAGACTTTTCATATTCCGATAGCTGCGTGTCACTGCGCTGTTATGTGTCAGGCATGTTGCGTACCATCAGGCACATGTCCTGACCGTCTCGTCACTCTTAATTTTTTTTTAAATGTTTTTTGTTCAATCTCGTGGTAAGAACTAAACAGTCTAAAATGTAGAATTTAAGATACACGGATAAAACTGCAGGACGCTGCTGGTTGCTAGAAAAATCCTTGGGTAAATATTCGGGATATTGTAAATCGACATGCAGAAGATAGGTATAGAATTGAAACAGAAAGCTATTAAAAATGATTGAATGGCTTCGTGCTTGGTGGATAGTGGGTGTCTCATCGGTGGATCGTGGGTTTCCCACCCGAGACAAACATGTGTGTTGTTAATAAATAAATGTGATAGGTATATAATTACTAGCTGACCCGGCAACCGTTGTTTTGCCATATAAATAATTTCCTAATAAAATAACGGTTGATCGTAGATGGGTGAAAATTGAGGATTGTATGTATTTTTGTATGTTGTATCATAAAAAAAAATAGAAATTAAATTTTTTGCCAAAAAAATAAAATAATAAATTTAGGGGTGGACTACCCCTAACATTTAGGGAGATGAAAAATAGATGTTGGCCGATTCTCATAAATACCGGATAAGCACAAAAAATTTCATCAAAATCGGTCAAGCCGTTTCGGAGGAGTATGGCAACGAAAACTGTGACACGAGAATTTTATATATTAGATTAGATGTATTTTCTTTTTTATATTGCATCACTTGCATCTCTTGACTGACAGGTGATTGTTTTTGTTTCTTGATAAAATTAAATATTTAATACATTGTATTCGCCATTTAATTTCATCATGTGCGATGTATATATATATATATACAGTTGTTTGTTCTGTGTATGTTTTAGCCAAAAAAGATCAAATACCGAATAAATGTTAAACACGTCTAAATTTAGTAAAACTATTTTTTACAAAAAATTTAACCGACTTCAACACCACAAATAGGCACTCAAAAGCGAAAAATAATTTAATATAGGTAATTATTATAACCTCTACTCACTCATCCATATGAAGTCGGTGCCAGGCTAGTTAAAAAGTTAGTAGATATATTATGTACGAGGTAGTAAGTAAGTAGGCATAGGTAAGTAGTATCTATCTACTACCTGTTAGATTTGGCTGGCACCGACTTCATATAGATGAGTGAGTAGAGGTTATAATAATTACCTATATTAAATTATTTTTCGCTTTTGAGTGCCTATTTGTGGTGTTGAAGTCGGTTTAATTTTTTGTAAAAAAATAGTTTATTTTACCCTTTTTAGTGCTAAACAAGTTTTCACTAATGCATTTACACGATTTCGTGTTGAGATCTCAATACATGAATTAAACCCAAACACTGGGTAGTTCCTGTAAACCGTTAAGAAATTCCCTTGACTGTCCTTTATCTTCATCCTCAGACCACTAATGACAGTCACAACCCATCTATGTAAAAAGTTCTCATCAATACAAATTCATCGAGCCCAAACACAAGGTAACTACTATGTACCGTCGAGGAGTTCCCTCGACCGTCTTCCCGTTCCCTCATCAGATCGACTCCAGACCATCTTTAAACTATACTGCTTTAAAATGCTCAAGCAAAAACTTAACTAACGCACTAGTCATCTTTACAATTTTCGAAAGTTATCCTCGATTTCTCTAGGATACCATCATCAGATCCTGGTTTCCTTATCATGGTACCACCCTTGGAATATCTCCTTTACAACAAAAAAAGAATCATCAAAATCGGTTCATAAACAACGAAGTTATCCGCGAACACACATAAAAAAAAAAAAAAAAAGGAACATACATACGGTCGAATTGAGAAACCTCCTTTTTTGAAGTCGGTTAAAAAGTAGATAAATAATTAAATTACCTCAAACAAAAACAATCAAAGTTGGAATGAGCCTCGAGCGTCTCGGGTAAACCCTGTTACGAAGTTATACAGGACGTAATTCCGGTATCACTCAATGAAATCGAAAGCAAAAGTCAGAGTTTAAAGGTTGGGTTTTCTTAATTCTTTATTATTATTTTTAGAGAAGACATATATAGGCATTCACGCATGAGCCACGTCTGTTCGTAACAGCAACAGTACCACAGTGCTACTAATCTGATGAATCTAAAGGTACAAGTTTGCCCGGAGACCGCGACATGAGACCGCGACGCGAGACCGCGACGCGAGACCGCGACCGGAGACCGCGACAGGCACTTGACTCTATGGAATTGTATGGACGCCAGTTCGCGCCGAGACCACGACCGGAGACCGCGACAGGTACTTGACTCTATGGAATTGTATGGACGCCAGTTCGCGCCGAGACCACGACCGGAGACCGCGACAGGTACTTGACTCTATGGAATTGTATGGACGCCAGTTCGCGCCGAGACCACGACCGGAGACCGCGACAGGTACTTGACTCTATGGAATTGTATGGACGCCAGTTCGCGCCGAGACCGCGACACATGTCTCGCGACGTCGCGGTCTCGTGTCGCGTTCTCCGGGCGAATGTGTACCTTAAGTCACTGAGGAACACCGCACTGCGCTCGTCACCCAGAGATCTTTGTTCCTATATGTTTGGCAATATTGCACTTCAAATCGGAACACTGTAACGTTTGTAGATTACTGCTTGGCGGTAGAATAACTGACAACGGTGTGATGTTTCCCCAGCAATACCCTGCGAAGAGTCCTACCACAACAAACGCTCACAATTAACTAATTCCAACCGATTTCGAGTCGCAGTGGGTGCATGGAATCGCTGTAGTAGGAGGATTAGTCCTTTGGTCATGTGTACAGCCAACACGCGTATTTGAAGCTTGGAGTAACTCCTTAATGGAACCTATATACATACATAGCTTCCCCTTCTTAGCATCCTTAACATACTTTACCGCTTTCAGATTATTAGTCAGTAATAGGGAATATGCATGTAGCTTAAATTGGCTTGATTTTTTTTTCGTAGAATCCTTAATGTGCCGCTATTATGCCAAAACAATTATTTTATTATTTAGTTAGTTATTAATTATAAAAAATATTATTTAAAAAGTTCAAAATAGGCGCAGGAAATTCAAGTTTGTGAAACGCATCATTATCTGTGGAAACCAAATGTGACGTCACATGACATGTTTTCTGCTTTAACGGTGTCGATATTCGTACTGAGCTAGTAGTGTTAGAGAGAAAAGTCGTGTTCTCCATCGTTTGATTAGCTAGCAGCACAACTCAAAAATCGGTACAAAGTAACTGCAACACTTGTAGTAAACAAACACAGGTCGTGGCCTGTGACGTCATGCAGGCGCGGGAAAAATGGCGGCGTTTAAACTAGACAAATTATATCGATATTTTAAATGTTATTTTAAAAATCAATTTGTACATTTACAAGAGTATTTATATTTTTTATTGTGTTATAATAATGTAAAAAGTGAATTAAAAATATAAAAAAATGCATGCATATTCCCTATTGTCTAGAATCAGAATTAAACTCAGAAAAATAAAAAGTAAACTAAACAGACATATACAAAATTTGTGTCAGATTTTGTAAGCATGATTTGATTGCTGACAGGAAAATAAAGATAATAATAGAAGAAGGGGAGAAAAAAAGTAATAAGAACATCGACTTCTAAAAAAGACGTGACTATCTTTATCTTCGACTGAATGTGCTTTTGATGTTCGTAGATATATTCGTCAATTATTAATCAATTTTGATTTCAGCGAATTTTCTAAGACTGACAACGGGTCTGTCTATGCCCACAGACATGATCATTCTCATACTGCAGAGAGCATTTCGAGCTGATTGTTGGTCAGCTTAGCTGAGACAGTTTGTGAACTTAGCACCTTGTCGACCGCTCGGATAACCGGCGGCATGCAATAACTTACGATGTACCTACCTCCCCACATCCACACACGGCCATTTAGCATACTAGCTCAAGAATACAAATTCTAATTGTTAGTTCTCTTGAATACGACGAAATAACAAGTAGGTGTAGGTACATAAAATGCAAAATGTTGGAAACCACAACGAAACTTTTTGTCCCAAAATTTAGATGACTTGTATCTTTGCCAGTAAAGAATAGTAGATTATTCACCAAAGGAGCAAAGCACTGTCTTATGATGACACAAGGATCCAATCAAAAGGGTATCCAAATATGACGCCCTCATGAACATCCCGTGTGAAGCGAGGGATCCAAGCCTCCTATGACACAAGACAGTTTTTTTACTTCAGAGGTGAATACTCTAGTTTTCATATCTTCTGCGAGGCAATTAAAAGAAAGGACCATGTAAAATATTTTAGGTATTTATCTTTCGATTTTTCCGGAAGTAGATTAGGTATTAATAATCCCTAAAGCGTCCAAGTTGATGAACTCCGGGGTCAATTCACTATCGCTTGAAGACGTTTTGGTGTTTTTTAAGAATTAAAGTGATACAATTCAACACTAATAAAATTCGACTCAATGGCGCCTTTTTATATTTTCTATTTTTAACCCCCGACAAAAAAAGGGGTGTTATAAGTTTGACGTCGATGTCTGTCTGTCTGTCTGTCTGTCTGTCGGTCTGTCTGTCTGTCTGTCTGTCTGTCTGTCTGTCTGTCTGTGTGTGTGTCTGTCTGTGGCACCGTAGAGCTCAAACGGATGGGCCGATTTCGATGCGGTTTTTTTTATTTGAAAGTTAATATCCGTGCGGGTGTTCTTAGCTATGTTTGGTTAATATCGATTCAAAATGGCCGCCTCCACAAAATGGCGGACAAAATATTTCTTCATAACCTACCTCAATATGGGTATCAAATGAAAGGGCTTGACTAGCAGAGTACTAAACGCTATAACAAATTTCAAATTAAAGATGGCCGCCACCACAAAATGGCGAATTATATAATATTTTTTCACTACTACCTCAATATGGGTATCAAATGAAAGGGCTTGATTAGTAGAATACTTTGCACTATGACAAATTTCAAATCCAAGATGGCCGCTACCAATAAAAATTTTTAATTTTGTTCTTTTATTGTGTTTTGTTTCTGTGCGTGCCTGGCCACCCAGTTAGATATTTGGAAAAAAAAGTTCGAGTTTTTAATAAAGTCTTTATGCAATGGTACTATTTGGTAAGAAACTAATGGGTAAGAATTTTCATACGAATTTTAACGTTCCAAATTCAAATCATTTTGATCCCTAGGGAATCTTCTCAATATTACTTACCTCTGCATTTTTTAAGGCCACAATCACTTGCTTTGTTTTGACGTTTCATGACATATAATTGGACTTTGTCGAGCAGGAGATATGAAAAAATATTATGCGTCTAAAATGATGCACCTAACAAAAGAGCAGATATACATATGTATACATAGCTATAAACACTTCCGAATAATTCTCTTTGCAATAAATTTTGTCAAACAAACAAATACACGCACTTACACACAATAGATTTAAAATTTATTCATGTTAATCAAACCAAATAATTTTTATTTTAGAAAACATAATCCTCTAAAAAGTTCTGGACAAAGAATTTACATTATACTACGTATAGAGTTAGCACAAACGCTTTACACCCAAAGCACGGGTAGCATCTTTCTTGCCTTGTCGCTCTTGTGGAAATGTCATACACTCTATTGCCAAAGAAAGTATGCTTACGATTGACACAAAGGAACCGTACGGAAAATCTAACTCTATACCACAGACTAAGTAGCTCTATACGTAGTGTAAATATGTAAACTCTTTGGTTCTCGCTAATGATACCTCAATTCACATGTAAGGGTTATTAATATAGACGCGTGCATCCGTGGGAAATGTCTGTAACCAACAGTGATAGCGTTGAAACTGTTAATGTCTACAGTGTGGTTAAACATAATTCACTTGATTATGCACATAATGGCGTGCGCTGAATATGCACAAATGAAGTTATTACATAAACTGCTCGCAAATGAGACAACGAGGTGCACAGCGAGAACATATTTCGATTAGTAAAACGTGTTTGCTATTTGCATCTAGTTTCACAAGCTGTAGTTATGTTATAAGATCCTAGCACTAGCACACTAGCAGTGCCCCGTGATTTCGCCAGCGTAGTTCCCGTTTTCGCTATTTAAAAAGTAACATGCATGCTATTCCAGGCCCTAGTCAAGCCCTTTCGTTTGATACCCATATTGCGGTAGTAGTGAAAAAATATATAATTCGCCATATTGTGGTGGCGGCCATCTTGATTTGAAATTTGTTGTAGCGTATAGTACTCTACTAACCAAGCCCTTTCGTTTGATACCCATATTGAGGCTAGTTGTGAATAAATATTTTGTCCGCCATTTTGTGGAGGCGGCCATTTTGAATCGATATTAACCAAAAATAGCTAAGAACACCCGCACGGATATTAACTTTCAAATAATGGTTATTGTGGGTTATCCCTAAGAGATAGACTTATACCATTGTTGACTTTTTTGTAGAACTTTTTAAGGGGTACAATACTACAGTAGAGATTTACTACGATAACATGGCCCGCCCCTCCAAATTACTGTTTTAATGTGTGTAGTCACATCCTTACGAAAGAGTTTGCATGTAGTTATAATTATTCGTCTGCAGTAGTAGTACGCACACATGCATGGTGGTGCGTTGTACTTTCACAAATACTTTCAAACGTTTTGAATTCTGGAGGGGCGGGTCATGTTATCGTAGTAAATCTCTGATCTCGTAGGATCCAGCCAGCGGCAGCGTTTGCAAAATAAGGCCAAAAATGTGTTTATTTATGACATCACATTAGAAACCTTTAAAATTATTAGTGTTTCTCTACTGTTGTATGCACATATACATATAAACCTTCCTCTTGAATCACGCTATCTATTTAATAAACCCGCATCAAAATCTGTTTGGTAGTTTTAAAGATATAAGCATACATAGGGATGTAGGGATAGAGAAAGCGACTTTGTTTTATACTATCTAGAGATAGAAACCAATTTAGTAACGACTTAAAGATACCCAAAAATAATTGACATTTTTAAATTGTAGTTGGAGAGTTCATACTAATATTTCCACCCGTAGCAACAATTACAATGTAGTCCATAATTCAAGGGCCTGGGTTTCATCGATTGCTCCACTGCGGCCAAATGAATCCCGTGCAACAATCCGATTTGCCGCGCCATCGAGTCCGATTGCGGCGTCGACAAACCTACAATAACGATTAGAGAGAAGTATGCCTGACCACCGAGCTACGTCTGTGGATGCGGTATCTGGAATAACATGCGGTATCTGGAATAACATCCTGTATAAGTCACAATATACGTTACAATATCTTTCAGTTGGTTAGGTTAGTTTATATACGACGTTAAAGGTCAAACTGAAAGTTCTTAGAACTGGCCACTTATAAAAAATATAATAAAAAAATAATTCTATAATTTGAAAATAGAACTCTTTGCCAATATTGCTGAGTATATACTTCATTCATTTGTCATTTGTTTTACGATTTGGCGGCAAATTGAAAATTGTCTGTGTCACGTCAACATGAATTTAACACGAGAAAATTTTCGTGCAATGATTTTTTATGACTTTCGATGTCATTTAAGTCAACAAGAAAGTTATGATAGACTACGATTGGCCTTTCACGATGAACCCCCATTTCGTGCGACTGTTTACAACTGGTTTAATGAGTTTAAACGTGGTCGCACTAATCTCACTGATGATTTACGTGAGGGACGGCCTTCTACGGCGACGACTGAAGATAACATCTGTGTTGTGCGGCGTATGATAGAGACTGACAAAAGAGTGACCTATCAGCAGATTCGGACAAGCTTAGGCATCGGTATGAGTCAAGTGCACAAAATCCTACACGAACATTTAGCGGTCAGGAAGCTTTGCGCCCGGTGGATACCTACCTCATAATTTGACTGAGGCTCAAAAACTCCATCGTGTGGATTGGTGCCGTAAAATGATTGAAAGATTTAACGGAGGTGACTCAAATGCTGTGTTCGACATACTAACAGGTGACGAAAGCTGGATTTACTGTTATGATCCTGAAACCAAAAGACAATCTGCTCAGTGGGTGTTTCCTTTCGAGGAGTTGCCAACTAAAGTGAAGAGAGATCGAAGTGCGGGGAAAAAAATGGTGGCCTCGTTCTTTGGAAGGATAGGTCATTTCGCAACAATTGTGTTAGAGGATCAAAAAACAGTTTCTGCAGAATGGTACACTAAAAATTGTTTGCCACTTGTCTTGGAAAAAGTTCGAGAGAAACGACCTCGCAGTAGGATCCTCCTTCACCACGACAACGCCTCATCGCACACCGCCAAGCGAACGATCGACTATTTGGCGACATCAAACGTTGAATTACTGGGTCACCCGCCGTATAGCCCCGACCTCGCGCCTTGTGATTTTTATTTATTTTCAAAAATTAAAGAAAAACTTAAAGGAAAGTGGTTTATGAATGCTGAAGAAACGGTGGCTGCGTATCGCGATGCCATTGAAGAGACCCCTAAGGACGAGTAGGCAAAGTGCTTTTCCCAGTGGTTCAATCGCATGCAGCGGTGTATTGATGTGAATGGACAATATTTTGAAAAGATGTAATAAAACTAATAACTGGCTAATGTAATCAGTTTTTTGATTTTCTAAGAACTTTCAGTTTGACCCTCGTATAATCTGACGGTGTTGCGAGTTTAACGGTGACATATTCAAGAATAAAATTACAAATTTTGAGTTATGTCTTGGCTTTGAAATTTGTCGTAGTATATATTATTCTACTAGTCATTTGATATTGCGGGAGTTGTGAACAAATTTATAATCCGCCATTTTGTGGTAGCTTCCATCTTGGACCAATGTTCTTCATAGCTAAGGACGCTCCCAACTAATTCACATTTCAAAAAAAACCGTTTCATTCTCTCGGGGAGCTGCGATGCAATAAACATACAATCTTTTCGTGGCCACTGCCGTTGTTAAGCTGCCGACGCGTCGAGTTAATTAGATAATAAATTATACCACAATTAAGTATGCACAGTATTTCCGATTTGAATCTAACGCATGTGTATATCTGTCTCTGCTTGTCCCTGACAAGCGTTGTATTTTCTAAGAGTCAAATGCCACTTCCGCGTAAAATATATTTCTGTGATCTGGACAAATAGCAGTGTCAGTCCTCCATCCGAACAGACCGCAGCTCTGAGATAGGATTAAAGGCAATATCGGTCACTCTGACCGATTGCGGCCAACAAACCTGCTCTATAAATATTTGGGGGATGGCTGAGTGATTGGAATGTTCTCGAACTTACTGTCAGGAGAAAACGCATCGGGATATTGTGAGAGATATTTTTAAAGTACTTTCTTTTGCCAGTCGCTATCGTATAAAGCGAATGAAGAAAGAGAGGAATAAACTGAAATTACAAATGAAATGGAATAAATTGAATCCAGATGAATAATTCAGATGCTTAGCGTAGTGTAGTTCTCGCTGTGTTTTAGTCTTGATAAATAAAGGGTCTGTTTGCTAAAAAAAACAGATTATAAAACTATAAAATTAGAAGAAAATTGAGACATCGAATCTGGAACTTTTCAAGATCACAATAAATAGCTAGTATATTTTTATTTATTACTAGATGCCCGCCCAGCTTCGCCCGTGGTATATTATACAGCACTCATCGGGATCCCGTACATTTCCAACGGTGAAAGAATGACTGAAATCGGTTCACTCATTCCTGAGAATATCGATTTCAAACAAAAAACCTCTTCAGCTACCTGGTACACCACCTGACGGAAATTGGTCGTACCAACTAAGATTTAGAAAAAAAAATTTAGCTAAGGTTTATATTTAATGCACAGATTACTGAAATTCAATGACGCAATCTTTGACACATGCTGTCATGTGTCATGTCAAAGCACGAAACGTACGAAAACTCTCAAAAGGGGAATATTTTTGCCCGATTTTGTTACATTCTTGTTTCATGCTCCGCTTCAATTAATAGTAGAGTTATTTTCTATAGCCTAAAGCCTTCCTCGATAAAAGGACTATCCAATAGAAAAATAATTATTCAATTCAGACCAGTACTTCCCGAGATCCTAGCGTTCAAACAAACAAACAAACTCTTCAGCTTTATAATATTAGTATAGATTATTATAGGTTTAGACTTGACCGCAGATATACTGGTATATGTTCTAGATAAGTGTGTATCACCTTCGACCGCATATTCGGGAGGGGGTTGCATCGATGCATCTACTCATGATGCCACCATGGGCAGGAGTGACATAACGATGGGTTATGCCCTTCTGACTTCTTTTCCCCACGAGTATCTAGCTCCGCTAACTTCCCCCACATGAGGAAGGAAGAATTCATGATGATAATGTTGGTCCGGTTACGTGATGTGTCGCTAAATTTGGCGCCCCCTGAGGCATGCCGCCCGGGGCACGGACCCCGGCTTGCGGCCCCACGGGCCCCTAATTGTATTGCGAAAAACTTAACATTATTTCAGAAGTTCATAAGCTTTACTAATGATGTAATGTTATTTCTAACATGTGTATTTGTTTATTAACCGACTTCAAAAAAAGGAGGTTTCTCAATTCGTCCGTATGTATGTTTTTTTTTTAATGTGAGTTCGCGGATAACATCGTCGTTTATGAACCGATTTTGATGATTCTTTTTTTGTTGTAAAGAAGATATTCCAAGGGTGGTACCATGATAAGGAAACCAGGATCTGATGATGACATCCTAGAGAAATCGAGGAAAACTTTTTTACTTTATAAGTTTTCCGTTGAAAGTCGGTTCTTTTTTGTTAAAATTATGTAATAATCTACTTGACTTGTAATGTAAATAAATATAAATATGCTATATAACTACCACTACTATAAATGTACCAGCGAAGTCAGGGAGGACAGCTTGTAGAGCAATATTCAACATCCAACTTCGTAACATTTATAATATCTGTAGGATGGAAGTAAACCGTGTGAACTGGTTTGGAGGAGGTACACCCAGTCAGTAGCGTCTCCGCTTCCCGGGACGACAGCGGAACAAGTGCCTTTCTATAATACTTCTCGAGGAGTTCCCCGGGGCTTTACTGCTTAACGAGACAAACTTGTGTACTCCACTGTACCGCGTCTTTGCAAGTTTTGGAACTACTATTTTCAGTTATTACTGATAATACTTTTATCCTAAGACATTACATATACTACGTGTAAAGTTAGATGTTCCGCACGGTTCCTTTGTGTCAATCGTAAGCAACGTGCATACTTTCTATGGCAACAGAGTGATGGGCCGCGACAATAGTATGACACTTCCACAAGAGCGACAAGGCAAGAAAGATGTTACCCATGCTTTCGGTGTAAAGCGTTTGTGCCGACTCTATACGTAGTATATGTAAACTCTTTGCTTTTATCTCTAAGTGTTGAAGAACCTAGAAGAAACGGATTCAACTTCAAGACAAACATAATTTTGCTTGTCGAAAGGCAGATTATGGCGTTCTTAATGTTTTGTTTTATTTCGATTCTATGTACCCCTAAACAAAATAAATATTATGATTAAGAATGGAACCATCGTAAAAATCCCACATAGGAGCGCATTCCACAGCCAATACGTTTGTATCACAAATGTGGAGTCAAACTTCTTGTTTCGAGGATATTTAAGACCATCTAGACTGTGGAATGAGTTGCCTGAATGGGGTTTTCTCGATAGTTATAATCTTGGAGGTAAACACGCTCCATCGTAGACCGCATCGTCGCTGACCATCAGGCGCGATGGCAGTCAAGTGTAAACCTATAAAAGTTAAAAACAAAACGCATTTTCATCTACCCGCATCTTTTAAATGTATTTATTTTATTATCTTCGTTTTGACGTGTCCGTCAATGTAGCTGAAAGTAGTCGGTACCACGCTAAAAACAGATTTAAATTCAAATGCCTAGTATTAGAATTTCTCAACGCTCCTTAGTGAAATTGTAACGGGGAGTTCCATTCGTGTCCAACCGCAATGGGCAATGGATGCGCATTTATACAGCCGCGCCGTGTTAATACGTGTTCTAATAAAACCAAATGGGTAGCTTAGACCATTTCGTTCCTGTTTGAATTTAAATTACTTGTTAAACTTTTGTAAAGGATCTAGCAAGTCTGTTTGCTATTCAAATCGTTGTCATGGAATAGACAGATAGTCAAATAGGTATTCTTTATTGTTCACACCATAATAAAAACACACAAAATAATAAAACACAGGCAATGAAAATCAATAAAAAAAAACTAGTGCTACAACAGACGGTTATACAACTCATAGCAAAAAGCGATCTCTTCGATACATAAATGTAAGACAATCGGAATAGCAAATGGGTTTCTATTAAGATAGATAGGTCACTCTTTATTGTGACGCAAACAAATTGAAATATTACAGAGAACTCATGAACTAGCACCGCATGTGGCGGGCTTATTGCTAAGATCAGTCTCATCCAGGCAACCAGCATACTCGTAAAGGAAAATAGTAATTTTAATGCGGAAACTACGTAAGCAAACCCACGGAGTGCAGCTAGTATATTAATAAGAAAACAACACCGTTCTCTGACGTAGTTTAGTTTGAAGACGTACTCCAATCTCCATCGACACAGCAACAGCGTTTAATCCATGCAAATTTGCGAAATAACAAGATCGTGGAGCTGCACTTACCCATTCATGGAAGTTGGCCATGCAGGCGATGGCTAATAACCTCGGGATTGGGTGGCAAGAGGCGGTTACCAGTTTAGCACACTCCTCGAGATTGGGGGGAAGCAGTAACCGTAGTTCAACACGTATGCTACGGCACTTGATGACACTTTTAACGATTCTCGAAGTGAAAACTTCTTGTGCAGTTTACCTAGCTGTTTGACGAAGTGACCGAATATAATTCAAACCACTATATAAACGGCATTGTTTGAAGAATCAGAGAACATACGAGTAAATAACATGTCTGAAGACGAAGAAGAAGACTTTTATAAGTTGACTATTAATTTATTTACTTGTTCTTTTTGACTAGACTAAAACAAATTGTTTTGCCAGACATACGAGTATTGCATGGCTCTAAAAGAGGGACTAGTTTGAATGGGTCAACTTTTAAAATGTTTTGTATCATCTTACCTTACCTGCAAACAGCAGTAAATAGATTTTTGTATTTGTGTTTGTTTAATAATACGGGCTTGGCTCGAACGGCTGATTAAGCAAGTTGACTGCAAGCTTTACATAGAAGATACTATTCTCCAGATGGGCGTAGTCTATTCATTATGAGTACGAGTTTATCTCATTTATCAGCCCAACGAAGTCTGGGTTGCTGTCGTCTATGTCGCAGCAATATAGTAATTTTCGTCCAGTGAACATGCGCCCGGCTAATGAAAGTTTCTAGTCGAGTGCCGCGGAGTATACGCGCAGCTGCAGCTGTTAATTGTCCTCCGTTGAGACGCTTCAGCGCTCGCCCCGTGCTGCAAGCTCGGCAATACCTGCTACAATATACGACTACGTCAATGTTTCAAGCTTTTTCCAAACATACTTAATATTATAGGCGAGACGACTGAAAAAAAGAATTAGTCCTATAAAAAAATACTGTAAACATATTTTGCCTTTTGTTTCACAAACAAATAATGACGAAGATACAGTGCCCCGGGGGTCTGCCGCCGAACGAAAAATGTCTTATCTTTGATATTTATCTCTATTTTCTTTCCGCTTGATATGATAGAGACCGCAATAGCAAAGCGAAAGCCGATTCAGTTAGGCGGTAGAAGGGCCGAAGTGTCGAGTGACGTCACGTTATGGTATTTTTACGATAGAGTGACGTCACAGCCACACTCCGGAAGTTTCATCATCAACAGCCCACTAAATGTTGCCACTGCTGGGATTCGGGGCCTTCTCTCGTAAGGAGAGAGTTATGGCCATAACCCACCGCGCTGGCCCAGTGCGGGTTGGTGGATTACTAATGACTTCGAAAGATTCAGGGTACATGTCAGTTTCCTCACGATGTTTTCCTTCACCGTTTTAAGTTAGTGGGATTACGAACATGACTTCGAAAAGACAGTGGGGTTTGAACCCGGGGACTCCGGAAGTAACTTTACTAGTAGTAATGCTATACCATAATTTTATTCTATACTTAGACAATTTTAATCTACAATTATAAACAATACTTAGACGATTATCGGATCGACAATGACTTGGACTTACAGCAAGTTAGCTTGTTAGAAATTCCTTAACTGTTCCTGTTATAACTCTCTGTCAAAACACAGATTTCCGAGAAGTCACAGACATTGTGGCCAAGAGCGTCGGCTCTGCAATTCTGCCTCTTTCCACTTTATCCTTATTGCTTCCGTAAGGGAACGTAACTGTAATTCGTGAAAGACATTTTATGTCCTACTTATTATTATAAAGGTAAAAGTTTGTTTTAATATTGCTACTACTATAGATGTTAATCGGTCGAGCAAATGAGTAAATTCCCATCTCGAGTCTTTCTAACCGTCCATCTATTCATCCAGATGATGCATGACTTCGAAAGACTCTAGATATATGTCGGTTTCCTCACGATTTTTAGAGAGTGATGGCAAAGTTCCCATAAAAAAATTGGTTGCCTGTAAAGTCGGTATACGGGCGAAAGTTTTACGTGACAACGACTTTGAGTGGTAAAATAATTTTACGGAAGGGACGCGTGCCTTTCACTTTTTATGTCTGTCTCTCTCGCTCTTAGGCGGGCTAACCATGTCCGAGTGGAAGGGACGCGTGCCTCTCACTCGCTCTCGTGAGCGCATAACGTGAGCGAAGCGTAACGCAGTTTCTTGAAGTGTCACCCGGCAAACCAATGTATAAGACGTTGTCACGTCAAAATGTAAATAAATAAATTTGACATGGGTCAGTACACTTGTATTAAAACCATATTATACTCGTATAATGCTTGACAGTTTTCTGTACAATAATTGTTATAATACAGCAAAGTAGTCATTTCAAACTTTGAAAATGTAGGACAATTTGTATGCTCTTTCTTTTGTTTTTGTTTTTTATTAATTGACGTGTAAATTGTACATTTATGAATAAAGTACGTCGACTTTGCCGTTTTTAAGTTATCGGCATTACGCACATGACTTCGAGAAGACAGTGGTGGTCGTGCGATTCGAAGCATCCGGATCGCCAGTTGCCGCTCTCCCTACTCTCGTAACTAAGAATGATTCCTTACCCATTACCTATAATGATAATAATAAGCTAAAAATATGGACTACGTGAAAATAGTTATTTGTTATACAAGTGTATTTATTGTGTGTGATTTTTAACCGCGTGCTCAATTTTGATGACCGAGCAAGCGAAGGATCCTAATATTGAATCACGAGCGCAGCGAGTGATTCAAAATTAGAATCCTGAGCGTAGCAAGGGAATCAAAAGAGCACAAGGTGAAAAATCTTTGCAATCGAGTGCAACACGTAACTTTTCATTCCACTTCAGCGAGGAAATGACTAAATGCAAATTTTTAAATGTTTTGGCGCTAAGCAAATTAAAAAAAAGTAAGTACACCAAGGAGGTTCCGAGTCTGAGTTTTTAACATATTAAAAAAAAATGGATGATGCATTCGGCACCAAGGAGGTAGAAATAAATAGGTTGAATTATGTTTTGAATTCAAAACCTACACACACACGATGTTCTAAATTCAAATTTACTTTAACCTCTAGAGGGTAAAAACGAATTTTGCGCCCTGATATCGAAGAGCAAAAGTACTCTTTCCAAGCTGGTGGGATGAAAAATAATATATGCCCTTGACGGTGGCTATTTCGAAGACCTATCCCCTGTATACACATAAGAACGTAATACATATAGGTACATTTCTCTATGTCTAAAATTCCCAATTCATCCATTTGCTATCAGTTCTTATAAATTTCGTAATAGAAGTTGAAGACAGGCGCAATATTTATGTCTTTTACTGTCTAAAATAAATAGTAACTTTCCATTTGGCCACCTCCAATGAATTTCAACGGTACCCGTCTCCCGAGACTGGGAATTCCCGTAATGTCTGGACTAACTGGGAATTGCCCGGGGAATACTCATGACAGCGTTCTGTGAATTCTAACTATGAATAAAGCGTTCAAAAGCATTTGCCTTCTCGGCCACAATGTAATATTGTACTTAGTAAATATTTTAAGAGGATGTTTAGTAGTCCTGAAATCGCCATCAATCCAATCCAATCCGCCAATCCTGAAACTGCCAAAATCAGTACTAGAAAATCAACTATCTCAACAAATATGTAGATATATTCTGAAACCATTACCCTTCGAATCGGCACACAATGATGTGTGCTTGGCGGTAAAATAACTGAAGTTACGGCTGGTCTAGTCGGGAGAACGGCGCCTGCCTATCCGGAGACCCCGGGTTCAAACTTCAAACCCCACACGCACCACTGTATTTTCGAAGTCATGTGCGTAATGCCGCTAACTTAAAACGGTGACGGTAAAACATCGTGAGGAAACCGACATGTACCTAGAATCTTTCGAAGTCATGTATCATCCACCAACCCGCACTGGGCCAGCGTGGTGGATTATGCCCTTAACTCCTTGCGAGAGAAGGCCCTAGTCCCAGCGGTGGGAACATTTAGTGGGCTATTGATGATGAGATAAAATAACTGTTAGCAAAACTGTCAGTACGATCGTAGACACCAAATAGTGCGCACGCGTTTAAACAACTTGCATCTGCTTCTATTGTATACGACTATAAGTTCTCGCCGCGCTATCGCCACTGACTGCTGGTTGTGTTTCTCAAACTTTCTCGGTACCACCAAAGAACCTCGGAATGGAATCGTTTAAGTGCAAACTTTGTGATGCCGAATTCAGAGATGGCGCTTTGTGCTCCATCTGCCGTGGGCGGTTTGACTTCCCTTGTGCTGGAATAACCGAGAATGGTTATCGTAAACTGGGTGACAGAAAATCAAACTGGAAATGCCCGTCTTGTAAGAGCGCTACCACGAGTCCTCTTCTTTCTGTATCTGGTAAGAATTCGGCAGGGTCACCAATACCTGCAGATCTAGAGAGCATATCACTGGATATAAAGCGGCTCAGTGCTCAGATAGCGTCATTGCCAACCTTGATAGCTTCGGTCAAGGCAATCCAAGCTGACATTACAGATCTCAGAACTCTGAAGTCCGACATAGCGGACCTTAAACTTATGAAGCCTGATGTTGCAGACATGAAGACCTCTGTTGGATTTATGCACAATGCCGTGGAGTCTCTGACTGGGAGGATCTCGGAAATCAGTCAGGAGGTCCAGGGTCTTCTCAAAACCAAAGATGATGTCCGTCTCCTGCAGCAGCGGTTTGATCAGCTAGAATATAATTTTAGAGAGTTTGAACAGCGATCTCGAATGAATAATATTGAGATAAAAGGAGTCCCAATTTCTCAGTCGGAGAACCTGTTTGAGATCGTAACGAAAATTGGTAACCAAACGGGTTGTGTTATCGCGAGAGAACAAATCAATTATGTTGCAAGGATCCCTATGAGAAATGATAAAATCAACAAAACGATCTTGGTCTCCGTCCACAATAGGTACACCAAAGAGGACTTCGTAGCCGCAGCAAAAAAGTGTACCGTTGTTCCAGCGGACTTGGGGTTGCGCGGAGAAAAAAGAATTTTTGTCAACGACCATCTCACCCTGGACAACAAGATGTTGCTAAACAAGGCAAAGAATTTGGCCAAGGAAAGAGGATTTGCATACATATGGGTCAAGGGGTGCAAGATTTTTGCGCGAAAAACTCCTACATCCAACGTCATAGCCATAAAAACCGAATCAGATTTAAAGAAGATTTCTTAAAACGGAAAGTAACATTTGTAATTTATTTTTCAATATTATGTCATAATATATCTCAAGACCACTCTAAAAGTTTGAGAAACTTAGGCTCGCTCCCACTCCCGTATGCATTTTGCTTTGGTGCGCGCGCGCATGCCTCGCACCTCTTACTTAATATATCGCTCCATCTCGCTTCCACTAAGCTGTCAATTTTCTATTGTGTCGTTATCTCGGTTAGCCTTTCTTTATGTTACGCCATTCACAATACATTTAAATGTCTTTATGTCTCATTGTTAATTTATGAGCATATTTGTGCTTTTTTCTTAATTGAACTAACTTTTATTCAAGTGTTTTTATTCTATTTTAATAATGTATAACATTTATTACCAAAACGTTCGTGGCTTACGAACTAAAACATCGGATTTTTACAGGAACGTTTCTCTAAACAGTTATGACATTATATGTTTGACGGAGACTTGGTTATTAGACAGCATACGTAATAGTGAGTTGTTCGACGGCCGTTATATAGTTTTCAGGCGGGATAGGGACTATCTTAGAACAGGCGAGACAAGAGGGGGTGGTGTGTTGTTGGCGATTCGGCGGGAAATTATAGCAGAGGAACGTAGTGAATGGTGTTCGAATGCAGAAGATTTGTGGGTAACGTTAACACTGCACTGCCGGAGACCGAGGGTAATTTACAAGCTGCATCTGTGTGTTGTCTATATTTGTGAAGAAAATGCAGGTAACTCGATGACGCAACAGCTGGAAATTTTTTCTGACAATATGACAGATATTATATTAAAAAACCCTTGTGATAAAATTCTCATTATGGGAGACTTTAACATGGCTAACTTATCTTGAAATTGTCCGATGAGAGCTCAGCGTACATCGCTGACAATATTGTAGGACCTATACAACAAAATTTATTCGATGATTTTAATCTATGCAATTTATCACAATATAATAATATCTTAAATACTAACAATAGAATACTTGATTTAATACTTTCAAATAATGAGGTAGGAGTCTCTCTCTGTCAGAACCCACTGTCCAAACTCGACACAGCTCACCACCCTGCTCTTTGTATTTCTGCTGACTTCGTCCAATACCACAAACTTAAACCTCGTCCTTACGTTAAGTATTTTTATTATAGTGGAGATTATGACGTCATCACCTCCAAGCTAGACGACATTAGTTGGGAACAGGAACTATATGGCAAATCACTGGAAGATGCTGTTTCATTTTTTTTATAACATATTAGATGATCTTAGAAAAATCATATACCTTCTAAAACAGTTACGCCTTCACAGAAATACCCTCCCTGGTTTAAAAAAACACTCATCAAAGTTTTGAAAGAGAAATACAAATATCATCGCAAGTTTAAAAATTACGGTAATAGTTCTGACCAACAATCATTCTCGATTTTAAGGGATCGCGCAAAATTATTAGAAAAACAGATGTTTGATGAGTACATTCTGAACATTGAATTAAATATATCTAAAACCCTAAAGCCTTCTGGTCGTATGTTAAATAAAAAAAACAAAACAACTCTTATCCCGCGGTATTAAGTTTAGGTCAGCGCTCGTCAGACTCCGGGAAGACTTTTGTAATATGTTTAGTGATTACTTTCACTCCACATTTTGGATGGTACCTGTACTGATTACTCGTTCGACGTCTCCGATAGCGATATGTCGGTTTCGGACATAGCAAATATTGAGTTTGAGCGTTTAGAAGTTTGTAAGCTCTTGAAGTGCCTAGACCTTAGTAAATCTGCCGGTCCTGATAATATTCCGGCAATATTTATTGTGAAGTGTGCTGAAAGTATTTCCACTCCACTTACTATACTTTTTAGGCGATCAGTATCTGAGGGAGTCATGCCTATGATATGGAAATCTGCGTATATTACACCTATACATAAGAAGGGACCTAGAAATCGAGTTGAGAACTATAGGCCCATCTCCAAGCTATGTCTGTTTGCTAAAGTGCTAGAAAAAATAGTATACAGGCAGCTTTATGCGTCGTTAAAGCACACACTTAGCTCACTTCAACACGGTTTTTTAAGAGGCAGGTCTACCACATCAAATTTGATTATCTGCAGTGACTTCTTATCTGAGCATATGTCCAAACCATCACAAGTAGATGTTGTCTATACCGATTATTCTAAATGTTTCGATAGAATAGATCACATAGTACTTTTACGGAAGCTCAAAGCAGTAGGTATCCGAGGTAATTTGTATAGGTGGTTTACGTCCTACGTACAAAATAGATGTCAGACAGTAGTACTGAACGGCTATACGTCATCACCTATGCGAGTCCCATCAGGTGTTCCACAAGGATCATTGTTGGGTCCACTGCTATTTACTCGTTGTTAACGATATATCTTCATGCTTTAAACACTCTAAAGTATTATTATACGCAGATGATATGAAGATATTATGTCCAATTGCTTCGCACAAATGTTCACAGCTGCTGCAGGAAGATCTCAATCGGTTTGATGAATTTTGTCTCTTGAACAAATTGGACCTCAACGTATCCAAATGTTACTATTGTGCGTTTACTCGTAAGCCACAACCCTAAATTATAATTATAAACTCAAAATTCAAATCTCACAAAAGTTAGTTCGATTCGTGATTTGGGCATTATTTTTGACAGTAAGTTACTTTTGATGAGCACATTAATACTATTGTCAATAAGGCATCACGGGCATTAGGTTTCATTTTGCGTTTGTCAACTGAATTTAAGTCAATTAAAACCATAAAAATCCTTTATTGTTCGTATGTACGTAGTCACTTAGAATATGCTTCGCAAGTGTGGAACCCGAGATATGATGTCTATCGATCGCGCATTGAGCGTATTCAGAAGCGGTTTTTACGACATCTGCAATTTAAAATCAAAGATTATTTGCCAGACTATAGAAACCGTTGTCGTAAATTCCACTTTCTTCCTTTGTATATAAGACGTGACATAGCAGATGTGGGCTACTTGCTGAAGATAGCTAACGGTGCAGTGGACTGCCCTGAGCTGCTGGAGCGAGTAGGTCTCAGGGTGACAGCTGATCCTAGGAGGAGGCCGTGCTCACTTTTTATACCCTTAGCTAACACTAACTACAGGCAAAATAGTTACCTGCTGAGAGCGAGCCGGAGTTTCAACAGTCTGCTTGCAAAACATGATCTTGACGTATTTAATACTTCTGTTAAACAATGCAAGAGACTTCTAACACAGGAGTACTTTGTTTAGATACAATATGTTATGTGGTTTTGTTTAAACCTTTTTTTTTTTTTTTGCTATTTTTATGTTTGTTTTTATGTTAAACGTCTACTAGATTTATTTAATCTTTACTTTTATTTACAAGTGGAATTTTATAATTGGCCTTTTGGACCTATTATGTTATAATTTTTTGTACCTAGCTGTAAGATTCCCTAACTTAGTAAAATAAAATAAAAAAAATAAAATAAAACCTCAGGCGAACTCTGCACAGAGTCCTATCACTACAATATATGGGGATATAGGATATAGAGGTAGTACTGAAAAATCTAATCTTTTAATTAACTAAATTATACTGAGTACTACACTAGTTTCTAGGTATACATAAATAATAAATAATTTAACCAAATATATACGAGTAAGTATTTTAATTTTCATTTTTTTTTTTTCATTTTGTAATATTATTTATTAAATTCCAATTCGATCGGTTTTTTTTAAATAGGTACTCATTTTACTTCACATCCAACGATATTTATGGTCGGGATGAGTTACTCGTACTGATATGATAAATGCAAAATAATTGATTAATAGTATGCTATTACCATTTAAATGTGTTTATTTGGCGACATCTACAACCTTAAACTATAAGTTCCCCGTAAGAAAAACGCCTGTCTAAAATACGTATGTACAGTATTTGAAACGTGAATCAATGCTTTACCACGCGTTCTGAATCCAAGAGATATAAGATGGTTATCTTTTTGCTTTGTAATTTTGCTGGACTTTTTGCGGCTACGATTTGGTCATCGCCTGGGGATTTGGCAAACCTTTGGCAGTTGTGCGACCACCAAACAGTAGTGTGAAAACATTTACTATGCTCTCATAAAAGGAATTTCTGGTGAAGGTTTTTTACTATCATTGCAAACCCTGTTTTAGTTATTTACATTGCTAATTAGTAATTACGGTTCTCGGCTTTAAATGTAGAATTTAAACGAGGAGAATTCCCCGACAAACTGAAAGAGAAACTAAGGAACTCTGAATTTTTTAGATTAAAAATAAGTAGAGAAATTGAATTATGTTCGTGCTATTTTTGCCAGGGGAAGGAAGGGGAATTACTTTTACCAAGTGCTTCTCAAAAGCTGATCACTAATTATACATATAAGTATGAGAAAGTAAGACATTAGTAACGTAAGAAAACATCGTGAAGAAAACGGTAGGTTCCTAGACCTTTCGAGTTCATGCGTCATCCACCAACTCACACTGGGCCAGCGCGGTGGTTTATGGTCTTGACTCTCTTGCTGTTGGGTTGCTGATGGCTGGCGTTTGGGTTGAATAACTGGCAAAGGTGTGGTGGTACTTTGCAAAGCCCAGTCGGACTTTCCAAATACTCCTTCCAGTGCAAAATGTTATTAACACTGCGGTAGATATCCATACGCTATTAAGCTATTGCGTAGCTTTTAACGCGGGCCTGAGGACCGAATTTTAGTGATCGTGCATCTCTTTCTTATGTTCACAAGAAAGAGGGGATGGAAGACCGTAACGCCGTCCTCCCCACTCGGTCATTCGACTTTGAATCTTATTTGTATTAGCTTTACAGACTAAATGCTCTTAGCAGTGTTGCCAACTTAACGGATTTCCCGTGATATTTTTTATGGTAAACAAATGTCACTCTTCAAAATAAAAGCAATTCCGAAAACTTGTTAACATCCCTATTGCTTATGTTGATAAAAATGCATGCAACATGCAATAGCTTTACCGCGACAGTCCCCGAGTGCCACACTTCTTTTTTTTTATATTTCAGAACCTCCAAAATACTCGTTTTCAGTCCTGTTTCGCAAATTTCCAATATTCAAAATGTGTTCTCAAATATTGAGCGTATATTTCATACGACAGTAAAATCGAATGTATACCAAATCGCTGGCCTTTCGCAGCTTCTAGTTCCAGCGGCTGAAGACGCCACTGTGCTGGCTATAGACAGTAGCTCAACTCGCAAGTTTTTTTTCACATAGGTTTATACTACATAATTGTTACATTTTTCATTTTACATTTGCTTTCAGCGTACTAAACTCGATTAACTAATTAACTTATATGGCTCATATGAATATTTACCAATGAATAATGTTTTGCCCATGATTACAATGTCTACGGGCGTAATCAGAACTCTCAAAGCATTAATGAACACAAATTTCTTGCGTAGCTAGTAGGTACGCGTGATTAAAATTCAATAATTTAACCCCCGAGATCCGGAGCGCCGCGCGGGCGTCGCGACGTCATATAAAAAAAATGATTACTCGACAATAAAACTATATTTTACGTTTCTGTAAACGATGAGTTACTCTTTGATATATGTCCTATCTATCAAGAATCGAAATAAAGCCATTATTGATCATTTTATTTGTTTACATGTTGTGTAAACTTTCAAACCCATTTTGTGGGTTACGTGACAAGAAATAAACGAATATTCGTTTACAATGCAAGGAACAAGTATCTAACTGTCTAAATCAGTCAACAAAGTCTTGAAATAACAAAAGATTACTTATTGTAAACACACTTGAAAGGATAAGTCTAACGGAGAGGTTTCGAGACACTTTTTGACCGACTTCAAAAAATGGGAGGAGGACATGTAATTTCAATTCAAGGAGTTCAATCTATGACTATGGAATTAGACGTTCTCGTCGTCGCCTATTTTCTCGTTTTAACTTTTAATATTTTGCTTGTTGTGTGCGTGGATATGGTTGGCATCAACGAAGCTGTTGATGTCCTGTCATCTATACTTCAGTTGTTTTACTGTCCTGTGTGTGTAGTGTGGTCGAACCCAATTTAGGAGTATTGGAAACAATATCCTCGGCGTGTTGTTTGCTGGTTCAATTTCAAAAACTTTAACATTCTTTTGAAAGGGCAACGTTACGCTTCAAAGCTTTGGAATGTTTTTGTCCTCCACGTTCCAATTTGTGCAGTAAAGTGTATTAGTGCGAAAATCACAGGTATCTACATATTTTAAATAATTCTACTAAAATAAAAGTAATCATTTGTATGTTTGTATCATAGGGATAATTAGTCTATAAATTTGATTGTGAATCTAACATGACTGTTTTCCGTTTTCAGGTATGATAAAATAGCGGTTAATAACAAGATATAAGTGGAGTGGGTGACAATAGTAAGTTAATTGTATAAGAAAAGCTTGTATAATTGATACAATAGAATTTAAACACAAATTTTTGTAAAACAACTTTTAATACTAAAGTAAAAAAATTGGTTGCCTGTAAAGTCGGTATACGGGCGAAAGTTTTACGTGACAACGACTTTGAGTGGTAAAATAATTTTACGGAAGGGACGCGTGCCTTTCAATTTTTATGTCTGTCTCTCTCGCTCTTAAACGGGCTAACCTTGCCCGAGTGGAAAAGACGCGTGCCTCTCACTCGCTCTCGTTGTGAGCGCATAACGTGAGCAGAGCGTAACGCAGTTTCTTGAAGTGTCACCCGGCAAACCAATTTATAAGACGTTGTCACGTCAAAAATAAACCGAAAATAAGACGTTATACAAGTAAGATCTTCTTTAGGCCCGTTGAGTGTTTTAGAGATGAAAAAAACATTTGCAGTCGCGACACTGTCACCGTTACCGACACCTCTATATATATAAGGACTAGCAGTGCCCCGTGGTTTTAGCCCCCGTAGTTCCCGTTCCCATTATTTTTCTGAGATAAACACTGGGCAGACGTTACGACGTGATCGAGCAACAAACATCGGAACATTGGCATTTATAATATCAGTAGGATGTAAAAATATTGTGTTTTCACTTTTGTCTGCACTCTTAGAGTGCTACTGTTTTATTTATACTTATTTTTTCTCTTTTTAACCCCCGACCAAAAAAAAGGGGTGTTATAAGTTTGACGTCGATGTCTGTCTGTCTGTCTGTGTGTGTGTGTGTCTGTCTGCTGTGGCACCGTAGAGCTCAAACGGATGGGCCGATTTCGATGCGGTTTTTTTTATTTGAAGGTTAATATCCGTGCGGATGTTCTTAGCTATGTTTGGCAAATATTGATTCAAGATGGCCGCCTCTACAAATTGGCGGACAAAATATTTCTTCACAACCTACCTCAATATGGGTATCAAATGAAAGGGCTTGACTAGTGAAATACTATACACTATAACAAATTTCAAATCCAAGATGGCTGCCACCACAAAATGGCCAATTACATTACTTTTTCACTACTACCTCAATATGGGTATCAAACGAAAGGGCTTAACTAGTAGAATACTTTGCACTATGACAAATTTCAAATCCAAGATGTACTAGTTCGGACCTGGTGGGTTCATTAACTATGTGTTCATGTTATTATGACAAATAAATATTCTTAAATGTTAACAAGAACAAAATTAAAAATTTTGATTAACCCCCGACTACCTTAGATTTGTATCTGTACAACATTCTACTAGTCAAGCCCTTTCATTTGATACCCATATTAAGGAAGTTGTGAAAAAAGAAATGTAATTCGCCATTTTGTGGTAGCGGCCATCTTGGATTTGAAATTTGTCATAGTGCAAAGTATTCCACTAGTTAAGCCCTTTCGTTTGATACCCATATTGCCGTAGTAGTGAAAAAATTATATAATTCGTCATTTTGTGGTGGCGGCCATCTTGGATTTCAAATTTGTTATAGCGTATAGTACTCTGCTAGTCAAGCCCTTTCATTTGATACCCATATTGAGGTAGGTTGTGAAGAAATATTTTGTCCGCCATTTTGTGGAGGCGGCCATTTTGAATCGATATTAACCAAACATAGCTAAGAACACCCGCACGAATATTAACTTTCAAATAAAAAAAAACCGCATCGAAATTGGCCCAACCGTTTGAGCTCTACGGTGCCACAGACAGACACACACACAGACAGACAGACATCGACGTCAAACTTATAACACCCCTTTTTTTGGTCGGGGGTTAAAAAAATAAATATCTTAAAAGATGGCCGCTACTACAAAATGGCGAAATACATTCCTTTTTTTACAACTACCTCAATATGGGTATCAAATGAAATAGCTTGACTAGTAAAATGTTGTAAATATAACAAATCTGAGGTAGTCGGGGGTTAATCAAAATTTTTAATTTTGTTCTTGTTAGTATTTAAAAGAATGTTTTATATATATTATATTGGTGGACAATTCACACACAACACCATCTGACCCCAAACTAAGCAAAGCTTGTGTGATGGCAGCCAGATAGCTGATATAATACTTATATAGTTTTAAATACATACTTATTATACATAGAAACACCCAGACACAGTGCAAACATTTGAATTCATCACACAAATATTTGCACTGGGTGGGGATCGAACCCACGACCCTCGGCTTCGCAGGCAGAGCTACTACCAACTAAGCCACTAGGGCAGTTTAAGCCCAAACAACGATTTAAATGTTCGTAAAACCTCGAGCACAGCTAAGTAAACAACCATTAAGCCGACAGACAGTCAAACTTTGCGCGAACAATCCAGAACCGTCGCTTATTCCGCAATTACTTGTATTACGAGTGTTGATTCCTTTTTCATTTCGAAAAAAGCGGTTTCCGCATATTTCAAAAGTTTGCGAGCTCTGTAGAGAAAGCAATTTGCTTTGAAGTCCGGAATGAGGGCCTTATGGACCGCAAGAAATATCGTGCAGATATTCCTTGTTATTGTGATTTCAAAGGTTTCCCACCCAGGGCTGGGGGAAGGGAGTATGGAGACACGTGCCAAGGGCTCATTGCCAACGGCGACTAAGTTGGAGACTAAATTTAGAATATTGTACATCAATACTGAAATTAGCATTTTTTGCGATCAGAAAGTTGCTAGTTTTACGGTTTTTATTTGATACACATCGGCGAGTGTGCTAGCGATCTGTGTTATCTGATTCCACCTTGCCATTTTTGTATCGGATTGCTCGACACTCGAAAACATCGATTCGTGATTGACGTGCATAAGACCCTAATTAAGAGGTATTATAAATCTCTTAGCGTAGCCACTAGCTTTATATTGAGAATGTACATTTTAGCCGAATTTTAAGACTTAATTTTGTCTAAACGCATAACTTTACATTATTTATTTTTGGATTTTAATGTCTAACGAAAAGCTGGTGGAGGGACATGTTTGATCATCTCTAGCTTAGTAATTTTCACCTGTTGCGATACGCATTTTATGATTCCGCTATTTTAAAGGACTAGTCAAATTTATCGGTATAACAAACCGCACATGTGATGGTAATTTATCATGTAGGGCTAACTCAAAGGTCTAAAGGTCTTTTTAATTTGAAGCTTAACTAGCTAGCCTAGTTTCTCTTCGACGGTGCTTAAATGCATGCAAGAGTGAGTGTACTTGTGTTAGAGTGTGTGTGTGTGTGTGTGTGAGTACACTCGTACGTGTGAATGTGTATGAGCGTGCATGCGCGTGGATGAGGGTATTATGTGTTATGAGAGTGTGAGCAGGTACGTACGAACTGTGTGCATGTGTTACAGTGAGTGTGGATGAGTGATGGTAAAGCCTGTATGTAACTGAGTATATTACCTATATGTTTATTTCAATAACGGTTCTGCGTAACCTAATTTTAAAGCTAAAATATAAAAACCGTTTCACACTGAAAACCCCATATTTTTCGTTTTACTCTCGTTAAACGCATAAGAATGTGTTCTAGCGAAGAAACTGTAAAACATTACCATTTGTTTTTATATCTGTTCTCCCTCGTGTTCGCTTCACAGCTTGCACTTAATTAATATCCCGAGTGGCTGTATTATTAGGGCAATAAAAATTATAATTCGTTCTCGGCCGCCCCAAACCCGTTCTTTAATTTGCTTAGTGAGGAGTTCCTTAGACTAAGACTAGACGTCCTGTAAACACTGTGGTGTGGTAACATAATATGTGTATGAAAATAGATAGATAGATAAACTCTTTAAAACACTTAAATTACAAAAAGAATAATAAGGAAAAAATAAACATTAGAATAAAGTAGCAATTGCGGACCTTATCGCTAAAAGCTATTTCTTCCAGGCAACCGTAGGATGGTATAAAATAAATTAATCATGGAAGACGGGGAGTACAATTAGGAGTACATAGATACTTCCGCATGATAATCTGATATTGATAACTAACAATTAATGTTAAATACAACAATATATATAAATACATAATATATAATTATGTTTATTGCAGCCGAAGGTCGCAAAAAAAAACCAATTTAATTTTAAACTAATTTAATAAAAATGAAATTACAATTATAATTAAAACTAAAAATGAAGTGATTCGATCGAAGTTGGATCTAAGAATGCGCTTCGCGGCGGGCCGGCCGCGCAGGCAGCTTCGGGTGTCGCGGCGTGGTCACGTTCCCATGGCACGTTGCGCTGACGCCGCGATTCCTGCTGTTGCTCGGAATTGAGGTTGATGCCGACGTAGCTATTCCTATACATTAGGGTGGCGTAACAATATATATCTCAAGTTTACTTCCTAATACACAAATAATAAATAAAATAGTATCTGGCCTCCATAGTACAAGCTCGCTCAGCTTGATTTGAGACTGGACGGAGTTCTTTTATAGTAGAGAGTGACGAGACGAGCAGGACATGTGCCCGATGGTAAGCAATATGTCTGCCCGTAGCAGTAGTAGCAGCTATTGATGAACATGAAGAGTCCAAATCATTCCCTAGCTCTGTACTGCACTCGTCAGAGATATTAGACGTTTTGTCTCTACGCTCTATAATTTCACTGGAAGCATTACCCTTTAAACCGGAACACAGTGGAGCTTTCACATTACTGAAAACTTTAACATACAATATCTGGCTTCCAATATTTGTTGTGTGAATAAGTCTAAGCGAATATATATTATTTACTAGTTGGCTCGTGTAGAATTTATATAATTGATATGCTCCAAGGACCTCTACATTTTTTTGGGATGCAAGTAGCCTATACGTTATTCCAGACTGTACCTTTAAATGTGTTCCTAATTTATAACCGAATTTAGCTGCAGTAGCACCGGTGTAGTAGTATGTTCCCGAAAAATTTAATATAGTCTTACCATTACATTAATGACCTAAATAATAATAAAACTTAGCTCACGAGGTTACTGCCATGTGGGATGTTGATTCCACGCTCATAGTCTTCATAGTCGTGTCGGCAAACGGCCTTATAGCGAAAAGTCTCGACCAACATCTCAGAAGACTTTCGCTAGACGGTTGGATGGCGGGTCAGATGCACGACATCCTCGACACAGCGCGCATCGTCAGGAGGTTCCTCAGTCTGCAGCCCTAACCACTGGTAGCTTGGGCCCTGCCCCGCTGCTGGCGGGAAACTAGGTTTAGGTTTTTATATTGTTTTTGATACATTTATTGATATTGTAAAAACCTAAATTTAAGAATGATGATTAAATTACTGAATAATAATAATAATAAAACAATGTTATAATGATTTTTATGTTATTTTATTAAATATTGTAAAAACTTAGACTTAAGGAAATAAATAAATAACGTGAATAAAACAAAATTAACTGACGGTCAATAAATAATTCTCTTCTCGTACAAAATTAATTAATTATACATTTTTAGCGACTCCTGGCACAATTTTCATTCACAAAGATCCAATTAAAATGTGTTATAGTGTTATCTCTGAAATATTGATTGATTTGATATTTTAAAATGACTATGCCGCTAGTAATAATTTTGTTAATTTATCCATTCATTTACTATTTTCGAATGCATTAATGGTATTGCCCCTCTACAGCAATCTTGAGATATTAATTTATTTTATTGTGATTGTTTTTTTTCCTTTTTATGACGAAACATATTATTACTCATTGTTTAACAATATTGGAGTGAATAATGTTAATAGATTGTTTAAATATGTTAATAAAAATATTCTATTCTATTCTATTCTAATAGCTGAAATTATTATCCCGCAGGCATTGTACAATTCTAATCAACTCGGAACGGAAAAATGGACGAAATAAACCAGATCTCTCTCATAGCTTATTTATGTTTCACTTAAATTAGATCTCTTTTCTAGGTAATACATATTTCGAATTATATTTTCGTGAAAATTTTTGTGATACTTAAATAGCGACTAGCTGTACCCTGCCACGCTTCGCTGTGGCACATTGTGATGCAAAAATTCAACGAACCCGAACGACTAAACATTCCCATCGACCAACATTTCCGTTCAAAAATCATATGATAGTACTAAATATAGCGATGCATTGTAGCTAGACTTGTTTAGAAAATTCGACCGTACCTCCTCCGCGCAATTTTAAACATTGTGTTGTTTATAGGTTATAAATAAAAACAATCCTTGATGCGGATTATATATCATTGTAAATTTCAACTCGATCGGTGCAGAACTTTTTGAGTTTTTGAAGCGTACACAACAAACCAACATAACATTTTTATATATAGAGATTTTTAATCTACTACCGTAGGTCAGGTTACTTTATAAACATAATCAAATTTATTTATTAAATGTCTTACATACTTACGTGACATAAATCATCATCATCATCATCATCAGCCGCAAGACGTCCACTGCTGAACATAGGTCTCCCCCCTAGATTTCCACAACGAACGGTCCTGCGCTACCTGCAACCAGCGGTTTCCAGCGACCTTTGTGAGGTCATCTGTCTGTGACAAAAACTTGAGAGGTGTCAAGGGACACCCACCCGGATGGAACGAAGTTCCTTTCGATTAATTAGTGAAGGAATTATTATTATTATTATTTACAAAAAACCTGTATACACTCAACAAAAATAATCGTCACGACACCACACTGTTCAATGCGAAATAGAAATGAAAATATCTGGCTTGCTTTCTATAAGAGAGAGAGAGACAGACAGAGAAACATGCGACGCCGCACAGCTTAATTTACAATAGCAAAAAGTGTCGTGACAACTTTTCGTAAGAATTTTTTCCGTCTAGCCCCCTTTCAAAACGCGCGATAAGGAACTTCGTTCCAAAAATATTACCATAAAAATAATAAATAACAAACAGTGCCAATGCACTGCGTTATCATGATTACTACGACATTATATTGTTAGCAGTCTCTGTATTATGTTGCTACGGGTACATACAGGTAATTTCCAAGTTTATTAATATTTCTAGAGACCGTGCCGTAGGTACTGCATATTACTTGGCTGCATATCCTCGGTTTATTAAAATTCAGATTATTAGATCCCTCCCCCTGGCTCCTCCCCTCGTATAAACAAAGCTGTTATTGAAACAGTCTCACACGGCGTCTAGACAAGTCAGTTGCCCTTCACAAGTACACCCTGTCTGAACTGTGCGACCCCACGGATAGATAGATTAATTCTTTAGTGCACTTATCTTAAAAAAAATATTATAAAGCTGAAGAGTTTGTTTGTTTAAACGCTAGGATCTCAGGAAGTACTGGTCCGAATTGAAAGATTATTTTTCTATTAGGTAGTCCATTTATCGAGGAAGGCTATAGGCTTATAGAACATAACGCTACTATCAATAGAAGCGGAACATGAATCAAGAATGTAACTAAAACGGGAAAAAATATTCCTTTTTGAGAGTTTTCATAGCGTGGTTTGACATGACAGCATGTATCTAAGATTACGTTAACTTCAACTTCAAATTTTGTTTTGGCTTCCATTCGGTAATGTCACCGCAATTTCGCCAATGTCCAAGATTGCATCACTGAATATAACCTTTGCTTATCAAATTTGTTTCTAAATCTGAGTTGGTACGACCAATTTCCGACAGGTGGGGTAGCAGGTAGCTGAAGAGGTTTTTTGTTTGAAAGCGATATTATCAGGAATGACTGAAGCGATTTTAGTCATTTTTTCACCGTTGGATATGTACGGGATCCCGATGAGTGCTAAAAATAAAATACATAAAAACATAAACATAGAAAAGATAAACTCACGGTTTTACCGCTCAAACAGATCTCTTCTTACGAACCATACTTAGATAAAGAATAAGCAAATAGATCAGGGTTTTCCAAAAGATTTCTTTGCACCAATCGTAAGCAGATGAGGTTTATCTTAGCTATGACAACATAGTGATTTGTTGCGATAGAAGTATGATACTTCCACAAGAGCGACAAGGCAAGAGCGATCAGACCCGTGCTTTCGGTGTAAAGCGTTTGTTCCAACTCTATACGTAGTATATGTACATTCTTTGCAACCATAGGATTACAAATTACAAGAATCACACTAATATTTCAGATGCACAGTTCTTGTATGTTTATCCCCACGTATTTCTGTAGCTGAGCAGATTTAAATGAAATTAATTGCATACTGAGTACGTTGCCTAGATTTATACCTAGAATTTTAGCACATTCAAATTACCTCGAAAAAGCGGTATCATTTCGTGGTTTATGTTCTAAAGACTCGAATGAAATGTTTTGACTCTACTTTTGTGATATGAACGTCTAGGCTGTAAAATGCGTTGCCTGAGTGGGTTTTTCCCGATGATCACAATGGACGATCCACCGTAGACCGCATCTTTAGACCGTTACTTAAAATGAGGCGAGAAGGCATTCAAGTATAAACCTACAATAGTTAAAAAAATCTTTACCAACATTACTTTACAGTAAATTTTACTATCCTGATTTTTTTATAGCAGCGGGTTAAACCGCGGAACGCATTAAATTTGTAATAATTGTGAAATAAAATTGGAACTTATGTAGGTACACGAGATAAAATATTCATAAGATTGATATACTCTGGAAAAACTAGTTTGCTACGAGTTTCCTTTAACATGTTCGCTCACCCAACAATATACTGAAAGTTTTTGTTATGCATATTACCTGAGATTGGAAACACGCTAAGTTTTTCCATACGTTACTTATATCCAGAAAACTTGGTAACCTAGATTTTATCTTCAATAGCAAGCAAAATAGCTATTTTGCTTGTTGGCATGAACAAATATTAGCGTAAGTCTGAACGCCACCAAATATATGTAAATTAGAATAATGTCAAACATGTGATTCACAATCGTAAGGTTGTGGGTTTGATTCCCGTCTGCATCAGTGTTTATTTTCTTAAAATCAGATGTACAAGTTTATCATCTTATTATGATGATAAACAATTCATAAAAGACATGAATAATTGTAAAAAAATCATATTTATATTGACATAAATTTTGTAATGTGTATTTCTTAATTTTTAATTCAACATTTGATTGTATGCTGTTTTATTTATACATGCTGACAACGCCTCTTTACAGCTGCATTGAACTGACAAGGCCACTATATAGCCGCTATTTGTTTTATTAAATTTATTTTTGTATTTAGATTTTGTACTTGCACACGTAATTTATTGACAATATTTTAAACGTTTATTTGAATTTTATAAAAGACGCTACCAAGTGTATATCTGTTATACCTAAGGTCTGAAATAAATGAATCTGAATCTGAATCATCTTCATAGGCTTTTAACAGTGAAGGAAAACATCGTATGAAAACTGGCATGTCCCAAGAATATTTCAAAGTTATACGTCAACCGATAACTCGGACTGAGTCAGCGTGGTGGGTTATCGCTTGGCTCTCTCATTGCGAGATAAGTAAAAACATGGCTCTTCAAACCAATACCCAGTATTCTTAGCACCTAATGCTTGACGATAAATAACTGGCAAAGAACTGCAGAGACCTACTACTAAAAAGTTAATAATATAAATATAATATCTTACTACTTTAAATTACTGTACTTTCTTTTGAAAGCCATTTACAATAAAACTTTCAATTTTCTTCAAGTGTCTTAAAATTCTGAGATAATACAGTTTTTTACGATAGCTGACGTTCCGACGCGTCCCCTTAATTCTCATTGGTACGCTCTCTTAGAACTATACGAATGCTCCTGGCTCTCACACTCCTAGTTCTTTTCATCACGATGAATTGAAATATATTTAAATAAATAAATATTGGTGGATATTATTACATTTCTCACACAACACTAACAAAACCCAAACTAAGCAATTTTTACTGTGAGACCCAGTTAGCTGATATACCATACTGATTATAGGATCGTAAATACATTCTGATCAAATATACAAACACCCAGACAGAAAAATATCAGAATTAATTAAAAATATAATAATTAGTCTGCCAGGTGGATAGATTATGGAATAGTTTGGGGTACGTATTTTTTTTATCAAATCCTACTATCACTATATATAAAAATGTTATGTTGGTTTGTGCACGCTTCAAAAACTCAAAAAGTTCTGCACCGATGGAGCTGAAATTTTAGAATGATATATAATCCGCAATCCGCATCAAGGATTGTTTTTGGAACGAAGTTCCTTATCGCGCGTTGTGAAAGAGGGCTAGACGGAAAAATTCTTACGAAAAGTTGTCACGACACTTTTTGCTATTGTAAGCTGTGCGGCGTCGCATGTTTCTCTGTCTATCTCTCTCTCTCTTATAGAAAGCAAGCCAGATATTTTCATTTCTATTTCGCACTGAACAGTGTGGTGTCGCAACGATTATTTTTGTTGAGTGTATACAGGTTTTTTGTAAATAATAAATAATAAAAAATAATAATAATTCCTTCACTAATTAATCGAAAGGAACTTCGTTCCATCCGGGTGTCCCTTGACACCTCTCAAGTTTTTTATTTAATTTTTGCATCAGAATGTCCCACAGCAAAGCGTGGCAGGGTACAGCTAGTAACATTATGAATGGGAAAGTTACGATGTTTAAATATTTGGATGTTTGTTGCTCAGTCACGTTGGAACGTTAGAACGGATCGTTGAAATTTGAAGCACAGATTACAGTTTGGAATATCATAGACTACATAATATAATGTACTATATATACATAAATAATATAGGCTACAGTGTATCACGGTAACTCTGCGGGTAAAACCACGGCGTGTTGCTAGTTATTAATGATCAACAAAGATAGATCAGCAAAATTCCGGAGTGGGGGGGACAGCCCCCTGTGACGTCACATCTTCGTAAAAGTCGTACAATGAAGTGACGTCACTCGACACTTCTAAGCCCTGTGTACCTTGTTTGTGCAACAAAAGAAATAATATGTGTACAATATTTTTAAATTATCTAACGAATGGATTAATTACCTACTTTTTAGTCATCAAACATCATCATCATTATCAGAATCTAAGCATATAATCCGAAGTTGGCTCAAAACACTAAATTATAATGAAACAGAAGCTATACTGAAAAGGGGTTTTTAAATTTATTTAAGTTTTGTGTAAGTCTTTTGTACCAACTTAGTACCCGCCTATTCAGTGTAATAATGTCATTTAGCTTAACCTGTCAAATGTTGTCTGTCTTGAATGCGAGACTTGATCAATTTGTTATTGTTTCCTCTGGATTTTGGTTTTCCCGATACAGGCTTGCCTAGTGGGAAACCAACGGATACGATCTTCTTAGCATTCCATGGATTCACCGTGCGGGTGCCGGGTCCATCGTGTGGCAGAGAGAGAAAACTCGAGTAGATCCCGAGACTTGTGACTCGGGCGTAGGTTTAAGGGTCCCTTTTCTGACGTACATATTCATTTCATATTATTTTAATAATTATGTACAAAAATTCAAAAATCGATATGATTGTTATACCTACCTTTGTCTTGTATATCTTGGTAATTTTTGTGGTAATATTTTTTTTCATCATGCCTATTGTCTCGAAAAATCTCGAACACGCAATAAGTTTTCAAAAATCTATTTGATTTGTTTGTTGGAAGCTAACAAGCTTGTAAAACCCTCGTTCCTGCCGAAAAACACGTGAACTAGACTTCACATCCAATATAACATCGAATTTGAGTAAGATGCTAACGAACAACAAAGAAAATAAAATAACAATCCCTCATGTCACGAACTGTCACGGTACAACGAGGAATATTAGGTATTTTAGGAAAAAACAAGTCCAATTACCAGACGACGTGTACATACGGTGTACGCTAACGCTGTTACCGGGCTGGAGCAAGCCACTCGCTCCAGTCTACAGTCGAGTCGACACATGATTTATAAATCTGTAATTTAGTTTGCGTCAATGCTTTAATATTTACATCTCGTTAACTTAAGTAAGTAAAGAATTATATTTTAGATTACTCAAATAAATGGCCAATCAATATAGTTTTCAGGGTTCCGTACCCAAAGTGTCCAAAGGGTAAAAACGGGACCCTATTAATGAGAGACTTCACTGTCCGTCCGTTGGAATGTACGTCTTTCACCAAGCTGTACCTATCTTAAGAACGGTGATAGCTAGACAGTTGAAATTTCACAGATAATGTATCTATTGACGCTATAACAACAAACACTAAAAATAAAATAAATATTTAAGGGGGCTAAAATAAAAGATGTTTCCGCTGTTTATTTGCTAATGGTACGGAACCCTAGGTGTGCGAGTCCCACTAGAACTTTAATCGTTTTTATACTTTCGCAGCATAAACTCAAAATAAAAGACAAGACTTTGAATTAATGTTCTTTCATATAAACTTAAACCCTCTACCCACGAGCCCTAAAATCAGAGGAAATTACGTAAAAGTAGTGGGGACCCTACATCGCACCTATAAATCACCAATCATATGGTGCGATGTAGGGCCCTCCCCCTTACTTTTACGTAATTTCCTCTGATTTTAGGGCTCGTGTGTAGAGGTTTTTATAGACAAAACATACCGACATAATATGTTTCTAATGACTACTATTGGTTCTAAAATTGCAATCGTTGATTATCTTAATCATAATCAGCCCACTAAATGTTCCTACATGGCTTCCTACATGCTGGCCATAGTCCACCATGGTGGATGACACACACACGACCTCAAAAGATACGAGGTACATGTCGATTTCCTCGCGATGTTTTCCTACACCGTTTTAGTTAGCGTCATTACGCACATGACTTCGACAAGACTGCGGTGCGCGTGGGACTTGAACCCCGGGGCTCTGAACCGGCATTCGCCGTTCTCCCGACTACGCCACCCGTTGATTAGCCATTTTAAAAATCGTTACACTGTACACTCCGCGAGGTATAAGCTGAGCTTTGCATTAGTGTGAGTGATCACCAATCAGGCAGGAGCGCGGCGAGACAGAATGGCGCCGCGCCTAAGGCCGGTTGTCACACCTACACTATCCATGTACACTCACACAAATGCAAAGCTCAGCTTATGCCTCGCGGACTGTACTTAATTCCAATCTAAATTGTTAAAACAACTATTACATTGTAATTATATAATCTCTTTACTGTTACTTCGAAACTTTCTCTTACTTTTAATGAGCTTCTTATACTGGAGTTAGACTCTACAAATTAGCTTCGTAATTGAGTTAGAGATTGTAGGACAGTTGACGTCACTGTACTGATAGAAGAAGTTCTCACAACAAATACGCAACTGAGAAATTATCTTTCGTAATACGAACGTCTTCACGCTGGAAAGCGTTGCTTGAGTGGGTATTTCGTGGTGAATATAATGAGAGTGCTTCCAAGTCTAGAGTGAATGGATTTCTTCTAGGGTGTTGTGCTCTGTCATGAACCGCATCATCGAATAACATCAAGGTTATTGTCGATAAGAAATCGTCCAAAACTCTTCTAAAGTGGTGAATGTAGCTGAGAACCGTGCTTTGACCACTCTAGTCTATAATACAACGTTATTGTTTACTATTGGAGGTTATATGATTAGGCTCACTAAAGGATGCCACAAGGCGGTGTCTGCATTCTAAATAGACTTTCTACCAGTCGCCATTCATTGTGTGATCGTTGCAACTCTCAACTGCAATGGTCTACTTCTCATTTAGCTATCTAGATTGGATGGAATGACGGCTCAAGCAGGAAATGTCTTATACCGAACATGAAGAGTCAATCATTACCTAGTACAGCATTGTGCCCTCGTCACCCAAAAATGTTAAGTAATATATCTTTATATACCCTGTAGTTACTCGGGAAATATTGAGCTATAGTGATGTTTGCATATCACTGTTTGACGGTAAAATATCAGACAATGCGGTGGGACTTTCCCAAACGGACTTTGTAAAGAGTCCTTCCGCTACAAATATCTCAAACACGGTTTAACTAAAACCTTTCCTATGTTGCCTTTGTTGGCTAAGCTTCCAGTCCTATATCATAAACGAAATAGGTCTAAAAATAAAGCAGAGTTCACGAACCGGTGTCAGCTGAAGACACGGTCGTTTTTCCCGAAGTTTTTTCAGCTTTCCCGCGACGCCCCTTTATACCCCGTCACCATTCAAATTCCAACACAAAAGAACACGCAGTAGCCCGAAATAAAAGAAAAAATTACCTTCATAAAGCAATGAATGCGAATTCAATTTCGTTAACAAAGAAAAATAGCCGTCGCGGGGAAAAAAGTCAATAAAACTTGGGGAATTCTCCTTGAATAAATATTTTCCGGCTTACGCGTACTTTGAAGGAACAGGCCAGAACATATCAATGTCGAAATACACATCAACCCAAACAGGAACGTAGTGTTCCTACATCTTTAGATTTACTCACAAAATTTAAATGGCAGTAAAAATCAAATTAAGGTTGGTAGGTGGTAGGTTTGAATACCGCCTTCACCTCTTGAGTGTTTTCCAAGTGACTATATAAGAGATAAGTATGACTGTATAAGTAGACAGGTAAGGAAAACGTAAGGAAACCGGAATGTTCAAGGATAATTCAAATGTACTTAATATAAGTAGTTATATACATATTTAGTTTAGTGTAGTTATCTTTGTAGTTGAGTTTTTTAATGCCCTGCCCGTATAGACAAAGAAAATAACTAGTTTTCGTATCAAAAACTAAAAACTAGATTTAACTATCTATGTGGGATAGCGGTTAACGCTGCCTCTCACAACGTACATAGTCGTACGTTCAATATCTGTGAAATTCATGACCTAGTTGTGTACTGAAATTCTCGTGGGCAGCTGAAAGGTACTAGACGGTAGACGGTACCACAATCGCTATACAGATGATAAATACTACACAGACCAGTAACGTAGACGTAACTCTTCGCCTTCCTTCCACTCGACACCACCAAAACGACAACATCCGTGGTGTCGTATGGAATATCTAGTCCATACGACACCACCCTAGTGATGTGCTGTTCCGCCATTAGTTTTTATGTATTTTATGTCGTCAGTATTAGTATCCATGTCCATTGTGAAAAATTAAGATATTCGGACGGAAAGACAATAATACCTATGCAAATTGCAATGAACAATGTCAAGATGACCATTTGAGTGACAGATAAATATAAACTTTATCAAATGACATACCTCATTAATGAAACTGCTTGAACTTAATTGGAGTTTTCATATCAACAACTTTGTATGTAGGTAACCTCACTATTAGTCGGTGGTGTCGTATGGACTAGTGATTCCATACGACACCACCGATGGTGTCGTTTTGGTGGTGTCGAGTGGAAGGAAGGACTCTTCGCAGAGTCCGCCTGAGTAAGTACCTACCACACCCTTCTAAATACAGTCATTTACCGACAAGCAGTAATGTGCACCACTGTATTGCGGCTTCAAGGACGTTGATTCTAGATAAATTATAGGACAAATATCAAACAAGAATAAGCAAGCATATATTGATAGAGCAAGCCATGATTTCAAAATTTATATTTTCATATAGTTTCACCCGCTTATTTTTTCCATTTTTTCTCTTGCTGCATAAAAAAATTAGCGTTTGCTTGCTTAAAACTTACTAGTTAGTCCAATCCATTGGCTAAAGTCAAAGCTATAAATCGTTAGGTGACGAGCGTAGTGCAGTACTAGACAGTACAAAGTCAAAGTTCTTTATAAGTTACTAAAGTTTTCATGACTGTTTAATTAGCTGTGTTGCCATGAGCGTGTTGATAATTGTGAGGTGTTTATCATTAAAAAAATTGGCAGTCATAGGGACTACCGATAAAAGTGAAAGCTTATAACTCAGAATTTGGTAGCTCACTTTGGAAACTACGCGGGTGAACCCGGAGGGCGCCGCTAGTCTGGAATAAATCTTCATAGCATTGTCGTCAAAGTCTTGTAATCATGGTCATCTAAAAATGCGTTAGCATTTCTTGGCCATGGTTCCGAGTTCACCCGAAGATTTCTTTCATTTACAGACGCTTGAACTCAATTCAAAACACACGAAAAATCTGAGCGTGGTGCGCTAAAAGAAGTTTTTTTCACTTAAAAAAAACTATACCTAAAGCTAACGTTCCTAGCCACGTACTTCATTCTATCTAAACACGTTACAAATCCCTTGTAAAACGGAGTCACTGCACTATTTGTATTTTCTCGTACCTAAAACTCGCATTCGTGAAATATAGTTCGCGAACGAACACCCGATCCGGTGCCATCGACGAGGAGAGGATCGGACGGTATTCGGTTACTGCCGCAGGTAGGGTTGCCACTAGGTACCGTACAAATGGGATTCCTGGGGGTTTCTTTTTTAATCTTCGACGCGAAAACGACAGGTTGTTAGATATTTGGCGTTTATGTGTCTGTCTGTATCTGTGGTACCGTAGCTGAATAACTGATTTTTTATTTTATTTTTGTATGAAAATGAAAGAACAATTTGTCAGAAGTGTTCTTAGGTAGTATTATCATAAAAATCAGTGTAGCTCCCTAGATAGTGTAGTTAGAAACCTAAGTTATGAATTCTTTTATTAGTTTGGGTAGGAATTTTATTCGCATAATGGGTATTCGTTTTATTTCGTGTGACCTAAAATTAAAAACACGTTGAGAGGTTTTCAAATTTTTTTTACAAATACAAATACAAATACAAAAATCTTTATTGCTGTTTGCAGGTAAGATAAGATGATACAAAACATTTAAATAATTGACCCATACAAACTGGCCTCTTCTTCTAGAGGCATGCAATATGTCTGGCAACGCAGTTTCCATTGGTCTGAATTTATACAATGATAATAATAGTCAGCTGATAGTCTTCTTCTTTTTTCATTTTTAACTTTTAATCGGTTGTATCATATATGTCATCTGATTCATCATGTATTAATTTCTGGCTTCTATCCCGGTGTGTTATGTTAGTGTGATATGTTTGATGAGTACAATTACGCCAATTAATTTTTAATTAAATATAAATTTGTTTTAATCTTGGTAGAGTCACGAGGCGACGAAGTTGTTCGCCCAATAAACAACACACGTCTACTCAGAACAGCGTAGTGTGCCATACATAGTACATGAAGTGTTAATGTCACTGCTTGACATTGCAATGGATTCGTCGCCTGAAAAATTTTATGACAAATAATTACTACTGGTAGATAACTAACAAAAGTGTGGTACTTTTCTAGGATAATGCAAAGAATTGACACACCAATCTACGAGTAACCGCCCAATACATGAGACTTAACTTAAATAAGCTTTAACTTAAATATCATAATAATATTCCAAATTTCAAAGCACAAGCCGAGCGAAATATCAGAAAAAATATGGTTTATTTTGAGTTTTGCTAGTAAAAAAATATATTTTGGTGTTTTTTGCCGCTTTAGAAAATGACACAAGACAAGAAAACGTTTTATAAAAAGGTAAAAAAAAAAAATAATGAAAAAATGAAGCTTATGGACATTAGTGTTGTTTAAAACTAAAATTCTAAGTTAAAAGTGTTCACTTCAATAAACATTAAAAAAATTACAGCCACGGGATTGTCAATTTTTTTTACTGAATTACCGTGGAAGCTGGGAAGTGGTTATAACATGGCAACCCCAGGCAGGTCTCATTTCCATCCAATCTGCGGCGATCGGCCACACAATGGCTCGGAAGAAAACAATCTTCAGCCCGGACCGGCCGGCGGCCGCCCGGCCCGGCGTCCGGCGGGACCGACGGTTCTTTATTGTTTTTTTATTTACAACGCTGCTTTTGTTACTGCTGCGTTTTGTGGATGTTTCTTATTTACGAGAATTGTTCACTGTTGTTTGAAACATGTACTATCAAATTTTAAAAACGAATACAGTTGTTCCTGTTCCCAAGCACAGATTCGTCCTTATATGGAAAACTGTTTGCGCCTTTTGGATGGATTGGCTAAGTACCAGCGTTGGGGGTCTAGAATCGATCGAGAGACGTGCCAAAAATTGCACGCTCCGTCGTAGACCGCATCGATATCAGTATAATGCGAGATGGCGGTTAAGTTTAAACCTAAAAAAAATTGTTAAAAAAGTAGAAACCATTTAATTCACCAGTGGTTCATAAAAAGGGGTAAGTACAAAGTTTTTTCTTCACGTAATTATTATAGGTTTGGAATACACCGAACAACATATCACGTTGCTTATACGCTTCTATAGTTTAACTATACGAAATCTACGATTTTCGTAGCTACTTGTTATGAAGCTATAGTTACGAGGTGTTGTGTGAGGCCATGTTTAATTCTTTTTTTCTACTGCCGCTAACTTAAAACGGTGAAGGAAGCCCGCACTGGGCCAGCGTGGTGGATTATGGCCTTGACTCTCTTCTTGCAAGAGAAGGCCCCGAGTCCCAGCAGTGGGAACATTTAGTGGGCTGTTTTTGGCTGTTTATGCATGTTTAAATTTATTCTCAAACAAATTTTGTTTGCGTCTTTCTTTCTAGAATTTTGTGCGCTTTTTTTAACTTCTTTGCAGTGGAAAAATACAACATTTATTTTAGTCAATTTTGAATCAGTTTGAATTTACTCTATCAGACCGAGCTTAGCCCCAGATTCAGTGGTGCGTCTTCAGTGGCGTGGTCCGTCGCTAGTTTGCTCAGCGCATACACTGCGCCCCACTCCAGTCGGCGTGCGGCATGCGGCATGCGGGCGGCAAACATCTTGTGCTGTTAACATGCGCGTTTGATGCACTGCCCGTGTCTAACTGTTTCAGTCAAGTTTGTACGTAGATTCGGGTCAACACACAGACGTATTAACTTGTTCGATACAAGTACAATCTAATAATCTATGAATATAGAAATATACGCTTTATTGGCACCACAAACAAAGTTGAGAGTAGACTTAACGTCAGGCGAGATGGCGGTCTAGTGTAAACCTATAAAAGTTAAAAAAATCTAAGACGTGATGATTTAAGTATGATTTAACTGTTATAGGTTTACAATTGACTGCCATCTCGCCTGATGTTAAGCGACAGTGTGGTCTACGATGAAACATGCTTATGTATCTAGAGTAATCCGATTATACGTCAAACCATTTATTTACCAGTGGTTTATAAAAAGGGGTACAAAGTTTTTTTTTCACGTCTACTGATATTGTAACCATTGGAAAAAACTCGCTCGGGCAACGCATTCCGCAGCCTAGACTGATAAATTTATCACAAAAGTAGAGTAGAGAAAACCTCTTCGTTCGATTCTTTGGAACGTCAACCACGAACCGATTTCGTTTTATTTGAGCCACCATATAAAAATAGGCAAAGTGGTATCAGATTGTGCACATCATCTGCACACTCTCCGAAGTGGTTAAAAGTGACGTAATTAAGCTGTTGGCAGTTAAGGGGTTCATAATGGAGTGTACCAGCGCTCCTTATACCTTAGCACAGGTGTTCTACGTAACAAGTACATATAAACAATTATCGTAACGCGCAGTATATTTATAGTCCGAGAACTGGTCGCAAATTTTGGACAGGTATTTGAGGTAAGGTGATAACTTGTCACATAGTTCCTCTATTACACCTTATACCCCAACACGGAGGTGCAGACCTGGCTGGATAGTAGCGGTATTTATCCATGCATTGTTTATTTGTTTATTCGATAAATATGTTTGAAGCAATACATAATAAGTTATAAATAAATATTGGTGGACAATTCACACACAACACCATCCGACCCCAAACTAAGCAAAGGTTATAGTAATAGGCGCTTATTGTAATAAGGCGGTCAGATAGCTGATAAAATGCTTATATAGTTGTAAATACATACTTATTATACATAGAAACACCCAGACACAGTACAAATATTTGAATTCTTCACACAAATATTTGCACTGGGTGGGAATCGAATCCACGACCCTCGGCTTCGCAGGCAGAGTTACTACCCACTAAGCCACATATTTTATGCAATTTTATACGTTGTTTATAGAACACAAACATTATGAATGAACTAGACGATTTAGTCGGAGTTATAACATTGCCAGGAGCGTGCATAAATATGAAAAAAAAAATTAAGCGATTTGAAACTTTAATTGGATGTTAATTATAACAAAAAAATAGGGATTCCCAAAAAGACAGATAATTTTGGTGAAACGTTCTAAGTACTTCTCAGGTGACCTAAATTAATTCATTTTGCCCCGCTACTCACCAGCCAGATCTATATCTCTGTATAATATTAAAACTATGTGAAAATTTGGTTGCCTCAAATACCAACCTAAAATCCCTACCCTAATTTGCCAGCTCTCGGAATACTAGGTACGAAGCTCGTTCACTCATTCGTTTACGAAGCAGTTGACTCTGCGAGACATCCAGCAGTTAGCACTTGCTCTCTGCAATGCTCGGATTAATTGCATTGCTGATTGCTGAAACCAACGCCTTGAGAACTGAGTATGAACCTGTCTGATGTCTGTATTTGGATTCTCGTTTATCGTTAAATAAATAAAGAAATAAATAAAGCTTTATTAATTCCACACAACATTACAATAAATTGATTTTGCATTTTACTATTTTATGATTTACTTTAAATAATTATTGCTTGATAAAATTGGTGACAAATTATAATTAAAATACATTAGATCTAAAGTTGTATGGAACCCCTTCGCGTAAAAGCCTCCTTCAAAGCATTCCACTTTTCTCTGTCGGTGGCCAGCTTCATCCAGCTCTGGCCCGCTGTCGCAGCCAGCTCGTCCGCCCACCGGGCGCGCTGCCGACCTCGCGCCCTGGTGCCTTGTGGTCCGCTCCATTTGACGGCCCTTACGGTCCATCTGTCGTTGTATCTGGCAAGATGGCCCGCCCATTTGCATTTTTTTATTAGGGAGAAATTTTAAAAAAATTAGGGAAAAATTGGTTAATTGTAGATATTTTTTTGACCCATGACAGTGGCTGGAGTGACCCAGAAGAGGCCAACTTTGAGCTAGGAAAGAAGGAGCGTAACTTGCGCGATAGCTTCAGTAATACTTCTTAAAAGAAATTCTCTTATGTTTACTTATACATACATACACACTTTTTGAGTATAGGTTGATGGGAGGAGCAGTATATGTGCCTGGTGGTAAGCATCACGCCTGCTCATAACATCACAATGGCAGCTATTGTAACATAAATATTAGAAATCATTACCACGGCTTTGCTCTCGTTACACAGATATTATATCAATGCCATATAATTTCTCTGGAAATATTGCTCTTAAAACCGGAACACAGTGGTGTTTGCACAATACTGCTTGGTGGTACTCTGTATATATATAAATATTATAACAATTATATATATTTATACAACAACCTATTTTCTAAACGTTATCATACAAACCTAAAATGAAAACTTAACATTACTAACAAAAATACTCATACGAAACTTTCATTTCTTTGAAAACTCGTAGTTAGCCACGTAAACACAGCTCTAAATATCGTATACTGCCACTAACAACCGTAGTTTGGTGTCTACTGAGTTAATCAAAGTCATTTAAGGCGTAAAAACACAAAAAAGCATATTTACTCTAACACAAGGCGGGAGACACGACAGGCGTGCCATCAACTTGTATGGCGTTAGACACGACTGTAGTGTCACAAAACATTCACAGCCACTGCTCGAAGTTCTCAAAATAGAGCTCCGCAACGAAACGGTCATAAATCTTCGATGATAATTTTATTGATTGTTCGTATGCGTTTCAGCGTTTTAAGTCATCTTGTAGTTGGCTTTAACAGTTTAAACTGGTAGGTAATAATTTTTTTTAATTAAATTTATTTTTTCACGCGTTATACGAGTATCTTTGATCCAGCTCGTTAATTGCATCGTGTGGTGAGGCTGTTTAAAATGCGGAGTGTCCCCGTGAAAGCACAACGAGGTCGATAGTGGCAGCCTGTTATCAGCCGACATAAAGCGCGGCATAATTAAACAGGCTGCCATAATAGTCTGGGAGACAGCGACATTTTTTGAGTTAAAGTTTATCTTGGGCAATAACTCGTAACATGCTTTAGAGCATTTTATCAATGTGAGCATGTGAGCATTTGCCGCCATTCAATGACAGCTATGCTTTAGTGGCTGAGGAAAGGTTATTCAAAAATATGCCGGAAAATCTCAATCAATGTGATCTTTCTGTCCATTTTCCATTAGGTTTAGTGGGTGCTGACTTAATACTCAATTGGAACGATTCCGGCACAGAATGACGATCCTTCTCTCTGTCAATATCACCGATAATACAAAGACTACAAGTTTGATTCCGTGTCTATACCAAACCGATTGTGTTGTATATCAGGATACACGTCTTTTTATGTATTCGGCTACATAATAATATAGTATTCATTGCTAAGAAAAAATTGGTTGCCTGTAAAGTCGGTATACGGGCGAAAGTTTTACGTGACAACGACTTTGAGTGGTAAAATAATTTTACGGAATGGACGCGTGCCTTTCACTTTTTATGTCTGTCTCTCTCGCTCTTAGGCGGGCTAACCATGCCCGAGTGGAAGAGACGCGTGCCTCTCACTCGCTCTCGTTGTGAGCGCATAACGTGAGCAGAGCGTAACGCAGTTTCTTGAAGTGTCACCCGGCAAACCAATTTATAAGACGTTGTCACGTCAAAACAAAGAGAAAATTGCCTAGAAACTATATGACATTAAGACAGATCAATGTCTTTCTGTGTACGTGATAGATTTAGAAATTTGTGCCGGGCTGCTAGACTATTATAGGCGCGCTAGGCTGCTTGAAGGCGTTGCCACGCCAGAGTAGATTAAAATGCGCCCGCTCTTTTTTGAAATGTAAATCAAAACCCCGAAAAGCCTTCCAATTTCTCTTTGATGTGTTAATTTTATATTCGTAAACTGTCCTCGCCAGAATCTCTTATCGGTTTTACATTTATTACAATATTCTGACCAATTTACTGTTCAAGGGTCGATCAAGATGTTTGCTTAAAAATTGGCTGTTAAAAGTATTTTTTCCGCTTGCTAATTATTCTTTACCGCCATATTTCAAACATTTCCTCAAAGCCTCTGCGAGGCAAAAACCTGTATTTTATTATTTTTCGTAGGCTGTTGATTGAGCTCAAGCGTCACGTTCGTAAATGAAAGAAATATTTGGGAGAACTCGGGACCGTGGCTATCTAGTCTAGACCATGCGTTGAAGACTTATTTAGACGACAATGCTTTGAAGATTTATTCCAGACTAGCAGTGCACTCCGGATTCACCTGCGTCACGTCGTTTCCCAAATGATCTATCAAATACCGAGTTTTAAGTTTTCAATTCTTGCGGCAGTCTCTATTACTGTCATTTTTTTTTTCCAATTATGCTTAAATTTCGACTGTAGTACTACTATTACTTATTACTAATGTACAATTGGCATCATCTAGTTATTTCCTACTACCATTCGTATTGATTCTTTATTTATCAATCTTAGCACATAACAACGCTACTAATATGCAATAATACGTATGTCTAATAAATACACATCTCCCTATTAAATAATTTGTATATCTTGTTACTTGCGTAGTTTCAAAAAAACATTTCTTCTTCTAGCAAAAAAGTTAGACAAACTTTCTACCTTTTTCCCACATTTTCCCTCATAAAGAAAACGGGATTTGAAGTCATTATATTTTGTATTTTCACAGTATTCGTACAACGACGTTTTTCTTATAAGAATATCAAACCATTTCGTTATAGTATTTTTTCGTTCCACTTTCATTTGACTGTCGGTAAATTCTGGGAAGCTCGGCGAATGAGCATGGTTGTTACTGGAAGTATATAGTTGGTAACTATATATAGTTTATGTCTTATATATACACGCGGAGAATTGATAGCGTGTTTTGAAGCGAGAAATTTTAATAAAGAAATATTGGTGGACAATTCACACACAACACCATCTGACCCCAAACTAAGCAAAGGTTGTAAAAGATGGCAGCCAGTTATAGTGCTTATATAGTTCTAAATACAAACTTATTATACAAAAATTGAAAGAAAAGTAAAACTGAAAGAAATAAATATTGGCAGACATTTCTATCACAGCATAATACAATAATACAATACAAAAACTCTTTAAAAAGCCACAAAACAAAAAATATGCAAAAAACTAAAAATAATAATATTACATTTAGCGATTTAATTGGCCATATCGCTTAGAGCGATCTCTACCACAGCACCATCTAGCCCTGACTTAAGCGAAGCGTGTTTTATTTCTCATCAATGACTTGCACACTAACAGTCATATCAAGACGATTTTTAGGGTTCCGTAGCCAAATGGCAAAATACGGAACCCTTATAGATTCGTCATGTCTGTCTGTCTGTCTGTCCGTCCGTATGTCACAGCCACTTTTCTCCGAAACTATAATTTTTGATTTTTACAAATTTTATTAACAACGAACTACAAGAACTTTTGTATTATGTTACTTGCTGCTGCGGAAGCCTTCATGGGCGAGCCCGACTCGCACTTGAACACTTTTATTCGTTTCTTGTTTACACTACCGTTCGAATTTCAATAAGATATTTGTCTATGATTCCTCGACTTGGCTCAACCACGTTTGAAAGTTTTGAAAGTTTCAACAAGGATCGCACAAACGATTTTAACCTATTCGAATGTTAGATTCACCGTTCAAGTTTGGTGATCACAGCATTCACACAGCATTCAATAACAAAGCGATTATGCTTTCCATGTACGAACAGTTATGTTTAGTTCACATATGAAATTTGTCTTCGTGGCTGAGTTGGTTCTGAGTCTGCCCGTTGAGCTACTATGTCTAGAGTTTGATTCCCAGACATCAGTGGACCCACAGGAACAAGCAGTGAACAATTTAGCCTGATTACTATGTGTACCTGGATGACCAAGCTTAGCTCTAGTTGAAGATGGATAAAATTACGTTTTCTAAAAATAAAATTTAGCTAGATCGATTTTTGCTGCCGAAACCACTTGTACTAATTTCATGATAATGGTTGGAACCTTTTGTGAGATTCAGATTACACGCATATAATACAAAAATCGCTCGTTTGAAGGTATTGGATTATGAAGATTCATTTTGTGTTTGTTGCTCAATCACGTCGGAACGGATTGAGTTGAAATTTGGAATGTATTGAGAGCATTATAGTCTAGAATATTTGAACACTTTTTACTGAGTGGAAAGTTAAGGAAAGGGGAACTACATATGTCGATAGAACCGCAGGACATCCCTAATGAGTCGTACAATCGTATCTAAGTACCAGCAGCGCCACACATTTATATATCCGGGGTAAAAAAGAGCCTACGTGTTATTCTAAACTACTTATTATCTATCTATGAACCAAATTTCATTCAGATCCCTTCAGTAGTTATTGCGTGAAAAATCAACACGTATGCATCCATCCGTCCATCTACTTAAACTTTTGCATTTATAATATTAAGTGGGCTACGTTTTATAACTATCCATCATTTCATCGTATACTTACTACGTAAACATTCAAATCCCTTTTTAGCCATTTAAGCATTTTGCTCAACGCTCTGCTCGCTCAAAGACCGGAACTAGATTAATTTTCGGGCAAATTTAAATATGTGTTAGGTATTTGTGTCAATTTTTTAACATACATTACCGAATGTAGTTAATTTGTATCATTATTTTTAAGCTATTGCATAGCTTTTATCGCGGGCCTGAGGACCGAATTTTAGTGATCGTGCATCTCTTTCTTATGTTCACAAGAAAGAATGATGGAAGACCGTAACGCCGTCCTCCCCCCCACTCGGTCATTCGACTTTGAATCTTATTTGTATTAGCTTTACAGACTAAATGCTCTTAGCTGTCGAAGACTGACTAGATTGTATACTTCTCTGCATTTTTTTTGGTAAACTAATGTCACTCTTCAAAGTAAAAGCAATTCCGAAAAATTGTTAACATCCCTATTGCTATGTTGATAAAAATGCATGCAACATGCAATAGCTTTACCGTGGCAGTCCCCGAGTGCCACACTTCTTTTTTTAATCTTATGTGTTTAATTTTTTGTAATTGTGTGTGTATTATGACCGTTTGTGCGTGTTGGCTACGCTGTTACATGTCGGCAATTCTTTATAAATAAATAAGCCGTACCTAACAGCGCCTTTAAAATATTAGTGTGATGATTTTTTTACATAGATAATATTGTGCCTTGTCAAGACAGGAAAGCCCGTAAATGAGGCCCGAGGCAGTAAAATATGATTTTCCCCACGACATAAATGCCGTGATCGGTGGCTCGGAACGATTACCGCTATCGTCGCGACCTCCGCTCTCTATCTCACCGAGATAATGGACTGTCTGCCTGTGAGGGGGTTCGCAGCGAGCCTGGTATAGGGTTAAATAGAATAATAATAAATTTACTAAAAAAAAAACAAACAATATTTATCATGAAAACTAACATGGGTATTACACATTTTAAATAAATATACATCATCATCATCATCATCAGCCCACTAAATGTTCTCACTGCTGGAACTCGGGGCCTTCTCTCGCAAGGAGAGAGTTTAGGCCATAATCCACCACGCTGGCCCAGGGCGGGTTGGTATAATAAATATACAATAAACAATATAACTCACGTTTGATATAGTCAGTCCAGTCCGACCACGCGCGCGCACTCTCCTTGAAATAGGTCGCTGGACGCGATCGAAACTTGAGTCGGACTGGACTGACTATATCAAACGTGAATAACCGGTGTATTTATTTTTTAAAAATATCATCGTCGGCTTATATGAGGTTTGAAGCTGCGTTACGTAGGCGCCCGTGGGGACACGCGACGGATCAGTTTTGTATGGAACCGCGCAGGCGTCCGCGAAACGCAGTTTCAAGCCTTAATCCACTACTGGGCATAGGCGTCTTTACGTCTCCGTCTACGGTCTGCTGTCTTCCGTATATCGTCACTCCATCTAGTCTCAGGGTGTCCTACACTACGTGTATAGCTCCAATCTAAGAAAAATATTTTTTTTAGCGATAATAGGTTTCCATTTGACCGCCATCTCGAAGCGACAATGCGGTCTATGGCGTGCGGTAACCTAGAATAAGCTAGACTTGAAAACACTTAAATTATATCCAAAAAGAAATACCCACTAAGAATTCACACTCAACTCAGATCTGAGCATGAAACCATACTAATATAGTTTTGCTCTTTTCGAGAAGCCTGTTCTACTCGTTGCGTCACAAAATATTTTTATGTAGGTAATTAATTTTAGAACTTTATTAAAAAAAAAAAGGAACATACATACGGTCGAATTGAGAAACCTCCTTTTTTGAAGTCGGTTAAAAAAAAAATAGAGCTCCGGGTAAACAAACCCAAACGCGTAAATCACTGCAAAAATGGTTTTATGAAGTTTGTCGGATCAGCTAGTCATATACATTTCTTAATATTTGAACCAAAGAGTTTACATATACTACGTATAGAGTTAGATTTTCCGCACGGTTCCTTTGTGTCAATCGTAAGCAGATGACGTGCATACTTTCTATGGCAACAGAGTGATGTGACGCGACAAAAGTATGAGACTTCCACAAGAGCGACAAGGTAAGAAAGATGCTACCCGTGCTTTCGGCGTAAAGCGTTTGTGCCAACTGTATACGTAGTATATGTAAACTCTTTGATTTCAACTCATTGTAAGTGCCATGTTTGTTCGTTTTGCAAGTCGTAACGGTCTCAGTCCCCGCGTGCTGCGTAGACCGATATTTCACAAACCACGCGTCCCACCGAAGTTCGGCGGCGCCGTAGTGCGATAGAAAACAACGCTACCAGCTTTTACGACTTTTGTGAATTCGCTAAATTTTTAAAGTTCACGAACTATTCCGATATTTCTGTAGTTCACTAGTTCGCGTGCGCGTCTGTACCCGATGAGGGCGATTCATGTGGGAGTTTGGGAACAAATGTGACTCTTAAATTCAGTTTCAACGTTTTGTTCCAAATTGAAAGTTCAGATATGATTTTTGGGATGAGAGATTTTTGTTTTTGAATTAGATATGTATTTTTTATCGGGATGTCCGCGTTTAAACTCTTGTTGGATGGGTGAAATCTTGTCAATTCGCGTCACCAAAATGTGTAATAGCAGTATATGTATTACTAAAACTCCAAGTTACAAGTTTTGATTTCTATCGGCATAAGAGTGTCAAATTTTAACCGACCTCAAAAAAGTAGGTGTTGTCAATTCGGTTGTATGTGTTTTTTTGTATGTACGAGTATGTTACATGATAGCATCGCCAATGCTGAATCGATTTTATTGGTTTTATATATATTTTTTCGAAATCTGTTAAGCGGTTTTTGAAATATGAGCAAAGAACTGAAATTTACTTTCATTTAACTAGAATAACTCATAGCTTCTTATAATATTTGATCAAGTGCCTTAATTTAATTTTAGATAGATAGATAAGCTCTTTATTGCACTTAAATAATAAACAAAATACAGAAACACCTTAAAACAATGGGCGATCTTATCGTTAACAGCGATTTCTTCCAAGCAACCGTAGGATGGTGAAGAAGATATGAGTAATGGATGACGGGCGTACAATTAGGAGTACATAGAAGCTTACACTTCAATTTTTATTTGTCATCGGTTTTTACTTATTCGGAGAAAGTAAATTATTTTTGTAAAACTGCAATGAAACAACATTTCCTTCCAATGAAGTTACCTTATGTCAGTGTTCCGCCCCCTGGCCCAAAGGAGCCGCCTCCAGAGCGCCGAGCCAGGTAATGGCTGCGGCCCGCGAGCCCGCGAATAAACCCTGAAGCTCACTCTACCCTTCATGATTCCACTATTCGTAGTCTCCAGCCACCTTATTCTGTAATGACAAGGCTTATAACTAAAAATCAGCCAAGATTTACCTGCTCAGTTCTCTTTCCCGTATGATTGCTGGTAAAATATGAAAAAGTTGCCTATGTGTTATTCCAAACTATCTGACTGATCCAAATTTCAATCTGATCCGTGCAGTCGCACAGGACAAACTAACATCTAAATTTGACATTTATAATATTAGTAGAAAACTAGAATATGCTACAATAGAGAGCTTATATCTAAAGTTGGTATTCCCGATCGTTATTAAATGACTTGTCTATACTAATATTATAAAGAGGAAAGATTTGTTTGTTTGTTTATTTGTAATGAATAGGCTCCGAAACTACTGGACCGATTTCAAAAATTCTTTCACCTTTGGAAAGCTACATTATCCCCGAGTAACATAGGCTATATTATATTTAAAAAAAAATTAGGAATCCTTACTAAAACTCCAATAATGTAACATAAGGTGTAAAAAAAGACCTGAAAAAATCCTTACGTCGCGTGCGCTGCGAAAACTATTGATGATAGAACAAAATCATTTACTACGACTTTGCAGAACTCATCATTATCTACAAAAAGTGTCGCGACAGCATATGTCTAAATATTATAGTTAATACCTTTTTATAATTTTTTACATTTCATTCGGAAGATATCACGAGTTTAAAATGCAAGTATTAGAAAAAAGTCGCGTGGTTGTCGCTCACCGCGCTCAGCTAGCCAGCATGCGATGTAGGCTCCATGTAAGCGTCACTGGGGTACGGGGGGAGTCAATGTGATAAAATAAAGTGCCGCGCGGCTCACTCGCGCGATCGGCTCCCTATGCAGCGGTCGTGTGCGTGATCGTATGATTTTAGCTTGAAAAAATGTTGAATTCGTTTCGTAGGTAAATAAGTATATGATAATAAATATTATATTTTAATGTAACCATTCAAACTGCTTATAGTAGTATTTTATGGGTATTCCTGTTCAAAATTTCAGCAAAAATTTAGTAAAAGGTAGTTTTCTAAGCCCATATTTTCATTTTTTTTCAATAAGTAAGTACCTACTACTTACCTGATAATAAATATTATATTTTAATTATTCAAACAGCTTAGTACTTCATATAGTTCAATAAGCAAAAATTTAGTAAAAGCCTGTTTAATTATTTATTTCCTTCTATTTTTCATTTTATAATGCCCAAAAAATGCCAAAAAGATCAAGATCTCAACTTTCTAAACATAGTTCCCAGGCGAGGGCAATAAAAATACGGCGTAATGAGGAATCTTCATCAGAAACTGAAAATCGCCTTGCAAGTCGTAGAGAATACGCGTCGCAATCGCGTGCTAGAGAGTCAAGTATCGAGCGTTCGCAGCGGCTTGCTGAACAAAATTTTATCACTGGCCCAGCAGCTGGTCAACTAGCTCATATACCGAGGATACCGATGATTCCAACTGATCTGCCAATCCCTTTTAAACGACTTCAGTTTCCGGTGAAATCATCTTTCGCTTTAACTATTAACAAGTCCCAGGGCCAAACCTTCGAATTATTAGGGATCGACCTACGAAAATAATGTTTCACTCATGGCCAACTGTATGTTGGCCTATCACGTGTCGGAGCTCCTGAAAATCAATTTATTTTGCTGCCACAAAATAAAACTACTTCAAATATCGTTGACAGGTTAGCTCTGACTCACTGAAACTAATGGCTTTTGTTTTGTAAATAATATTATATATGTATAAAATTTTAAAATAAAAAAATACAAAAAAACATTACTAAAAAAAATCATAAAAAAATTCAAACTTCCTTTATAATTTAACTTTTTTTTTTTTTTGAAACCCGATATAAAAAAGGGTGTTTGTGTGTGTGTATGTACCCCGTGCGAAGCCGGGGCGGGCCGCTAGTTTTTGTTAAATGTAAACCTGAGATGTAAACATACTAAAATTATGAGGCCGAAAAGTAAGTGTAAGTAAGTTGTAAGTGCATATTATATGTATTCCAACGTATCTCTGTAACGGCTGAACGGGTTGAGTCTAATTTAGCGGTTGTATCACTTGTTCTTTGGGCTCCAAAGATTTGTATTTGCATGTTACTGTGGTGTTATGGGCAGGCGTGTTAACCTGTTGCTAGTTACTACCACCAGGAGAATATCTTGATCGTACCATCACTGTCTCATAAATCTATCGTGACATTCTACTTTTCTTCCCCTTATCCAAGACATAAGTGGAAAAATAACCCTATTTACAAAGGTAGGGGTCCTGAGTCCGTCAAGTGACTAATTCAAATTACGAGAAGTATTTTAGTTTTTGTGGTGAGTTAGATATATTGAATAGGTCTGTGTTTTTAGTGTTGTTGTTATTGAATCGGGTGCTACGCGCTTTCCACGCCGGATTAAATCTTGACTTATGATTAAGTTTGGAGGCTTGTTTTGAATGTGAAGATTCGACCAAGACTGTAGGTAATCTGGGGATTTGTGTCCTCAGAGCGGCCTGAGACGGCGGAGCCGTGTCAGTCTTTTCTCTTGTCTTTGTCTTTTTGTTTATAACACGCTTTTATTACCTTCACTTGTAACTAACTATGTATGTAAGAAAATCTTGGAATCTGAATTCCTACTTCCCCGGTCTTCGATTAGGATGCAATTTTGCACATGCTCTGAATCCAATATGGCGAAATGTCCAAGATGGCGGAATGGCTGTTTGAAATCCACCCCCATGATATGGGTATCAAATGAAAGGGTTTGCTATCAGGGGTAGGAAAAAATGTCACGTGACTAAAATTCAATATGGCGGACGCCCAAGACGGCGGACAGGCTATTTGAAATGCCTGTGTAGTTCCCGTTCCTATTTAAATTATCATAATTCTCTAATCTTTCTGCTCTCAAAATTTCACCCCCATCTGTTCAGGCGTTTCGACGCGGTTGTCCAACAAACGTCGAAACTTAGAGGGACTTTAAAAAGACAAAATAAAAAATAATGTTTCAGAATATAATAAGTTTTTACCATTGTACCTTTGTCGATTTTGTCATATAAAGACCATTAATCGAATAAAAAGTAAAAAAAAACTCTCAGGTGAACCTGATTACAGAGAAACTTTTGTGAAACAGTTGACTGCGCAAAGAGTTCACTGGGAATAAATATCTTGATACAGCTATCTAGTGTCCGTAGTACAAGCTGATATAAGTATTATATCAGCTATCTGGCTGACATAGTACAAGCTTTGCTTAGTTTAGGGCTAGATGGGGCTTATGTTAGAAATATCTACCTAATTTTCTTTTGAATTGTTTATTTATTGGTGGACATTTCACACACAACGCCATCTGACCCCAAACTAAGCAAAGCTTGTACTATGTCAGCCAGATAACTGATATAATACATATATCAGCTTGTACTACGGACACTAGATAGCTGATATATTAAAATATAGTATCATGATATTTATTCCTAGTGAACTCCTCGCATAGTCAATACTTACATATATATTTTAATTACATACATGTTATACATAGAAACACCATTTTTCAGTTTTCCAAAGTAATTTACTTGTTATTCATCGGCTTAAACTGAAATGATTTACGTCGCGACTGTACGTCACAAGTCTACGCCAGCAAGTAATGGCTCCTAAACACCACCTGGATCTCATGCGCCACAAATTACGGTCATATTTCCTCGCCTTCATTTACATCTCACACTTGTTTATTAAATTATTACAAATGGAGGCTGCCTTGTTAATGATAAATGCGGAAAGTTTGTTTAGTAACAACAGCGGCGTAATTACTTGTTTACTGTTTAGTGCGAAGATAAGGATCTGTTATGGAAGTTAATGGATATATTTGTTCGCGAATACGTTCTGAGGTTATGATATTGTGATATTATATTATTACCTAGCGGTCTATCTCAGCTTCGCTCGTGATACATTTAAACTAACTGTGAAAGATTTTTTAAATTTGTCTAGTAGTTCCTGAGATTAACGCGTTCAAACTATAAACCTCTTCTGATTTTTAATATTATACATGTGATAGTAAGTCTGACTATCTGTTACGCTTTCAAGACTAAGATCTACGAAACGATTGAAATTAAATTTGATACAGAAATGAAAACACATGAGCTATTTTTTAATCCGTTAATCGTATTTTTTTCTTGGTAAGCAAACTCCATCATAGACCGCGTTGTCGCTTATTAGCATCAGGCGAGATAGCGGTCAAGTGCCAATCTAACATTGTTAAAAAATATTTAAACTATATCTAATGACAGTTATTTTAATAACAGTGTGAAGATTTTTTTTTCATTTATTTAATAAAAGGACAAATATTTCTAAAAACATAAGTTGCCTTAAAATCTAGTCGATTTATCTAGGCAACTAATTCTCTCTAAATAATATGTAACCATTAGATTTAGATTTTATTTATTTATTTAGATTTACTATTTAACCATTTTTTATTCTAGAACTCTTTGATATATGGTTATCATTCCAATCCTAGATTCGTACAAAGTAACCACTCCCCTAAAGCTAGATTTATTTACAAGTAACCTAATTTTTCGGCACAAAATCAAAACCTACGTCCCACAATTCATATAAATATTACATTGAACGACTCTGCAAGCCCTTTCAAGGTCCAGAGTCGGCATCAAAGGACATTGTAAGTAATGGCCGGCCTTTCCTAGCGCCGGGTCCCCTGAAGGGCCCGGCACGGCGGAAGGCACACGTAACTTTTCTATTATTCAAATATCGCCATATTGCAAGGTCCCTTTTATGTTTCAAGAAATCTAAGTATTTTCGGAACGGTTATGGACACGAAATATCATTTCGGAACGTCTTCTGAATAACAAAAGGTACGCTTAGTTGTTGTAAAAATTAATGAACTGGCCGATAACATTTTGTTTGACGGCTGTATTGTTTTTTATGTATAGTTCAGGCGCCGCAGCAAAAAAGTAGGTTTGTAATGCAACGTACGGGACCTGGTATTTTTTTTGGATCTCTACAATTTTTATCGTACGATGCGCGGTTCGCGAGATATTCAATAAAACGTGTTTTCCAAGATGGCGGCTGAAGTGAACCTCCCCCGCCGCGCCAACTTGGATTTACATTCAGGGGACGCCCTTGAACATATGCCAAAAAAAAACAGGGTCCAGTACGTTGCAAAAAAAAACTCTCGGGTGCTTGGCCTAGAATTCTTACTGTATCAATAATCGGTAAACATCACCACCCTACTATGTAAATATTTACTGTTTCTTATTTACATATTAATTTAATATTCCTATTTTTTTAGTTTTTTACAATAAATATTTAAAAAAACAATGATTATAAAAAACTTAAAAACTAGAATGTCGCCTGCAGCGGGGCAGAGCCCAAGCTACCGGTGGTTAAGGCTGCAGAGAGAGGAACCTCCTGATAATGAGTGCCGTGTCCAAAATGACTGCCTTTTGTCATCATCATCATCATCAGCCGAAAGACGTCCACTGCTGAACATAGGCCTCCCCCCTAGATTTCCACAACGATCGGTCCTGCGCAACCTGCAACCAGCGGTTTCCAGCGACCTTTGTGAGGTCATCTGTCCATCTAGTGGGAGTGGGAGGCCGTCCAACACTGCGTCTCCCGGTTCGTGGTCGCCACTCGAGAACCTTTCTTCCCCATCGGTCGTCAGTTCTGCGAGCGATGTGGCCTGCCCATTGCCACTTCAGCTTGCTTACTCTTTGAGCTATGTCGGCCACTTTCGTTCTTTTGCGAATATCCTCATTACGGATTATGTCGCGCAAAGAGACTCCGAGCATAGCCCTCTCCATAGCTCGCTGTGTGACTTTGAGCTTCGTTATGAGGCCCACAGTGAAGGACCACGTCTCAGTTCCATAAGACATCACTGGCAACACGCACTGGTTAAAGACTTTCGTCTTTAGGCATTGGGGTATTCTGGACTCAACATTTACCACACCTTTGCCAGTTATTCTACAGCCAAGCAGTAAAGCACAAACATTTCTGTGTCCCGGTTTGAAGGACAAAGTTTCCAGAGAAATTACAGGGTTTAAAGATGTAACATCTTAGATCTCTGGGTGACGAGCGTAGTGCAGTGCTAGGTAATGGTTTTGACTCTTCATGTTCCAATAGCTGCATGTCACTGTGCTCTTATGTGGCAGGCATGTTGCTTACCATCAGGCACATCCTGCTCGTCTCGTCACTCTTTATTTAATAAAAAATTCTAAACCGAAATCGGTTGTTTTTTTTTTGGAGAAAATTTAATTGTTTACGTATTTAAAATGTTTAACACTGTTAGATGTAACTAACTTCTAACCCCGAGTTCTCTCGTATCCAGGCTATATCTGGGTAATATCTCCTTGTTCGCCGCTTATTTGTTTAGCGCAGGTGCGTCGTTTGTTCCCGCGATTACAGAGCCGGTCTCGGAGGCGTCGCATGGCAGGAGCTCGCGAGGACTCAAATATAATTGCTTTTCTCTAAAAAAATTAACTACCGCCTTAAATTAAAAAGTTTTAACTTAAACAGTTCACTAATTTGTTCTATCTATAAATAACTGGTTCAGGTCCTATTCCCGTTACTTTCTCGTGATAAAAAAAAAATATGTACTATTCCAGACTCTAACTTAACTGTGCTTAACATTTTAGCTCTATCCGTTGATATGTCACGATGTGATTGAGCAACAAACATCCAAATACCCAAACATTGCCATTTACAATATTAGAAGGATAGTGACGTAAGCATTAAGTAAATGGTTGTAAAATGACAATATGTCTACCTATTGTCATTTTCCATCCATTTACTAATACGAGTATTCGACTTTAATTATTACATTAACTATTACATTTAATATTCGAGTGGTTACATTTACATTTAATAATCGGCTAGAGTGTGTTAGCAACCCCGTTTAAAAGCAAGAAAAATGTGCATGGCGTGGCAACATCGTGCAACGAAAACTGGCTTTAAGTAGTGGGTCGAGAGAGAAGGGAGACACTTTTGCTCCAGACACCGGCCACGCCGGACATACTGTGTTTGCCTTCGTGTCTTTGTTTGATAGACTGCAGGCCCGTGAACAAAATTTATGGGTCAAATGAGCCAGCATGAGACCTATGTAGGATGATAGATGGCTATAAAATAATAAGATTCAGCACTATGCCGTCACTTGTAAGCTGTCCAACTGAGTGCAGATGAGCATTCAAAAGCGCAAGTAGAGTGGTAAATTTTGGTCATTTGTTTTTGTACGGCATTCTTACCATCAAATAGATCCATGGAAAATAATGAGAAAACGCGTAGTGCCGTTCAAAAATAGTGGTCCACCAAATAGGAAACATGTTTGATATTTCGGAAATTTTCAGGGAAAATTTGGTCATTTGATACTGTACGGCATTGGTTCCATACAGTTGCAATAGCTCGTCTAACCCATTATTCTGCAACGCCGTACAAAAATAATGCGACAAGAGGAAAATATCGAGGGATCAATCTCCTCTTTCAGGGATCCAAGGAGGTGATTTGATACAGTACGGCATCGGTTCTAAAACATTGCCTAGAAGTCAAACATACAGTTAAAAATAATGCCGTACAAAATTACTGTTCATTTAAATGTTTATCGATAATTACCTTAATTTCAACGTATACTTTATTTATAAAGGTGGTAGGTCATTTGATACTGTACGGCACCTTATTTTTCTAAATGACATTGCTAAAACTATTGTTGTATAGTAATGCCGTACAAAAAACGTGTTCTAAAAAAAAAAGTTACAGAGGAATACAAAACATGCAATTTTCATTTATTTCAATAATCATAGATTAATGAAATATAGCAATTTTAACATATTATCGTTGCTTTAAATAGTATTCAGGTAAATAAATTAGGAAAAATAATGCCGTACATTTTAACCCTTAATCGAACAAAATGTGTATCACTTAGTTAGAAACTCGGAAACTCGGAAATTATGTACTTTAGGGCAAAACTTATAGAGATCATTATTGTCGAAAATAGTATTTTACACTTTTGTTGTCAAAAAGTTTTTGTGAAATGTACCGTTTACGATTTACGACTCATTTAATGAAACAGTTTTTCTATCGCGGCCGATAACTTTTGAAATATTAGGTAAATCAATAGAACGCATCTATTTATTTTTAAAGATCAGTTTATTTTCTATAACTTTTACCTTTTTTTCTAAAGTCCATACGTTTTGATTCATAAGACGTTTAAATTCTGTTATTCTGCCAAAAATAATAAAAACTTGAGAATTGTATTAAAATAAACAATTGTTTTGTTTGTGGTGGGTTATTAGATGATAAAAACTCTGTATTTGTGACACAAAAAACGAAAACTTGTTAGACACGCCTGTCGTGTCTTCCGCAACGAATCGGTTAATGAAATATAGGAATTTTTAACCTATTATCGTTGCATTAAATAGTATTCAGGTGAATAAATAATGCCGTATATTTTAACCCTCAATCAAACAAAATATGTACACCTAGTTAGGGACTATAGGCCCGTGTACGAAATTGATGGTTTATTTAAACCACTAATATACCTATGTAGGTCAAAGATAAAAGGGTACCTGTAAAATAATAAGATTCAGCACTATGCCGTCACTTGTTACCTGCCCAACTGAGTGCAGGTGAAGAGAGGTGTTGCAACCCTTTATCTGTTCTTCTTGTCGTATGATGTTTATACGGTGTTGCGGAATTAAGGATTGTAACAGGTATTTAAACTGTATGGAACCGATGCCATACATCATCAAATGACCGAATTTACCCTGAAAATAGCCTGATAAAAATCCAACAGTAAAAAATTGGTTGCCTGTAAAGTCGGTATACGGGCGAAAGTTTTACGTGACAACGACTTTGAGTGGTAAAATAATTTTACGGAAGGGACGCGTGCCTTTCACTTTTTATGTCTGTCTCTCTCGCTCTTAGGCGGGCTAACCATGCCCGAGTAGAAGGGACGCGTGCCTCTCACTCGCTCTCGTTGTGAGCGCATAACGTGAGCGGAGCGTAACGCAGTTTCGTGAAGTGTCACCCGGCAAACCAATTTATAAGACGTTGTCACGTCAAAAATAATTAAAATTACTACTTTTACAATTTCAATACATTTTCTAATCAATTATTTCGCAATGCCGTACAAAAAAATCATGCAATATGGGGAAATGCCCGAAGGTTGCAACATCCTTTCTTCACCTGCACTCAGTTGGACAGCTAACAACTGACGGCATAGTGTTGAATATTATTGTTTCATCTTTATATTTACTTTAATCATAAATGTGAGGTTAAAATAACAACGTTGTACGGGGCAGGATTTCACCTTATAAGCGGAGGGTTAATCTGAATCAACCACTGAGTCGACATAAGAATCAACGTTGACAGAATTATCTTGTCTATCATCTTCTGAAATATGAAAAATGTTTTTATAATCACATCTGACGTGCAAATTTAAAACATGCAAGGGTATTTTTTTTTACATTTACGTATTTTTACGCGGTATATGTAAACTCTTCGGAGTCCAACCAAAAGCTAGTATTAGATGAAACGAGAGTGAATATGATGTGTAGTTTAAAAGCATGTTAAAAGAGTTGAAAACTAACTTATTTGGAGTACATAGTTCAATCCTTCCATCAATCCATCCTTTCATAAGTATGGATGGAGAGAAGGATGTTTGTAACTTTTTCACTTAAAAACTACAGAAGGGATTTCGATGAAACTTAGTGCATAGATAGATCATGGTCTGGAATAACACATAAGCTTCTTTTAAGAATAAGATTTTTACAATGCGTGTCTTAAAATTTTCAACATTACGCCCGGTGGTCCAACATTAAACTTCATATAACTAAAAAAATATAGTCATTACGAAAAAAAAGGTAAAAATTGTAAAGAATAAACTGGTCTTTGAAAATGGCTTGACGTGTTTTATTGATTAATCTAATATTTCAAGAGTTATCGGGCGCGATAAAAAAAAACGTTTCATCAAATGGGCCTTAAATCGTAAATGGTACGTTTCACAAAAAAGTTTTAGGCAACAAATGGTGTAAAGTTTTATTTTCTACACTAATTAGTTCAATAATTTTGGCCCTAAAGTGCATAGTTTCCGAGATATCGGGCAAAATTTTTTTTGAAGATTGTCGCTCCTCCTGAATCTGTCAGCATTTTGTGGTTTTATGATCAGTAAGTGATCTTACACCTCATAAAAAAGAAATTTGTATCGGAAGTTTATGGCAAAGTTAAATTATAATCTTTACTGGCCTATGCTATCTTTCAGATTTTACAGCATTGACTTTTCTTAGACATGTATTAAATTCAAATAAATTATCTGAATGCCGTTTAAAAAAATCGTACTAAATATCACCCTAAAGTAAATTTCGTCACATGGCATTTTCTGGAGTTTTTTGGCATTTACTGACTCTTGGACTAACAAAAATGTACGGCACGTATACATTTTTTATCTTTGCATAAAATGCTTTCAGAATAAATTAATTTTACGTTGTATCAAATCACCTCCTGGATCACTGAAAGAGGAGATTGATCCTCGATATTTTCCTCTTGTCGCATTATTTTTGTATGGCGTTGCGGAATAATGGGTTAAACGAGCTATTGCAACTGTATGGAACCAATGCCGTACAGTATCAAATGACCAAATTTTCCCTGAAAATTTCCGAAATTTCAAACATGTTTCCGATTTGGTGGACCACTATTTTTGTACGGCACTACGCGTTTTCTCATTATTTTCTACGGATCTATTTAATGGTAAGAATGCCGTACAAAAACAAATGACCAAAATTTACCACTCTACTTGCGCTTTTGAATGCTCATCTGCACTCAGTTGGACAGCTTACAAGTGACGGCATAGTGCTGAATCTTATTATTTTATACCCATCTATCATCCTACATAGGACTCATGCTGGCTCATTTGACCCATAAATTTTGTTCACGGGCCTGCAGTCTGACTAATTGATGATTGTTGTCATTAAGGTTATATAAAATGTTTTATCGTTCATTTAAATATTGTTTGCTTCACTCTCCCAATCTTCTGATGTAGATTGTTTACAAGTGCGGTTACTTTTTTTAGTTTTTCCATTCAAGCTCAAGAAACAGATTTAAATAGCAACAAGATCTGCTGCGCATATTTGCTTGAAGCTAGAGGTTTGTTTGTCTAACAATTGTCCGCCGCTCCCTACCCTCTCCTGAGCCGTCTCGACGCGTCCAGTAATTTACCTCCCGTCATGTGTGAAGGCTCAATTTCTCCAACATCAGCGGTTCTCAAAGGTTTTATAATTAACTAGTAGCTCGCGGTTTTACCCGTGTGGTCCCTGTTCTGTTAATTTTCCCGCTAGTAAAAATCTGTGTGTTATTTCAGACCATAATCTGTCTGTGCCAAATTTTATCCAAACCCTGAAAACCGACATTGTTTCATCGTTTCAAAGACTGGAACGAGGTTTGACTCCACTTTTGTAGTAAGAACGCCTAGGGAGCGGAACACGTTGCCTGAGTGGGTTTTCCTGATGGTAACAATTTTGGTGTTTTCAAGTCGACAGTGAGTCGGTATTTTCTAGGTAAGTGGACTTCATCGTAGACTATATCTGATTGTAGGTGCGATGCGTCGATATGAGATCACTGGATGTGCCCTCCCAAACTTAGAGGCGCACGGAATTATGTTATCGTTGGGAAGAGTGAGCTCACTCTTTCCGTTCTAGTCGGTTGTAGGAAGCGGTGAACGCCGGACGTTTATACCTATCACTATTCGTTGTTAACAACCAAAATAAGTAGAACCGCAACATACCTCGTCGCTCACCGCTAGTGATTCTAGACGGCATGTAGGTAGTGACCACTCACGCTACACACAGAGACGCAGTTTGTTAAAAACTTCTAGGTGTTCAGGGCACATCTTTTGATTTATATCGATGATGCGATGGGAGTCAAGAAGTGTAAACCTGTAATAGTTACAAAAAATCGTTTAAGAAACTTTTCTCTGAACCACTTTGAGACCGGCTGCGTGCGGCTCTGTGTACTCGCTTGTGTCAGCTGATGAACCGCTCAATCGGTTGTCAGACTTCCCCAACTAGTTCCAAAGTCGGGTGCGCTCGATTTGTATCTGTCAAACGTAGTTATAAACTACGTGTTGATATTAATGGAGTTGGTTCTTCAAATTTTGTGGGATTAGATTGTTTTGGATTGCCGTGGCTTGGATTTATATAATTTAAGAAGTTTCATTTAAAGTTTTAGTTACAACACCATTACACCCTATTTCGACTGTAGATAAAGTGAACCCTTTTTCTACACGTTTTTATTGATGCAATTTTTCTTTTAATTTTTTGTCACTAGGCTTTCATAAACTAGGCACTCAGAAGTAAGTAAGGGTAGTAAAGCCCTGTTAATATTATACATGCGAACGTTTATAGGTGTATCCCTCTTTCTGTTACTCTTTCAAGCAAACGTCTGAAGAAATCTGGATGAAATTTGGTGCATTTGGAAACTACGCGTAAAAAATCGATATTTCTTTATTTTCTTGTTTTAATTACACCACCAGAAAACTTTCGCTTTTTTGTCCAAGCTTTTAATTTTGGCACCTACTTTATTATTTTTATTTTGGAACCAACGGTCCCATAATTGTTACATTGGACGATCTATTCTTTAAACTAATCTTCACTATCTCTACATATAAAAATGTTTATGTTGGTTTGTGTACGCTTCAAAAACTCAAAAAGTTCTGCACCGATCGAGCTGAAATTTTAGAATGATATATAATCCGCATCAAGAATTGTTTTTGTCTAAATGTTTGCATCACAATGTGCCACAGCGGAGCATGGCAGGGTACAGTTAGTTTTTAATCAATTAAATACTCTACTCTCGGGCAATTGGTGAGATGACGAAGTATAAACATTTTTGAACTTGAACGAGTTTTAAAATTTCATATTACTGTAGACGCAGTCCAATCTGCTCAAAGGACAGTCTTCTGAAATGAAGATCGTCTTCAATCTAGAGGTCGTCAACTACCCGAACGCGAGTCCTATTTACTTTCCATTTGCGAAAGTTTATATAAGCCTGATTTCAATGGGCAAAGGGACGAGCTAAGAGGGGATATGCCTTTATATGCTCGCCCTTTCAAAAGGATAAGCGGTTCTGCGACAATGGGCAGTATTTGAATAAAATAATAGTTCGGTGCTGTCGGCCACATGGCTGCGAGGGGGAAGGGAGGGACAATGGGCCCCTGAAGCGAGGTTCACTTTTAAAGGCTCGTTCGCTCTGCTGTGCTGCTTTGTGGAAGAGGTGTTAGATTGCTTTGAAGCCACTGTTGCATCTGAAAAAGTATTATCCTGATATAGTCCTATGATTCACTGTATTTTTAGATGCGTTTTTGCAAATTTTTAAATCTAAACATGATTAATATAATAAAGATTTGTGAACGTATTAAGTAAAATGAAAATATAAAAATGAAAGTAAGTATTTTTACAATTTCTTCAACATTACTTGCCATTCCATTTTGGGTTGGTAAATATTTTATCCATGAAATTCATAGTTGGATTTTATTTTAAACTTGTTCAAATATTTGTAGTGGTAGGACTCTTGGCAGAGTCCGCCTGGGGGAAGTACCACACCTTTGCCAGTTATTCTACCGCCAAGCAGTACTGTGCTAACATTACTGTGTTCCGGTTTGAAGGGCAATGTTTCCAGAGAAGTTACAGGGCTTAGAGATATAAGATCTTAGATCTCTGGGTGACGAGCGCAGTGCAGTGCTAGGTAATAATTTGGACTCTTCATGTTCCAATAGCTGCGTGTCACTGTGCTGTTATGTGTCAGGCATGTTGCTTACCATCAGGCACATGTCCTGATCGTCTCGTCACTCTTTATTTAAAAATAAAAAATAAAAAAATATTCTACATACCTAATTTAATAGATGTTACGAAGATCTACAGAAATTTCTGAAAATGCTTGCAAAACTTTCGAACCAAATCTTTGATCAATTCATTCAGCAATTCAGCTCTGACTCTAGGAACCCTTTCAGCCTTTCAAGTAACTTAATATTGCTCGATCGCGACATAAAACCAAACTTCGGACCACATTGTCCGAATAACAATGAAACTCGATTGCCTCAATATTATATTCCACTATCGTTTTCGTTCTTCGGACTGAAGGCTAGCTGAGTTCCGTAGTGCTCTAGAACTCTGCAAGCAATTGAGTTCCGCATTACGCTCAAGCTCTTCTAATGTGGACCTGAGATAACAAATGACCAAGGCTGTGTGAATATGCATAATAGAGACAAGCACATCTTTGCCTCATTGTTCTCTGAGAGATACAATATAAAAGTTTTCAAAGTCAGAATGAATAGATATTTCCTAGGTCAGGGTGCGTTATCTTCACCACACCGTCGCTTAATATGAGGTGAGTTGGTGGTCAAACTAAATTCCGGAACATCCCTCCACTGAATCTAGAGGTAAACATATACAAGGACTATGAAACATAAACTATTTTCTAATATCTTATACCTTTAAACGAGCAATTCTTGTAGGTATATATATATAGAATCTGAATCTCGGAAACGGCTCGAACGATTTTCATGAAATTATGTATATAGGGGGTTTCGGGGATGATAAATCGAACTAAACAGGATTTATTTTAAAAAAACGCCGTTTTATGTGCGTTTTTAGACAATGAAAAACTGTTACATATAGATTAGAATGCGACGGTAAATTTCGCGACGTCGCGAGACAGTATATTAGCTCAGTCGGGAAGATGGGCGGTCACAAAATGGTAGGTCCGGGTTCGCCTCCAGCCAGCCGCCATTCTTTTTTTCAAGTATTTTTTTTGTTGATAAAATCAGTATGTATCTAAGTAACCGAGCAAAGCTCGGTCATCCAGGTACTACAAGATTGAACGAAGTTTGGAGGAGGCAGGTACCGGGAGGTAATCAACATCACTGTACCACATTGCTGCAGTATTTTGAGTATAAAGATTCCATTTTGCTTACTACTGCACTGCGCTCCTCTCCCGTATTTAAATGTGGTCTATCTCTTCGCTTAGTAATTTCTTTACAAATACACCCTAAACCGGACACAGTTATGTTTTTGACATTAGGTACTGCTTGATAGAATAACTGGGTAAATATGCCACTTACCCAGGTGAATCCTACAAAGAAATCTGCTGAAACTTCTATTGGATTTTGTTTATTTTAAAATCCTCCTTTCTCTCTCGTTTTCCTTTTGAGCGGTCCAGGCGGTGTCCACGGACCAGTAGCATTTCGTATTAGAGCTATGGGCTACCTCATCATATTGAGCGACCCTCCTTAAGCACTTTATTTGATGGCCGCTATACATTGTAAGCGAGTCGGAACATTGGAATGGAGCAATTACGAATCGAATGGGGTCTTCTGGATTTATAGACGAGGTCCGCTAAATGAATATTGACGGTCAGCCTGATGAAAGCAAGTGTTTTGATTACGAGCTAACACAGAGAGATGAGGTTACCAGCTTAGGCCTGATTTTAACGGATTAATCTTAGCGTTAAGTCGGTTAAATGAAAGCCTACAATATACTAACTGGCCTCGTGGCTTAGTGGGTAGTAACTCTGCCTGCGACGCCGAGGGTCGTGGGTTCGATTCCCACCCAGTGTAAATATTTGTGTGATGAATTCAAATGTTTGCACTGTGTCTGGGTGTTTCTATGTATAATAAGTATGTATTTAGAACTATATAAGTATTCTATCAGCAATCTGGCCGCCATATTACAAACTTTGCTTAGTTTGGGGTCAGATGGTGTTGTGTGTGAATTTATTTATTTACATAACATAAATAAATGTAAACATTTTTCGCAGTATTAGTTCGGTCAAAGTTAGTCTTAATGTGAAAATTAATTCGGGAGTATTGGGCTTAGGATTTAATCTTAACATAATACAGACATCCAATAAAATTGGACCGAAAACTAAACTCTTTGCAATCGTGATAAAATCGGGTTGAAGATCTTGAATCTTATTGCCAGCATTAATTCGCTAAAATTGTACCTAAAATCTTAATCTTAACATTAATTCGGTAATTAAATTCGGTTCATTAAATCTAATTTAGCCTAGTTTGGTTTTCATCATAAATCTTTGTTTTCTCGATGATAAAATACGACACGTTATCGAATGCAGTAGTTAGATCTTGAACACCGCTCATTATCGGTATCCCGTTCTCAAACACGCTACTTAGCAACAACTTGTTATTTTTCCTTTTCGACAAATTGTGAGTTCCAAGGCAATTATAATATAATTAGCGTTCGACCTGATAGGAAGGGGTTGCTAGGCAACGTTGTCGGTCAGAAGTATATAACGACTTAGGCTAAGTGTGTTGTCTGTCTACTGCGTTTAATAGTCTTGGGTATTTTCAACTCTTACTCTATAGACATAAGAACGGACATTGGTTAACCAAGGATTATCTTAAAAATATTGTTCTTATGGATTTATTCCAGGATAAAAAATGATTTGATTTCATAAACAGTCATATTTAATAACATAGAAAGCATATCTAGCAAAACTGGAAAAACCAAATTGTCTAGATTTCGCGGTCGTTCCTAGGCTAACTTACATTAACATTTTCACGTTCGAATCTTTAGAACATCTACCATGAAATGATGTTGCTTTTTTAAGGTACGTGCTGTCCCACAGAAAGGGCAAGATAGTATTAGATCATGCAGATCAGTAGCACTTCTCCGAAACGTATTCGATGAAATACCGATAACTAGCGATTTACGGCAACTTTTATGTGTCATAAGTATGCAGTCGTATTTTAGTATTGTATTATATCAGCTATTTAGCTCCCGTTACACAAACTTTGCTTAGTTTAGGCTTACTTATAATTTATTGTAAAAAAATGGTGATCAATCATAAATAATTATTGCTAATGTAATGCATAAGCAAAAAATAATATCTCTAAGTTTTACTTTCGCTAATCAAAAAGAAATAATCGCTGTATTTTTATTTCACGATCACTTTTCAGGAAATCATTGAAGTTATAAAACCGCTGGATCGAACCCGTAATATTAGTGCTACTAAATAGCAGTAACTATAGACTACACTATATACGAAATATGACAACGTAACTTATTATTTAGTCAAATGAATAATGGCGGAATCAAATAAAAAGATATGTCGAGAAGCACCGTCAACAGGAAAATAGACGGAGGAATACACAAGTTCCTGTGGGAGTTATTTTTTTGCACAAAGATGTTTTTCTGGCCACTGTCAGCCCTCGGCTGATCATTATCTAGCCCAGAGACGAATAGGGCTTTACCTCTAAATATTCTTTTCTATTCAACATTAGTTCTTGGTACTAAGATAGTAGAAAAATATTTGCGATTCTTGGGCTTGACGGCACATTTTTTTCTATTCCTAGTAATTTATGAACTAATAATATCCCGCTATTTCATTCGCGCATTCTCCGATCCCATTAATTTGCCGGAATAAACAGTACCGTTAGTATTATTACAGACTTCTGGATCATTTATGTACCAAATGTTATTTTGATCTTTCAATATTTTTATAGAGTGAGAGAAGAACGTGTGTTCGATGGTAAACAACATGCCTATTCCTAACAATAATAACAATACAACGTAGTGGTAAGACTCTTTGACTCTTTGTCCCCCTGGGGAAGTACCACACATTTGCCAGTATTCTACCGCCAAGCAGTTATGTACAAACATTACTGTGTTCCGGTTTGAAGGGCATTGTTTCCAGAGAAATTACAGGGCTTAGAGATATAACATCTTAGATCTCTGGGTGACGATTGCAGTGCAGTGCTAGGTAATGATTTGGACTCTTCATGTTCCAATAGCTGCGTGTTACTGTGACGTTATACGGTAGGCATGTTGCTTACCATCAGACACATGTCCTGCTCGTCTCGTTACTCTTTATTTGAAAAAAAACATGAAGCGTGCAAATAATTACCTAGCACTGCATCGCCGCCTGTTATCTTGAGATATACGATGATTTATCTCTAAACTCCATAAGTTCTCTGGAAACATTGCCCTTGACATACTGGAGCATAGTGATCGCACGTTATTTGTTGGCGGTAAAATAACTGACAAAGATGTGGTACTTTTCCTGGTGAACTCTACAAAGAGGCTACCACTACTTTAAAAAAATAAAATTATTAGATAAAATTAGAAAGGAAATTTACTAAAACTAGAAAATTCACTACTTTTAATGCGAAAAAAGAGTAAAAGGTTAAAATAGGCGTTGCAAGTTTGTATTTTTTTTTAAATAAAGAATGACGAGACGAGCCGGACATGTGCCTGATGGTAAGCAACATGCTTGCCACATAACAGCACAGTGACACGCAGCTATTGGAACATGAAGAGTCCAAATCATTACCTAGCACTGCACTGCAATCGTCACCCAGAGATCTAAGATGTTATATCTCTAAGCCCTGTAATTTCTCTGGAAAGTATGTAAAAGTGTGAAAGATTAAACAGCTTAAAATTTAGTTTTCAGAATAAAAATACTATTAATAATAAAAATATCAATGTTTGGGAGTTTGTTGCTCAATCACGTGAGAACGTCTGAATGGGTTGACTTAAAATTTGGAACATAGATAGATTATATAGAGTCTAGAAGAACAAGTAGGCTTTTTATCCTGAGAAAATAACGGGAACGGGAACTAAGCGGGTAAAACCGCGGGCCGCTGCCAGTTGTTGATAAAATGCAAGGACCTTGGAGTCTAAGGTGTGAAATATTCCACAAAAAAAAAAACTTGAGTTAATCGTATTATTGATGTTATTCTTTATTCATTAGGGAAGTAACGAGTCTTGTAACGCGAGTCTTTATTGGAAGCCCGGGGGCCTATCACGTTAGATTACGTTGACCGCGACAACTCGCTAAATAATAGGAAAAAGCATTTTTTTTGGGATTTTACTTCTTTTGTGTGTAGGGAAAAATGATAAGAGATTTTTTTTCGATATACCGCCACTTTCAACCGCTACTTTGAAGTTAACTGCTCAACATTTTTGAAACATTTTATTAACAGTCTATTCTATGGCTGAAGTTAAACTTAGCACGAAGAATGAATAGAAGACGTACTTTAGCTTTTTTTCTGATCAGTCAAAAAAATCTATATTTCAACAGTTTACACGATATCGTTGGACAATTATAATTAACTTGTAAGTTATACAAAATTGTAAGTTATTCAGATAGTTAAATGGGAACTCTATGTCCTACACTATACTAGGTCGGTCCTGTGACATGAGAGACGGCTCCTAACAGTACATTTTCAAGATTAATACAATATATAAACAAACTTAAAATTAAAGGTGTTTATTAATAATTAGTGGGTAAATGTGATATTTGAGGCGATTATATCTTGCGTGCGTACATAAGTATACACTCACTTTTTTATCTATAATAGGTTTACTCTTAACCGTCACCGTCTCCTCGAACGTTATCCTCATGTCACCACTGGCTTTAACGGTGAAAGAAAATATCCTGAAGTAAAGGCCATGTTCGAAGGCAGATCTTTCGACGACATGTGTTATCCGCCATTCCAACTTTACTCAGATTACCAGACGCACACACGAAAGTACAAAATTATCATAAGTATTACAATTTCAAGTATTTTTGCAGACAGCCAAAAAAAGAAGAGAAACATCGTGAGCGGATTACGCCATAGCCTTCACTCGCACGCCGATGATTTATCCGAACATTTCCTCAGTTTTAATACTTCGTCGAAAACGCGTCTTAAAAGGCGGCCATTAGCAAAAAACACTGTAATTTATCAGCCACCAGCAGAGTTTCTGAATTCCCTTAACCCCGACTAACCCCGACTCCATTATTATTCTGCATTTGCCCACCGCCTTTTCGGAAAATTTGCGTAATCCCGAGCGATTTTTTGACCTTAAATGTGTTTTGGTATAATGTCTCCTTATTAATGAACAACAAATCCAGAAACGTAGATTTAAACTTTGACTTTCTTAAGGGATTCTTTCTTGAGGAAATGGGGAAATGATTAATGTACTCGTACTCTCGCCAATCAAATATTATTTGACCTGGGATCAACCAGTTTTTTTTGCCTACGACTATTTCACTCCTTGATTCCTATACTTTAAATGTTACTGTTAACATTTAAAGTATGCAAAAGTTAGTCAATTTATTAAAATTCTCGTTAGAAATTTGCAGCAGACTGATTTATTTAAAAGAACGAGCGAAGTCATACGCATTGCAATCTTAGTCACTAATGATTTTAGCCACTAACACATTTTTAGGCTATTACGTTTTAGGTAATTTGTAACCACATAGATAGTAAGTTTTAATTTTCTAGTTCCAGAAAATTTTAAGTATTGGAAAGTATCTGGAAAATATGTACAGTTGATTTTCCAGCTGTAACTGGAAAATGTATACTTACTAATTACATTGATGTAGTTTCAACCCTCACAGAAACACCACTGAGTTATGATAAAACTGCTGTGTTGCGTGTATGCGTTGTCTTACCGAATCAAGGCAGTGATTAATTTGCGGTCACCGCATATAACATTCGCAGAATGGAAAAGAGGATTATTAATCTTGCTCGTGTATAAATTTTACAAGTACATCAAACCACACGATTTATTGTGAGAGAATCATCACTCTTATGCTCTCTAAGAAATTAATTATCTGTACTAATATTATAGGTATAACTCTGATTTCGCCCGTTGGATTTACATGTATGACATGGTCTATGTAATATAATTAATAATACCCATTTCAATAAATATTACACCATTTGCATGTTTTTTTTTCAAATTTACGTTATTAGGATAAACAAATAACGTGTCCGAATTAAAATTATTTTTATTTTGTTTCGAAATAAACATAACTATTTTCTGAGTCTTAAGGGCTTCTTTAAAATACTGTTTCGAGCAGTGAGAAATCAATGGAATATAGGCTTTAGTGGTAAGCAATACTCCTTCCTTACCATCAAGTGTTTGTTCGTCCTACTCGCTACGTCTTGTTTTGTTAAAGAAAAGTATTAAATACTACGCATCCAGGCCGTTAACTTTCGTATTCCTGTATTGTATAGATGGGAATGCCACGGTTGCTGGGCAAGTAATAGTATAATAGGGCTCGGACATTACGGAATACTTGCGTTATCCTTAATTCCCATTTGGCACACCGCGTGTGACCCAGTGACACCGTTACCCCCATCGTAAGCTGAAGAAATATTCCCGTTCGATCAAGATTATCTCCATCACTTTCACGTGCACGCCATTTATAGCACGAGAAAAAGAGATGGGGATAATTTACAACCGAGAATGAGGTCTCGGGACAGGAATCTTTTTATTGCCAGCTGGAGCGTTTCGCGCACGTGAGTGCATGGGGGTTAACTTCACGGAACATTCTTGGTTAAGCATACCCGTTTTTAATATCAAAGGAACGCTTTATTTCTATATTATGCAGCGGGAATCATGTCTGTGGTTCAAAGGTTAGATCCCTGTTTGGACGCCAATCTTGTGGGTTAAAAAATGATTTATATACAGAAATACAATAAAACGTATATAGTAGAAATAAAAAAACTACGAGTATTCAAAGAGTTCTGGAATGAAGACCGCGAATCGGTAAACGTAGTATACGACATGTCAGGACTAGATGTAGTGATAATTTACAAAATGCAGCTGATGGCGGTTGAAAACGTAAAGTCAAGAATTGCATTCAGGGGAGTATAATTTGGTAGCCCTATGTTGAGCAGCGGACTAGTATGGGCTGATAATGATGATGTGTAAATTATGCAACGAGATTTTAGCATAAACTTTGCATGCGTTTTGATACTTTATATTACCAAATACGGTTTGTAGTCCGTGTAAATCGTTGATATTTTTCTGAAAACTTTTCGGTTGGTAAGAGACCTCATCTCTATAAAAGTCTGAGAATAAATTCTCCTGGGAATCGTGTACAGAAGTTTTAGCGTCTCTTTTATTGTTTGCTGGGTTCTAACTTTGAATAGCCGCGACTATTTAAAGTAGTGGCGCCCAACGTGGGACCGGATCATTATATTTTCATATTGTTTCTGAAGCAAAATTTTCAGAATAAACCGTTTTCAGAATAACAGTTTCTTAGGAATAAATATCTGCCAATGGTTTTGTATTGTTGTTTTGCTAATACATTATTATATTAATATATTTAGTTGGTAATTATACTTTGGTAAATCAGTCCAATCATTTTAACATATCCTATTTTCAATTAAAGTATGTTTGCTGGAGATTTATCAAAAAAATCATTAAATCAGGTTGCATTAAACCATGGTACGTCTCATAAAAATTAAACATTGTAATAACCCTAAAATCAAATTTAATAACAAAATTAGAGTAACCATAACATTTCGCAGGGCTCGGAGTCTCTGGAGCGAAAATCAAAACCCTTTTAATAAAGCCTCCAGCGCGGAAGTAATGAACTGACCCATCTCCTTCGCATTCAATTTGGTGCAACTGAGAAGTAATTGTCATTGCGAAGACAAGATTCATCCCATTCCGACTATTATTCTGTCCCTTTTCCGCTTCGTTTAACGCAATGGGCGTGAGGATTATTCTCATTAAGCGTAATTTGTTTTCCTCGGTACAGTCAGCGAAATTAAACTTTCTTTTTTTACATCTTCAGTCTTAGTGTCATATAAATACAGTTCAAAGTCCCGCTTTGCCGGTTTGCAGTTGTCGTGAGCTTGACAGATAGCACAAACATAAATCCTTACTATTGTAACAATTACAGTTTCTAATGTGAGAAGTTTTAAAACACGCTTTGCGAGAGGGGGTGGTTACCTTATAACAAAAATGTTTAGTTTGACAAAAGCAGAAGCAGAAAATAGTCAAGACCATCATGGTCAACGGGGATATACAACGCAGAAGCCATAAGCTGTAGTTGTGGTGCAGCGCAAAATATGCCTTAGGGAAATCTAATGTTATGTTTACCTAGAATGCTCGTATAAATGCACATTGGAAGATGTCATGGCGGGGCATAATTTTCCAAACGGAGCTACTACCGCCATTTGCTGGTCTGGATGCATAAAAAATTGCTAATATGAAAAAAAATATGGGTACCAAATTAAAAAAAACACTAGTAGTATTTATTTACCGCAGTTTTAAAGCATTTCGTCAAGGGTTATGCGTAGGAAAACGTAAAAAAGGAGGAAGTTCTCAATTCGTTTCTGTGTTGTTTTCTTCGCCGCTTCATATTTACCTGTATGCTTCCAATCTATTTATTAGGATAATTTTTTTGGAACGATTGTTTGGAAGAGGTCAATCTGAGCGATAAGATTTTATTGTTAGTTTTTGCGATTTTTTTTTGTGCAATAGAGAGTTAATCTAAGTATGTCTTTATTAAAATCCCATAATTGTAATATACATATATGTGTATCTTGTTAGCCAGCGTGTATATTAATATTAATGCAAATTTATTTTGTTTTTCAGGTAAACATCACCGGTCGAATCATCATGGCGTCGATCATGTTTGTACAGGCCCCATTGGATTCCCCATTGGATCCAGGATAACAATTTAACGTAAAAATTATTCAAATCCCGGAACATCAGTGTTGTTTCAAAAAACCAGGTATGCGTTTCCTCGGATTTTTATTGCGGAACATGCTGAAAAGCTACCCGTAATAAACATTTATGGAAAAGTCTACAAACACAGTCTTTTTCTGCGGATTTGTCCTCAGTTTATGGCGAAAAAAAAATTGAAAAACTTATCTTTTGTGCAAAGCTTTCTCTGTGTGAAAATGTATTGATATTCCTGAGAACATGCATAGGTATTAACTTATAGAATTCTCCATCTCAGCTGGTTCAATCTCACATTTACGTGATCAAATTGAAGGGTTTTTTACTCGAGCGAATTCGTTTCAGTTAAGCCTCAAAATCTCTAGGGTGATGCCCCGGGCACAAGGCGCCTTTAATAGGCATTAGAGTATATATTCCAAAATCAGTCTTCTTCGTTCGATGTTCGGACGTGTAATTTAAAAGTAAAGGGAAAATGCTGTAAGACACGGCTTCCCTGATCAGAACCGCGATTGCTTTTCTCGTACACTGGATAAATCTCGTGTTTTTACAAGACAGAATGAGGGTCGCCATGAATATAAATTGTTTTTCTCCCCATAAATCTTACAAACATTTTCGCGAGCTTAAATGTATCGTAGCCGATGCGGCTATTTCTTAGGAATTTAATAAAGCAACACTTAATACGGAGCACGCGAATAAATCAGAAAAACGAAAGCACATTTTTGAAAACCATAGGAGGAAAAAGCAAAAGTGTTTGTTTCGGAGTAGCGAGCTAGTGAATAGAACTCCGGGGCTACAGTTTTGATTTACGACTAAAAGATTGGCTCATAAATCACTGTACACGCCGGGCCCCGACACAAAGCCACGAAAAAATTATAGAAAAAAAATTAAACGGCCCGAGACAGATATTTACGATGCTATGTTCGAAACGCCGGCTGCCGCCTGAGACACGATATTAATTAATCCGTCCAATTAAAATTAATTGTTCCTAATGGAAAAGAAAAACGTTAAGGAAAATGGAAAATTTTAATTTGTGTGTATAATATATTCTCCTAAACTCGGCGGTAGAATTAAACCGACGTAGATCAATTTTCCCTGGGCGGTGGCCAAAAGGTTATGTGTATAAAAATGCACGTTTACTCGTATAATCGCCATCCCGTGCACTAATATATTATTCCAAATGGCCCCTGGAAGGTCCAAAAATGACGGCTAAAGTACGCAGATCTCCAATGAATACGTAAGCGGGTTCCGTGAAACATTTCACTCCTTGAATTTTTTTTACCGAAAGTTAGTCACTATTTCATTTTTAATTTTCTCTGCAGATAAAATAAGTAAATTATTTTCCGGTCCTAATCTCTCGAGACTGCTTCAGTGGGTAATGGAATTTCATCCTATGGCGGCACTCTTGGTAATTTTATCTCTTTGCCGCAATAATATGGATGCTTACATTAAATGAATTTCGTTATCTCTATCATATTACGAGTCGTAGCCTATTCGTTATTAAATCAACCCACTCATTTTTCTACGGAAGACCAACAAAGTAGATAAAACGAAACGGAAAGTTAATTTCGTGTCAAAGGCTCTGGTATAAGGAAATATTAAAAAGTAAGTTTATAAGTTGTCTCCTCTGACCCCGTTGTATGCAATCGATATTCACAAACGCAGCAGTTGAGAAGGTAGGAAGGTATGGAAGAATCGAAATAAATTCGGCATAGCTGTGAGAGCCTAGGGACGGATGCGAAACCGTGTCTTGACCTAATTTTGTTCGTGTTAGCCGAGAACCGACCGGCTATTTCCCGAGCTATTTGTCCCAAATGCTGTCCGGACGTCGAGTACTCCAAAACGGCTTACGATATCTAATTCCGTTGACAAAAAGGGAATTTTATGGGAACAACGCACTCTGCATATTAATTCCAAATTAAAATTATAATAAAATATTTCACATACGAAAAAGGTTGAATTTGTTGACCTAGAAACGTGTCCCACAGAAAGGTACCTATAGCCGAGCACATGTCATAATTGAGTGGAGAGCCTCATGTCATTTTATTAACCATAGTAGCATTTGACTCTGTGTCTTATTAGCCGTGACTACATTATAGAGGAAGTAGACGAAAAGTTCGTTGAAGTGACTTTTCAAATCAATAATAAGCTAAATTGTAAAGTAGAAATATCATGAAAGTTAAATTATTTGAACTAATAAGCTGAAGCAATGTCGACTTCGACTCTACTAAGTGAATTAAGTAAATCTTTGTATTTTCTAAGTTGTTTGATCCCTCGTCTACTTCGTATTTCTTTCTTCGAGTTTGGTTTACCTGTTAGCTAATAAAGAGTTTATCGTAAATAAGTTGGCGCCCAACGTGGGACTTCCTGCAGTCCCTGTTTGGGCGCCACTCGGCCGGAACGACCCCGGTCCAACTCGCTCCAACAGTTCCAACACGTTTATTGTTATTGTAGTCGTCTTCGGCTAGTCTTTTCTATCTCGGACGTCTCGACAGCTAGTTGAATAGGATTGTTTTCATCCACTTTCCTGACGTCTTTCAAAGAGTCAGCGAACCTTGAGTTTTGTGAAATCTGACTTTATGAAATGTTCGTTTCTTTAACTTGACTTTGTATTTTCTGGCATTGTAATGCTGATATTTGATATGCTTTCAGAATATCAAACTTTGGAATGACTTTTATTTTAATAATGTAGACTTTTAAAAGTGAGTCGAAGTAAACTGGCAACATTTCAAATTTAATTTATTCTGTTTTAAATTACGTTTCACATTGAAGTCGTTTCATAAACGTCTGACTGTTTGCCTTGTAGTGCTTTAAAACAGGCGAGCTAAAAAGCCGCTGAACATTAATAATGTGACCAAAATCGTCTTAATCACGGGATATAAACTGCTAACGTTTAAAAAAGCGGGCTGTTTAAACAAAACGAGCATTGCCGTTTGGGCGCCGCGGCCGGTCGTTAGGCTGCCTAATTGCCCCTTCACGCCAATTAGGCAACGTAACGTCTTCGTGCTGGCTCAAATACTGTTTTTCAGGCATTTTTGGGTCGGTTTTTAGCCTTATCAGGCCCATATTGTAGGAGCACGACCTTTTACGCAACCGTTTTTATGATTAATGGATATGGAGTTTTTGTTCAAATTTAAAATTACTAAGTTACAATCAAACAAATAATTCATACTTCCTACTAATGTTTATATTTAGATTATGATTATATTATAAATGTATGGATGTTTGTTGTTGTCAATCACATTATAACATATGAACGGATCGAGTTGAAATTTAAAATAAAAAAGAACATATGGGCTACTTTTATTCCCGGAAAATAACGGGAACGGGAACAACAGGGGTAAAAGTCCGGAGCACGGATAGTACTAAATATATGTCTTCCTGAAGTAGCTAATGTTTATTTAACAAATATGGTTTTCAGCTATCAATTATTCACTATACAAGTTCTCATGTTATTATGTGTAACACATTTATCGTGGTCAAATTGAGGAACGAATCTCCGACATTTCGATACAATGTCTTGCACTATTATATTTTACAAAATTATCGGTCAAAAATGCAATAATTTGAAACTAATTTAAAACGTAATTTGTCAACCTCAGAGATTTAATTGCGAAAATTTCTATATTATTTTAGGTAAGTTTCTTCTGATTCGTGCATATTTTTCATAGAGACAGTAATTTTGTATTTTTAAAAAAGGCTTATTATCATACAAAATCTGCATTTGTTTAAATCTGTATATGCTATTCTAATCAAACTTCAAATCGGTCCTTTCGGACTTAGTAGAGTATTTAGTATCGTAAATATTTTGCTAAGTCCTCCTGGAGAAGTACCACATCCTTGCTACACATTATGTCGCAAATCAGTAATCTGACGACTGGGTAATGAGAACAGTCCAGTGCTAAGTAATGTTTTGGACTCTTCATTTTAAGATAGCCGAGTGACACTGTGCTTTTATGTGCAGGCGTGATGCTTACCGTAAGGCACCATTAAAAAACGAACCCAACAAATATCCAGTACTTTATTGATTGAACTCTATCTGGCGGAGGCCAGACACTCAGACAAAGCTTTTAATAAATTTACTAGACCTTCTTTCAAGCGATGTGCTGCCATACTAATTAGAAATAATAATAATTGTTATCAATGTTTCCAAAAAAATTACAGGGCTTAGAGATATAACATCTTAGATTTGTGGGTGACGAGCGCAGTGCAGTGCTAGGTAATGATTTGGACTTTTCATGTTCCAATAGCTGCGTGTCACTGTGCTGCTATGTGGCAAGTATGTTGCTTACCATCAGGCACATGTCCTGCTCGTATCGTCACTCTAAACTATTTTTTTTTAAATAACCTACCTAATGAAATGTCAAGTAACGCTACTTCATGTCAATAGAACATAATAGTAAAATTATTTGAACACACATAGTTCGTAAATATTAATTACTAGATGCACGCCCCGGCTTCGCCCGTGGTATATTATATAGCACTCATCGGGATCCCGTACAAATCCAACGGTGAAAGAATGACTGAAATCGGTTCACTCATTCCTGAGAATATCGATTTCAAACAAAAAACCTCTTCAGCTACCTTCTACGCCACCTGTCGGAAATTGGTCATACCAACTCAGATTTAGAAAAAAAAATTTAGCAAAGGTTTATATTCAATGCACAGATTACTGAAATTCAATGACGCAATCTTTGACACATGCTGTCATGTGTCATGTCAAAGTACGAAACGTACGAAAACTCTTAAAAGGGGAATATTTTTTCCCGATTTTGTTACATTCTTGTTTCATGCTCCGCTTCAATTAATAGTAGAGTTATTTTCTATAGCCTAAAGCCTTCCTCAATAAATTGACTATCCAATAGAAAAAGAATCTTTCAATTCGGACCAGTACTTCCTGAGATCCTAGCGTTCAAACAAACAAATAAACTCTTCAGCTTTATAATATTAGTATAGATTAGCCATGAAAAAAGTGCTACTCCCACTTTTAGAGCAAAAAATGCACTACAAACATTCGACCTGATATTATTATACATACCAAGTACGCATGAAAATAAAATTGGCAGTAATTGGGACTGCCGATAGATGCGAAAACTTATAACTCAGAATTTGATAGATAACTTTGGAAACTACGCAGGTCGAACCAGAGGGTGCCGCTAGTCTGTAATAAATCTTCAAAGCATTATCGTCTAAATAACTCTTCTAAACATGGCCATCTAGACTAGACGGCTATGGTCCAGAGTTCATCTTAAGATTTATTTCCTTTACGAGCGTGATGCTTGAGCTCAATTCACAGAAGCTGAAAAATAAGTTTTCACTTCAAAAAATCATAAAATCCGTCGAGCATTTGGGACGTGTACGAACACTAACACCTTGACATTTGTATTTCTCGAGATTTTTATTTGTAAGTTGGATACGCTAATTAAAAATAAAATTAAATCTACCCACTTCTATGAAATTCCGTGCTTACTAAACAAGTCGGTAAAGCACGGAAACGCCCCAGGGCTGGCGTCGCACGCATTAACAACATTTTATCTCGAACGGCAGATATTTATAGCAGTTAATTAAATTTAACTTTGCGGACCTTCCATAAAACAAGAACCACGTGGCTGCGACAGTCGGGTCTGAACTCGCCGACCAACATTAAATGCGAAGGAATATAATGAAGACCAATTCCGATTTAATATAATATGCATAGCGCATTGCGTTTTAATTAATTACACTGTATTTTATTAAGTAGTAAAAATGTTGAGTGTAGATTTCAGCATCGCCCAAAAGATCGAAATGGGCAGTAGCCCGCACGGATACACCTCGATAAGTAGGAGTCTATTGGAATTGACTCTTTTTTGTGGAGAAAAGACATTGCGCCTTTCCATAGCTTAGCAGCTAGTATAGACGAGCAGGATATGTGCCTGATGGTAAGCAACATACATAACAGCACAGTGACACGCAGCTATTGGAACATGAAAATTCCTAATCATTACCTAGCACTGCAATGCGCTCATCACCCAGAGATCTAAAATGTCATATCTCTAAGCCCTGTCATTTCTCTGGAAACTTTGCCTTCAAACCGGAACACAGTAATGTTTTCACATTACTATTTGGCGGTAGAATAACTGGCAAAGGTGTGGTACTTCCCCAGGCGGACTCTGCTAGGAGTCCTACCACTACAACTAACGTTAAGACTCATTTCGATAAAACTAAAGTAAGACCTTGGAAGTTAACTTTTTGACTACAAAGTATTTTCCAGATCGATGTTGGCTTACTCAAGTAATCGGTAAACATTCATAAACGATGACGAATTGACAACCTCGCCCTTTTTTGGATTCGGTTAAATAAACTACATAAAGTATTAACTTAAAACAATAGCTGGTTTTAACTTATGTTGAAAGAATACACAAACAGTCGGAAAGTCTTTGTTGCACGCTGAGAAATAATACGAAACCGAGAACTTACAAGCCAACGCCACAAACTGAAATTACTTTATCTTTCTCTGCACGAGATATTTGCAATAAATACATACGTATCTGGTACGTATTTATATGAAGCTGTGGTGGGGTAGTGGAGAGAACAGCTAATTTACAAAGGTAAGGTTGCATATTCTCATCCCACATGCACCTCTGTTGAGCTACGTCTTGTATAGTCGAGAGAACGGCAACTGATGGGAATCTCGGTGTCTTCAAATCGAGAGTGAATCGGTTTCTTCTAGGTAAACGCGCTGGATCGTAGACCGCATCACCGCTTACCATCAGACGAGTCAAATGTAAAATTATGCAAGTTGAAAAAAATCTATCGATCCCGGTTCGAATCCGACGCTCACCACTGTCTTTTCAAAATCATGCGCGTATTGCCGCTAACTTAGAAACGGTGAAGGAAAACATCATGAGGAAAACAGCATGTACCAAGAATCTATTGAGGTAATGCGTCCCGCACTAGGCCCGCTTGGTGGATTATGGCTTTGAATCTCTCCTTGCGAGAGAAAACCCCGTGTCCTAGCAGTGGGAACTTTTAGTGGGCTGCTTAAGGTATGCTCTTGAGTGTTTTCCTAAGCGCAGATGTACAAATTAATCATCTGCTTTATCACTGGCTTTAACGGTGAACGGAAACATCGTGAGGAAACAGACATATTCCTAGAATCTTTTGATGTCATGCGTCATCCAACTCGTACTTGGCCAGAGTGGCTGATTGGGTCCTGTCCTTGTGAGGAAAGTCGGGAGTTTCAGCAGCGACTTTTTTGTTGTAGTTTGCTTTTCATATTTGTACTGTCTAAACTTCTCAATTTGTAAGCATAAGTGTTTTCTGAGAGTAGACATATATTTAAATAGGTAAAACTTTAATACTAAAGTACCTGGGTGACCGAGCTTTGCTCGGTTACTTAGATACATACTGATTTTCTAAAAAAAATGAACTTGAAAAAAGAACGCGGCCGGTTGGATTCGAACGCGCTCTAAAAACGCGCATAAAACGGCGTTTTTTTTTTATTTATTAAAAAAAAAAACCTGGCTAGATCGATTTATCGTCCCCGAAACTCCCTGTATAGATAATTTCATGAAAATCGTTCGAGCCGTTTCCGAGATTCAGATTCTATATATATATACTTACAAGAATTGCTCGTTTAAAGGTATATGATAAGATAAGATGTGCAATGAGGCGTTTTCCAGAAACAAAAAAGACTCGTCAAAGATAGTTCAAAACATTGCCAAGTTTGGCACCACTGTTGATTTTTGTGAAATTTCTCTAACAAAATAAAACAGTGGCGTCACCAACGGTGAAATTGGGAACTATCTTTGACAGCAGGTCTACTACGAAGTCCGATAAACGATATATCGGCCGAAGCTATGGACATTTTATACCACGAAACACAATCGGTCGGTTGATGACACAAAAAACTGTCAATCAGTGTCGGTCGGAATGAACGAAACACCCGATCAGATCAACCGACCGATTGTATTTCGTGGTATAAAACGTCCATAACTTCGGCCGATATATCGTTTATCGGACTTCGTAGTAGACCTGCAGGTCTTTTTGCTTCATGAAAACGCCCCATTAACAACACAAAAATAATGTCAACAATAAATTAATCAATCACATAACCTACCCCTAACGGCACCCGGCACAAAGGTGCTCACTGGCAGCATTACCCCGCTGAATAGCGGACAATCTTTGTGCCAAGTACAAGCTGGAGCGGGAATCACCGCCATTATAGTAGTGGTAGGACTCTTGGCAGAGTCCGCCTGGGGAAGTACCACACCTTTGCCAGTTATTCTACCGCCAAGCAGTAATGTGCAAACATTACTGTGTTCCGGTTTGAAGGGCAATGTTTCCAGAGAAATTACAGGGCTTAGAGATATAAGATCTTAGATCTCTGGGTGACGAGCGCAGTGCAGTGCTAGGTAATGATTTGGACTCTTCATGTTCCAATAGCTGCGTGTCACTGTGCTGTTATGAGTCAGGCATGTTGCTTACCATCAGGTACATGTCCTGATCGTCTCGTCACTCTTTATTAAAAAAAAATAAAAAAATTATCCCTTATTCGATGTACTAACTCTGTAACCAGCTCCCGCGCCTCAGTGACCCAACTGTCTAAATATTTATATACTTTGTTTAGCAAAAAAATTGTCGACGTTTGTGACGTAATACAAACTCAAATACAGAGTTTGAGTCAAGTTTAGTGATACAGTGGTAACTCACAACTTTATAAATCCCGTGTTTCTATATTCAGTGCGTATACCACGTCACGATCCGACAGTTCCCGAAACACGCAGAAAACAATTAAACAGGAACCTTCTAATCAATGTAGGTACACTGTTTAAGTCTTTTTGTCTCGCTCATACTTACGACGAGAGCAAATTGCACGAGTGAGACATTACTAACGCGATCAAATCGAGGAGCCATAATAATAGGTTTAACAGCTAGGATAGTTAATTCCTGTTTGGGTACAATTAATATGAGGCATTAATATTACGTATGTAAGTAGTTATAAAAGCAGGATTTACTGTAACTAATAGTGTTTAGTGGTATCACCTCGCGGGTTTGCCTGTGTACGGGAAGTTCAGTTCGCGTATTATTTCTACGATGTTATATGTTACACTAAGACTGTGTTTCCACTGACGAGGAGCTGGGCGGAGCGGTGCTTAGCGGTGCATGAATAGACCAATCACTATGCTCGAAATCTCCTCTCCGCTTCAATGGAAACAGCACGGGCGGAGTGGAGCAGAGCTGAACGGATATTCATAGCAATATAGCGAGGCGATGCGTAGCGGTGGACAGCGGGGCGGTGCGGTGCGGAGCGAAGGACAGCGGGGCGGTGCGGAGCGGTCTCTCTCATACAGGTCTCTCATACAGATTTGAAATCGTTCCATTTCAAGAGCTTTCGACTTGATTGAGCAACATACATCTACACATCCAAACTTTGACATATTGTTACTAGCAGCAACCCGCGGATTTACCTGCGCAGTTTCAGTTCTCGTTATTTTCCCGTGATAAAGAGTAACCTACGTGCTATTCCACTGCAATATGTGTTCCAAACATTAACCCGATTAGTTCTGACGTGATTGAGCAACAAATATCCAAACGCATTTATAATGATAATAGGACAATGTCGTATTGTGGTGTACAACAGTATATATCTAAGGATTTATGCTATTTTCTTTCCTAATTAGTAAACAATAATTTATTTTGAAAAAGCAAAAACGGACTTTAATTTAAAATTAAATTCAGGCACATGATCAAATTTCATAAAAAAACATCACTAGGTCCTAAGATACATGAATGTTGTATATGGGACCACTTCTGAACTATAACAAAATTAAAAATTTAGATTAACCCCCGACTACCTTAGATTTGTTATCTGTACAACATTCTACTGTCAAGCCCTTTTATTTGATACCCATAAGGGAATTGTGAAAAAAGGAATGTAATTCGCCATTTTGTGGTAGCGGCCATCTTGGATTTGAAATTTGTCAAAGTGCAAAGTATTCTACTAATCAATCCCTTTCGTTTGATAGCCATATTGAGGTAGGTTGTGAAGAAATATTTTGTCTGCCATTTTGTGGCGGCGGCCATCTTGAATTTATATTAACCAAACATAGCTAAGAACATCCGCACGGATATTAACTTTCAAATAAAAAAATCGCATCGCAATCGGCCTATCCGTTTGAGCTCTACGGTGCCACAGACAGACACACACACAGACAGACAGACAGACATCGACGTCAAACTTATAACACCCCTTTTTTTGGTCGGGGGCTAAAAATAAGAACCACCAAAATTGATTCACAATTGCGGGAGCTATGACGTAACGTACATACAAAAAACATGCAGCCGAATTGAGAACCACCTCTTCTTTTGAGGTCTATTAAAAAAGAGATCGTTTTTGTTATAGTTTTTCTCTTTGTTAACGTTTACAGTAAGTCCTTGAAGAGAACAGAGCTCTAGTAACCAGTGGAATAGATTGGATTGACGAAGTCTAGACAACCTACCGTTATTATCGGTCTGACATCTTAACCCGAGGTTTTTTCGTTTTACCTAAATTAGGTACAAATGAAAATGCCAATGCCATTGGGGATATTCATTTAGCAGATTCAGACGTCCCAGTGGCGTCATGAATGTTTGGTCCAGTGGTCAAATCGATGCTTGTCATACAATGACATGTGTATATGTCACAGCCAACTAGATATTTCATTACTTGCGTAGCCCCATATAAGAACGGTAAATATCCTATAATTTGATGATGATCGGTCCTTTTCGCGTGACAGCGTAACAAACAAACTTACTTTCGCGTTTATAATATTAAAAGGATAATATAGAATGTATCTACGATCTATAAATGGAGTTTTTAGGTCACAAATACCATCGATAAGAATTGGCAAGTTCATGAAACTTTAGGGATGACCCAAAAGTTAGTGGAACCTTTATAAGTTGCAAGTTTGTTTCCCATTCGCGAGCACGATGTCTTGGACTCCAGCCACTTTTCCGGATATTGGCCTAGGGCCATTTTGTAATTATCACTTAGACTAGAACGCTTTGATAATTGCGAAATGGGGAATTCTAGGCACTAGAATATTCTATTACCCAATCATGACGACGACGTAGGTTCGAATTGAGCCTGCACCTGTGTGTATTTTAACCAGTGCCGATAAATGTATGCAAGTTTGTTATCAGCCAAGCCAGCGGGCTTTAAGGCAAATTACGAGTACCTTGAGTATTTCTTACCTCATCGCACACCCCACTGAAAGCATGAGAAAACAAATAAGATTTGTTACTGTTTTCCATTCATATTTTAGAAAAAAAACTCTTAAAATTTTAGTCTTTTGAAAAAAATATTAAGTAGATCCATGTTATTTAGATTGTTTCTAATTTATTGTGGTTTCGTTGTAAGGAGATTAATTAAACAACATATTCAGCAACGAAAAAGAAACTATATTTTGAAGCCAATATTTTATTTTTTACCAGTTGATTTTTGTTTTGGATAAAGAATAGACAGCAATGAAAACTATACAAAAAAATACTAATATCACACTATGCTCGGAGGGAAGTAAATAGATAATCCGCATGTAATGAGGTGACTGCTGACGCCGCGGACCCATCGAACGGGTAATTTCGCTGATACCTGCCTAGTTCCGAATAATTGGATCGCCTTGTTCAGCGTAATTACCCATGTTCACGTGGATATTAGTATATAAACGTTATGATTCTATACTAGCATCGGTCCGCGGTTTTATCCATGTAATTCCCGTTCCCGTAAATTTCCTATGACAAAAAGTAGCCTATGTGCGTTCAAGATTACGTAACGCAATTTTGACGTGACAACGTCTAATAAATCCGATGAACGCCGGCTGCATGCACGAGAAAGTACCCGTTATGTCCCGTTACGCTCATTGTACGCTTGCGCGCCATCTATCAATGTTTTGTTATGACATTGTCACGTTAAACTATCGTCCGTAAACCAACCGACTTTATAACTGTTTAAGATATTATATCCCCCTCTGTAACTAACCGTAACGTTGTGTTGCATCCCTCCCTTCACTTTCAAAACCGAATATTCTAAAAGTGTGTAAGAATAATCATCGACAAAAAAAATAATCGACAAAGAGGTCCAGCGAAGGATCCAAATCGGATGGGCAGCGTTCGGGAAACTTCGGCACATCTTTGAGTCCCAGATACCCCAATGCCTAAAGACGAAAGTCTTTAACCAGTGCGTGTTGCCAGTGATGACTTATGGAACTGAGACGTGGTCCTTCACTGTGGGCCTCATAACGAAGCTCAAAGTCAAGCGAGCTATGGGGAGAGCTATGCTCGGAGTCTCTTTGCACGACAGAATCCGTAATGAGGATATTCGCAAAAGAACGAAAGTGGCCGACATAGCTCAGAGAGTAAGCAAGCTGAAGTGGCAATGGACAGGCCACATCGCTCGCAGAACTGACAACCGATGGGGAAGAAAGGTTCTCGAGTGGCGACCACGAACCGGAAGACGCAGTGTTGGACGGCCTCCCACTATATGGACAGATGACCTCACAAAGGTCGCTGGAAATCGCTGGTTGCAGGTTGCGCAGGACCGTTCGTTGTGGAAATCTAGGGGGGAGGCCTATGTTCAGCAGTGGACGTCTCGCGGTTGATGATGATGATGACGATGTAAGGATAACCGAAGTGGCTCACTAATTGTAGATGCTATTTAGTGAGTGAAATTCCGGCAGAGCTCTACAACTCTACATTCAATAACGCATTCTGTTTACAGTTTACATATGTAGGTCGCTCCCACTAACGAGGGACTATATAAAATAGAGAGATACTGCACAAGTTGTGAGCGAAGAGCGGACGCCTGTATTCTGTAGTAGCGGTTCGCTGCGGCTTCGACCGTAGTACGTAGTACATATGTAGTCTATAGCACTTGGGGATTACGAGCATTTCCAACGGTGAAATAACTTTTTTAATCAGTACAGTAGTTCCTGAGATTACCGCGTTCAAACATATAAGCTCTTCAACTTTGTCATATTACTAGTATAGATAGATTAACAGCGCTCCGCGGTTACTCCCCGGCATAAAAATTCCCTATGTATTATTCCAAACCATTATCTTTCTATGTACCTATTTTCATCCAAATCTCTTCAGTATTTTTTGTGAAACAGTAATAAACATACATCCATACATTCTCATAAAATTTCACGTTTATAAATAGTAGGATCGATTTTTTTAATACAGGCATATAGAGCCACTTGACGAGCAAAACACACACCTGCTGTTTTTTTTTCTATATGAGTTAAAAGCTGATATGGTTAAAAATGATCAACGATCGTAAATTCAAACAAAACACGACGGCGACGGCTAAATATCTCTCTAAATATCTTACAACTTGTACCATACACCAACAACAGTTACATGCAGAACAGAGGCTGACCCAGCTCAGCTGCCAACGTAACCTGACCTTCGCACTCTCCTTTAACTGCTCCATAACCGAGGAATTTCACAGACACTAAGGGGTCAAGTTCCGTTGGACCAGAAACGCAGGGTTCCTAACCACACAACTCCGAGTGCTATTCGCTATCGAACGACACTAGAATCGGTTCTATTTCATCTTATTTCGATGCTCGACTAGAAAAGCGGAATATTGATAGTTTCGAGGCGCAATGGAGCGCTCTCCGAATGAAATATGCGTCATTTTTGGCAAGGTGAGGGCGTAAATAGATTGAGATTGAAATATCGCTCGAATTTTATCGGGACATTTCTGGTGCACAGCCTCAACGTGATATTTCGATTCTGTTGGGTTTCGATATGGGTTACTGTGTTGCTATTTGTCATGTTTAGGTTTGTGTTGAGGATTTGTGTATTTGGACATTAACAACTAGCGGTCCTCCCTGATTTGGCCCGTGGTACGTAATATGATAGCTTATTATAGTACTTCGTGATCATGTGCATATCCAATATTGAAAGAATTTTTTGTAATCAGGCCATTAGTACCTGAGATTAGCGCGTTCAAACAAAACACCTCTACAGCTTTTAACCCTTAAATGGATTTTGTCACTCCTATAGGACGTAAACAAAACACACACACCAATACAAAATGCACACGCGTTGACGGCTCTAAGACGGTGCTTGACGACTATCAGGCTATCCTTTTCTAACTAATGCTATTTCGGGATACTGGATCATAGAAAAATTAAAATTGCATACCATTTTTAAAATAGAACACGTGGTGACAGGTTTTGCTCCAGATAAAAGTGATTGTTAAGGTGAGTAATTTCATTGTTTCCATTAACTATTATTGATTTTCGTTTATTTGACAATTAAGTAATTATGTAGTGTAGTATTTATCAAAATCACGAACTTAGTTTTGCCCAGAATCTCACGTATATGTTAATGTCACATAAAACGGACATTGCCCTAAAGGTGTAGTACTGAGTACTTTTCGTGTCCGTCACTCAGAACGGACGTTGCCTTGAACGTGTACCAACAAGTAGTTCTCGTGTTTGTCACATAAAACGGACATGGTCTGTTTATCTATTACTGTTGTACCATATATAATATATATATTTTTAGGTGGAAATGTCTTGGAGAGCAAAAAAAATGATAGCCCTCATACCTCCTGAGGGCTCAGATGATTCTGAGCTGGAATCTGACGAGGACCCAGAAGCTCAAATAGCAGCTCGCAACTTTTTTCAAAACTCGACCACATCATCCTCACCACGAAGTATCCCCCCTGAATTGTTCGATTTAATTCAAGACCTTAGCGACGACGATGATCCAGTACTTGAAAAACAACCTGGTTATGACAGTAGCCACATTGATCTGCAAATTATTGTCCCTGACCCTAATTCACCACAAAGTTCGAGTGCAGATACAGCTTCATTTGTTCAGACAAAACTTCCAGGTAGACCTTCCTGTATCATACCCGAGAGCCCATCAACTAGTTCCGGAATATCACCGCTGACGCCAGGAGTACAAACACGTAGAACTAGACAACATATAACTGCAGAATCTTCTCCTATGCCGCCTCCGCCAACACCTGCTGTAAGAAAGCGTAATGCGAAAAAATTAGAATTCAATTTAAAAAAAGTTAAGTATACCGGCACTGTAGATATAGATACCGAAACCCAATTTTCTGAACAACATGAAGTGCAGTCACCGCAACATTATTTTAAAACATTCTTTGACGATGAAATATTAGATTTCATCGTGGATATGACTAATTTATATGCCGTTCAAAATAAAGGAAAATCAATTGAATTGAGTAGAAAAGAATTAGAAATTTTTCTTGGGATCGAAATCATAATGGGAATTATAAAAATGCCGGCCATTGAAGACTATTGGAGTCAACATCTCAAGTTAGAATCGATCTCATCGGCAATGTCTTTGAAACGTTTTGTATGTATAAAGCGTTATTTACATTTCTGTGATAACACAAATGTAAATTCCAACGACCGATATCATAAAGTAGCCGTTGTCATGGAACACGTTAGGAGTAAGTGTCTACAAATTGAAGAAGAAAGATCTTTTGCTATAGACGAAATGATTATTCCCTATAAAGGGAAAAAAGCTGGAAGCAGAAAGCAATACATTCCTTAAAAACCCCACAAGTGGGGTTTTAAATTTTTGGTTCGTGCTGGGTCTTCAGGAATGGTCTATGACTTTTTTCCCTATGACGGCGCAAAAACCTTCCAAAAAGACAGATTTACAGAATGGGAAGAAGACTACCTAGGCGTTGGAGGAAAAACTGTTGTGAAATTGTGCAAAACCATATCGAATCCAGTATTATGCACAGTGTACTTTGACAACTGGTTTACATCACTAGAGTTAGTATACTACTTGAGGAATGAGATGAATTTTATCGCTTGGCACTATCAGGAACGATAGACTCCGCAATTGCCAAATAATGACTGATAAAATCATGAAAAAGAAGGGACGGGGAACTTTTGAAGTGGTATGTGATAACTCAAAAAAAGTGGCTGTCATCAAGTGGATGGACAATAAGTGCATCAACATAGCAAGCTCATTTTGTGCGCATGACCCTGTAGGCACGATACAGCGATATGATAGAGTCTTGAAGAAAAAAATATCAGTTCCCTGCCCAAAAATAATAAAAGAATATAACAGTCACATGGGTGGCGTTGACATTGCTGATATGCTGACAGCTTTGTACAGAATTCATATGAAGTCTAAACGTTGGTATTTATCAATTTTTGCGCAAATGCTGGACATTTCCCTAAACAACAGTTGGTTATTACATCGCCGAGACTGCCAGCAAGTCAGCAAAAATCATATGAGATTAAAAAAGTTTCGTGTCAATGTTGCTCTTGCGCTGATGATGTCTGGATCAAAGTCCCGGAGTCAGAGAACTGCAGTAGAATATTCTGGCCCCACAATCGAGAAACCTTTCTTAGCCAGACCCATAGACGAAGCACGACTGGACTGTTACGACCATTTTCCAACGTATACTTCTCAAGGGCGTTGCCGCCTATGTAAAAACGGGAAAACAATGGTAATTTGCACAAAATGTGAACAAAGACTTTGTTTTACCGCAAAGAAAAATTGTTTCGTCCTATTTCACAAAAAAAAGTAAATAGTGTGTGTACTTACTAAAATATAAAGTCAACCTTAGATCATTTGAAAGTTCCTAAATATGTAACTAGTGGTCTCTTAATTTTAAGAATTTTTATAAAAGGATCTTATTTGTTTTGTAATATCTAAAAATAGATTTTTCGTTTATATTTTCCGTGTTTTTGTGCTTTTGCTGTTTCTGTGTCATCATTTTTTTATTTTTTTATTTCTCGTGATACTGATAATGTCCGTTTCATGTGACATGTAGAGATTTTGTAGGTATCAGTGGTTAAGGGAAATGTCCGTCATATGTGACATGTCATATTTCTTAAAATAATAAACTTTTTTTAGAAAAAAATTGATTGAATATTTTATTTTAATCTTATTATAACCCCTTATTTTAAAAAAATCCCAAAAAACCAGAGATTTCATGCAGTGACTATTTAAGGGTTAATATCATCCAGGGCGGACCACTAGTGTTTAAGTAAAGGTCGTTTTTGTCGTCTATTTGTACGTAGGCGATTTTCCTTTATGATTGTTGCCTGGAAGAGATTACTCTCAGCAATATGGCCGCCACTTGTGGCACTAGTTCGTAAATATTTTACTAAGCTAGTTATGTTGGTTAATGTCACAATAAAGAGTTTTCTATTTACTATATATCAATATAAATAGTTAGTTGCTAAATTTGTGATAGTAGACTGAAATTCGATAGACATAGAAACTAGTGTCCGACCGAAACTGATTTTCCGGCCGAAACCGAAACCGAAACCGAATGTTCGGCCGTGGCTTCAGTTTCGGCCGAAACAGAAACCGAAACCGAAACTCACGTGGTCAAGTATATAATTTATTAAAATACTGAACTTTGGTGCATTTTACCTATTATTTTGCCTTAATTAGGGCATGAAATGGAAACACAATATATATCATAATAGGATAGATAAGAAATCTGTAAAAAGTCTTGTTAGTCCTAACAAGTTCTGATAGATGGCTCTAGTTTTCATTATTTTATAATAGCAATATTATAATCTCGTACTTATTTGTATGAGGTTAATTAATAGTGTCCTCGTACCTCGTACGAAAGACTACAAATCTCGTATTTGTACGAGGAACCTCGTACGGTTGGCATCGCTGGTTGCTACAGAACTATCCAAACGGCGCACGATAATTCCCGAAAAGGTCCGTCAAAGCGTTGCCGCGGAAAACAAAGTTCGGCGATCGTGAACGTGCTTGAACTTGTTAAGTGTCGGTTTCGGCAAAAGTTTCGGCCGATTTTGGCCGAAACCGAAACTGTGGCCGTAACTTGATTTTTGGCCGAACCTCGGCCTAAACCGTAACCGAAACCGAACTTTCGGTCGGACACTAATAGAAACTAAAGGTAGCGGTTCGCCCGAAGACCGCTTCACGAGACCGCGACGCGAGACCGCGGCCGGAGACCGCGACAGGCACTTGACTCTATGGAATTCGAATCGGGCGAATCGCTACCTTAACTTTCCCAAAACCAAAAGTAAAAACGCCAATCTATCTGTCACGTCACAACTGTATATTAGTTTGTGTAGGAGCCTTTCCCTTATGTATTGGTCTGTTTAGCCATCAAAGGAAGTGTCCTTCAAGTTTCCACAGATACTGCTCGAACTGCCTATCACAGACGTTCAAGGCTTTGTATGTTAGGTTAGGTATTGTTTTCTGACTATCCACATTTTGTCTTGGAAATTGTTATGAATATTTAAAATTTATATCTTACAAATATTATAAACATGTCAATATGTAATATGTACTAAGTCAAGTGAAATAAGTGACTTTCCCTTAACAGAGTCAATAAGAAAAGTGCTGATGGACACCTTCTTGTTTATAAACTAAGTAGCAATTTAAGTTAGATATAAATTACTCATTAGCCTAGACTTAATAAATTAGGCTAGATTGTAATAGGTATTAGGATCCAAGGAAGCTAAATAAATAAATAAATAAAAGGAAGACAAAAAGGAATAAATTAAAAAAAATGTCAATGTTTGGATGTTTGTTGCTCAATCATGTGGTAATGTCGGAACGGTCTGGTAGAAATTTGGTATACAATTATATTATAGCCTGGAGGAACACATATATTATGCATAAAATTTTTACTTTATAATAGCACCCAAAAAGCAAAGAAAAAGAATTGTTGCATTCTCATTGCTGATAAATATAATCTATGAACTATGTATAATATATCTATCTATCGTCATCACCATTATCTATAGCTTTCTTTTTACCTCTACTGACTGTAGACTTCTTTCCTACTATGCTATCTCCCTTAGTTTCTATGCCAATCGAATTAAAAGTTGTTACCTAGAGGAATAATATCGGCTGTGCAATGTCTTATCGTCCTTCGAGCTCTCCAAAGTCTAAATATAATTTATAGAGCAACCGGATGAAGCGAAGCTGAAATCAGGTAGGATCAGTAACTACGATGAATATTAATTTGTTCTCTGCTCGAATTACAATCTCCTTTAGTAATTACTGCTCTCTATGGAGGACCCTTCTCTAGAGATGCCGTGAGCTGTGAACACTGGGTCGCCCGAATGCCGAATAGATCTGCTTGTTCTCTTTTACATTGTCCCGAGTTTGCACCTCTGAGTATTGTCCTAGTATGAATTGTACAAGTTTTACCGGCGAAGTAAAACGTATAAATTTGCAAAAAAAGAAATACTACAACAAATAAAACGTTTCAAAGATATGTTACATCTGCCGTTAGCCATAATACAAAACGCTGGTCAAATGCAGTTATGCATTTGACCAGCGTTTTGTATTTTGGTCTTGACACTCTCCTTGTTTAAAAAAAAATTTCATTTAAAAATATATAAAAATTCAGTGTCATCACGTGGGTTTGCAGTGCATTGTTCACCAAGACAACCGACCTACCAACCAACATATTCATGAAATTTGGTATTATGTGTAATTTTGTCCAATTAGTTTTCATTTCGATTAATGGTATGTGACAATATTTATAATTATAAATAAATTAGAATAGGGAGTATCAGTGGAATCTCATTTATCGCACATTTCTAGTTGTGGGCGCTAGGTTGCGCAGTAAATGAATATTGAATACCGTAACAAAATACAGATTATACACGTCGAATATACATAGAACCGTCTTCGTAGAGACTACCCCAAAATGTCCGAACTGTACCATTTTAAACGACTATTCGAATACCGAATGGTAGTCGTCTCATCTCTACCAGCTCTCCTCGTGGCTTCCAATCATCGTAATCACAGGAACAAATATGTATATGTGGAATAATGTATGAATCAATTATATGATACACGGTTAAACGAATCTCTTTAGACCAACTAGTATATTTTATAGTGAGTTCCCAAGTTTTTGAAGAACTTACATCCGAACAAAAGATACCAAGTGTGATATCTATGACACATCACTAGAGCTGCTAGTGATGTTCCGTGGGTTCGATTAACAATCTTGATATCCCAGATCAGAATACCGCCTAATAAAAATATTGGCTGTCAGGGATTGCCGATAGAAGTGACAACTCAGAATGAGATAGCTCACTTTGGAAACTACGCGAGTGAAACTAGAGGGCATGGCCATCTAGAAACGCGTCAGCCAATGGGAAATGCTGACGCAAATCTAGATGGCCATGGTCCCGAATTTACCCGGACATCTCTTATCATTTCCGAGCGTGACGCTAGAATTCAATTCACAGACCAAGAAAAATGTGTATGTGCCGCGTCAATAGAAGTTTTCACTTCAAAAATAATTGGCACTTTAAAAATAAGGGCTGGCGATAGAAGTGAAAACTAATAACTCAGAATTTGATAGCTCACTTTGTCAACTACGCGGGTGAAACCGGAGGCTGTGGCCACGAACCTGGCCATCTAGATCATCCGAGTTTACTCAAAGATTTCTTCCATTTACGAACGTGACGCTTGAGTTCAAATCACAACCCACGGAAGATCTGTATGAGGTGAGCCCAACGAAGTTTTTACATCAAAAATTAAAATAGCGTAAATAAATCAAGATATGCGTTTAATGGTTGCCATATCACTGCAGTGTCACACAGGTATTTGGACAAGAAGAGTTCAAAACACTGCTCAGCAAAGCACTGCGTTCGGGACAAGGGTTACCATATCTCAGGATGCGTCCAGAGATTTTGGGATTATTAGACTCTTCTCAGGATTACGGCCGGATTTTGCAAATCTCAGGAAACCTCAGGATTTTTAGAAATTTTAATAAAATACCGTTGACATTTTAAGGATCCCTTTAGTAAAAAGTTAAACAAACTAAGAATAATCTTCTCTTGGTAATAATTGCACAATTAAAATCAATACTTTTTTTTCCAAGCAGTCATACTTGATATGTAAAGTTACCTTTTAACGAGATCCGCAGTGCACGAAACCAATAATAAGTATTCCGACTTTTTTAAATTGTTAAATACGTTTGAGAGAAAATTTTACAAACTGTAAAGAATTTCAGGATTTTTCAATGGAAACCAGGCCTTTTCTCCAGACTTTTGATTTTTTTCTTCTGGCAACCTTATTCGGGACTCTCTTCTCGAAATACAACTGTTGAAAGACTAAAGATCCTTTTCAAAATATCTTAGCAATAGCACACCAGAACTTGAATATGTTTTTTTGTGAAATAAAGAGTGTCGAGACGAGCAGGGCATGTACCTCATGGTAAGCAACATACCTGCCACATAACACAATGGCACGCAGCTATTGGAACATGAAGAGTCCAAATCATTGCCTAGGACTGCACTACGCTCGCCACCCATAGGTCTAAGATGTTATATCTCTAAGCACTGTAATTTCTCTGGAAAATTTTCCCTAATATTATAAATAAATATGAATGTAAATAATCACGTTGTAACGGCTGATTGGATAGTAACGGGTACTCCGGAATAACACGCAGGCTTTTTATCAGGGGAAAACAGCGGGACCTACGCGGGCAAACCCGGAGGGCGCTGATAGTATTGTTACAAAAGTTTCAGTAACCATATATCCTTCAGTATAGCGTTCTTTGTTTTGTTGCTGGGACTCGAAGCTGTTGTCACAAGTGAGTCACAGTCACCTTTCCGTTAAACCAGTGAAAATTACTTGAGAAATGTAGCCTGGGTTCGAAACTATGAACTTCCGCTTGGCAACTGAACTTGTTCACCACTGGGCTGCACATACATATACTATTATCATACAATGTCACATAACAATAGTTGTTTTTTTTTTTTTCAAGTCAAAACATCTTCAGGCGCATTGAGCAGTATCTTGGTAAGGGGAATCGTATGGTTTCGCGTCACCGACGTGGTAATAGGTGGGTAGCTGGTAGGTGACGCGTTGCGGCGAAGCGTCAACGGAACGTGTGCGTTGGACGTATTTTTGGTTGAGTGAAATGTTGTGAGTTTGCGTCCCCGACATGTAAAATCGTAGTTTTGACTGCAATCGGCAGTCCCAATCTTGCCAATATTTTTAACAATAAGTCATTGCTTTACACCTGACCGACGATGCGGTCTACGATTGAACGTCCTCACCTAGAGGAAACCGGTACCCTCTCTACTTGAAGATACCAAGATTACTCTCTCATTCTCTTCCTGGCTATATATCTCATGGTGGTGGGGTCAGCCTTCCTGCTTTTTCTTCTTCACTTCGCTCTATTAAAGACATCGTTATCGGACAACTCGCATTCTCTCATGTCCCTTTGTACTACAGTCCTCTATCTGGTTTTGAGTGTAATCTTGGTAAAGATTACACTCACACACACTTTGTATTTACACACTTTGTACTACAGTCCTCTATCTGGTTTTGAGTGTAATCTTGGTAAAGATTACACACACACACTTTGTATTTACACACTTTGTACTACAGTCCTCTATCTGGTTTTGAGTGTAATCTTGGTAAAGATTACACTCACACACACTTTGTATTTACACACTTTGTACTACAGTCCTCTATCTGGTTTTGAGTGTAATCTTGGTAAAGATTACACTCACACACACTTTGTATTTACACACTTTGTACTACAGTCCTCTATCTGGTTTTGAGTGTAATCTTGGTAAAGATTACACTCACACACACTTTGTATTTACACACTTTGTGCTACAGTCCTCTATCTGGTTTTGAGTGTAATCTTGGTAAAGATTACACTCACACACACTTTGTATTTACACACTTTGTGCTACAGTCCTCTATCTGGTTTTGAGTGTAATCTTGGTAAAGATTACACTCACACACACTTTGTATTTACACACTTTGTACTACAGTCCTCTATCTGGTTTTGAGTGTAATCTTTACGTCTTGGTAAAGATTACACTCCCGAATTTTGTATCTCAAACAATTTGTATGTCAATTCAAAGACCAGCCTTTAATCTCAAGCATGTAGCGACCGAAGTGTTGCCACGTCGTCACGCACCCATTACCCTTAATATTCCTTTAGCGACACGATTTCCATTAAACTTTGTACATTTTAAACAGTCTCCTCTTGACTCGAGAATTCGTCGCATATTAAAAGGGTCGCAAAGAGCTTTGTTTAACTTTTGAGCAGTTTTAGTCACGTTGTTGGCATCGCAGCGGGGCTTACGCTCGCCGCAGACGGAGACTGGCTTCGGGGATAAAAATTGCTACAGTTAAAAAGAGTTGAGATACGTACAGCTTTCAAACTTTCGAGATTTGGGGTTTATATTAAAAGAATAATGTTTAAAGACCATTCTATGTATATGTAGAGAAAAAGTGTCCCGTTATGTCCCGTTATGCTCATTGTACGCTTGCGCCGCATCTTTCAATGTTTTGTTATGACCTTGTCAAGTTAAACTATCGTTCGCCAACCATCCGACTTTACAGACAACTATTTTGTTTGTGTAACGGGTAGTTTTGTCAGTTATCTACTGACAATATAACTGTCTAAATTACCCGACAGCAGAGGTTAAATGTAGTAAACCAAATCCAAGGATCGTAGACGGCGCGTCCCGTCTCAAGCGCCCAGGTGCTTGGAGAGTCGCCAGAGATACGCCGCTCTAATATTTAGTACCCTCTTTCGCATTCATATTCATTTATCGTTAGCTCGTGATCTCGGGTGGGGCGTAACTCAGGAACAAGATGTAGAGTGCAATCTGCTGAGGAAACCGTAGATCTACCGATCATCGCAGTGTTTGGAACTGACCCAGGTAAAGTAGGGGTCGTATTAAGTCACAATGAAGTATCTGGGGGAGTACCACACCTTTGCCAGTTATTCTACCGCCAAGCAGTAATCTGCAAACATTACTGTGTTCCGGTTCGAAGGGCAATGTTTCTATTACAGGGCTTAGAGATAAAACATCTTAGGTCTCTGGGTGACGAGCGCAGTGCAGTGCTAGGTAATGATTTGGACTCTTCATATTCCAATAGCTGCGTGTCACTGTGCTGTTATGTGGCAGGCATGTTGCTTACCATCAGGCACCTGTCCTGCTCGTCTCGTCATTCTTTGTTTAAAAAAAACAATGAGTTCAAAAGAGAATATAATCATTATATTTTGATTTTTTTACAACGAATTCAAAGGGTGAATTTGCAAATGTAATGTACCCATGGTTTGATATTTTATTTGAATTTATCGTCTATCTCAAGTAGTATTCAAATTAGCACATCCTCACGTTGTTCAAATTCCCCTTTTTAATCGATAATTGAATTGCACTGGACTCATCATGCTCTCGCCTAGAAGAAATTGATTCACTCTCGATTCGAAGACACCAACATTGTCATCAAAAACCATCGAGCAACTCGATCTTCCGCGCAAGCACGGAAGGGAGAAGTTAAATAAAATTATTGTTCAAAACTTTCTGTCATTTCTTGCGGGAGGGGAAAGTTGCATACAAGGACAAAGCCGCACTATTACATACAAAACATACGTGTACCGATCCATTGCAGATCATACTCACACAGCCAAATCACTAACACATAAAAAATAAAGCACCATTCACAAATCTAGCCCCGCCCTCAGCCACAGTATATTATCAAACTCTGTGGTCCACGCGGACGTGTACTTTGTTCTTCGAAACGTCAACTATGAAACGATGTCGCTTTTCGAACAACACTTGTTATGTGAGACGATCTTCTTAGCATTCCATGGATTCACCGTGCGGGTGCCGGGTCCATCGTGTGGCAGAGAGAGAAAAACTCGAGTAGTTCCCGAGACTTGTGACTCGGGCGTAGGTTTAAGGGGCCCCTTTCTGACGTACATCAACACTCACCTTCACCACTCGTTTTTCTCTCCCTGCCCAGCCAAATCTGATATGAGCCTACTAGTGCAGCTTTAGATACACGTTCTAGTATAGAACTTACAGCACTTCTGGATAAGCCAAGGTCTTTCAGTAGGTTATAGAGAGATTTTGCTGGTATACCTCTCGCTCCCACTTCTACAGCGTATAAACTAACTACATAGCCGTTTTTGTTAATTCGTTTAGGAGGTCGTAATACTTATTTTGTTTCATCGCGTGGTCTTTAGGTATATTAGTTTCCCACGGTACGGTAAGTTCTACAAGGACTATGCGTTTCGTAGCTCTAGAAAAAGGAAAATGTCCGGTCTGGATGACGAAACACCCACATCCTCTGGGATTTTGTAGTGCTTTTCATACGTGTCCATTAAAATAGTCCAATCAGGTGCTGTACCCAGGATTGAGTAAGGCTTGTTCCTGGAGTTTGAAGTTGAGCCTTCTTTACAAAGTTAATTTGTCTGTTGTTTGTCGTCAATCCCTTTTGGGCTCTAGCTACCGAAAGGCTCATGGCTTCACGTATGATTTCAAGTACTCTGTCATGACGCCGTGAGTAATGACCCCCATTAAGGAGCACCTTGCATCCCACCAATATGTGCCTTGCTGTACATATCGCCTCTCCACAAGTATAGCAACATTTTTCAGAGGCTTTTCCCCACCTTACCAAGTTACTCTGGTCAGGAGGGTCATTTGGAATGCATTTAGATAAAATTTTAATAAGGCAGGGGACCAGTCATAGATCAAGGTGCGCCATTTTAGAGCTAATGGGATACAGAACTCACCTATGGTTAACCACTCACTTTGCATTTCTAAATTCATAGCGTGCACTTTGTAACTGTCATTTTCGTCTTGTTGTAGAAAGGTTTTACCATGTCTCGGTCTTCCTTTTTTTCTCGCACCCAACCCAGCAGTATTTACTTGTGCACCTGCCATAAATTGTTTATGGAATTGAAGTCTAGATTCCAGGTCTGAAGCAGTTTTGTCTTTTGGGAGATGTAATTAATTCGTCTTGCGACTTTCCCAAAACATGCGTTTTTGTAACTCTTAGGTGTTTGTAAAGTTCAGACGGTTTCTTTAGTTTCAGCCCAAAACTATTGTGATCCCTAAAAGAGTAGAGGATCAGCCGGATGTGCCAATCCGAACCATGACTTCAATATCTTTATGACATTGGCATCTAGCTTTGCCAGGAGAGTTTTACCGATGTCATATACTAGGAAAGGCCAAGTGAGACGTGATGTGAGGTAGTTGTCATATATCCATGCTTTTTTGATATTGCTGATAGGCTGCTGGTCTACCTTATTGAGGTTGTTCATGAAATTTTCAACAACCACCTCTAATGATGGTGTACGTCCTTTGTGATCTATCTTTCTACCAAGAAATTTGAAAGGCACTGCCTCTGCAATTGTGGCAACTCCTTGGCCACTTATGGAGAGTCCCGGATCGTAAGACGTATATTTGGTATTTCTTCTACCCAGACAAAGACAATGACATTTAGATGGTTTTGTCCTCATTCCCTCCGTCCATGTACAGAACTCATCGACTTCGTTCAACAATTCTTGACACTGTTTGGGATTACGTGTAAGTATTGCAAGGTCGTCCGCAAAGGCCAAAATTGATTGATTGAAGTATGTCGATTTCCCCGTAATGTTTTCCCAAATATAATCATGTCAACGCCTAAGTGTTCGCTGCCCCAATTATCTGCAAAATTATTTACCTAGTTTGTAAAGATAAACAAGCGAAACGCGAATTAACAACCACTACCGTAATGAACCTTCGTACAAGTACATAAAGACGCTTTTACAATGCCCGATTCCGATATACGTAGTAAAACTGGAATGTCGTCTCTGATGTGTTCTCGATTTTTCAATCAACAGTATCTTTGGAATTGTTCTTCGTCTGTAAACTTTCCTCCATTTTTCCCGTCGTCACGAAGCAGCATTGTTATTGAACTAAGTTTTACTGACGACTTAGCGAACTTTCGCTTAGCGTGTGCCAGTTTTTAAACTTGACTAGACTACACGTGTAAAATATCCGAACTGAAGATATAATGAGTTTCTAACTTGTTATATAATTCTGAAGTTATACGTTACACATAGACTGCAGGCCCGTGAACAAAATTTATGGGTCATCTGATACAGCAGGAGACCTATGTAGGATGATAGAAGGGTATAAAGTAATAAGATTGAGCACTATGCCGTCACTTGTAAGCTGTCCAACTGAGTGCAGTTGAAGAGGGGGGGGGTTCTAAACCTCGATCATTTCTCCTTGTCGCATGATTTTTGTACGGCGTTGCGGAATAATAGATTAGAAGAGGTATTGAAACTATAAAAATTATAAATTAATTAAGAAGGGTAAGTACTAAGTACCTCACCTTTGTCAGTTTCTATTGGATAGTCCATTTATCGAGGAAGGCTTTAGGCTATAGAAAATAACTCTACTATTAATTGAAGCGGAGTATAAAACAAGAATGTAACAAAATCGGGAAAAAATATTCCCCTTTTTGAGAGTTTTCGTACGTTTCGTGCTTTGACATGACACATGACAGCATGTGTCAAAGATTGCGTCATTGAATTTCAGTAATCTGTGCATTGAATATAAACCTTTCATTCTTTCACCGTTTTATACGTACGGGATCCCGATGAGTGCTATATAATATACCACGGGCGAAACCGGGGCGGGCATCTAGTTACTACAATAAAATAACAAAGGAACGTGTCGGTGAAATTCGCTGTTTTAACGATATTCAAGTGTGGTCGTGATATTATAAATCGAATATGAATATGGTATGGTCGTCGTATGTAAACGCGCCCTTCGCAGCCGGGGTCCGTTCGACCCGAGCTATCCGGGAACAATAAATAATATTTCTCATTACTCGGACCCGGCCCGGGCGGGATTTACGGCGAGCGCACTAAAACAGTACACGGGACTAAATAGGTTTGAAACTAAACCGGAGCCGTCAGGGAAAAAATTGAGTGGAACTGGTTCACTACATCACTACTAGCTTCAGACCGAACCTTGTTGTTTTTGTAGTGGTAGGACTCCTAGCAGAATCCGCCTGGGGAAGTACCACACCTTTGCCAGTTATTCTACCGCCACACGGTACCTACCGGAACACAGTAATGTTTTTACTGTGTTCCGGTCTGAAGGGCACCGTTTCCAGAGAAATTACAGGTCTTAGAGATATAGCATCTTAGATCTCTGGGTGATGAGCGCAGTGCAGTGCTAGGTAATGATTTAGACTCTTCATGTTCCAATAGCTGCGTGTCGCTGTGCTGTTATGTGGCAGGCATGTTGCTTACCATCAGACATATGTACTGCTTGTCTCGTCACTTCTTATTTAAAAAAAAACCTGTTATTTTATGTAGCTTACTTTATTTTAGTAGGTTCTTTAAATGTTCCCACTGCTGGGACTCGGGGCCTCTTCTTGCAAGAAAGTCATGGCTTAATCCACCATGCTGGCTCAGTGCGGTTAGATGACGCAGGACCGCGAAAGATTGACACATGTCGGTTTCCTCACGATGTCTGTCTTCGTCGTTTTCAAATTAGCACATACACATTAGCCATTATTAGCATTAGCCATTACGCACATGATTTCGAAAAGACAGCATTAGTTCATTTTTAACCCCCGACCAAAAAAGGAGTGTTATAAGTTTGACGTCGATGTCTGTCTGTCTGTCTGTCTGTCTGTCTGTGTGTGTGTCCGTCTGTGGCACCGTAGAGCTCAAACGGATGGACCGATTTAGATGCGGTTTTTTTATTTGAAGTTTAATATCCGTGCGGGTGTTCTTAGCTATGTTTGGTTAATGTCGATTCAAAATGGCCGCCTCCACAAAATGGCGGAAAAAATATTTCTTCGCAACTTACCTCAATATGGGTATCAAATGAAAGGGCTTGACTAGTAGAATACTTTGCACTATGACAAATTTCAAAGCCAAGATGGCCGCTACCAAAAAATGGCGAAATACATTTCTTTTTTCACAACTCCCTTAATATGGGCATCAAATGAAAGGGCTTTACTAGTAGAATGTTGTACAGATTACAAATCCGAGGTAGTCGGGGGTTAGTCAAAATTTTTAATTTTGTTCTTGTTCTTTTATTTAAATATCAACATAAAATTTAAATTTGCTTTTTTTTACTTGAACGACATATTCGTTCACAAAAAATATGAAATTTAGTGGTGGTGGTTTAATTTTAAATTGAAGTCAATTTAATAGATTATTAGCGTCGATAGTGGGTCTTACTATATGTGTGTAGTTTAGAAAATAACGATGTCCTATTCCTGTGACACATTGTTTACTGTTAAATAGAAATATGATGTATTTATTTTCGTGTTTTTGAATTTATACAAATTTATGTTTGCTCATCGGCTTTGTTTCACACTGGCTTTTCTCATGATTTGTATATTGATCTATTTGCGTTTGTCAACTAATGCGATGTGCGAATGCCATACAAATGTTTATTGTAAATATTGCAAATTATGGCTCATTCGACAAATAACAAACGCACGGAGGTACGTAAATACAAACATATGGTATCAAATTTGCTGTCGCTGTTTAATATGTATAGTTTATGTGGGACGGTCGTAGAATAGAATAGAATAATCTTTATCGTATTGTCGAGTATCGCTTATTAGTTTCTGCTTAAAAAAATACCTACGTTAAATGTAGATAATACGAATAAACATACACAAGAAATCATGTGAAGAGGCAGGCAGATGATCAACAGAATCAAGCTTTTATCATGATTTTTAGTCTTGATTCATAATTTACATTAATTATACATGGTAACTCTTTTGTTGAATTCCTGTAGTGCCAACCTATCAACGATTCGTTTCAAAACACGGTCCGTCGTAGACCGCATCGTCGCTTAAGGCGCTGAATATCGCCAACTAGCACTTTTTAAACACACATTTAACAACATGTATATGGTTTGAGGCTTTTGTAAAATATATGTTATTCTTGAACATATTTATTAGGTAACCTATTGTATCAAAACACGATTTGGAAAAAAAAACTCGATAAGAAAAAATCCTAAACTTACCTCTAAAATAAGTTTTAGATGTAAATATCTGTGTCATTAATAAACATACATTATTCAAATTTTATAGGTAAACGTATCATTTTTTACTAAGGGGGATGGAAGATTTTGTATTTTGGATTATGAAGTTTAATTCGTATTAATTAATTGTCTTTTGAAAAGCTAACTCGACCGAGCCGGCCCGTGTCTTGCTTCTCGCTTACTACTATGAAGTCCAGCAGAAAGCGCTGATGCGCCTTGCTAAAAGGACCTGTGTCGCTTTGTCGTCCGACGCTCGCAATTCAAAAAAATAAAATAAACAATTCTCACAAATTCATGCAGCAACATCTATAAAGTTCATGTGGTTTGAAAATTCGACACTACAGACATCTGTAGATTTGGCGCAATGTTTAAAGCGGCAGATGAAGTCGTTACGATTTACGATCCTGAGTTCGTATCTCAGCACACTACGAAATCTTTTTGTTTTTTTTTTTATATTGTTTTTGTTAGATATTTTCTCCGTTGTTTTCAAGGTTTTATTTCTTTAGTTCTGTCTGTTCTGAGACACAGATTAGAAAATAGTTCCTAAGTAACCAGAGGCTTTTCATCAAATCTTAAAATTAAATCTACTTCCCAGTTCCTGATTGAAGTTATAGAAGTTTTACAAACGGTAATAAAGTTCATATGATGTGAAATTTTAGACCCTACTGTAACTTGTCAGTTTGGCTCGGTGGTACAACCGCGTTCAAGTTCTCGAGTTCATATCTCATCATTGTGTAATCTTTTGCATGTTTTTTGATATCGTTGTTGTTGGATATTTTGTCCGTTGTTTTTCAAGCTTGTATTTAGTTTTCGAGACACAGATTAGAAAATAGTTCCTATAGAACCCGAGGCTTATCATCAAATAATCTACTTCCCAGATAGATTTGTAACTTCGGTCGGTATGGTCGGTAACTTCAGTTACCGACTGAAGTTATAGATACCAGTTGAAATTGTGTTCCGGTTTGAAGGGCAATGTTTCCAGATAAATTACTGCCCTTAGAGATATAACATCTTAGATCTCTGGGTAACGAGCGCAGTGCAGTGCTAGGTAATGATTTGGACTTCTAATATTCTAATAGCTGTGTGTCATTGAGCTGTTATGTGGCAGGCATGTTGCTTACCATCAGGCACATGTCCTGTTCGTCTCGTCACTTTTATTTTAAAAAATAATAATTGTATAGTTGAATATTACGATATTTTAACGTGGAGCAGTAATTGAAACAGCCGAGTGACACAACGACATTTATTGGTTTACCCACAAGTATAGTATTAATCTATAGCCTACCTACATCACACTACCTACATTGCAAGACAATGCTCAGTAACAGAATAAATATTAGTACCTACAAGGCTCAGTAATTAAACAAACTAGCTTTGAATCACCGAGGTGTTCGGACGTAGGTGTACAAAAGAGTCCTTGCATAAAATCTTAGCTATGTTTGTTTAATATCGACTCAAGATGGCCGCCTCCACAAAATGGTGGACAAAATATTTCTTCACAACCTACCTCAATATGGGTATCAAATGAAAGGGCTTTACTAGTAGAATATTATTATACGTTGTAACAAATTTTAAATCCAAGATGGCCGCCACCACAACATGGCGAATCAAATTTTTTTTTTTCACTACTACCCCAATATGTGTATCAAACGAAAGGGCTTGACTAGTGGAATACTATGCAATATGACAAATTTGAAATCCAAGATGGCCGCTACCGCAAAATATCGAAATACATTTCTTTTTCGAAACTCTCTCAATATGGGTTTCAAATGAAAGGGCTTGACCAGTAGAATGTTTTATAGAAAACAAATCCGAGGTAGTCGAACCAATGTTTTAATTTTGTTCTTGTTCGATTGAGCGATGAATTAAAATTACCTAAATCGGTGCTTTAAAACTAAAAAGCCACAACTCAAAATCATTTTATCTTTGTTTTCAACTATTTTTCTATTTCTGATGTTTTACTATCATTCTCTGTGTATGTTAATTAGCTACAACTTGATTATTTTAGGTATATGATTATTTCAACATTGTGTTAAATATAACCAAAATAATTCAGGACATTTTTTTTACTTTCAAAGGTTTACACTTGACCGCCATCTCGCCTGATGTTAAACAACAATGTGGTACAAATACAAAAATCTTTATTGCTGTTTGCAGGTAAGATAAGGTGATACAAAACATTTTAATAATTGACCCATACAAACTGGCCTCTTCTTCTAGAGGCATGCAATATGTTTGCCTACGATATGGAGCGTGTTTACCTAGAAAAACCGACTCACTTTGGATTTGAAGACACAAAGATTGTAATTATCGGGGAAAACTCACTCAGGCAACGTATTCCACAGCGTAGACAAAAAACAAAAAGAGTCAAATCTCTTTGTTCGTGCCTTTGGAACATCCACCATGAAACGATGTCGCTTTTTCGAGATGCGAGCAGTAGCCCTGAGTAGATAGCCAAGCCGAGACCTTTTCTTGCACTCATAATGTTGACGTATCTATGATGTCCAACTCTTTGTCAATAGGTTGGTAAAGGTATGGTCCAGTAAAGGAAAATGCACCCTGGCCAAAACCGGTTCTTGTTTTAGGTATTGCCCAAGTGTTACGTCTCTTTTGACCTTTCCGCCAACACATTTCAAAGTTGTGATGGGAGACTTCAACGCAAAACTGAGCAAACGTAGATGAGTGAGTGGGGATTTCGGATATGGGCAGCGGAACCCAAGAGGGCAACGTCAGCGGATTTCTTGAAAGGAGAGCATCTTTATGATGAACTCCTTTTCAAGAAACAACCACAAAGAAATTGAACCTGGATTAGCCCAGACGAATCCACAAAAAATGAGATCGACTTCATTATGACGACTAAACGGCAAATATTCAGCGATGTCTCTGTGATCAGCAAGGTTAAGACCGGCAGTGATCACCGTATTGTAAGAGGCACGCTGAATCTAAACATTAAGGTCGAAAGATCACGTCTAATGAAGTCCATGCTCCGACCAAATTATGCTCAGATCGAAGATCACTTCGAATCCTTAGATGAATGCGTAACGGCGGACGAAATAAACGATAGGCTAGTGGAAACTGTTCGTGCGGTTGGCAGAAAATTTTATAAGAGCCGACGCCAAAACAGAACCGAAAGCTCTCCGATCAAACTCTAGATCTTATGGCGGTCAGACAAGATATGCGACGTATGCTGCTTCAATACTTCGAGTATTGAAGAAGCAATCAAGCAGAACAAAGGCTCGAAAGTGTTCGCAAGAAATCAGTCTCTTGGGCAAACTCAGCTGACCAAACTGAAGACCGATAGTGGTAGCATCGTCTTATCGAAACCCGAGATTTTGGAGGAGATTGAGAGGTTCTATGGACAGTTATACACCTCTACGCAAGCACAACCTGTCGTTAGCATGGCAAAAGACCCCAGAGCCAAGCTGACCTGACACTTTAAGATGTCATATCTCCGAAACTGTTCACTGCCCCGCTGGAAGATGTTTTCAAGCTACTGGACTGGAACGGATATGGCATCAATATCAACGGCGAATGCATCACTCACCTTCGGTTTGCCGACGACATAGTCATTGTGGCGGAGTCGTTGGAGGACCTCCGTGCTATGCTCAGGGACCTCAGTAGAGTATCCCACCAGGTAGGTTTGAGGATGAATATGGACAAGACGAAAGTCATATCAAATGTTCATGTCTCACCTGTACCGGTTATTGTTGGGAATACCACACTCGAAGTTGTTGACGAATTATACGTCTACCTGGGTCAAAAGATCCAATTAGGTAGATCCAACTTCGACAAAGAGGTCCAGCGAAGGATCCAATTCGGATGGGCAGCGTTCGGGAAACTTCGGCACATCTTTGAGTCCAGAATACCCCAATGCCTAAAGGCGAAAGTCTTTAACTAGTGCGTGTTGCCAGTGATGGCTTATGGAACTGAGACGTGGTCCTTAACTGTGGGCCTCATAACAAAGCTCAAAGTCACACAGCGAGCTATGGAGAGGGCTATGCTCGGAGTCTCTTTGCGCGACAGAATCCGTAATGAGGATAATCGCAAAAGAACGAAAGTATCCGACATAGCACAAAGAGTAAGCAAGCTGAAGTGGCAATGGGCAGGCCACATCGCTCACAGAACTGACAACCGATGGGAAAAAGATTCTCGAGTGGCGACCACGAACCGGAAGACGCAGTGTTGGACGGCCTCCCACTAGATGGACAGATGACCTCATAAAGGTCGCTAGAAACCGATGGTTGCAGGTTGCGCAGGACCGTTCGTTGTGGAAATCTAGGGGGAGGTCTATGTTCAGCAGTTGACGTCTTGCGGCTGATGATTATGATGATGTGACATTGTTTAAAATAATAACTAAAATATTTACAAGTTACGCTCATTTATACTGCTCTACGGGATTGTTTATTTTTTATTTATTTAGTATTAGTAGATGAATTTGCTTTTCGTGGAGTTGTGAACGAAAGCAGGTGCGATGAAAACCATAACACAAAAAGTCTATCTCCATTGTTGCTGAAAATATAACTTAAAACCGATATTAGTTGTTTACTTCACGCATAAATGTAAAAATGTGACTTTTTGTATCAATTTAAAGCTTAAATTGAAAAAAAATCGATATTATTTAAAGGTTATAAACTGGCAATAATATAATTGGTTGAGGGGCGGAAATAATGATTCATCATCATGATCATCTTCCTAAATGAACGAGAAGAAACACAGCTCTGCTCTAGTGTCAAGGAAAAACATAGAAATATATTATTGTATGCTGTAGGTACCCCATATGGAACAGTACTGAAAAAATGAATATCTACAAAATCAATGCATTTCATTTGTTACTAGATGTCCGCCTCGGTTTCGCCGTGGTATATTAAATAGCATTCATCAGGATCCCGTACATATCCAACGGTGAAGAAAAACTGAAATCGGTTCAGTCATTCTTGAGAATATCGCTTTCAAATAAAATACCTCTTCAGCTGCCTGTTACGCCACCTGTCGGAAATTGGTCGTACCAACTCGGAGATTAGCAAAGGTTTTATATTCAAGAGGTATATAATCTGTGATATTCAATGACGCAATCTTAGACACATGCTGTCATGTGTCATGTCACAGCACGAAACGTGCGAAAACTCTCAAAAGGAATATTTTTCCTGATTTTGTTACATTCTTGATCAATGCTCCGCTTCTATTAATAGTAGCGTTATGTTTTATGATCTATAGCCTTCCTCGATAAATGGACTACCCAATAGAAAAACAATCTTTCAATTCGGACCAGCACTTCCCGAGATACTAGCGTTCAAACAAACAAACAAACTCTTCAGCTTTGTAATATTAGTATAGATTATTTTCACTTATGTCTAGACACTATATAGAACTACATATATATTTTTACTCGATTTAATAAAATCATGTATTGTATTTTAAGACATATTCACTTACGAAATAAAAAAGAATTAGGAAAATTTGGTTATCCATATCGAGGTAGAAGTGAAAAATATAATTCGGGATTTTATGGTGGCACCATCTTAAATTTTATATTGGTCATAGTGTGTAATGTTTTACTAGTCAAGTTGCCAGCTATTCCACCGCCAAGCAGTAGTGTGACAAGAACAAAATTAAAAATTTAAGTAACCCCGACTACCTCGGATTTGCTATCTGTAAAACATTCTACTAGTCAAGCCCTTTCATTTGAAACCCATATTGAGGAGTTGCGAAAAAAAGCAATGTAAGTCGCCATTTTGCGGTAGCGGCCATCTTGGATTTTAAATTTGTCATATTGCATAGTATTCTACTAGTCAAGCCCTTTCGTTTAATACCCATATTGGGGTAGTAGTGAAAAAATGTAATTCGCCATTTTGTGGTGGCGGCCATCTTGGATTTGTTATAATGTATAATATTTTACTAGGCAAACCCATATTGTTCTTATTGTTCATTTGATACCCATATTGAGGCAGGTTGTGAACAAATATTTTGTCCGCCAGTTTGTGGAGGCGGCCATCTAGAATCGATATCAACCAACCATAGCTAAGAACAGCACAGATATTTACCTTCAACTAAAAAACCGCATCGAAATCGGCCCATCCGTTTGAGCTCTACCGTGCCACAGATGGACACACACATAGACTGACAGACAGATAGACAGATAGACAGACAGACATCAATGTCAAACTTATAACACCCTTTTTGGTCGGGGTTAAAAACATCACAGTTTTCCGGTTTAAAGGAAAAAAAATACAGTATGATTACAGGGCTTTGATATGAAATCCTACTAATATTTTAAATGTTCAATATATGGATAGAAATATATTGAAAAATATGGATGTTTGGATACTTGGATGTTTATTGCTTAATCACGTCGTAACGTTGGGTCGGGCAGAAATTTAGAACACATGTAGATAATAGTCGTGGCGAGCGCAGTATAATGCAACGTAATGATTAGGACTCTTTATTTTCCAATACCTGCGTGTCACTGCGCTATTATAGGCATGTGACTTACCATCAGGCACATATACTTACTGCTCATCCCGTCACAACAAAAAATACTTGTATCACTTGTTAATAAAAAGAATGCCCTAACTAAAATGATATAAAAGTGATTTTGGTTTTGTTTTGTTTGTGGACCTTTCGTTACAAAGCAGCGAAATGGCGTCGCTGTATTATTATTAAAAACTTGTTTTCCGAGTTGTAGTATGCAATAATGGTGGATTATTTACTCGTAGCCTCGTCTAATGATAATGATGATTATATTATGTACTATTAGTATCCAATCCTACTAATATTGTAAATGTCAATGTTTGGATGTTTTTGCTCAGTCACGACAAACATCAAGTCACGTATAAACGGATCGGGCTGATATTTGAAAAACACGTAAGATTATAGTCTGGAATAACACACAGGCTACTTTTATCCTGAAAAATAACGGGAACGGGAACAGTGAAGGTAAACTCGCAGGGTGCTGCTAGTCAGCCCCGGACCTTCAATATTTTTTAGGCGGGCAAAATCTGAAAAATGCCGCCGGGCCGCCACTAATATCTAAATATATTCAGTGTTTAAACCGAGCAAAGCTCGGTCACCCAGGTACTTACACATGTACTTCACTAACAGTGAATGTTTTTCTTCAAAATTCGTACAATAATTTTAAAGAAATGGATTACTTAATATGTAGTGATTCATCTTCCTGGCTTAGCTAATTTATGCAATTTGTTTTTTTTATTTAATATACAAAAGGACTTTACTTAGTCCGTTAGAAAAAATAAGAGAATCAGACGAAAAAAATTTGTAAACAGCAAAAAGACGTGCATTTCTAATTAATAAAAATTTTGAAAATCGCCATCTATGAGCATGAGCATGGAAGCCTTTTGTTTCCATCAATGCAAATAATTTTACTGAGTGCACGCAACTTCGTGTGGCGCTGTCTTATCGGAGTTGTAAAGGGGCGGAGCTTAATTTTGCATTCGTGAATTTCACTCAGGTCTTCCCAGCGCCTTAACATCAGGTGAGATGGCATTCAAGCGTAAACCTAAAAAAAGTTTACTATTCGAGGAAAAATTCGACAGCGTTCCCGCCGCATGCGACTAAGCTGGAACCTCGTGGAGGTGTCAGTCGGTACGACAATCCGTAGTGTCGAGTCCGAAATAACTCGACTATCTTTTTCAGAGTAAGTAAAAGAGAAACGTAATTGCATTTTCTGCACGTATAAAAAAGCATACCGGATTCTTAGCAAATCATATCCTATAATATACTCGTACGTCATATAGATATACTATCAGTTAAACTTTTCAGTCATTTTAAGTTTTTGGCCAGTGGCTAATTCAGCGCAAATATGCAACCCTCGGAAGTGGTTACATATTTGAGCCCTTTGGGGTTGACACATTGGGCCCGTGGGGACCGGGAGCTCACCTCATCTTCAAAAACCATTCCGAGCGCTTGGTCGATGCGACGCGTGACCAAAATGCTGGCGTTTATTTGGCCCAACGCATAAGCATTGCCATTCAGCGTGGCAATGCCGCCAGCATGCTGGGTATGCTTCTAATTGATAGTGGGCTTGAACATCTTGATTATCTGTAGACCTACAGTGGTTTGTGGATAATCATAATCATAATCATTTTATTTATAACCAATGTTACACGTCATCCATCATACAATTCACAAAAAAATCATGTAAAACAAGAAAAAAGTTCTGGTAAATAAAACTTTACCTTAGCGTAGTGTACCACACATTACATCAATTAAAAATGATAAATGTCATATAAATCAATTAATATAAATGTCACAATAATGTATGAATATAATTGTAATCTAAATTAACAAATATGAATGTCATATAAATTAATATTTTTGTCATTCTCAACATTAAGAATTCCATTCTGTAAATTCATCATAGCTATAAAACGTCTGCTCGATAAGCCAAAGCTTGAGTCGCGATTTGAAACTGCCCATAGTGGGCGCAGAGGTGACGGTTCCCGGGAGCTTATTGTAAACAGTAGTCCCCATCACATGAGTCGACCTGGCTGACTTCTCCAACGTGCGATGCACTTCCATCAGCTTGCCCTTGCTGCGAGTCTCATTACTGAATGTTTTATAAGAACCTAGGTTTGACCTAACGTACACTGCAACTTGTACATAATTCAGGTGTGCTAAGTGTAAATAGTTAGGTAGGTTTGTAGCGTAGTGTAGTTCTCATTGTATTTTAGTTTTTTATTTAAAAAGCGTAAATAGCTTTCCACTTAAGTCAACTACTCAGCAAAACCTTGGATATGTTTCGGTTTCGGGGGTATCCACAGCAAAACCCGGCTTAGAGCGAGTCGGACATGTTACGGCTTGTTTATCAAAAACTTCCGTCGGCCGAGTGTAAAGGGTAGCTATAATGCGTATGCCCTTTGTGTGCGTCGCTCAAATCCCCCTGTGTTGAGACCGGGCCCCGAGTATGTACTTAGTGGGTACAGTAAACATTAAAACATTATGTGTTACGGTTTCTGTAAAGGAGAATCTTTGAAGTATTCAAAAATAGCAGCTACCTGGGGTATACCAGCATAGCTCCCGTTATTATTATATTAATTTATAGTCTAACTGTAACGAATTTATTGTTCGAAATTTCGCACTCGAGCTCCAAGATACAAGTCTTGCACTTAGTTTGGAGCTCACTGCTAATCAACAAATGTATATTGTTTAGTAAATTCTGATTTTAATTCTGTTAAAGTGTGTAACCATGTTTCTGGAAATAAATTATTCTTATTCTTATTTTCCTACGATAAAAAGTTATTTTAAAAATAAATAATGAGGAAACGATCAGGACATGTGCCTGATGGTAAGCAACATGCCTGCCACGTAACAGCACAGTGACACGCAGCTATTGGAACATGAAGAGTCCAAATCATTACCTAGCACTGCACTGCGCTCCTCACCCAGAGATCTAAGATGTTATGTCTCTGAGCCTTGTAATTTCACTGGAAACATCACAAGCTCTTCAAACCGGACTACAGTAATGTTTGCACATTGGTAGACAATTCACACACAACACCATCTGACCCCAAACTAAGCAAAGCTTGTAATATGGCGGCCAGATAGCTGATATAATACTAATATAGTTCTAAATACATACATATTATACATAGAAACACCCTTACACACATTACTGCTAAGCGGTAGAATAGCTGGCAAAGGTGTTCTGCTTCCCCAGGCGGACTCTGCCAAGAGTCCTACCACTACAAAAATAATGCAGTATCCTTAATGTTCCTCCAGTCTATAATCTATGTGTTTCAAACTTCAGATGTTACGACGAGATTGAGCTACAAACATTCAATCATTGCACATTGAAATGTTAATACGGTACTGCTACCGGCGCACCTGCAAAATATTGTTTCCATCAATAGGGCTTCTTGCTGTGACAGTTTAAGGCATGTTTATTGTAATGTGTCTGTTAGTGTAGAGAGTTTTCTGTCCATCTTTTATCTCTCTCTCTATGGTCGGTCCCTCATGTCTGAGGATCGTGGTCAGCATCGGGGCTATATCTGGAGCGGATGATCTGCCTCCACCAGTCCCGGTCCATCGCGTCTCTCACGACCGCGTAGAATTTGGAGGACGATGAGTCTTTCACTTGATCGGTCCATCTGGTTGGTGAACGACCACGCGATCGTTTGCCTTCGGTGTTCCCAACGACAATCAGTTTTTCCAGACTCCTATCGCCTCTGCGTATCTTTTATAATTTTACTCAATAACACAAACATCATTCTATTGGCCAAATTAAAATTTTCAGATAGTAAACAAGACAAAAAGTGTACTAAAATAGGTATGTTATGGAAATAATATTTCGGATCTGAATACTGGTATAGGAATACATTTATATCAGAGGGTCGACCGTCTGAAGCTAAAACTGTCTTAGCTTTGTATTGCTCTCTCTCTTTCCTTTTCGCTTGAAATTATAGAGACAGCAATAGCACAGCCATAGACTTATTTAGGCGGTAGAAGGCCAGCTCCGGATACCGTTACGGATTTACTTTTATTTCGGATATACGATAGTTTCGGTAACGTTTACGAAGTTCTATATTTGCCAGTTATTCTACCGCCAAACAATGTTTTCACATTACTGTGTTCCGGTTTGAAGGGCAATGTTTCCAGAGAAATTACGGGGCTTAGAGATATAACATCTTAGATCTCCGGGTGATGAGCGCAGTGCCGTGCTAGGTAATGATTTGCACTATTCATGTGCCAATAGCTGCTTGTCACTGTGCTGTTATGTGGCAGGCATGTTGCTTACCATCAGGCACATGTCCTGCTCGTCTTGTCACTTCTCATATAAAAAACCCTGTATTAAATAAAGAGCACTGGCCACGCAATAAGCAATCCTCTTAACCGGTAGACCCTCAGCTAGCCGCGTCATCATTTGTTTCTATAGAAGGGTTAAGTGCCCATTGTAATGGCTGATATGCATTAAACGGGTTAAAGGTTCAGGGCTTTGTTACGGATGTAATTTATTGAGGTTACGCCTGATATTCAATAATCCCATTCGGGATGTTTCAGCGTTTCAATCGGTTTTAAATTTGGAATCGCTTCAGGTACAAATTTATTCTCATTTTATTTTACACTCACGATTTTACAATGGCGTGAATTGTGAAGAGAGTTTAATTAATTAATTCACCAAGGTAATATTTTATGTTTTTCGCAAACCAACATTTATAAAGCACTTCCCGTTTTACGCAAACCAATTCTCATAAATAAAATTTGATTGTAGCGAACTTATTTGAAGGTCATTAAGACGAGGGTGCTTAGCAAATTTGAGGTTAGTTGAACATTCGAAATCAATGACAAAACATGCAAAAATAAAATGAAACTTGCAGCGCCATCTAGTTACGGACCTCGGCGTTTCTTCCCGAAAATGCACCCGCGGTGCGCGCGGCTCTCAGCTACGTGCCAAATACCTCAACAGCCTTCCCGGCATCTGTCGGCGCCCCCGGGAACGTCCGCCCACCCCCGCACTCCCCGCTCCCTGCAAAAAGCCTATCGATCCGCCACTACAACCTCCGCTAACCGAGCAAACCCGTCACGGCACTAAAAACCTTCAAATCTTATCAATTCCTCAGGAAATCGGCCTAATCGTAACGTTTGTGATATCTCCCGTGTCTCCGCGTTCCACGGGCCAGGTGAGTGAGGATAACAGATCAACTCATACGACAACCATTTACGGTGACGTCGGACAAAATCATTGCTGATTTATGGGTTTTCCTTTAGTTTTATGTGCTCATGATTAAGCGACTTTTGTTTTGGGCTAAAGTTTGGTTTTACTGATAAGGAAGTGGGTCGCGGGGGGTTCCTGTCGTCTGAAGGTTCTGGGGCTGTTGTTTGTGTCGCCATGATACCTCGTTAATATTTGAGTGCGTTTCTTGCGCCGCCCACTTATCAATGGATGACCTCATTCCGGGATAAAACAGATAGAGTGTAATCTCCACATCGTTTATGCATGTGCTACATATGGATAGGTGTCCCTAATCTGTGAGCACTTACACCTCAATGTTAAATACCGTAATGTTGTGTGATTTGCGGTAGTTAAAGCAATTATACATATTTAAGAAAATTCTATTACTGTATACCCACTGCGGCATGAAACGGTAAGTTTCTAAACTATAAATTACACTCGAGTGATTTAATAGGTTATGTTACTAAACATTTTGGACATGCAAACGTAAACATTTTTGATGTTAATGAACGCGATTAGCGTTCCATCTAATCCAAGTGAACAAATATAAATACAAATTCTGCAATTATTTTACGGGCAATATGCGACGTAAAATCTACCATCGAACATTTTATTCCTATTTTGAATGATAGATCCAGAGCATTGTGGTATTTGTGTTAAAACTAGTTTGATAGGCACTAGAGGCTGTCTGGGGTCAACTGAAAGGCCCTTGTACAAAATGTTCAAGTTGTAATAAACCTGTGGCTGTGTGGCGTGTTTCCCGTGTTGATCTGGTTCCGTGGTACGTTCCAGGAGGTAGCGGGCTCGCCGGCCGCGGCGGCGCAGGCGCAGGGCGACCAGCGCGCGCCCCAGGATGCGTTCGCTGACGAGGACGAGGACGGGTCGGGGCTAGAGCCCGACGAGAGCTCGGGCTCCGGCTGGGGCGCCGGGCCCGGCCCCGACGACGAGGACGGCCGCGGCTCAGGTGACGCCCTGCCCGCCGGACTCGACGATGACGAGGACTTCGCCCCGCGAGCCTCCACCCCCGTCGACGTCTTCCGACACTTCACCGAACCGAAGGACCCACCGACCACCGCTCGCGCAGACGTCGCCCTCTCCACCCCCGAGCCTTCCACCACCGAAGCACCAGTCCTTAGATCCAGACAGTTCGAAGTAGACCTTTGTGAGTAGTGGCTGCGCATGCCAGACTTTTATTTGCGTTTTTGTTTCGTTTTGACTGAAAGTTAGTCATTCCACGCGTCGGATACACATTAACGGGCACAGGAGTCAATGTTCTGTTTGCTGTAATGTGTATGTTTTATTAAACACATGTTTCTTGAACTATAAGCAATCGAAATCTTTGTATTACAAAGAAATCGGATATGCTTAAATAACCTTATACTCAATAATACTAGTGATAACCAACGAAGAACAAACTTGAAAAAAGAAACTTAACTCTGTTATTTGGTTTTGGTATCATAGGGTGAAATAAACCCAAATTTTTCATAATTCGCTTGTAATCTGAAACTAAATATTTGTACAGACAACACGTTGTTTCTGCGATCTATACAAGGTTAGGCATAACTTTTAGTAAGTACCTTGTATAGATCGTTTGGTAAATTATGAGCAATTGTCACGAAACATGTCTTAATTCTCACGGGGTATAATTACTGCAATTATGGAAATATCAAGTACCTACAATACGCGTAGTGATGCGAATGACTCACTTTTGGTTGTCTTAAATATCATACATTATCTAGATAGTCACTGTTTACCAAATGAATTCAAACAATTGAGATGTGTGTGGACTGACTCATAAGAACACATCAAGGCCTGACACACTGATTTACTGAAAAGGATTACTGTTAATTATTCGTATTGTTACCACAAGAAGGAAAATGTAAAACAGTCAAAACACGCAAACATCCTTATTAACAAATGACCTCAGTACCTAAACATATTTAGGTATAAATAGTATACTACAAAGGCGCCTAAAAGAACCAGCTGACTAAAATTAATATGACTAATTTTACAATAACGAATACTATTGCAGACCCATCACTATTGTTATACCTGAATATAGTATAGATGGATTTTGAAACATAATGTCATCTTACTTATATCTATGTAAGTGTGAGTGAGAGAACACGATGTTTCAAAACATTTCTCTAACATCTAAAGTAATCCTGAATTAACATGTTAAAATATTGTTTTTTCATTGACTGAGCTAATCGGCGCCAGTTTCCTTTGAACGGCGACAGTCGAGCGCGTTCCTCTATCGTAATCACATGTGTAATTTTTAATTTTTAAACACAATTGTTCTAACAATCTAATTGGGACTCGGTAAGTTTGCCAATGTTTCCTCTGAAACGTATTTATCTTGCATGACCTTATTTTCATGCAGTTCATCATCCATCGTATCTTTGTAGCCTGAAGGTCTCTACCGGCAAACTCAATCGCTTGACATTGTTATTACAATCTCTTTCATTAGTACTTGAAATGGAAGAGACAGGAATAGCGGTGTAAGCTATTTCGTTAGTCGGTTAGATAGGTAGCATGTAATCAAACATGGGCTATGTTTGATTACATGCTACCTATCTATATATAGATTTGATCATCTCATGTCTCCATTAGCTTAGTTTATTGTTTTCCATATTTTGATGTATTTCATTTACGAGTACTTCTGTAGTGTCTCATTAGCTGCTTTCGCTAATTGTGATTCCTTGGTCCATATAATCCTGCCCCAACGAGGCGAAGTCCTCGTCATATTATAATACTAACTCCAAATTCTGATCTAATATCACAGTTTGATCTATTTTTAACTGAAGATTTACATTCCCATCAAATGTTTTAATGTACTCGTTTCATTTAGTTACGATCGTTTCTGTAATTAGGCATTTAACTAAAATAGTTGTTGAAGTTTGGTCTAATGGGTTTTCGTCAAATAATAATAACATCACTAACTGACATCATTATTTCAATTCTAAATTTTTTCGAAAAATATCGCACTGATGTTTTTAAAAGCATTAAAATCACGTGGAAATGTAACGATAACTTTATTTCTTGGCTCATTGTCCTAGAATTCACACCACCACTAAAGTTCTTGACAACGCGGCGCTACTGTCGCGTTTTACGTGGTATAATAGAATGTAGAGTCAGAAAATATTGTAGTTAATGTTTTTTGCCACAAGACAATTATGGTTGCTTGGAATCTGCGTACGCTAAAAATGTCAAAACATGACGCCAAATGAATTCCACAGACTCATGACTATGAGTATGAGTGAGTTTTCATGTAGGCGTCACATTATTTCGAGACACGTCAATGTATCCTACTGTTTATGTATACTGCGGTTAATCTTTCTGTACGTAAATAACTATGACAATAAAATTGTTTAAGCTAATTTACGTTACGTTTACATTGAATTTAGATTTAGGCGACTATAGTAGCCCGCGAATCACTTTAAAAACTCAAGATAATATTCTAGTTACTCCCGTGTTCTTAATGTGAGTTTACCAAACACGTTTGCGCCTTCGGACGTGTAACGAATCCTACTAAATGTATGAACTAAAAAGTTGTGCTAAACTCGATACTAGATAGCGTTGTTTATACTTGAAACGCGCAAGCGATAAAACTTTTTCTCTAGTCCAAAGCGAATAGCAAATGTATTAAAGTGTACTGACATAATATTCCAGCTAACGCGAAGAACAAGGCGAGCGAGGAGGTGGAAGAGACAGCTGGCGCGGGGGCAGAGTCTCCCTCGCGCCCTGAGCAGGACATCAGTATCTCCGGGGAGGACTTGAGTCCATCGTCACCCGTGAGTACCTACAATACTTTTTTATCCCACAAATATTATACATCTCAAAGTTTGTATGTGTGTTGATCAAACACGTTGGAATGTCTGAATGGATCAGGCGACTGATTCTGAACACAATTCGGAACGACACTCCCTGTCTCTGTCATTCTAAATGGATAAGACAAAGACCGAGAAGTTTGATTCCGTGTCGAGATCAATCCGATTGCGTAGTGAATCAGGGTACTTACTGGTTGAATTTTTTAACATAGATTACGCACTAAATAACACTAATAATTCTACTAATGCATATTTCAAATTTAAAACACATTATGGCCTACCTATCTGTACCTTACTAGCTGACTTTTTAAAATAGGAAAAAAACTGCGTTCCATAAACCGCAGGTAAAATAAGAGTGTAATGTGGTTGTGCGATGTTTCCAGGACCAGGACCCGGCCGGCAGCGCCGTGTCGCCGGAGTCCCGGCCGCCGGACAACGTGGTCTTCATCATGAACGCCAAGTCCGAGGACCGCGCCACCAGCTTCTTCGCGCAGCCTGGCATCCTCGCCGGTAACTACACATATATAACACTTATAAAACTTTCCCAATTTTTACTCATATGGATGACATTACGCTGACTTAATCACGAGCTAATTTTTTAATAATTAATACCTCCCTTCGGTGGTATTTCAGCGGCTATCCTATCCCATTAATATTATAAATGTCAAAGTTTGTGTGTTGAAACGTAGAAATATAGACTGGAATAACATATATCATATTTTTATCCCGTAAAAATAACGATTACGAGAACTACGCTGGTAAAATCTCGGGGTGCTGCTCGTATTATAGGAAAAGTACCAGGCTGACCGAGCTTTGCTTTGTTTAAACACTGAGTATACTTCGATACCTACATATATAGGACTCCCAGTTATAGATTTTCTAAAAAAAAGAATTGAAAAAGAAAAAAAAAGAACTTGAAAAAAAAGAGTTCCTTCCTGTCTGGATTCGAACTTTCCTGCCTTTGTTAATGTACTGACGCCCAATGTGGCGAAATTTACCTTTTCGTTGTAATGTTAATGTAACTGTTTTTCATGGTCTAAAACGATCAAACGATGTTTTAAACAAAAAAACATAGGGGTCGAATTGATAACCTCCTCCTTTTTGGAAGTCGGTTAATAAAGCCTAGCTAGATCGATTTTTGCCCGGTTTGCATACGAATTCATGAAAGTCGTTCGAGCCGTTTCAGAGATTCAGATTCTATGTAAGAAAGTTTGAATGTTTAGATGTTTGTTGCTCCATCACGTCGGCACGTAAACGGACCGGGCCGGAATTGTTGGAATATAGTTTGGAATAGTACATAGTACATAGAAAATAACGAGAACTGACGCTACGCAGGTAAAACCGCAGGGCGCTGATAGTATGGAATAAATTTTTGCATACGTGCATAATATAATAATGTTTGTTATCAGTTGCTTCAGTTTTTTTAATAAGTAATTATTGTTTAACCCAATGATTCATAGCATCCTGTTTTTATATCACATCCTTAGCATTGACAATCGTATTGAAAATACTTACTCACAGTAACAAAACCGTTATCAGTAAAAATTGTACTGCGTTGCACCTATATTACACACACAGATACACTTAAAGGTTAAAGGAGTTTACGGGATGTTCAAGTATCTCAAAGACATCTTGGCTTGATCTGCGTGGTAGGTAGATGTATGATTTCGATTCTCAAATACATAGGTAGAAAATTAAAGATAAAAATGAAATATGTTAAGAAAAGTTGAAAAAGAATATGAAACATGCAGTAAGTAGTTAAGAAAAGTTAATATGTTACCTAATCTAATACGATCTACGCTAAAGAACAATTGTATCCTTGCTTCAAATACCTTTATATAATGAAGTATTGTTTGTGTTTCAGCCGTGATCGGCGGCGCGGTGGTGGGCCTGCTCTGCGCGATCCTCGTGGTGATGTTCATCGTGTACCGCATGCGCAAGAAAGACGAGGGCTCGTACGCGCTCGACGAGCCCAAGCGGTCGCCGGCCGCCGCCTCCTACGGCAAGGGGCACAACAACCGCGAGTTCTACGCGTGAGACCCGGAACAAACCCTGCCACGCGTCTACTAGCCGCCGTCTAATTAAACCGGCTTTGCTATTCCTGTCTCTGTCGTTTCAAGCGGAAAGAAAAGAGATAGGAATATCTAAGCTGAGACCATTTTCCGTAAGCGGACGCTGCCTAATTAAACCAGCTTCTGTTGTTGTCTCTGTCATTTGAAATGGATAGAAAAGAGATAGGAATGTCAAAGCTGAGACCGTTTTCCTTAGGCGGTATTACCCGGCCGTGTCCGCACACACACGCGACACCGAACGCACACAGTAAAACGCCGTTTATGTTACAACAACGCAAATATGCATTTTTGCTGTTATTGACATACAGTACAATTTATCCGCCGAACGGCCAAAAGTGGAACTATTGAAGCCATTTTAGAAACGTCATGTTGTTGCTGTCAGTCAACAAGGTGGCAACACTTTTCGATAGTGGAGCTATCACTACATTGTACAGATAAGTTGGTTGTACTGTATGTATTAATGTTGTTGGATAGAGGAAAAAACCCCGCGTTTTGTGCGCCAACCGCGTGCTAGGGCGGGCCTTACAGGACAGGACCGTTGTTGATAAAACTAAATATACGGTATGATGAGAACTACACTACGCTACACACCTAACTTCTTACACTAAACACATCTCCTTTTTATCCTAATTATCCATAAACCAATTTAATCTAAAGGTAATCAAGATGATCATCCCCACTATCAGTCGAAAGCGGACCCAGCATGCTAGCGGCATTACCACATTGAATTGTAAAGCTGTTGCTTTGGGCCGTATTTGTATGGAATTTAATATAGTTGTTAAATTTTTGAGTATGATTTCTGTTTGCCCTGTAAAGGACATACAGTTAGGTAAATGTTTATTGGCGGTGTTGTAATATAAACGATAAAAAGCGTTCTATAACTACGAAATACTCGGCGGCACTTTTTTTATTCCCCTGAACGTGGCTATTTGTTCTGTGATTGACATATACGAAAAATAGGCTGACGAATTATTTATTTTACACTATGTTTTGACACTATGTACGGATTGTACTTTAGATTGTACAAACCATGTACAAAGATATTTATTTGTCAGAACGAACAACGGATGTTGTGAATGACGGAGGAGATGAATAAAATAAGTAAGTTAAACCTATCGTCTTTGGAGACCAACTTTTATAATGTGTGATGTTGAATGGAAAACTAATTGTTTAGAATATCAAGTAAATGAGTAGTTCTGAGTGAGAGGGACTGGTGAAGTCACTGGTCTGTAGTTTATAATGAAGGATGATTGTTCTCTTAACTTTTCTTTATAATGATTGTGCCATCGCTTACCTTATGTACATTGCGTATCTTCGCCTAGAAGTCTAGTACCGGCTCGGGTATGGGACCATGCTATGGGGGAACTTAGTAATTTTTCTATTCAAATTTCATAGGTATATCCTACGAAATAAGATATAATTTGAATTCAGACACATCATTATTTTAAATTGTACTGTCTGTATCAATAGATTTTTGCGAAACGAAACTTTTTTTGTTCTGGAACTTTTTAAGGTCCGAATGAATTGAGGTGAAATGAGGTGGCTTTACTTCAGCGTGCATCAGCTTTGATCGCATCATCGCTTGCCGTCAGGCAAGTTGGTGGTCAAATGTAGACCTGTACGTTAGAAATAGCAATGGTAGCGGCAGAGAGGGAATGGGGGTAGGGATGCCTTTATGGCATTGTGGTATCAGGCTCTCAATAATACAATAAAAACTGGTCTCACAGAATGAAATACGTGAAATTTAAATTGAAAAGTCATGAAATCTCCCACGTCATGTACCCATGACCGGCTGCTGTCACGATCTGTGGACACGTCCATATCTGTTGACTAGTTTCTGTACAATGTAACACGTGTAGCTATATGTATCTAGAACAAGACTACTCTAAGGTTTTTAACTTGTACGTTATGTAACTGTTAAGATAAAATAACGAATGTATATTTGAATCTGAGAATAACTAGCGATTTTTAACGGTTTATGATTTGACTGGCTGAGGTCGAACGAACGACTATTTGAGATGTAAGTCGTTGTTATTTTTTTATTGTGACACTTCATTTTGGGTCTTGTAATTTTTTAAGGCGCTCTTTTGTAAGGCGCGACTTAAGTTACGTGAGTTACAACTCAAAAAGTTTAACTCGTTTGTCTTCAGCTTATTTTTTTTGTATGTAATTCGATTTATACAATTTTTACCCGTATTTCTTTATATTTCAATCACCATTTTTTTGACTGTATTTATAAGGTTTTCTTATTGTATTTAGCGGTAACTTTTAGGTTGTGCAACGACTCATATATTATACAAATAATATTTTTAACCTTTTACTTTGTGCCATCTATTGTAATATATCACGCTTATAGCAATAGCTTCTTATTTTCTTGTTTTATAAATTTATCGAGTCAATTCCTTTGTGGATGTTTTAAAATGTAATTAAAAAAACGATATCACTAAAAAGTCCAAAAATATACGAGTTTTAATTATGTGCATCAAATTAAAACAACACGTATTTTTGCGCCTACGGAGCCTTCAGAAAATGCGTCATAGTCACCGCGGTCTAACACTTCGTGTGTCATTTTTATGCATTTGTGTATAAAAAATTGTTGATTTCTGGAGCTTCGACTCTCCTGTGTGAATTCCACTATTGCACATACACTTTTTGGATTGTCTTGTGATAAAAGTTCATTACTTCGATAACTATAATTACCCTTCAAAATTGTAAACCTTATTACACCTTGTATACATCATTATTTTCAATGTTGAACACGCGATAATGAGCGTTAAAGTAAAGCAACGTTTAAAAGCAAAATATCGTTTTTACGATGGCACCGAAATTTCTGTGTTTAAAAAAAAACCTTTTTCTTGGAAAATTTGTAAAATACTAGTTATTCGTTCAAAATCCTTTGATTTGTGTTGAATACTGCGCCATCTAGTTTTTAAATACGGAACATATATCTCTAAAACAGAAAATGTTCTGGTACTCAATATAATTCGTTTCATAATTTATGAGTATCATATCAAATAATAATAAAATATTCCAACATTCCTTTCGAAGATTTCAGAACGTTTTAGGCCTTGTCAAAAATATTTTAGATTTCAAGATAACGTGGAAGAACTATGTATATTTTAAGATTCTAAGTAATGTATAAGGTTTTATGGTAACTTACATTATTTTAAACAAAACGTATATGAATTATGAACCTGAACAACATGTGTTACGGACCATAACACCTCGCGATAAGGTTCATAGTTACGTAAAGAAAGTAGAATTGGTTGGCTATTTACCATATTATTTTAACAAATACACAAAGTTCTGATTCTCCGCATTCCAAAACATTACTAAAGCACATTTATATATTTTTTATTCGTTTAATAACGCAAACGTCATAAGAAATTAAAAACAATTACAATTTTTCGTAAGCTTTGATCAAATGTTGGGAATACGGAGGCTATTAGTATATACGAGTATAATATGTATTTGTATATGTATAGTTTGTCTTATCTTGAGATCTAGGTTATTTCAGAGCCAATACTATCATTTACGAAGCCGAGAAGCTTCGAATTAGTTGTAAGATTTGTAATTATAGAGGTGTAAATTCTTTAAATATAAGATGTAACTTACGGTAAATAAATAGCAAACTTGTAACCAAATATAGTTTACTAATTACTTTCATTCCGGCGATTATGGCTCTTATTTACATCCAAATCATTGTGAACTACATCTGTGAACCTGGTCGACATGTGTTACGGACCATATCACATCGCGATAAGGTTCATAGTCGCGTAAAGATCGCTGAATTGGATGGCTATAAGATATCACCAGACTACTTCAGTTAACAGCTTTCTTTAAAAAATGTTCTTGCTTACAAATTAATGACTATAATAGAAAAGATGCAATTAATCCTAAAACGCTAATTTTCTATCAAACAGCAATACAAATAATATAAATATTTAGCATAAGTAATATATAAATTAGACATGACAAATATCTTTTTGGTTAAATAAAGTAATAATGAAAATCAAATTAACACATGTGGCGATCGTTTAGCGGCTTATCATGAGAGTTTGATTGAGATAGTGATAGCGTGTTGTCTCGCTTTCAGAAAACATTCATCAAATCTGAATCAAGTTTTCTGTTAAATCAAGATTACGGAACTGTAATCAGACGATTCAGTAATTTAAGTTTTTTATTTTTTATGTGGGTTTCTATTTTTTTTTTTTTTAGTATAAAATCAATCATGGCAACGATCTATATTTGCAATGCTTAGAAAAAGCGTTTTTTTTTTGTTATGATACGTTGATATTTAAAGTTCGCTTTGGTACAAAGTAATACTAAACAACCACTTTTTAAGGCCCTATGGCCTCAGATGGAGTCTACAATCTGCCAAACTTTGGGTTCCCTACGCAGCAGGCGATAAAGCTAAATTATTAATCGTTGTGTTAATTTTAGTTAGTTTATTATTAACTTAAATAGATAAATCAAAATAAACTTGAAATGTTTGTATATCAAACTGTAGTGGAAACCAGCGAACGATTCTCTGGTCTCTTGACACCACAACACAATTTTGTAATAACCTAGTTTCAAGACTAATAAAGGTATCATTGGAGTTTTGTTTCCTTGATATAAAACACATCGTAGACCGCTACATCACTTTATATCATTCAAGATTACGATCATGTGTAAGTTTATCAATAGATGTTTATGAAAAAGAGGGTAGATCATATTTTATTTATAATTTTATTCTTCCTTTGCAAAGCGGACTTTAAATATGCAAACGTTAGCTTATAATGTTTTATGTCAATGAATATGGGGTTCTAATTGTAATTTGTACGTTTTTGTCTTATTTATGTAATGTTAGATAAGACGGAAGCGACGTAGGGTAAGGTAGGCATAAACATATTGATGTCCACCTTGTAAATATTTCTCCTTTACACTTAGGTAATTATACAGAATATTATGAAAGAGCTTGTGTTTCATTTTCTTCTACCCCTTTTTTAATTATTGTTTTAGGATATCAGGGTTATTCGCTATTTCGATGAACAAGTTTCTCGTTTTCTATGAATATATTTTTTATAGAGTGTAAGAACCAGCAAGGCAGTATTGTAGTGATAGGACTCTTTGCAGAGTCCATCTGAGGAAGTACCTTTGCCAGTTATTCTACCGCCAAGTAGTAATGTGAAAACATCACTGTGTTCCGGCTTGAAAGGCATTGTTTAGTGAAATTACAGGGCATTGAGATAAAACATTTTATGTCTCTGGGTGATGAATGCAGTGCAGTGCTAGGTGATAATTTGGACTCTTCATATTCTAATAGCTGCGTGTCGCTGTGCTGTTATGGGCAGGCATGTTGCTTACCATCGGCATACGTCCTGTTTATCTGGTCACTTTATATTATAAAAAACAATATGCCTGACTGTTAGCAATTCTCCTGTTTATGCGCAGGGATGGTCTCGGCAGGTCTAGCTATTGGGAATATGATGAATACAAAGTTAACCTAAATGTCTAAATTACATAGAAAACTTTAAATGATTTCCCGGGAGATGTGTTTCACGAAAACTACAAAAATGATATAGTTATATGAATACAGGGCATAGAAATAATTACGTTATATCTCTAGGTGATGAGCGCAGTGCAGTGCTAGGTAATGATTTGGACTCCTCATATTCCAATAGCTGCGTGTCTCTGTGCTGTTGTGGGTAGGCATGTTACTTACTATCACATAGGCACATACATGTCTCTATACCTACTATAAAAAAGTGATTGAGCAACAAACATCTAATCTAATAATAATATTAAACAAGTTGTGACATATATGATTAAGCGATCCTAGCGCAAGTAAAAGGAACCATTATAGCCGCAGAAATTGCGAATCTTTATTATTCCCGAAGTCCTGTTAAGTTTTCCCCTGCCAAGTGATTTTTGGAATTTTTGTACATCCCCTGTGATATTTTGAAAGGGGATCTGTGTAAAAAATCTCCACAAATCCCATTTCATATAGCTGGCAGGGTGTTTTCTAAGGGGGGAACTAGTGCAAAATAGTTATTATATATATTTGATCTTCATAAAATGAATAAATTGTTTAGACAAAGTAATAAATTTATTGCTTTGTCCGGAGACTTTAAATAATAGCAGGTTGAAGTTAGTCAAAGTAATAATTATCATATTTCCCGGTCATTATTATATGGCTACGTGACAAATCGGATTGGTTAGGCTACTTAGGACCCAGATCTGATTCGGACCACCCCGACATGTCAATCAAACTAGGCTTGTCAATATTACCCCTAGAGTGTATATATGAAAATGCGGAAGCCAGAAGCTCAAGAGAGGTCCTGAGTGGAGCGAGCCATGAGAAGCCAAGCATAGCGGAGCACAGGTCGAGTACGGAGAAGCGACATTCGGGGCTGACCGCAGAGCTTTTGGCGGGAGTCTAATTTCAGTGATAGACCAACATTTTTTTTCCATAAATCCCCTGTGATATTACGGAAGGGGATTTCAGGACAAAAATTCCACAAATCGCCTGGCAGGGGAAAACCTAAGGGGATTTTGGGAATAAGCCGCCGAAATGACAGGGCAAAGAGAGAAGTCATGTTATGTCTGTTAGGTAGGTATGTGTCTGATGTACGATCAGGGGCCGATTTTTATACTCTTCATGTTCAGGTACGCGACACTGTGTTGGTATGGCAGGCGTATTGGTTACCCACTCTAAATTACATATTTTAATGAATAATAGGTATGTATATCATCGAGTTTTCGTACATTTTCTAGCGTTTATACGACAATAAAGGAAACGCTTGCATTCGCACTTCGCCTATAGGCTATCTATTGGGAAATATCCTAAAGAAAGATATAGAGGGCAATGTTTCCAGTGAAAATACACAGTTACAAGATGCTACATCTGTGGGCGACGAGGGTAGTCCAGTGCTAGGAGGACTGTTAAAATGCTAATTGGACTCTTCATGATCCAATAGCTGCGAGTCACTGTGCTGTTGTGCGCAAATATGTCGCTTACCATCAGGCACGTAACCTTCTCGTCTCGTCACTCAATACTATAAAAAATAGTTTTTTATATTTATGGCTTTTCCTTGAAATACACCTGACATGAAGATGATGATAATTATTAATAGTGTCATGGGATCAAAACACGAAAAAATTGTGAGTAGAAAAGAATTGGAAAAGAAATAAATTGTTAAAATGAAGTAGATTGTTAACCGAGGGTCGAAATAATCAATTCCCGAGGCATTTAGACTGAGAGGCTGTATCCGACTAAAAATTGATTATTTTACCCGTGTTAACTCTACTTTTAATTTCGAATGTGATGAAAATAAAACTATGTAGTTATTTATCTAAACTATTTATTTATAATTATATTATTAGTAGTACATACCTACTTCCCTGTTTAAAATTTATTGTTAAATTATTATCCCGTCAATATAAGTATGTCGACTTTTTAAATTTTTAATATTGAACTCGTTGCGGCTTATTGCGGCTCTAAGAAGTTTGCGCTAAGTTCACACTGGCTGTTTAGAAACTCACATGACCTCAGCATTTTTTTTTACATTTTTTTACATAAAACCTCATAAAACTTTTCACAGCTGTCAGTAGTTATAATTTCCACCCAATAATCAGATTAAAACAACACTACTTTTCGAGTATGAGAAATGAAACTATTATTTCATATGCTTCTATTTATAAATATGTATAAGTCCACTCACCGGTCAAAACTATCTACTTCGTTATGCTGACGTCGCGTCGGTTGAAACTACTAAATAATCTATATCAAAATATTATTAATCATATTATGTATGCTAACAAAACTATTCTAATATTTTCGCCCGTGCTTCACAAGGCAGCGTGGCCGAGTGGTCTAAGGCGCTGGTTTTAGGCACCAGTCCGAAAGGGCGTGGGTTCGAATCCCACCGCTGTCAAACGTTTTTGCACATTGCACATTTTTGCTGTGTTACATCTAAACGGCTTGAAAGGGAAACTGTGATAATACTACTGTAATGTGATAATACTATAAATTGTTTTATTCAATTAGGGTGAGATATCGGCAAATTTATATTTTTAAATATATTTTTTTTAAATAATGACGAGAGGAGATAGATAGATAGATAGATTAACTCTTTATTGCACTTCACAAGTAAACAAAGTTACAAAAATAGCAAAGTCAAAGTAATTTAATTCGCCAAAAATTGTGGTTACAAATAGTATGGTTTGGTGCAGCACAATTTCAGCCTAAAAGGCATGCGAAATTAAAAAAAATGTTATTCAAAAATATTGAATTTTCAGAACGTTTACAATAGCAATATTAACAGTTTTTATATCTAAGGAATTTTACAATGAGAGGTACAATCTAAAGAACAAATAATTTATTATATTAAAGGTTTTAGTTTTAGACAAATAAGTCTAATACAATAAAAACGAAAAAATGACAGAGCAGGACATGTGCCTAGTGGTAAGCAACGTGCCTGCCACATAACAGCACGGTGACACGCAGCTATTGGAATATTTTTATTTAATTTATTTATTTTTGTGTAATCAATTAGCACCGTTACATTCATAGATAACGACTTACACTAGGTAATGAGAATTAAATAATTTTAAAGTTAAACAAAGTGCATTGTGGATAATAATGTCAAGGTAATAATATTAGTCTATCCATGTCATAATTATGACACATGAAACTCTTAATAGAGCTCTTCATATATGAAATATAAAGAGCTCTAATCATTACCTAGCACTGCACTGCGCTCGTCACCCAGAGATCTATGATGTTATATCTCTAAGGTAATTTCCTGTACCTAGTTTTATAGATGTTTTATGAATACCACCTTGCGTACATATGGGGTACTTCAGTAATCAGCTGAGAACCTGTGAATAGTCCTTTAGTAGCTAGACCTTGGTATTCATAAAAGGCGAAGTTGTTTTAGTGTACGCTTCCAACCATAGGTAGAAACGATACGTTAAAATTAAAATTGACTTACTCGTGGCTTGAGCAATAGAAAACGCACAAATTTACGAAGTCTAGTGGCCAAAAGAGAAACTAAGAAAACCAATATGAAACGTAACACAAAATGCGACGGTAGCGACACTTTTTGACGGACAATTTAGGACTGTACTACGAAAACAAATATACAGCCGAATAGAGAACCTCCTCCTTTTTAGGTTGCATAGCTACTAAAATATAACGTTTGTAAACTATACTTTTGCAAAATATGTTATAAGTTGTTTCGTACATTCATAGAGCTACATGTAATTTTTATTACAAACTGCTGAAAACAGGTTGAAGGCCCAAATTTTGGAGAGGGTCACCAATAATACTTAATACAATATGTCGAGTAAAACAAGACTTTACTAGTAGCGCACCGACATGTTTATTGCCGTTCGCTATTTTCCCGATAAAATAAACTATTTGCCTACTTCGAAACTATTTACCTATTTTACGAAATTTCGTAAATTTTTTGAATTTTCAATTTAATGTATACGATTTTAGAGGGATTAATGTTGCTAATCCTCCTTCGTGCCGCCTGGCTGAAAAACGTCGCATTGTCGCATTCTCAATACAGTTCACATTAACATAGTAAGTTTCACCTTTGATTACCAAACCTCGTAAGTTTGTGATCTGTAACTGTTGAAGCCACGATATATCGATCTTCATAGTAACCCGTAGTCCTTACCTATGCGCTAAAAAACCTTAAATACTAGGCCACGCAGAAAGTTTTGCGAAAAACAGTTTTTATGTAAAAGACACTGGCCACTTGCAATCATTTTGATAACTTCGATTATTTAAAAGTAAAATGACCTCTGTTCGATTTTTAAATTTCCCTCCGTTTTTTTTAAAGCCAATTTAAAATTTCAGCATACTCTGCAGATTGGTTCAGGAAGTATTATTCACAATATTTTGCACGAGCACCTTCGCGTAAGGAGTATAGTTTCCCGCTGAGTGCCGCACAACCTCACCGAAGCAAAGAAGCAGGCCCGAATGGGTTGGTGCCGCGATATGATACAAAAATTGGATGCAGGCTCGTCATGGCGCGTTTACACCATTGCGACAGGTGACCCTGATGTCCTGGATTTATCAATACGATTCAGAAACAAAGCGTCAGTCGACAGTTTGGCTGTTTCAAAATGAACCAACGCCTACGAAAGTGAAACGATCGAGGAGCGCAGGGAAAATTTTGATCGCTAGTTTCTTCACTTTGACGGGGTACCTAATTTCAATTCCATTTCGATACCAAAGCAGCATCAATGCCGAATGGTACAGCATAAAATGCTTTCCAGAAGTTTATTCTGCAATGAGCAACAAACCGAACACTGGGCTCCACGGGGTCCTTCTTCCCCACGACAACGCGCCCGCGCACTCTGCGCTCAAAACGATGAACTTCCTGGACTCCACACCAGTCAGAGTCTTGGGACACTACCCTCCTTACATTTCTGATTTGGCTCCGTGTGACTTCTCTTTATTCCCTAAAATTAAATCTCTGAAATGTAAACGTGAAATACTAATTACTTAACGGACATATTAATTAATGCACATATCACATAGATTTATTTTTTCGTTTTTATTGTATTAGACTTATTTGACTAAAACAAAAAACCTTTAAAAAGTAATTATTTGTTCTTTGGATTGTAACTCTCATTGTAAAATTCCTTAGATGTAAAAACTGTTATGGCTATTGTAAATGTTCTGAAAATTTTATATTTGTAAGTATGACAATTTTTTTATTTCGTATGCCTTTTAGGCTGAAATTGTGCAGCACCACACCATACTATAAGATCCTATTTGTAACCACGATTTTCGGCGTATAAAATTACTTTGACTTAAAAAACATCTCAAAGGGATACAGTTTTCATCGCCGAAAGACGCGCTAGCAGAAGGCCGTGGAAGAGGTGTCAGCGGAGGACTGGAAAAAAAGGTTTTGAAAATTGGTACAGAGACGCATGAAACTTCGTATAGAGGCTGGTGGAGAGTTCTTAGAAAAGATTAGAAGATAGTAAAAATATGTTTTCATAGAAGTTTAGTTCCTCAAAACTTTCCACGTAAATGAAGATAAACTGGCAGTAAGTAATTCTAAGGCACATCTCAAACTAAAAAGTAAAGTTAGTCATATACCAACTTCAATTTAAAATTAAAATCAAATACTCGACCAAATTTGATAAGAAGCCATCAATACGTCATCTAGATAAATTAAAGTAAATTTTAGTTCTTTGTTCATATTTAAAAACCACTGCACCGATTTCGATAATATTTGTATAACTATAACCTACCAAACCAATAAAAATATATATCAAAATTAATTCACAATTGGTGGACATTTCACACACAACACCATCTGACCCCAAACTAAGCAAAGCTTGTGCTATGGAAGCCAGATAGCTGATATAATACTTAAAATATATTTTTAAATACATACCTACTTACTATACATAAGAAACACCGGATAAAAATTAGCGGAGCTACATATATTGCGTAACATGCAAAAAAACATACAACCGAACAACCTCTTCCTTTTTCGTTTTAAGTTGTTTTTTCTTTCAAGTCGGTTAAAACTTTGAACTCGCTTTTACGAAAATTCGACGGACGACGGAGCTCAAAATTTCGCAAACACGTATCTATACTAATATCAAACTAATATTATAAAGCTGAAGAGTGAACGCGTTAATCTAAACCACTAGGTTCGAATTGAAAGATTTTTTTTAATAAAGAGTGACGAGACGAGCATGATATGTGCCTGATAGTAAACACCATACCTGCCACATAACAGAATAATGACACGCAGCTATTGGAACATGAAGAGTCCAAATCATTACCTAGTACTGCACTGCGCTCATCATCCAGATACCTAAGATGTTATATCTCTATGCTCTGTAATTTTGTTGTATATTCGTAGTCCATATATGTATCTAAGAAGGCTATTATAAGCCATATAATAACATTACGCTACCATCAATAGGAGCATGAATGAAGAATGTAGCAAAAACGGGAAAAATATTCCTGTGTGGAGCGTGGGAGTTGCGTGCTCTGTGTAAAATTATGTGGCACGAAATTGTTTTAAGCTAATCAAATTTGTTTTAAAATAATTCATTTTTGCGAACTTGATTTTATAAACTTAATAAAAATACATTCTTTCTGGATACATGGAAAGTAAGATAAGATAATTTATAGCGGAGATAAAGTTGCCATTGTTTATTGCAAATTATTTTCTTATTATAAAACATCACCCAAGCTGTAGTAGTTGTATTTTAAATAGAATTCTAATACAATTTTAAATAAATGTAGTTTAAATAGAGAAGCAGTGCAGAAAGCTTATAAAAAAACATTTATTTATAATCGAATTTCGACCACTTGGCGACTTCTTACCTACACTTACAATAAAACACATTTCATTTTATTCTGTCAAAGATGATTATTTCCGTATAAAATAACAATTACATGCTACACATTAGGAGCTGGTCGCTAATAAAGACGTGGAACATTAATTAGTGGGCAGCGCGCTGCTGGTGGAGCGAGCGAGCCCGCCGGATTTATGGCCGGTGCCAAAACTACCGTTATTTAATAATTCTTTCGATATCTATCAGAAATCGCGGTGTGGTGCGATTTATACCGATCTAGCACGCCCACGACTAACTGTTGGCCTTAAAAGAACAAAAAGATCATAAGATTACCGCTCAGGTAAAACAAAAAAAAAATGCTAGCAACAGTAAACAGCGCTCGTAGTCGTGACTGTTTCTGGTTCTTACGCCGTGTATCAAACTGTTGCTCTACGCATACATTTAGGTTTAGTAGCGGTAGGACTCTCTGCAAAGTCCGTCTATGGAAGTACCACACCTTTGCCCGCTATTCGCACATCAAGCAGGGCATAGTACAATCTTTGCTTTTTTTTTTAACTTTTATAGGTTTACATTTGGCCGACATCTCGCCTGATATTAAGGGCGTGTGGGCCGTAATTTTGATTTTTTAAAACAACTTTAAGACCTTTAAAATAGTGTATTAAACTCTGGAAAAAAATATATGTAATAGTTAAGGATCTAATCTAGTGCAATTCGCAGTCAGTAACACGATTTAATGAATTTTACTTGATAGAAAAAAATCCCAAAGTTACCCCTTTTCAAAAAGGTTTTTCAAGTTTATGACTAAACTAATGAATTTTTTAACTAAATTTTTGTACTCAACGAAAGCCACTTAAAAGTTATAGATGCATTCGCAGAGTTTGGCTTGATAAAAAGTATCAGTTATTCACTATGTTTTAATATCTACCATATATATAGCGCGCCGTTCGGCAAGCCTGATCAGTCGCGTTTCGGCGCTCACGGACGACGGGTCTGTGCTTGATTTTGCAATTTTGACAACCGATAAATTTTAAATATTACGATCATAGTGCCACAGTATAACAATATCAGTAGGTATTACAAGTGAAGCACGCTATGATCTTGATTTTTGATACCGTTTTCATTGGAATTGCAAATAGACGCTGATACTAATTAGTACGCTGTTTATTTTATGTTGTAGACCAAAAGGGGAGTCTCAAAAAACTGACGTCGATACCACATCAGTAAAAAATTCAATGCGGATGCAATGGAAAATAGATAAGTATCGGTAAAATATTCGTCCGTTAAATCAGAGATCGGGATAAGGAAATAATAAGAGGGGAGAAATCCCCTGCGTAAATCCCCAAGTTAGGTATCATTTATGACTTGCACTTGCATTTATATGCCATTTAGGTAAATTCTTTGGTAGTAAGGTACTTAGTACTTTGAAGAAAAGTCCTCACATACAGTTTTGACCACTTTGGAAGAGACTTTCGCGCAAACTATTCAGTTTAGAAAAAAAATGTTAGGAACTTCAATACAATTTTGAACACCTTTCCATAGATAGATACACGTATGGTTTTGTTATAATTTGTATTTTTTTATATTTTTCCAAGTTTGTGACACCACCAAAATTTATTGTTTTTTTTTTTTTTGTATGAAAATGTTAATATTGTTCATAGAAATTTAGACAACCGAAAATTACTCGTAGAATTTAACTCTGCACTAAATTTCCGATTCGTATTTTTTATATAAGGTTTAGAATCATTTTCTGAGCATAAAATCACAAAATAATAACAAATCCAGGTGGAGCTTCAAGCGCCAGCTCGAAAAAAACGCTTTTGGCTGATATTCTGAAAAGTTATAAATCCTATTATTATTGTAGAAAATAAAATTTCCCATCTTGTGTCGCCAGTAAACTTTTCGAAGTTTCGAACTTACCGATTACGATTTATTATGTCAAATTTGATGATAACAATGTAAAAATAATGTGTGAATTCTGTTCCCAGTAGCATAAACATGTCCCTTTTTATCGGAATGGAAGAAGGGTTATGTTTTTCGCGCGTATCTTTTATGTTTGTAAATCTTTTATTTCCACATATCTTCCAAACGGCTGGATGGATTTTGGTAACTAAGATATTCTAAGACTAGTCTGACTCGCCAAAGTGTCCTTAGATAGTAGGTAATATTTTTTTACGTGTAGATTTTTTTGTAGTCGGGGTTTTTAAATTAAAGTTATCATATTGCTCGTTGCTCGAATAAACAGCACCGTTCATCATCATGACTGAAGAGTTGAAAGAAGAGTTTGGTCTCCACTTTTGTAATAAGTACAACTAAGCTGTGAAACGCATTGCTAGAGTGAGTTTTTGTCGAAGGTTCGAACCTTGGGGTTACGAGGTACACTGTGCTTGTTTCTATTAAAGAAACAAGTTCCATCGTAGACCACTACATCCACTATTATCGGCATCATTGCAACCGTATCATTAAATGGGTTATAAATCGTAAACGGTACTAGCAACAAAAGATGCAAAATTTTATTTTCTACAATTATTGACAAAATATATAGTTTCCAAAATATCGGCTAAAATATTTTTTTTCAATTGGCGTTTGAAGCTCTACCTGGATCTGTGAGCATTTTGTAATTTTATGCTCAGTAAGTAATCTTTACCATAGAGAAAAATTTGGTTTAGAAATTTAGTGCAAAGTTGACCAAAACCCTTCTATTTTTACTGGCCTTTCATTACGTTTCAGCACATTTTTTTTTTTAATTTTGACGAACTTGTGAATTATTAGGAAACATTTTAAAAGATGCATGATATTGGAAAAGCCTTTCTCAACTTATAGTGTGACTAAAAAGAAAAGGTTGAGTTTTGTATATCTACGAGTATAGATAAATTTAATATTTCTTCGTTTCACTTCACAATTCACAAAATTGTTATCACTAGTATAACCAGTATAAACAAATCTTGAATAAAAAATGAGTTTAAATTACACAGTCCAATATTTTAATGTTATTTCTGCACTGTGGCACCGATTCCGCGGTCGGTGACGGTCGCGAGAACAAGACAGCGTTAAATGCCTAATTTGACAGAACTACCTGGCCTTAAGCGACGATGCGGTCTATGATGGAGCGTGTTTACCTAGAAAAAACCGATTCACTCTCGATTTGAAGACACAAAGATTGTAACCAATAGGGAAAACCCACTCAGGCAGCGTATTCCACAGCCTAGACGTTCTTATCACAAAAGTAGAGTCAAATCTCTTCGTTCGTGTCTTTGGAACATCAACCATGAAACGATGTTGCTTTTTCGAGCTACGAGCATTCCGATAGAAAAAAGGGCAAGGTGGTATTAGATCATGTAAATTAGTCGCACACTCTTAGTTTGGGGTGAGATAGAGTTGTCGAATGCCCACCAATATATTTATCATATTATACAAGGTGTTGCAGAAAGGTGCAACGATATTTAACAACAAGTTTTGAATCATTTAATGTGAGAATTAAACATGAAATTTCAAAAATTTTATAAAAAGTATATTTTTATGTTTGTTATTTTATTTCACATAAGTACCTCTAATGGCCAGATCTCAGCACGGATTTTTGTGCGACTGACGTCGCGACGTCGGCTGTATCGTTTGTCAGCTGTACATGCGTTAGAGTTGAAGCTGGTGATTTGGTGGGAATTTTCGTCAAACTTTGTCTCGAATTATCTCGTGATCTACCGTGCTGAGGGGAAAGAGACTTTGGGTGATGAAGTCTAAATGAGTGTTAGAATGAACTGTTAAAATATTGTTGGGGGTAAATCCACCACGTTGTAAATTAAGTATGCAAACATTACTGTGTTCCGGTTTGAAAGGTATTTCCAGAGAAATTACAGAGCAAAGGAAGGAGTCATCTTAAACGCTTATAGTTCTGGGCGATGAGCGCAGTAAAGTGTTAGGCAGTGATTTGGACTTTTCATAAGTCAGATAGCTGTGTAAGCACCGTGCAAGCGTGTTGCCTTTATAAATAAATTTATCGTTTCATCGCTCAGTCTAAAAAAAATTGCATACAAGTACCCCACTTAATGTTATCATAGAGAAGACTCCGGTCTTCTCTCACTTTACTGAGAGAGTAAAGACCATAATCTACAACGTTAATGCTGGCCTAATGCGTGTTGACGGATGACTAATGCCCACAAAAATGTCATTGCCTATCCTTTGCCACCTTCACGATGCTTTTCTTCACCGTTAAAGCCAGTTTTGATTCCAAACATATACCTACGTACCTACATCTGTACGTGGAAACATATCTAGAGGCTTAGTCGGGAGTTGAACTTACGACCTTTGGTTTATGAAATTGTTTTTTCTCGCTATTAGGCTATCAAGACCTCATCTCAGAAATTTCTACTAAAAATATAGTTTTGTGTAATATGAGGTTCATAACATTTTTCAAAAAAAAATGTTCCAAAACTTAATTAAAAAATTAAACGTTTAAGCTTTATTTTGTACATAAATTTTAAAACTACCTCGCCCTCCCGCGGCCGCGGCGATGACCTACGATTTAATTTGTGGCAAACAAATTCAATAAGAAATAAATCCCCGTGCGATGATTAAATTAAGCAGGACACCCATCATTAGAAATTGTAAAGAATCCAAGTCTCATGGATCGCTCCACGATCCATTAAAACTGAATATCAATTAGTCATAAATCTGATTTCATGTCCAAGCTCCGAGCGGGCCGTCACATAAATCAAATATTCCGGCAAAAGTACGTCGAATTTCAAACAAGGTTCCGTAGCAATACTTGAACTAAGAAACGAATGCGTTGCTTGAGAGTTTAGTAGGTATATACTCTTTTTAAAATATAGAGAACCAGACGAGCAGGACTTGCGCCTGATGTGAGCCTGCACCTCTACCCATAACAGCACAGTGTCACAGAGTTCTTTGAACATGAACATGAAGAGTCCAAATCATTACTTAGCACTGCGCTCATTACCCAGACATATAAGGTGATTTATCTCTATGAGTAGTAATTTCTATGAAAAAATTGCAAAATGGAAGACAACGATGTGTGCACATTACTACTTGGCGCTAGAATAACTGTTACTATAGCCGATGTGCCAACGAGTTTGCACAAATTTGAGGGCTAGATTGGAAGAGTGTGTATGTGTAGTTTAGACACATCTCAGCGATAGTATTTAAAAAAAATCTAAATTAATAAATAAATATATGATGTTTTATCTAGTAGCTCTCCGCGTTTTCACGTTCCCATTCCCGTTCTTCTCTGTATAAAAAGTGTGTGTGGTATAAAAAGCGTATTTGCTATTACAGCTTATATTCTAAGAGTGTTCCAAATTTCACCCCGATCTGTTCAGCCCTTTCAACGTTATTGCGCAACAAATATCCAAACGTTTAAACAATTTAAATCTTATCTCATCTTATCTAATTTATCTTATCTTATCTAATCTAAAACGTTTAAATCAGCACCGAGTTCGGGTAGCTTCAAAAAACCGATTAAAAAGCTGGCTTATCGATCAAACTTTTTATGGTTACAGCGAGTTTTTATATAGTGATGGCAAACTCACAATAAAATTGTAAAAAATTGACATTGTTCAATACAATTGTAATAAGTACATATATTTAAATTTTTGACACTTATTTGTACGATACCTATTATCGTACAATGTAATGTTCAATTTAAACTTTAAAAATGTATACTCTTTGTATGCTCTTATTTTTTTTTAATTTAATTGACGTGTAAATTGTACATTTATCAATAAAGAACTTTGACTTTGACTTTCAATTTAATTAATTATAATTGACTTGTTTACTAAGAATTTTTGTAAAAGATTTTAAATATGGGGCAGAATTTTGGCATCTGTTTTTAAAATGCAGCATTAAATTTTGTTCTAAGAATAACTTTAAATTTCAGGTAAACATGTTTCACGTAAAACCTTGCCTTACAATAAAAACAGTAGGTAAATTGCAAATTGAATAGTCCAAAAACAAATAGTGAAAAAAATAGGTGTTTTTAGAAGCATTGTCCTTTAAACCACAGTGTGTATGTTTGCTTACCTATTACATTAAAACAACCAAGCTTTCGTTATTAAAATATTACTAGGAGTATTTAAACGGATCTCCAAAACAGTTTTATCTTCGTACACGACCCGAACTATTCGATCTTGACTCCATCCTTCTGCAGAACTGCCTCATAATTAATGTCTTCAAACCTCGGCTGCACGACGCTTTAAGGTATTTGACACAACAAAAATATATTATGCAGCGTCAGAAAAAACTTTGCCAGAAAAAAAAACACAGAGAGATTATTTTTATGTTCTTTAAACATAGGATTTATTGTTACTAGTATATCATTAGACTAAATAAATTACGTTTCGTCTCTCATTTTTGTATAATAAAGTTGTTTGAGAGATTCATGTATGTTTGTTTATCTGATTTGTTAATTGTATTATATAGTTCCAACATTCTGACAAAAACTAAACTATTTATCGCCTTTAAACGGATCAAGACGATGTTATCATGGTTGGTAATATATTATTGTTCAGTAGTGTATAGACAGCCCGCCAAATGTGCTCACTCCTGGGACCGAACCCTTCTTTCGCATGGAGAGAGACAGTGAGAGTCAAGGATGGTCAAGGCAAATCCACCACGCTGGCGCAGTGCGAGTTGGCGAGTGACGCAAAAGATTTCGATAACGTGCCGGTTTCCTCACTAGGTTTTCCTTCACTGGTTAAGCCCAGTGGCGATGATAAACTGTCACAGTTATGCATAGAAAAATACTCAGAGGTTCAAACGGGATTCTAACCTAGGACCTCACAATTGTGAATCGCGCGTTTGAGCCAATAAGCCACTACAGGTTTTTATTTCTACACAAATTTCGTCCATTTTGCGTAATTAAAGATAGAGTCTAAAATATCCAGTCATAAAAGCATTATGTTGATAATGGCTACATCACCGCAAATGTACTAAGTACGTTGTCTAAATTTAACTGCTTGAGCCGACGATGCAGTCGTGTAGATTGTACGGTGTATGAGCACCGGCGCAATTGAGGTGGGCTGCGATGTTTGGGGGCGGGAATCGCCGTCCGGAAGGAGAGGACCGCCGGTACTACGGTGCGCTGCTTTCCCTGGTCGCCACGGCCTTGACGCGGTCTCCAACATTAGATGACGAACGCAATGGGGCTGCAGGCGAAGAGGAGGCTGACATTGCGGTGTGCTTCCTGTCCTTTGAAGTCGAAAGGTGGTAGGTGGCGGTATAACAGACCTCACCCTTCGCGGGGAACCAAGGGTGCTAGACGCAATGGTATCTGGTATCCACTTACTGGTTAGTCCCCGACATGGTAACGGCGTAATTTTAGTTTAGGTGCACCGGTGACAGGGGTGTCTCCAAGGGAGTTGGGGAAAAAATCCTAGAGCGGCCCGCGTTCCCGCTGTAAGCGGCAAATATGGAACCCCATGGTCGGTAGGGACCCCATGCCCCGTCCATGGTGTCAAGCCCGACATAACCCGACCATCTCCCCCAGGCGAAAGTATCCGTCATTGCATTTTCTCCACGTACAAAAAAAATGATTCGTCTTATTAGAGACGATTTTCTTAGCATTCCATGGATTCACCGTGCGGGTGCCGGGTCCATCGTGTGGCAGAGAGAGAAAACCCGAGTACATCCCGAGACTTGTGACTCGGGCGTAGGTTTAAGGGGCCCCTTTCTGACGTACATCAACACTCACCTTCACTACTCGTTGATTAGCCTTTTATGACGGATAAATTTCACCGGGGCAGCTATTTTAATATAAAATAATTCTACTGTTTTTTGTCCGTCTGGTGACAGGGAAAGTCAACATACGATCCAATATGTCGGTGACATTCAACTATGATCGATCCGATAGCAGCGGCTAAAGCGAAAGTTTATCCAGTGTTTCTAAACAAATGTTGGTTTGTTTATTTTTGTAATGGTAGGACTCTGTGTAGAGGCAGCCTTAAGTAGTACCACACCTTTGTGAGCTAGTCTACCGCCGCCGCCGTAGTATTGCGGAAACATTACTGTCTTCTGGGTGTAAAGGACTATGTTTCTAAAACACATCTATTTTTTCACTATTTGTTTTCAGACTATTCAATTTGCAATGAGGCGTTTACCAGACGCAAAAAGACTCTCAAAGATAGTTCTAAATATTGTCAAGTGAATTACGAAAGCTGCAGACGGAGGGTTCGAAAGGAAACTAGAATTGCTCAGAACGAACTTTACTATACTTAAACTCACATTAAAATATATTAAAACTATTTAACCTAGACGCGAATGCGTTCGATATGAGAACGACACTTACATCTTAGGATATTAAGCCTATCTAACTTAGGTGCGAATGCCTTCGACGATCGAACGACACTGACTTCTTTATTGAAATAGCTTTGATGAAGGGTCATCTGGGTCACAATTTAATGAGGTGAGCATCAGCGAATTGTAGTTGGCACGAGGCAGATCATTCCTACTGCCGAGTTCTGTTGAAATTGCTGACTTGAACCTCGTGCTGGAATGCAGCTCACGTTGTGCAGACATGTGTAGGTACTAGTACGTAACAAGTGCGGCACTGTTGGGTTTGTGAAATTTCCCTAACAAAATAAAACAGTGGCGCCACCTACGGTGAAATTGGGAACTGTATCTGGCAGATCTTTTTACGTCTTGAAAACGCCCCATTTACTAACAATTGCAAGCTATAAGTACAAGCTACTTAGTTTTGTGTCAGGTGAATAAGGTTTAGTGTGAAAAATGTCCACCAAAATTGTAAAAGAAGTATTCTTAGAACAAATTGTTGTATTTTAAAACAGATGCCAAAATTCTGACTCAAAATAAGTTTAAATAAACAATTTTCGTACAAAAAATTAAACCGACTTCAAAACCACAAATAGGCACTCAAAAGCGAAAAATAAACTAAAATCATTATTATAAGCGCTACTCACTCATCTATTTGAAGTCGGTGCCAGCTAAATCTAACAGGTATAGGATAGATACTACTTACCTGTGCCTACATAGCATCAATCTACTAACTTTTTGACCTGACTGGCACCGACTTCAAATAGATGAGTGAGTAGCGCTTATAATAATGATTTTAGTTTATTTTTCGCTTTTGAGTGCCTATTTGTGGTTTTGAAGTCGGTTTAATTTTTTGTACGAAAATTGTTTATTTTACTCTTTTTAGTGTACAAGAACAAAATTAAAATTTTGATCAAACCCTGACTACCTTGGATTTGTTATCTGTACAACATTCTACTAGTCAAGCCCTTTCATTTGATACCCATATAAAGGGAGTTGTGAAAAAAGAAATGTATTTCGGCATTTTGTGGAAGCGGCCATTTTGGATTTGAATTTTTTCATAGTGAAAAGTATTCTACTAGTCAAGCTCTTTCGTTTGATACCCAAATTGAGGTAGTAATGAAAAATATAATATAATTCGCCAGTTTGTCGTGGTGGCCATTTTGGATTTGAAATTTGTTATAGTACATAGTACTCTACTAGTCAAGCCCTTTCATTTGATACCCAAATTGAGGTAGGTTGTGAAAATATTTTGTCCGCCATTTTGTGGAGGCGGCCATCTTGAATCGACATTAACCAGACATAGCTAAGAACATCTGCTATGGTATTAACCTTGAAATAAAAGAAACCGCATCGAAATCGGCCCATGTGTTTGAGTTCTACTACGGTGCCACAGCAGATAGACAGACACACAGACAGACATCGACGTCACTTATAACACCCATTTTTTTGGCCAGGGGTTAATAACAAGTGTTTATTAAAGCATTTACACAATTTTGTATTGACAGGGTCGAGATTCATAACTTTTGTGAAATTTACAACGTCATCCAGATACGCAATTTTTCAGTTTTTGGTTCATATTTCAAAAACTACTTGACCGATTTCAAAATGATTTATATGGGACCATTCGGGAAGCATACCCATCCGAACACAAAAAGAAATTTTAAAATCGGTTCAGAGGTTCTCGAGAAATCAGGTAACATACATAAAAAAAAAAAAAAAAAAAAAAAAAAAACATAGGGGTCGAATTGATAACCTCCTCCTTTTTTTGGAAGTCGGTTAAAAATCTTTTACAACAATTTTTAGTAAACAAGTCTATTATAATTAATTTAATATGACACAGGAAACACAACTAACATGATGATGTCATGTGGACTGCATTATTCCATGTTGAACTTTTTACTTCTAGCCAATGAGGGCAATGCCCAGATGCTCGCACCATACTGCCGATGTCGGAGCCATTACCTCATTTGGCATTACCTGAAATAGCCGGACTACACAAGGATAATCACAAAGGGCTGAATACAGCCGTAAGATGAAATTTTAAGACAAATTACATTCAGTTATTTCAGTAGTTTATAGATTTTTGTTTTTCTGCTGCCGCGAAAAATTTTTAGTGGATAAACCTTCACTTCTGATTTGTTTTGTCAAAACTAACCTCAACATTTTTGAGGGTAGATTCAACTTTAGTTTATTTTTTTCATTTTATGTGTCATAACCGGCGCCCAACCATATGGGTTCCGCACTGCTTTACGGGTTAGATTAGACTATTGACGACTTTGTTTTTGAAGGGAAAGGGTTTTTGCTACGTTGAACACTGTTCGGTAGAGGAAATTGTGGTTTCGCTTTACCGAGATGCGAATGTAGCGTCGGCGCGTTGGATCGGCGGCAGCACCGGCAGTTGGATTTTGGATGGGTGAAATCTTGGGAGCTCGCGTCACCGCACGTACGTCACGTGCAGTATGGACATAGATGACGTATTGTTCAGCATTAGTACAGTGTAATTTGGCCCAACGCGTACTTAAGCATTGCCGTTCAGCGTTGTAATGCCGCCAGCATGCTGGGTACGCTTCCGATTGGTAGTGGGCTTGAACATCTTGATTATCTGTAGACCTACAGTGGTTTATGGATAATTCAGGTGTGCTTAGTTAGGTAGGTTTTTAGTGTAGTGTAATTTCATGTATTTTAGTTTTGTCAATAAAGGGTCTGCCCAGTAAAAAAAAACTTACCTAATAGTAAAATTCTAGTCATAGATTTCCAGTATCTTTCGGTGGTCCTTATGACTGGCGACTTTTTTATGAAGGTCCCTAAACCAAGGTTCTCCTCAAGTTGCGTCTTGGAAACGCCTCTTAGAAGTTAGTATTATATCATTTCTGCGTACCTCAATATTATTTATTGTAGCGATAAAATCACAGATCACCTCCTCCATAATCACGGCAATATTTACCGAATTTATTGCCACAACAAGAATAAATCTACAAATTATGCCAAAAACTTAATCAATTCGTGCATACGAGATATGAACTCGGAATCCTCGCCCCTCGAGTATGGGAAAGTGACTCGAATGATAAGTAACTCAATAATTCAGTCGATTCTTGTCAAGCAACTTTGTATTTTATTAGTTTCGGATGTTCGTAAAATGAAACCTAAGTTCGCTAATTGATTTTGGGTGTTTTATGCAAAACTATGAAATATGATATTGAATTAGGTTCTGACTTTTTAATGATTAATTAGCTTTACAATTATCTACTAGCTGCGGTTCGCGACTTATCTGAACTATTAATTAGGGTTTTACCATCTTAAGGGTAATTTTTTACAAATTTTGGTAGTCATATTTGATATAAATTAATTTTAAAAAGTCCCCAACAATCTAAAAATAAATTCTAGTTTCTATCGCCAAAAAATGACTAAATTTTCAGTCAAACTCATAGACTTTTTAAACTTTTATTTTGGTTGTTGACAACAAATAGTGACAAGTTAAAACGTCCGGACTTCACCGCTTCCTACAACCGACTAGAACGGAACGAGTGAGCTCACTCTTCCCAACGATAGCCAGATTCCGTGCGCGCTGAAGTTTAGAAGGGCGCGGGCGAGCACATCTTTGGACTGAGATTGTTGTACAAATCTTTTTTCAGGCTTTCTGTTAAATCTGTGCCAAAATTTAATTAAACCCAGTTCTGTAGTTTAAGCCTGAAATCATAACATACAAACAGACAGACTGACAGAATTATCTTCATGATACCTCTAATATTACTATAAGTAGTTCTCAAAAAATAAATCATATTTTTCACTTTTCAGAAAGTAATTAATATAGCTTGGAACGAAAACGTTATTTTTTTTTTGTAAACTTATATTATATTATAAATAATAAACTACTAGCAACACTCAGTGGTTACACCTGCGTAGTTCCCGATTATGTTCTTTTTCATTATGTGTTGTACCAAATTCCATCAAAATCCCTACAGTAGTTTTTTTCGTGAAAGAGTCACAAACACGAACGTATGGAATATAATGAAAGAACGTTTGGATGTATACGTTCTTACGAACTTTCGAGTTTAAAATAGTGGAAACAGTAAATGGATTCCAGTTTTGTGGGCGTGTGGCACCCATTTACTGGTTGGTCCCCGAAGTGGTGGCACTAGGTTCATGTCTTGGCTTCAGGTGCGCCGGTCACGGGAGTGTGCCTAAAGGACGGCCTGGAGACGGGTTCGCGTAAGAATGTGAAAGCGTTCCCGGGTCCCTACCGTTAGCGGCAAAAGGTGTGGTGGTTTCAATTGGTCGGTTACATCCGTCATGTCGGGTCCGACGTCCATTGCATTGATCTTGCTCCATGAGCGACCATTTCTTCCGGGCGGAAGAGTTCCGCTCGGGAGAAATAGTCGCATAACCACGCGTGAATGGATTTCTCCACGTAAAAAAATATATCCACCAATGCTAATAAGTATGCATAGGCTTCTTTTAAAATTTTGTGAAAGTAATTTTGTATAATACTTTATTTTGTTTTTTTTTTTCTTTTAAGTTTTAAATTCTAAGAATTAAAGTTTGCTGTTCTTCTTTTTTTTTTTAATCTGACTGTGATTAGTATATACAATTGATACTGACATATGAATATTATTTAATTTAATTTAGCTTTAGATAATCTGTTATAAGTGTAATTGGCATTTGTCGTTCTTATTAGTATGAATAAATAAATAAGTCTGCTTACATTGGGTTTATTTTTCAAATATTTTGATAAGCCAACTGTCATACCCAACAAACCGTTTACAGTTTAAAATGTAACATCACAGAAATGGCAGGTCTAAAATTATGAATTTGATTTTCGAAACGTTAGGTTCATGGATATGTTAAGTTCTAGTCCCTTTTACACGATATAAGCTGATACAATATCCCACAAAAATCAATTAAGGCTCAGATGGGCGGCCAGTCGTTGAGGCGCCTCTGACGATTTTCCACAGTACTCTCCAAGAAGAACAAACAGAACCAACAAACCCATTATAGGTAATGGACTACGAAAACAAACCTTTCTTCGAAGCCTGACATGTGAACGCAAAAGTGAAATAAAAGTGGGCAAGTGCGAGTCGCACTCGCCCATGAAGGCTCCGTAGCAGAAAGTAACATAATACATGTATGTATATAAGTTCTTATAGTTCGTTGTTACTTTAATCAGTGTTTTAACAATAGTCAATTTATGACGTATTAAAATAAAACTACTTACTAGATCTCATTCAAAACAATTTTCGTTGATAGTTTACATGGTAATGTACAGCATACACTTTTTTTATTTTTGTCGTTCACTTATTTTAGAAGTTACAGGGGACACACTTTTTACCACTTTGGAAGGGTACCTCGCGCAAACTATTGAGTTTAAAAAAATATATGTTAGAAACCTCAATATCATTTTTGATGGCCTATCCATAGATAACCCACACGTATGGTTTTGATCAAAAAAATTTTTGAATTTCAGTTCTAAGTATAACACCCACCCCTAAATTTATTTGTTTTTTCTATTTTTTTGTATCAAAATCTTAATGCGGTACACAGATTACATCTACTTACCAAGTTTCAATAGTATAGCTCTAATAGTTTCGGAGAAAAGTGGCTGTGACATACGGACGGATAGACAGACATGACGAATCTATAAGGGTCCCGTAGTTTGCCATTTGGCTACGGAACCCTAAAAACATTCTGCAAAATTGAAGTCGCAAGTGAAAATATAAATATAGAAAAGTTTGTGATCGGCACTGCCTTTACCAGTGAAGGAAACGGTGTGAGAAAACCGGCCTGTTCAAATAATTTGAGTATGTGAAATTCGTCAAGCAGTAGGTACTTGGCCTGTGTGGTGGATTTTTTGTTTATAGGTTAGAGGGACGGGACGAGCAGACCACGTGCCTGATTGTAAGCAACGCGTCTATCCATGTTATTAATAGTGTCACGAAGCTATTGAAATATGAAGAGTCCAAATGATTATCACGTCGCTCTTCACCCAGAGACAATAGTACGTAATATATCTACGTGTTGTACAAGAGTGTAAAGTTGTTTTTCAACCGCGTACTCAATTTTGATTGACCGAGCAAGCCAAGGATTCTAAAAATAGAATCCTGAGCGTAGCAAGCTTCTAGCAAGCGTAGAATAAAAGGGCACAGGTGAAAAATCTTTGCACTCAAGTACAACACGCAATTTTTCATCCCACTTTAGGGAGGAAATGACTAAATGCTTTGCGCATTATTAACACTTTCAGTCAACTATGTTGGCGTCAAATAAACTTCTTTGTCGCTAGAATCACTTATTTCGAGTTTTCACTTGTATTCAATTTTCCTATTCATAACATAGTTTTCGTGAGAGACGCGATGGACCGGGACCGGTGGAGGCAGATCATCCGCTCCAGATATAGCCCCGATGCTGACCACGATCCTCAGACATGAGGGACCGACCATAGAGAGAGAACCTAAGGTTTTAACTTTTAATTTATTTAGCCATGGTTTTATTAATAATGATATGACGTGAAAAAAAATGTTTTTTCATGAATTCTAAATAGAACGTTTATTTTTTATCTCCTTTAACATTTAACCTGATGCTAATGTGGCACTACCATAATTTAATGCATTTGGGCGGACACTTCTTCATGTACACAAATGACACTCCTTACCTCAACCGATCAACTCTCCATATTTTCACGTCATATTTTTATTGTTAAAACCATGGCTAAATAAACTCGAAGTTAAAAAAAATATGCTTAACACAGGGAAATTACGAGTGAAATACTCGTAAATACAAGTGAAAAACCGAAATAAGTGATTCTAGCGACAAAGAAGTTTATTTGACGCCAACAGAATTGACTGAAACTGTTGATAATGCGCAAAGCATTTAGTCATTTCCTCGCTGAGGTGGGATGAAAAATTATCGTTTATTTCCTTTGACACTACCGGTTGGCACTACTGGTAGTATGTGTTGGACTCGAGTGCTTCATTAGAACAATAATGGAAGGTAAATTAGAAGGAAGGAGGAAAGAGAGGTAGACCTAGGAGAAGATACATGAACCAAGTGAAGGAGAAGATAAATGTAGTGTCGTATCAGGAGCTCAAGGAGAAGGCGGAGTGTAGAAGTACATGGAAGGAACTCCACCGACAAGAGCGTCGCTCTTAAATTATGAATGAATGAATGGACTCGAGTGCAAATATTTTTCACCTTGTGCCTTTAGGATTCCCTTTCTCAGGATTCTCATTTTAAAATCACTCGCTGCACAGAGCACGCGTATAAAAAACAACTTTGCACTCTTGTACAACAAAATATTATATATATACAATACGTATTGGCTTGACTGTGAGTATGTTAAGAAGCTATGACATAAATAAATAAACAGGTAACTATTTGTGTGTTTTAACCACGTTTTAACCAATGATGTGTTACAATACTATTATAATTGATTTTGTTGGATTTAATTTTATACTTGAAGTTTTTGGCTATTTATTTTGCATTAGGAGTTATGTTACATGGTTAATTATGTTATTGTTTTTTATTTAAAAATGAATAGGACCTAGAAACCGTTAACTATAGCAACGCTATAAAACCATATCTTGGCGGGTTCGTCCAAAAGTTATAATTTATTGTATCACCTGATTTGACGCGAAATCGGTTTCGAGAACTGGTTGAAATGTCATTAAAGATGTAGATCAAAGTGATCTACATACATATCCGGGAAGCGGGGTCGATGGCTTTAAAAATAATCTAATAATTTGTTAATTGCTAATTGTCTCAGAAAATCCTTAGAATCAGATAAGTTCATTTGGATAAAAGACCTAGCAACCATTGTCCTACGATTAACATAACTTGCTCGTCGATTACCGGTAGCGTTCGGCTCAACAGACGAAATTTTACTAGCACTAGAATTAGCTGGAAAATGTTCCCTACTTCCCCATATTTTCCTCTTCTTGTCCTAATCCAAGACTAATCTATATTAAAAAAGATCCCAAATGATGTTCAAGTTCACGGACCCCGGAGTCTGTGGAGCAGCTAATTTAATAAGAAAAAATAACCAGGGGCTTGCGCTTTCTGCGTTAGTCCAAAGTTTGGTGAACAGTAAAGACCAATTCTCATTAGTCCGTTTTTGAACAACTATAGGTTTGTTTACGATGCGGTATACGATGGAGAGTGATTACCGAAAAGACACCGATTTATTCTCGACTGAAAGTACCAAGATTGTCACCATCGGGAAAAATCTACTCAGAAACGAATTCTATCGGCTCGGATGCTATGCTCGTAGCTCGAAAAAGCGACATCGTTGATGGTGGTTGATGTTCCAAACCCACGAACGAAGAAGTTTTACACTACTTTTGTGATAAGAACGTCTGTGGAAAATGTTGGTTTACGTAATACGTTACGTTGATATCGTGGTTTTCCGCGATGGTTACAATCTTTGTATCTTCAAATCGATAGTGAATCGGTTTCTTCGAGGTAAACACGCTCCATCGTAGACCGCATCGTCGCTTAACATCAGGCGAGATGGCGGTCAAGTGTAAAGCTATAAAAAATTAAAAAATATCGACAGGCTACAAATATAAAAAATATAGACTACAGGCCCGTGAACTAAATTTATGGGTCAAATGAACCACCAGGAGACCTATGTAGGAACCTAGGACTAAATACTAACCTAGAACTAGAACTAACCCAGAACTAATAATTAAAATATCAAAATTTATAATTTTTATAGTTTCAATACCTCTTCTAATCCATTATTTCGCAATGCTGTACAAAAATCATGCGACAAGGAGAAATGATAGAGGGTTGCAACCCCCCATCTTCAACTGCACTCAGTTGGGCAGCTTACAAGTGACGACATAGTGCTGAATCTTATTACTTTATACCCTTCTATTATTCTACATAGGTCTCGTGGTGGTTCATATGACCCATACATTTTGTTCACGAGCCTGCAGTCTACTAGAGTAAATGACTCAAACCTCCTTGTTCCAGTGTTGGTGAATTCAATCATGAAAAATATGTTGCGTTTTCGAGCTACGAGGTTTCGCATAGAAAATATCGTTAAGGTTATATAAGACCATGAAGACCAGTTGCACACTCGTCAAAACGCAGTCGACAATATACGAGTAATTCAGCTCCGAGAAAAACAAATTATAGTGGTTCAAATTTCTTACAGGAAACATAGTGTTAAATACCTAAAAATCCGGCCAAGTGTCATTCAGACTCGCGCACGAAGGGTTCTGTAACCTAAACTTGCAAGTTACAGAACCTTAACTTAACCGTTAACTTTAAACCGGTCCTAATTGTAAAAAAGTCAAGTTTGTGGTAAGGGACCTTAAATACATATTTAATTTTCAGTATTTGTTGTTATAGCGGCAATAGGAATACATCATCTGTAAAAATTTCAACTGCCTAGCTATCACCGTTCTTCAGAGACAGCCTGGTGACAGACGGACGGACGGACGGACTGCGAAGTTTCAGTCATAGGATCCCGTTTTTACCCTTTCGGTACGGAACCCTGAAAACAAACAATTAACTTTTTCCCTACAAGGCCGCCTAAGTCAGTACAAATGTCTGTAAGTACCTATATTTAAGTGATCACAATTTGTTTTTTTTAAGTTGCAGTGGTTTGGACTTGTTCAAATGTTTCAGGATTCTATATAAATTAATAATTATAATTATTCCAAAGATACTTTCCACTCCTTACCATTACGCGAAGGGGTGGAAAATATCTGCTTTTTTTATTTATCGTGGAAACTTTTTAACTGGTGAGGTTTAAAGAAAAGTATCTATATAGTTTAGATGTGAAAATTTTACCTCTCAATTTTTTTACTGTAAATAAAATATTTCGTATAAAAAGTAACTTTACAGTTTTCACCAATACGTTACAATTATTAATCATTTGACCTAACGAGTGACGACACAATTATGTACAGTTACATGAACATTTATGGATATACTAGCATCGCTCCGCGGTTTCACCCGCGTAGTATCCGATCCCTTTATTTTCCACGGATACTCGTAAAAGGTAACCTATGTATGTAATATCTTGAATAACATTCAAGATATTATCTATCTATTTACCAAATGTCATCCAAATCCCTGCAGTAATTTTTGCATGCAAGGGTAACAAACATGCATACATTCTTAATTTTTTTCTCGTTTATAATTTTAAGAGGATTGAAAATTACAATAGTTAAGTTATATTACAGAAAGTACTCTTACTAATTAAAATCACAATAAGTACGTCCTGCTGGATATTTCTTCACAATAGGATAACTGAATATCATGAAAAAAACTCAAATAGTAAATAGTAAAATACTGCAGGTAAACAATAAAGTTTAGAGCTTCTTTTCCTGCCAAAAAAATCAATAGCCGGCTCTTATATTCAATTATAAAACATTTGTATGTAACTATGTTTTTTTTGCAAATCTTTCAATAGTTGCTAATCAAGAGATCTAATGAACTCAAATGATACGTATGAATGTAAATGAGCGTTAGATAAATGATGCACAGGGTTCAGTGCACTTGCACGTCAGAGCGAGCGACCGCAGCGATGGACCTTCCGTATCGCTATCTATACCAATTAAGCGCAAAAAACCTATTCGCCAATATTCGCGAGCACATTAATCTACCGTAACCGATCAGTTTAATTTATGAGCGTCTATCAGTGGGTGAAGTTCACGGCTTGTGGGTCACTCGCGGGGCGGGGAAGGAGCGCGGACGTCGTATAAAAGCTAGGAGAAATGCTCTCACTGCATCCAGTCGAGTCCTCGCTAGGATCTAGCTAGTACCTCAAACATGGCGTCGAGATTTGTCGTAGCTATCGCGCTGTTCGCAGTCTGCAATGCGAACCCCATAGGTGAGTGACCGCCGGGAAAGTCTCCAAATATTTTGGCATAAACGTGGGATCAGTAATGTAACAATGACAAAAATTGTAGAGGGGTGAAATAAAAAAATCGTTTCTGAAGTTCTGATGACCTAGAAGCCGTGGTGGTCTGTCTGGCTTTGCCGCACAAGTGATTTACAATCGTAAGGTTTTAGGTTCGATTTTCTCTAAGTATTTGTTATCAACACTGGTAAAGGAAAACATCACGAGGAAACCAGCTGTTTCAAGAGTTTTTCAAGGTTATGAGTCATCCGCCAACCTGTACTGGGCTTGCGTGGACTATGCCCTTGGATCGATTTTTGCGAATGAAGCAGTAGGCTAGGATTCCGGGGCTTTCTTTCAACATTTGGTGTACTGCTTATAAATACATTTCTTTCGAAAACTGTTTACTAAGTTCAATATTTTACCGGTTGGTTCATCGTTCGGTTTCAGATGAGAGCGCTCGCAGCGGGCGGTCGTACACGTCAGCCATCGGGTCCAGTATCGGCTACTCCGGCAAGAACTCGGCGTCCGCGCGCGTCGGCGGGAACTCCGCGGACGCTCAGGCGGTCAACGAGAACAGCGAGGGCGTGGCCCGCGACGGGCTGGGCCAGCCTCACCCCAGCCAGGCCTACGTGAAGACTGTGCTGCAGGACGCGCCCGAGCCCGTCGGGTACGCCGCGCCCGCCTACTACCCGCTGCCCGCGCCCGCCACCGTCAGCGCCTACCAGCACTACGAGCTGCCCTCGCAGATCGCGTACGAGGCCGCCGCGCCCTCGCTTGCCAAATCCTCCGCCGCCATCAACGGTGGCTACGGCTCCGCGCAGTCCAACGCCGACACAGGATTCGGTCAGGCCGCTTCCAACGCGAACGCTCAGGGCTCGGGCCTCGGCTCCGCTTCATCCCTGGCTCAGGCTAACCCCGCTCCGCTCGTAGTTCCCGCCGAAGCCTCCATCGTCGCCGCCAAGGGCATCTACTCGGCGTACAACCCCGTCGGCTACAACTCGGCCTCTTCCAACGCTAACGTGCACGGGTACGGCTCGGCCAACTCCGCCGCCCACACCGGCCCCACCCGCAAGAGCATCAGCTGGCGTTTCGGCACCGCGTACGATCAGCCGGCCGCGTACGGCGCCGCCCGCGCCGCCGCCAACGCCGCACCGGGCGCGCTGACCTCCAGCGCCGACAGCCGCGGCCCCGGCGCCGCTCATGCCACCGCCGATAACAACGGTTACGACAGCTCGGTGAGGTCTGCGGCCAACTCGTACTCGGGTGGGTTCGGGTCGGCGGACGCGGCCTCGCACGGCGGCCAGTACGCCGCGCTGCGGTCCGGTGTGCCGGCCGGGTACGGCGCCATCAAGTCCTCGGCGAGTGCTCAGAACAGCGGGTCCGCGTTCTCGCAGGCGCAGACGGACGCGGCGGGCCGCGAGCAGGCCAGCTCGGCGGCGCGGTCGGGCGCGGGCGGCGCGGCGCAGTCGGCGGCCTCGCACGGCGGCGCGTACGGGCTGCGCGCGGCGGGCGCGTGGGGCGGCCGGCTGGCCAGCGACGCGTCCTCGGCCGGCGCCGGCAGCGCGGCGGGCTCGGCGCAGGGGCTCACCGCCGGCTACAGGGTCGTCAACTCCAGCGCCAACTCCGGCGCGTACGGCGCCGCGCGCTCCAACGCCTACAGCGCCTGAGCGGCCCCCGCGGCAAGCACACCACGACGACCGGCTGACGCGACTTGTCTTGGTGTATTTGCTTTCGATTGATTATTTATTTATTTATTGCATACTTATTAAGAGTAATTATTCCGAAAGACTTAAAAAGTTACCATGAAGAATAAACTTATTAGAATTCCAGTTGCTGGTTTTAATGGTTTGAAGACTCTCAAACGTGCTCATATACTCACCTATCTGTTTCTTTCAATTAATGAAAGCAGTACAAATGTTGGTGTGCAGTTAAATTGACTGTCAGTCGTCTAAGTATCGAATTGACAATGCTGAATATCTCCACGAATTAAATTTCGTGATCATCGGGATCTGTACACTAAAGAAGCCGCCGACAACAGTTGATTAGCGACCGCAATTTTTCCCTACTTTTTATCAAAGTCTACTAGGTACTTACTACGTATCATAAATATACCTCACATACTTTATAAAGGAACCCCGCGGTTTCTCCCATAGATGCTATAAGGAACTTATAGCCTTCACTGTGGGCTGAACAATAGGGTCTGAATTCCTAATTTCTGAGATGAGTGCTGAGTGCACTGAAATGAAAAAGCTCAGTATTTCAAATCAAATCAAATTTATTTCAAATAAATTAACAAATAAGTATAGGAAGTACAGAGATATCTTATCTATTAGTATAATACAAAATGCCCATAATTTCAATAACATCCACACTAAGCTAGGCTTGTCCTGTGGGTAGTTTTAATTAGTTATAGTTCAGATAAAAATTTGTTTTAACTTGACAATAGCATTTTCTAGTGGTCTAAACTACTTTTTTATCTGAACAGAGCCTTTATTAACAAAACTAAAATACAATGAGAACTACACTACACTACAAACCTACCGAACTAACTACTTACACTTAAGCACACCTGAATTATCCATAGACCACTGTAGGTCTACAGATAATCAAGATGTTCAAGCCCACTACCAATCGGAAGCGTACCCAGCATGCTGGCGGCATTACCACGCTGAATGGCAATGCTTATGCGTTGGGCCAAATAAACTAAACTACTAAACCATTTTGATTGCTAGAGAAGCTAACTAAGCTCCGAGTACGACAATATTTGACATCGAAGACTGGCTTGAATTTTTAATAATTTCACCCAGTTTAATATCACGTGTAGTGTTTCTGAGGTATTTTTAACCCCCGACCAAAAAAAAAGGGGTGTTATAAGTTTGTCGTCGATGTCTGTCTGTCTGTCTGTCTGTGGCACCGTAGAGCTCAAACGGATGAGCCGATTTCGATACGGTTTTTTTTTATTTGAAGCTTAATATTCGTGCGGATGTTCTTAGCTATGTTTGGTCAATATCGATTCAAAATGGCTGCCTCCACAAAATGGCGGACAAAATATTTCTTCACAACCTACCTCAATATGGGTATCAAATGAAAGGGCTTGACTAGTAGAATACTATACACTATAACAAATTTCAAATCCGAGATGGCCGCCACCACAAAATGGCGTATAATTTTCACAATATGGTTGTCAAACGAAAGGGCTTGACTAGTAAAATACTATACACTATAACAAATTTCAAATCCAAAATGGCCGCTCCCACAAAATGGCGAAATACATTTATTTTTTCAAAACTCCCTTAATATGGGTATCAAATTAAAGGGCTTGACTAGTAGAATGTTGCACAGATTCCGAGGTAGTCGGGGGTTAGTCAAAATTTTTAATTTTGTTCTTGTTTGTGCCTGAGCAACATTTATTTTCAATCGACTTCCGTCAGAGACACAGACTAAGTAGAGAGATAGTCTGTCAGAGACGGTCGGACTCGACACGTCGACATAGTGCCCCTACTAGTAGTAGACATCAGTGCTGTCAATAGTATTCTACATAGTATAATGTGCAATGACAGTTTTACAGGAAAGCGGATGGACGATTCGGCTATAGCTTTTGCTTTATAGTATGTATGAAGTTTTGGGACATCAACATGCATCAAACATCACACTATCACGTAGCGATTTGAACATGAAGAGTCCTAATCATTACCTAACACTCCTCTGCGCTCGACGCCTATAGATATAAGATGATGATAATTTATTTAATTGTCATCGTTGATAATGTTCGAACTCATGAGACAAAATAATACTCAAGTACCATATGAAACATAATAATGGTACCTCAAGTGCAACTGATCTGGATGATCTAATACCACCTTGTCCTTTTTTCTGTCGGATTTCTGGAAGCTTGAAGTAGCGACATTATTTCATAGTTGACGTCCCAGACACTCGAAAAAGTTTGACTCTACTTCTGTGATAAGAACGTGTAGGCTGTGAAATGCGCTTCCTGAGTGGGGTTTTCCCAATGGTCACAATCTTGTTGTCATCTATCATCAGAATGAATAGGATTTTTCTAGGTACGTTCTGTCGTAGACCGCATCGTCGCTTAACGTCAGACGAGATGGCGGTCAAGTGTAAACCTATTATGACTTTTAAAAAATAGGCAGTCATAGGGACTGCCGTTGTCGAACTAAGGTTGTCTGGAAGAGATCGCTGCTAGCGAAAAGGCCGCCAATTGTCGCACTAGCTATAAGTTTATAAATTGTTTTTAGGTAAAAAAAAAATTTTTTGTTGTGAGTTCAATAAAGTGTCTTCAATTATCTATTACATATGTGATAACTCAGAATTTGTCAGTACACTTTGGAAACTAAGCGGGTGACACCAGAGGGTAGCTAGTCTGAAATAATTCTTCAAAGCATTGCCGTCTAAATAAGTCTTATACGTGTATATCATGGTAACCATGGCAACACGCCATGGCCCGAGTTCACCAGAAGATTTCTTTCATTCCCGAGCGTGACGCTTGAGGTCAATTCACTCACGAAAAATCTGTGTAAACCAAAACAAGTTTTTCCTTCAAAAAGTCAGGACGTAGTGACGCGCGGTGTCGCGGGCCACAGCTAGTCGCGCTTCGAGCGACGCCGGCGGTGCGCCCGGCACGGAACCAGTTTTATCGCAGCACAGATCTGCATTCGTGATCCATCGGTTTTTGCTTCCTTCAGAATATTGACCCCTATCGGAGTAACTGTTTGGAGACCTCAAGGTTACTCATTATTTTGACACATGTACCTACTTACTACTTAATGACAGTTAATCGTATGAATTACTGGGTTAAGAGATAAAACACCTTATATTTTCGGGTGACGAGCGCGGTGCTAGGATTTGGACTCTTCGTGTTCCAATAGCTGCGTGGCACTGTGCTGTTATGGGCAAGCATAACAGACACATAACCTACTCGTTTTGTCAATCTATACTATTTAAAAAAATACAAAAAAGAAAGTATAAATATACTAGTGGCCCGCCCCGGCTTCGCACGGGTACATACACATACACATACACCCTTTTTTTTGGATCGGGTTTAAAAAAAAAAGTAAAATTATAAAAGAAGTTTGAATTTTTTTTAGTAGTTTTTTTGTATTTTTGTATTTTAAAATTTTATACATATATAATATTATTTACAAAACAAAAGCCATTAGTTTTAGTGAGTCAGAGCTTCCCTGTAAACGATGTTTGAAGTAGTTTTATTTTGTGGCAGCAAAATAAATTGATTTTCAGGCGCTCCGACACGTGATAGGCCAACATACAGTTGGCTATGAGTGAAACATTCTTTTCGTAGGTCGATCCCTAATAATTCGAAGGTTTGGCCCTGGGACTTGTTAATAGTTAACACGAAAGATGATTTCACCGGAAACTGAAGTCGTTTAAAAGGGATTGGCAGATCAGTCGGAATCATCGGTATCCTCGGTATATGAGCTAGTTGACCAGCTGCTGGGCCAGTGATAAAATTTTGTTCAGCAAGCCGCTGCGAACGCTCGATACTTGACTCTCTAGCACGCGATTGCGACGCGTATTCTCTCCGACTTGCAAGGCGATTTTCAGTTTCTGATGAAGATTCCTCATTACGCCGTATTTTTATTGCCCTCGCCTGGGAACTATGTTTAGAAAGTTGAGATCTTGATCTTTTTGGCATTTTTGGGCATAAAATGAAAAATAGAAGGAAATAAATAATTAAACAGGCTTTTACTAAATTTTTGCTTATTGAACTATATGAAGTACTAAGCTGTTTGAATAATCTCTGTAAAATATGAATGGGTTTTTAAAGCATTTGTTTATTCGGAAGTGTATTATGGAGTCACTTAAAACTATTTTTTGAAATTAAATTAGAAAATAATGAGCCTCTGGATATGTAAGAGAAAGCTGCTATTTGATACAACCAATAATGAATATTCATGTAACTAATGTATTACAATGCTAGACAGTTTTCTATACTGTAGGAGCACGTACGTGTACGTGACTGATGTAGTACATAAGTGGAGGACAGCGGAGAGCGAGCTAGTCTCTCGCCCCGCGTCACTTGTACAGAAGATCAATATAACCAGCAGTTTATACAGTGACGTGGTTTCATTTCCATCTCCAATACCAGCAACACCTACAGTGGTGACCCCGACGTGATCTACAGAAGGTCTACAGTGGTGACCCCGACGTGATCTGTTCCCGACGTGATTCGAACTCGTGATCTCCTGTTCCCGACGTGATTCGAACTCGTGATCTCCTGTTCCCGACGTGATCTGCTGAGGGTCTACAGTGGTGACCCCAAACAGAGATTGAACAGAAAATTGAACAGTGAAGATTCAGAATATTTTTTGGTGTTGCTGCGTAATTTTTGTATACTTCCAACAATGTTTCCGCAAACGACGTCAGTAAGTGGGCAAGCGGGTCAGCTAGGCAAGAATGATGAGCGGACACATTCCGATGATTGGACCCTGGCCGCTATAGGTGTGTCAACGAGACTTCCTGATTTTTGGGTTGACATACCGCGGTTATGGTTTGCTCAGTTTGAAGCAGTAATGACACCGCGGAAACAAGGAGATGACACAAGATTTAACATCTCAAAAATGGGGAGAGACTCAATTCGACAGGTGAATGACCTGTTGACAGCGCCACCGGAAAACAACAAGTATACGGCGCTGAAGGACCGGTTGCTGCAAGTTTACGAGCGACAGTTCCAGAAGCTCATATCAGAGCTAGAACTGGGTTCGCAGAAGCCTACACATCTGCTCCGGCGTATGAGAGAGTTGGGACGAACAGCGCAGGTTTCGGAGCAGACGATAAAAAGCTTGTGGCTATCCAGGATGCCAGCCTCCGTCAGAACAGTTATTGCGATATTTTAAGACCAGGCGCTGAACAGTTTGGCAAGTATGGTGGACATGATTGTAGAGAACACCTCCGCCTACGACATTGCTGCTGTATTCGGGAGCGTCGAGAATGAAGACCAGGTGAAGAAATTAGCTTTAGAAGTGGCCTCATTACGCACCGAGGATCAAGGCCGAGAGCGCGGGAGATGCAGGAGCCGGAAGAAATGGAACGGGAATAGGTCTGGTTCGCGGAAGAGAAAAGCTCCAGGTGATCCAGATTGGCTGTGCAGGTTCCATTTCCAGTTCAAGGAAAATACTACGCGTTGCGAACAGCCATGTGCGTGAAATAAGAAGCAAGCGGAAAACTAGGAGCGGTTGCAGAAATACAAAATGGCAATGAATATAGGAAAATGTATTTTTGAGAAAAGTTAAATAGATTTTTTCGGTTACGAGGTCTCGGAAAATGGATTAAATCCTTTACCTGATAAAGTCAAGGTTATTCAGGACTATCCAAAACCGAAGACGGTAGAGCGGTTACGCAGGTTTTTGGGTATGTTAAAGTTTTGTAGAGCGCCCATAGCAAACGCTGCACAAGGCAAGAAATCTTAGATAAGTATTTACACGGTGCAAAAAAGGATAAGAGTAGAATAGTATGGACTGAAGAGGCAATTAGAGCATTTGAAAGGTGTAAGGAAAACTTACAAAATGCTGCCACGTTATCGCACCCGAGTCCAGGGGCAGAGTAGCTCTTATGACAGACGCGTCAGACCTTAGTATAGGCGCGGTATTGCAACCCACGGAATCCCAGAAAAGTACTGTACATACGACAAGGAACTTTTGGCGATTTATTCGGGTATAATTTATTTTAGAGATTTGATTGAAGGTAGAGATTTTGCGGTTTATACAGACCATAAACCACTCATATATATATGTGTTAGAAAATAAAGTCGAATAAGCAAGTACCGAGACGTGCCCCACAGTTATTGTTTATTAGTGAATTTGCAAGTGATATACGTCACGTAATGGGAGCACATATTATGCTGATACATCGCTGATGCATTGTCACGCGTAGAATCGACCATATTTACATCCGCGTTCCAAGATACGGAAATGGCAGAATTGTAAAAATGCCAGTTCGCTTTAAACAATAGGTCAAGCTAGAACGCTGAGTGAGCAAAATGGTTCGAAGTCAATGTGCCAAGGTTAGCACGAAAATATATGTTCATGTGACAGGTTTCTCGTAATTCGATATTGTAAACAAGTTGTGAGTTAATAATGTTTTTTTTGGATTGTTATATGTTTTTCTCCATTATTTTTAAGAAGGGGGGTGTATGTAGGAGCACGTACGTGTACGTGACTGATGTAGTACATAAGTGGAGGACAGCGGAGAGCGAGCTAGTCTCTCGCCCCGCGTCACTTGTACAGTAAGAACAATATAACCAGCAGTTTATACAGTGACGTGGTTTCATTTCATCTCCAGTACCAGCAACACCTACAATACAATAATTATTATACTTAATACAGTAAAGAAGAATCATAAACTCACAAAAATAAAGTAACGATGACATTTAAATTCTGTATTATAAGCTATCACATAACCCGCCCTGCACCGTTCCTGGCGCAAAGGAGCCCAAAATGCTGGCAGCATTGCCACGCTGAATTGCGATAGAAATCCTTTGCACCAGAAACGAACCAGACCGGGAGTCACCACCTTTACCGCGAATTTGGCGACCAATGTCTTTCACCAGGGTTTTAGCCTCGGCTCCCCAACTGCCCAAGGTTTCCACAGCTACTGGTACAAAATAATACTGCGGTTCCTAAAATATAACATTTATTATCAGGTAAGTAGTAGGTACTTACTTATTGAAAGAAAATTAAAAATATGGGCTTAGAAAACTACCTTTTACTAAATTTTTGCTGAAATTTTGAACAGGAATACCCATAAAATACTTCTATAAGCAGTTTGAATAGTTACATTAAAATATAATATTTATTATCATATCCTTATTTACCTACGAAATGAATTCAACATTTTTTCAAGCTAAAATCATACGATCACGCACACGACCGCTGCGTAGGGAGCCGATCGCGCGAGTGAGCCGCGCGGCACTTTATTTTATTACATTCACTCCCCCCCCGTACCCCAGTGACGCTTCCATGGAGCCTACATCGCATGCTGGCTAGCTGAGCGCGGTGAGCGACAACCACGCGACTTTTTTTCTAATACTTGCATTTTTAAACTCGTGATATCTTCCGAATGAAATGTAACAAATTATAAAAAGGTATTAAAGCCGTCTTGAATATAAAGTAATTTATTTTGATAAGGATTAATACCAAGGTACAAATGAAGAGCCTTTTCAAGAGGCGGCATATATAAATTAATATTTTAGAATAAATAACTGTTTACTGTGACATAATAACTATAATATTTAGACATATGCGGTCGCGACACTTTTTGTAGATAATGATGAGTTCTGCAAAGTCGTAGTAAATGATTTTGTTCTATCATCAATAGTTTTCGCAGCGCACGCGACGTAAGGAATTTTTCAGGTCTTTTTTTTACACCTTATGTTACATTATTGGAGTTTTAGTAAGGATTCCTATTTTTTTGTTAATATAATATAGCCTATGTTACTCGGGAATAATGTAGCTTTCCAAAGGTGAAAGAATTTTTGAAATCGGTCCAGTAGTTTCGGAGCCTATTCATTACAAATAAACAAACAAATCTTTCCTCTTTATAATATTATTATTAGCATAGATAGTATAGATATATATAGCTCTGACTAAGATCAAATGCTTAAGAAAATTGTCGCTACCAGCGTACGGAACTAAGGTACAGATAATTATAGCGAACAACATCAGCTATTTCAGAAATATGTACCAATGAAAAAAAAACTAATAATATCTACTTCTTTTGAATAAAGACAGAATTAGACAGATCAATAGATAATCGCTCTAGAGGTAGATAAATGGCGCAAGGATCAAATGTCGAAGTTTTATAAGATGGATGCGGCAACTGGTACCTGTCGCGTGTTGCTATGAGTCACACCCAGCATCCAGCCGTCTGCACAATGTGCATCTATGGGATGAAATAATATGATGATGTTATATGATAAAGTTAAACTCTACTTTTGTGATACCTTTTTTCTATCGGACTTCTCAAAGTTTGAAGTAGCGACCTTGTTTCATGGTTGACGTTCCAATGACTCAAACGAAGAGATTTGACTGTATTTTTGTGTTATAACGCCTATGCTGTGGAATACGTTGCCTAACTAGGGGTTTCCCAGCGATTATAATCTTGGTGTCTTGAAATCCAGAGTGAAATGTTGCTTTTAGGAAAGCACGCTCCATCGTAGACCGCATCGTCGCTTAACATCAGGCGAGATGACGGTCAAATGTAAGCCTTTAACAGTTAAAAAAAATATATAGTGTAGGACTATCACATGGCTTCACTCACGTTTTTCCTGAGTCCGATTTATCCGAGATTAAAGAGCACTGTACTGCTCTTCACCCAGAGATCTAAGATGAATACATTGGTACATTTTGATGTTTCTTTTTTTGTTTGGTAGATCATAGCTCAGATGTGGTTCCGTATCTGAACGACTGGACTGCATGGATCTGGATTACTTAAGTGACTAAGATTTCATTTTAAATTGAAGTAAGTTTTTAATTTTTCAGAGAAAATATTAAATTAAATATTATTAGTCAACTTTTGGGGGCCGAGTCACCTCCGTCCGTGGGGAAGCACCTGTTTATTGAAACCCCACACGTGGTCCCTGGGTGGTGCTAATCAGGTGACAAATTACCGGTGGTAGGCTTCGGCCGTGGTTGGTGACCACCCACTAGACTAAGTCACGACGCCAAGTGGCCTAGCCGTGTTCCGACGTGTTGTCTAGTGACACCATTAGGGGAAAATGGGTCAGAACAGTTGCTGCACAACTGCACGACCGGTCTGTCACACACCAATACTGTACATCGGGAAGCTAGTCATGGAGGGTAGCGGGATCCGAGGCACGGTTGCCGCGACCGACCGCAGATAGTTGGGGGCCCAAGTAGTGAGCTAGCCACTCATGAAAGGCTGCCCGCCATCTAGCGAAAAATCCCGGGATGCGCTATCCTGCCGGTTGGCGACCGGATGACAAGGCCAGATAGACATCCCCGGGGGGGCTCGGGCGTCCCCGCAGTCTCCAGGCTAGCTCCCCACTGGTGTATTCGTGTTGTGTGTTGTGACCATTGGTCAGTAATGTGTAGCCTCGTTCTACTGCCGTTTCCCCACCGATCCTCTCTCAACAAAAACTATGAACAGTACAAATAAAAGAAACAAAGTTAAAGAGCGGCTGCACGCCTTGTCGGTGAAAGTGCACCTCACAAATATTCGAGGTCTGCACTCCAATCTCTCAGCAGTCCACCATCACCTTGAGACTGAGCAGCCGACACTCTTGTTTCTTACGGAGACGCAGATAGGTTGTCCGTCGGACGTGGCGTACCTTACGTATCCAGGTTATACCCTGAGCACAAATTCCGGCCTCGTGCCGGAGTGTGCCTGTACGCCCGTGACGACATCTGCTGTCGGCGTCTCCGTAACCTTGAGGACACTAGATTTTCTGTTCTTTTGGTACTAATGGACACAGGCATAGACAAAATTATCTATGCTTGTGTATATCGGTCGCACAGCGGAGACCAGGAGACGACTAGGCTCACGGATTATTTAAGTGAGGCGGCAGACGCGGTTCAACAAAAGTACCCTTCGGCTCAATTAGTGTTACTGGGGGATTTCAACGGCCATCATAAGGAATGGCTGTACCCATACCGGGACACTGACCACGCTGGGCAGGAAACGAGAAAGCTAGCTTTATCGTTAGACCTAACCCAGCTGGTCCAAGAGGCCACAAGAGTACCCGACGTTGAGTCGCATACACCTTACTGCTTAGACCTTCTGCTGACAACAGATCCAGACCGTTATTCCGTGGTGGTATCTTCGCCGTTAGGCAGTTCCGACCACTGTCTGGTTAAATCTGTATCTGTCTACCATCCGCCTGATCCCAGCCCTAGAGGCAACCGGCGGTTGTGGCGATACAAGTCAGCAGATTGGGACGAGATGCGCTCTTTTTTTGCGTCTTATCCATAGCAGTCATTGTGCTTCACTTCTAGTGATCCCTCAGTCTGCGCGGATGCTGTGACTAATGTAATACGAACGGCTATGGAGTATTTCATTCCATACTCCGACGTCCCATTATCCAGCAAAGCTCGCCCTTGGTTTGGTTCTCAATGTAAAAGTGCTGAAGCATTAAAACATGAGGCCTACCTAGCCTGGGTTGATGCTCGACAGCGTAAGGCAAGGGACATACACCAGAAGAAGAAAGCGTTCAACAAGGCTGTTAAGGCATGCAAAAAGGTTATTCTGAGGGCTCGTTTTGACCACATTAGTCGAATAGGGAACAAACTAGCTTCGTACCCTGCGGGCAGCAAAGCATTTTGGTCCCTAGCTAAATCGGTCGAATCGAACTTCTGCCGCCCCTCACTACCTCCAATGCTGAAACCTGATGGGACGCTGGCTCACACCGCAATGGAGAAAGCAACCCTGTTTGCATCTCAATTTGCGGAATCTTCGCGTCTAGATGCTGGTAGCGCGACACCTCCTACTTCACCTGGCTGTCCGACTTTTATGTCTGAGATACACATACGCCAAATGGAGGTTCGCAAAGCGCTACGCAATCTGGACGTGAATAAAGCTAGTGGTCCAGATGGTATTCCTGCCCTAGTGTTGAAGGCTTGTGCGCCTGAGTTGTCTCCGATACTGACGCGCCTGTTTAGACTTTCTCTCCAAACTGGGCTAGTACCGAAGTCTTGGAAGCTTGCCAATGTGCAACCAGTACCCAAAAAGGGTAGTCGTGCTGACCCTGCAAACTACAGGCCCATCTCGGTCACGTCCATACTCTGCAAGACTATGGAACGTGTCTTAAACCACAGGCTCCTGACGTACCTAGAATTAAACGATCTCCTCAGTGACCGGCAATACGGATTTCGCCGCAACCGGTCAACCGGGGATATTCTAGCGTACTGTTATGCCCCGGCTTTTGAGGCTGTGATGCTTACCCAGCAACCCTGGATCAGCATCACGGACTTAGGACCGGAGAGTTGGGTTACGACACCGGTAGAATCGTCAGTCCGTCTTGAACCTCCGACCTGTGCGGTTGCTTTTACGAGGGTGTTCTGTGCAACCCCTAAGTTATTTTATAAAGTTTAAATAAGTAAACGTAATAAACCCTTTCCCTTATAATTCTGTCTTTTTTTAAAAAGAGTCTAAACTACCACCGCATAACAAATTGGTGGCAGCGGTGGGATCGGAAATCCCCAGTGCCGCAACCGCACCGACGGATCTTCATCGAAACCGTTCCAGTCATCCAGTGCACAGTGCAGTGCTATAGTGCAGTGCAATCATAACCAAGTGCATCGAATCACATCCAGTTAGCCTGTGACCAGGCTACCATCCAGCATCGCCGCAATCGCCGCTACCAGCCGGAGGCCATCCCGTGTCCAAGGCCTCCCTTGCAGCAGCTCCCTTGCAGCTCCCTGCAGCTTATCCAGTTCATCACCAAGAAAAGCTAAATCGAGCATCACATCGCGCACCGCGCCGGAATGCAGCCGGCCGCTATAATCCTTATCGCCGCTTTCCTGTACCAGTGAGTCTTTGGTCATTGTTCTTAATTCTCATTAGGGTTGTCACTACAGTAAGACATTAATTACCACGTAACTTTACCTCATAAGTATACTCTAGTATGTCAAAACAGAAAAAGGTAGACGAAAAGTTGTTATTAGATATACCATCCTCTAACGTCGAATTCGAGAAATCACCCTTAAGCGCAACCCCTGTTGAGATGGACCTCAACACTCTGTTCAAATTTATAAAGCCATTTGATGGGACCCGTGAAAAATTAAACTCATTTATCGTCAACTGTTCCAATGCTTATGAGCTCGCCACGGAACCCCAAAAACCAGTCCTATTTAAGTATATAATCAGCCAGTTAAGTGGCAAAGCAGAGACCCCTGCTCCATAAAAGAATTTAACTCATGGGAACAATTAAAGGACTTCCTTAAAACGCAATTTAGCGAAAGAAAACATTACGCACATCTATTGACAGAGCTCCAGGAAAGTAGTCAGGGTCCCAGTGACAATGTTAGTCAATTCGCTCTCAGGGTAGAAACGCTCCTGTCACAATTATTGATTGAAATTTCGTCATCCAATACAAAAATTAAGGAATTGCCCGGGCGCAGTGCTGCCATGGAGGACATTGCCCTCCACAAATTTCTGATGGGGTTGCACCCCCGTATTTCCAACATCGTCCGATGCCGTTCCCCGAAGACATTAAACGAAGCTATAAATTTAGCGGTCTCGGAGGAACGGATACAACAAACGTTGTATAAAAACCAGAACCGAAGCCCAATAATAACCCAAATAGGTTCAATAATACAAACAGATCCAATTTTTCAAAACCCAACACCAACGCCACGAATTTTCAACCTAGACCGACTTACTCACAAGGCTCAAATGACACAAGGGCATTTTGCCGTTACTGTAAACTTCCCGGCCACGATATCTCAAATTGTCGCAAGAGAGAGTTTAACAATAATAGATTTAGAGTGCCTCAGGGCCCATCTACCAGCCAGAATTATAGACCACCGGCGCGCGTAAACATGATCAATCCCAATGAACCTGATGAAAACGACGATGTCGGCCAAGATGAAGTCGACCTCCCTGGGGAAAACCAGGATTTAAACGAATAAGCGTCTCGCCTCGGTGTCGCCCGAGACATAGCCATAAAGTCGACACCCACATACAAGCCAACCGACAGGGTAACCAGCCCCAAACTGACGGCTCTTACAAAATCCAAGCCAACCAACAGGGTAACCAGCCCCAAACTGACGGCTTTCACAAAATCCAGGCCAACCGACAGGGTAACCAGCCCCAAACTGACGGCTTCCACAAAATCCGAGCTAACCGACAGGGTAACCAGCCCCAAACTGACGGCTCTCACAAAATCCAAGCCAACCGACAGGGTAACCAGCCCCAAACTGACGGCTTCCACAAAATCCAAGCCAACCGACAGGGTAACCAGCCCCAAACTGACGGCTTCCACAAAATCCAAGGCAACCGACAGGGTAACCAGCCCCAAACTGACGGCTTCCACAAAACCCAAGCCAACCGACAGGGTAACCAGCCCCAAACTGACGGCTTCCACAAAATCCAAGCTAACCAACAGGGTAACCAGCCCCAAACTGACGGCTTCCACAAAACCCAAGCCAACCGACAGGGTAGCCAGCCCCAAACCGACGGCTTTTCCAATACCCAAATATTCGAAGTCAATCTAGACACAACCAAACGGCTCCTACCTCATGTAGTAGTAGACTCACAAGTATCTAACGTTCCCCTAAATCTCCTAGTTGACTCAGGGTCAGCTGTATGCTTACTAAAGCAAACCTGTATCCACAATGTCCAAAAACTAGCCAAGGAACCTATCAAACTCAAGGGTATAGACCCTGGCGACGAGCCAACCCTCACTGAAGGCCACATCCAACTCAAACTAAAGTTCCATGAAACAAAGCCTATTTCCTACAAATTCCACGTTATAAAAACTATAAACCTCCCCTATGACGGTATCATAGGTACGGACTTCTAACAACATTCGGATGCAAAATTGACTATACCCGGGACACCCTAAAGATAGGGAAACTAAATATAGAACTCCACTTCGTCAACCCTTCGTACATCATTCCACCTCGTACTGAGACGGTAATAGAATGTTCAGTGCAAAACACCAACCTGACAGAAGGCGCTGTATTAGACCAACACTTATCCGACTCCCTATTAGTATCCAATTGTCTAGTAAAAGTAAAACCAAACCATAGAGTTAACATAACTGTAGCCAATACATCCGAACAGCCAGTGAGGTTGAAATCGGACCTCAAGCTGAAACTCACTTCAATTGACTCCTTACATGTTAATGGTTATCCCAATGACTTTACAAACAATCAACGTAACATACCAAACTGTGTCTCTCGAGCAGAAGAAGTCCTCCGCCAATTACGTGTGTCTCATCTCAACAATGAAGAAAAAGAAGCTCTTTTCCAGTTATGTTACGAATTCTCTGACATCTTCCACCTCCTGGAGAAGCCTTAACTCACACGAATGCCCTTAAACACGACATTAAAACGACAAGCGACATCCCTATACACGCGAAAACTTATCGATTCCCAGAAATTCATAAAACCGAAGTACGAAACCAAATTGATAAAATGTTACAACAGCATATTATAGAGCCCTCAGAATCCCTTGGTCATCCCCTATATGGGTCGTCCCTAAGAAACTAGACGCTTCCAACACCCAGAAGTGGCGAGTAGTCATTGACTATAGAAAACTAAATGATATCACAATTGGAGACACTTATCCTCTTCCACAGATCACAGAGATCCTTGACCAGCTCGGATCTAGCAAATACTTCTCCACTCTAGATCTCGCATCTGGGTTCCATCAGATATTATTGAATGAATCCGACAAGGCCAAAACCGCATTCAATGTTCCTGAAGGACATTTCCAATTTCTGAGAATGCCATTCGGATTAAAAAATGCTCCATCCACTTTCCAGCGATTGATGAACTCTGCCCTCTCAGGCCTCCAGGGCACCCGTTGCTTTGTGTATCTCGACGATATCGTCTGCTATGCTTACGATCTCCCAACTCACATTTTGAATCTTAAATCTATTTTCGAGAGAATCCGTAAGTTTAACTTGAAACTACAACCTGACAAGTGTGAATTCCTCCGACGAGAAGTCGGCTATCTAGGTCATATCATAACTGAGCAAGGCGTCAAACCAAACCCAGACAAAATCAAAGCCGTTACTGAATTTCCCAATTCCAAAGTCCCCTAAGGACATCAAATCATTTCTTGGGCTAATATCATATTACCGCCGTTTCATACCAGACTTTTCAAAATCGGCTAAAGCCCTCACCAACTTACTCAAAAAAGACGTCCCATTTGAATGGAAAAACGAGCAACAGCTCGCCTTCGAAACCTTGAAATCCAAACTCGTCACAGCTCCTATACTCGCGTATCCCGATTTTACACAACCTTTCCTATTGACCTGTGACGCTTCTAACTTCGGCATATCTGCCATTTTGTCTCAGGGACCTGTGGGACAAGACCGTCCTATAGCGTTCGCCTCTCGCACCCTGAACAAAGCCGAGTGTAATTATAGCACTACAGAGAAAGAATGCCTAGCCATAGTCTTTGGCACCAAAGTTTTTAGACCATACCTCTTCGGACACCGTTTTAAAATACTAACTGACCATAAGCCCTTACAATGGTTATTTAATTGCAAAGACCCAGGATCACGACTAGTCCGATGGCGACTCAAACTAGAAGAGTTCGAGTACGATATCCAATACAAAAAGGGCAAAATAAACGCCAACGCTGACGCGCTTTCTCGATTCCCTGTGAACCCTATCCAACGAAATACATCCCCAAGACCGGAAGCTCTGGCCGAAAGTGGACCTCAACCTTTAGACGAAGATTTATTAGACTTACTAGTCTCACCTCCATCATTCAATCCCGAAGAAGTCACCCCAACTTCCCCAGACTTGCTAGGCCCAATTGAAGATCTTGTGCCTCTACCAGACATACAACCTGAAATACTCAACGAAGCCAAGACAAGTAACGAGGAGGAGACGGAAACAGCAGATGCTGTCCCCAAACACTCTGCACCTCCCGAAGTTGCGGGCGGTGACTCTCCAGTCCCATCTACAAGCTCAGGCTTAGACATCCCCGTCGACGACTACCCTACATTTCTTAAAGCCATGGCTACCAAAGATGCCACATATAACACTGAAATAGAGGAACATAATGAAAGTCTTTTAAAATGCCCTTCCAGCATAATTTTAATCCCTACGTCCCTTGACCTGGATGAGTCAAACCCATATATCCAAGAAGTACTAGCCGACCCCGAAATAAATGAGAGAGTAACCAACTCAGAAAGGAACTTTTCTCTTACCAAAAATAGAGATTGGCCATAAAATCTATTACCTAATATTCACAACGGTTCACCATTTCGACGAGGCATCTTACCCTGAAATCTTCCAGACACTTAAGTCAATAAGAGATGAGTTAGTTATTTTCAGAAAACAAAAGAGATCGGTATTTCAGACCTTAAAATCCTTTTGAAAAACATTCATTTATTAAAATTTATAACATACTATCCTACTTGTTCCACAGAACACAAATTAAAATTAGAATATACCACAACAACATTATATACCCAGTCCCAACTGAAATAAAGAAGATCCTACACGACAACCACGACATCCCCGTAGCAGGGCATCTAGGCTCCCTACGAATGTATAACAGAATTAAGCAGACCTATTACTGGAAAGGAATGCGCAGTGACATTGAATCCTATGTGAAGGACTGCAAGTCTTGTCAAGCGAACAAGGCCCTCAGGAGGGTCAACCGAGCACCAATGCAGATCACTAGTACGTCCACGGCACCAGGCCAACGTATAGCCTTAGATATTGTCGGGCCACTACCTGAGTCTGGCCCTGCCAAACTTAAATACATCTTAACCATACAAGATGACCTTACTAAGTTCTCCTCCGCGTATCCAATCCGTAGCACTACAGCGGAAGAAACGAGTGAATGCTTAATCCACTACGTATCTATCTTTGGTATTCCTAAAATGATCCTGACGGACCAAGGCTCTAATTTCACAGCAGACCTCTTTAAGAAAACTTGCGAGTTTCTAAAGATAAAAATCTTTGGTGTTCCCCTTACCATCCACAGACACAAGGAGCTCTAGAGCGTAGCCACTCTACCCTTAAGGAATACTTAAAATCATATATAAACAAAGACCAAACAAACTGGCCTCGCTATGTATATACCGCTATGTTAGCGTATAACACGTCTGTCCACTGTACAACTCACTAAACACCCTACGAACTGATGTTTGGAACTAAACCACAAATACCCAGTTCTGTATATGATGAGTCATCCGGAGCCACATACCCTGACTATGTCAGAATGCTCCAGAACCGATTAAAATATTCTAGAGAAAAGCCCTGGATTTTATTAGGAAATCTAAGGAGTCTTCAAAGGAATACTACGACGGGCATACTCGTCCGGCTAAATATAAGGTCGGTGACCTAGTATACCTCAAAAACCATTTGCGGTTACGCAAGGCTCTCTCCCCGCTCTGGAAGGGGCCCTACAAAGTAGTAAGAGTTGGCGGAAACAACACGCTGACCTTACTGATCAACCGGCGGCATGTCACACACCATTTCGATCAGGTGAAACCGGCAAGCCCCGAAATTAGTTTGTAGACTTATGATTTAGTGTAGGAATAGGATACGTATTCATATAACATAGCATGTAAGTAGGTATAGTATAAGTGCAACAAAGGCGTCATACCATAGTTAACTATAACTATTATTTGCAGTCAAGTACGAGGTCAGCCTCAACAAGATTACGTCCAGCCGATAGTTACAAGACCGACCACCTGGGCACACTTAGGATAAGTAATGTACAGTTAAGAGTTGTAATACCAGTCGATATCTCTCGATTTGGCCCACACTTACAAAACATTCGGTCCACCCTAGCAACAATAGAACAACTATGTAATCAGACTAGAGTTATTGAAATTAATATGGATTGCCGCAGTAGACTCCAACCTTTAACAGCACGGTACCAGGATGTTGCATCAGAGTTCTCTTCTATCTCCCACTTACTCGACAACAAGGTTAGACGCAGTGCCTGGATAGGAGGCTTAGGCACACTAGTAAAACACATTTTTGGAAATCTTGACGAAGAAGATGGACTAAAGTATGACACGGCAATAGAGATGATACAACAAGACCAGACCGAACTGGTCAATTTAATTCGGGAAAACATCTTAGTTACTTCTACCGCTATGTCGTCATACAACCATACTATCAGTACAATAAAAATAACGAAATAAAATTAAATATGGCCGTTGACGAGCTCACACGCATTATATCCAATATAACAGAGAAAACCAACGGGTTCCTAATACTTAACAGCGTAAACGGGATGTTAAACTCCCTTGAGACAGCCCTACTTACTTTATCGTTTCAGCTAGAAGACGTGATCAATGGTATATTGTTCGGTAAACAAAACATCCTGCATCCAGCAATAATGTCGCCTTACGAGTTATACCGAGAACTCGCCGTTAACTATAGGCATTTGCCTAGCGACCTTGAGCTGCCGGCCGAGTTAAGTCTAAACAATATACACACAATACTTAGCACGTCTACCTTAGTCTGTTACTATGTTAATTATAAAATAATTTTGTATTACAAGTACCGCTAATTAGCTCTAAAACATTTATTTTGTCACATAGTATAAGTTTACCGACTCCTTATGACAGTAAGGAAAGCAACGCCTTCAGCGTCATACTGCCGGACTTTAAATATATAGCAATGACCAAAGACCAGTCTCAATATTGTACTATGGATAGTCTACGCGACTGTGTATCTGTAAACCCGGGAACATATATGTGTAAAATAGAGAATATTTCTGTAACTGACGCAAAACCGATTTGTGAAAGTGAATTGCTGTCGAAAGCAATCACTTCGAAACCACCACAATGTAAAACAAAGGTAATTACTGGGAAATTAGATGTTGTACATCCCATATCAAAAAACAGGTGGATTTATGTATTTTCCGATCCAAGTAAAATCAGAATCGATTGTCAAAATTCAAAATTGTACGAAACCACCCTGTCCGGAACGGGAACCATAGCTGTCCCCGACAACTGTGTCGGGTATTGTAAAACTACATCCCTCGTACCGAGATATGACATTTTAAATATAACTACACCTACAAACTTTGTACCAGGATTTAATATCACGGATGACGCCTGTTGTGACGTCACTCAATTGGTTGCTCTGATTAAAGATAATGTGTTTCCTACACGGTTAGTCAACATATCAGACCTGGACAATCTCAACCCAAACGGGGTTGAAGTCGAGTCTCTTCTAGACCGACTGCACATACTCGAAACTCATCAGACCAGGTCAAACCAGTATGGGACACATCAATCTGTAGTCATAACCATAATTATAGTCTTAATTAGTATCTACTTCTACTAGTATCTACTAGTAATAGCTATAAGCGTTTTTGTTCACGTAACAGCAACCCGCAGTTCCATTCCATTTTTACTCGTAGACCTCCAATACCAGCAGCGACATCATCAGGCTCAGCCAATGATTCCTCAGAAGCTCATGTCGAATTAACGACTTCGCGAGACCCAGTAGCACCCCTCAGACGTCAGATCTAATGGAGACCTGGAAGTACACCATGTCTCCTCTAAAAGGGGGAGGTGTTATGCCCCGGCTTTTGAGGCTGTGATGCTTACCCAGCAACCCTGGATCAGCATCACGGACTTAGGACCGGAGAGTTGGGTTACGACACCGGTAGAATCGTCAGTCCGTCTTGAACCTCCGACCTGTGCGGTTGCTTTTACGAGGGTGTTCTGTGCAACCCCTAAGTTATTTTATAAAGTTTAAATAAGTAAACGTAATAAACCCTTTCCCTTATAATTCTGTCTTTTTTTAAAAAGACTCTAAACTACCACCGCATAACAGTACGTCACTCACATCTGGAGTCTCAATAGTGAAGCTATTGAGAAACACGGGGAAGCACTTGCAGTCTCCCTGGATATCTCGAAGGCTTTCGACAGGGTTTGGCACGATGGCCTTATAAGCAAGCTTTCAAGTTATGGTTTGTCTCCTGGGTTTATTGCGTGGATATCGGATTTCTTGAGGGATCGCTCCATACGAGTCGTCATTGATGGCTGCTCGTCGGATCAAATGGCTATCAATGCCGGAGTCCCTCAAGGGTCGGTACTCTCTGCGACGCTCTTCCTGCTACATATCAACGATCTGTTGAAGCCCGGCATCTTTGGGTACGCAGATGATAGCACCGTTGTAGAGAGTTACACATCTAGCGCGAGAGCCAGTGGGCAGCAAACCCAGGTACTGAGAGAGAGTTTGATTGAGCGTTTTAACTTGACCCTTGAGGCGGTGTCTGCATGGGGCAATGCCAATCTGGTCAAGTTCAACGAGACTAAGACGCAGGCGTGTCTGTTTTCCGCAAAAAGGAGTCCATTCCAACTGACTCCTATTTTTCGAGGTGTGTCCGTGCCGGTTTCTGACCGTCTTGAGCTTTTGGGAGTTACTTTAACATCTCCGCTCAACTTTGGCTCATATATCGAGTCCAAGGCCAAATTAGCTGCCAAAAAACTAGGTGTCCTCTCAAAGGTGCGAAGGTATTTCAAGTCTGAACAGTTGCTCACTTTATATCAAGCACAGATTCGCTCCTGTATGGAGTACTGTTCGCACCTTTGGGATGGATCGGCTAAGTATCAGCTGGAGGCACTGGAGTGGGTTTTCCCCGATGACTACAATCTTTGTGTCTTCAAATCGAGAGTGAATCGGTTATTTCTAGGTAAACACGCTCCATCGTAGACCGCATTGTCGTTTAACATCAGGCGAGATGGCGGTCAAGTGTAAACCTATAAAAGTTAAAAAAAAAAAAAAACTTGTTCAACTCGGAGTTGTCGCATCAGTCGGCCACTCGCATCAAACAAAACTAATTTATACATCAGTTATGTATCCAGATCTAGCATAAAACTTTCAAAAACCTGATCCAAATCAGTCTATAATATATCTAGTTGTTAAATTTATAATGATGTGACTTTTACAAGACATAAATTAGAGTGTAATAGGTGAGTCATTCGAACATCCTGTTGCTATAAATGTTTTATTACACATTATAAAAATCTGCATAGAAAATTACTCTAATTATGTTTTGTTGCTTAGTGGCCATAAGGTTGTAGACAATCATCCATCGCAGACTGCCTCCATCAGGCGAGATGGCGGTCATATGCCAACCTTTCATCAGTATCATGGAACACCTGGTTGGAACGAAGTTCCTTCACGTAGTAAGATTCCTAGCAGAGTCCGCCTGGGGAGGTACAACGCCTTTCCAGTTATTCTACCTCCAAGCAGTAATGTGCAAACATTACTGTGTTTTGGTTTGAAGGGTAATGTTTCCAGAGAAATTGCAGGGCTTAGAGATATAACATCTTAGATCTCTGGGTGATGAGCGCACTGCAGTGCTCTAGGTAATGATTAGGACTCTTAATGTTCCAATAGCTGCGTGTCACTGTGCTGTTATGTGTCAGGCATGTTGCTTACCATCAGGAATATGTCCTGCTCGTCTCGTCACTCTTAATTTTTTTTAAATATATAGAAGGAGCACAATTTGAAAAAAATATCCTTAATTTTATAATTCACGATCATCTGAGACATAAAGTCGGCAACGCTAGTCACGTGTAGTTTATACGCGTCACTTCCGTTATATATTTTTCTTACGGTTTTTGTCTCACATTTTTTCAGTTTCGTCACGCAGCAAACTCCCTAACACCTCCAAGCTTACCGTGAGGAGATTCGTTCAAAAAAAAAAGACAACACTAGTAAAACATTGGCTTAGTTTCCATACTTGATTTGAGATTTGTCTTAGTGTTATTCTGCTAGTCAAGCCCTTTCATTTGATACCCATATTGAAAGAGATGTGTAAGAAACTAGTTTTATTAATTTTTTGGTTGAAGTTAATTCGAAACGTGCTATAAGTTATAAGTACTTACCTAATACTTGTGATTAACTTATAAACAACTAGCTTTTACCCGCGTCTTCGTCCGCGCCACATATTTATTAAAGTAATTGAGGCAGTACCTACTCGTATGTCTACTACCATACAAATTCACGTTTCGTAATCAAAATCGGTCTAAGTCAAAGTTTTAAATTTAATAAATGTACAATTAACACGACAAATTACAAAAAAACTATGATCTCAAAAAAATAATCAAAAACAGACTTTAATTTAAAATCATATTGGGACGGTCCACCAAATTTTATTAGAGTCTATTAGTAGATATTAGTAGATAAATATATCGTCTGATTACATGAACGCCAATTTTAGTTTGTTGTTCATATTTCAAAAACCGCCGCACTGATTTCGATAAAATTTATATGACCACCTCTGAACTATAATCTACCAACCAAAAAAATAACCATCTAAATTGATTCACAATTGAAATACAACTGGATTGATAACCTCCTCCTTTTTGAAGTCGGTTAAAATAGCATACAAAGAGTGCAAAGATCCTTCCATGCACACTTTTACTCCTCATTTCCACTCTTTTCAACTCTTTTCTGTGATAAAAGTCACCGTTGTCCTTTCCTAAGTCTAGTCTATCTGTGCACCAAATTGTAACAAACTCTTTAAGTGGCTTAAGCGTTAGGGGGTAACGGACAGAGAGAGTTACTTTCATATATATAATTTCATATTAGAATTGAAAACAGGTGTTCCTGATCATTTTATAGGAGGCAGTTGTAAAAGATTACCGAAAAGTAATACGTTTACTCCTCCAAAAAACTCATTTTCACAGTTCTTAATTTGCCTTAATCGAGCGTCCATCATGCATAACATTTGATAAGACACCATGGAAATCTCGTCGACTACCAAAAATTCTGTCTGATAGTCTGATACGCCATTTAGTGGCTGCGCCCATCTTAAGTATTGAGATTGTATAGTGCACTGTATTCTTCTTGTCAAGCCCTTTTATTTGATACCCATGTTGATGAGGTTCATAAAACCAAAGTTATCCGCCATTGTGTAGAGGCCGCCATCTTGGATTTTAATTTTATATAATACATTGTATTCTACTGGTTGAGCACTTTCATTTGATACCCATATTGATGGGATTGATAAAACCTACGTTATCCGCCATTGTGTAGCGGCCGCCATCTTGGATTTCAATTTTTTATAGTATACTGTATTCTGCTTGTTGAACCCTTTCATTTGATACCCATGTTGATGGGATTGATAAAACCTACGTTATCCGCCATTTTGTAGCGGCCGCCATCTTGGATTTCAATTTTTTGTAGTATATTGTATTCTGCTTGTTGAGCCCTTTCATTTGATACCCATATTGATGGGATTAATAAAACATAAATTATCCGCCATTTTGTAGCGGCGGCCATCTTGAATTTATAATGATAATGAATAAACATAATTGTATTGTCACCAAAATCCAAAGTGTATACAAAATTTCAGATTAATCGGTTGACAGGAAGAGGGTGAAATTTGAATTACTAAATTTGACCCAAGAATAAATAATAAAAACGAAAACCCCAATTCCACCCCCGTAGGTAGGTACAGTTCGAAACTACAAAACTGCTAAAACATACATTTTATGGTTTCGTGTTAATATCTAGACGTAAAGTTTCATAGTTCTTCAACAATGACGAAGTTTTCCATATAAACTTTCATCCCTTATTTTAACCCTTTCAACCCTTTTTTCGGGAACAAAAGTAGCCTATGTCCTTTCTCGGGATCTATTTTATCTATGTATCAAATTTCATCAAAATCTGTTGGTTGGTTTAGGCGGTAAAGACGGACAGACAGACAGACAGACAGACAGACAGACAGACAGACAGACAGACAGACAGAGTTACTTTCGCATTTATAATATTAGTATGGAAGTATGGATATATACACAATTAACATTTTACTGTAAGGGTCGTTTGGTAGCAGTGGGTCATTTTTATTCAGTAATTATAAACAGATACAAAAAAAATTCACTAGCTATGTACCGCGGTGTACCCCGTGGCTTAACAAATATTTTTTTGGTCGGAATATTTACTTCAATAACCTATGTGCTAGTTCAGGTGGTCCAGGGTATACATATACTAGAAAGCATAAATATTTAAAAAATTTCAAAACCGTTAAAGCTGTACAGAAAAAGCTGTTACAGAAACAAAACTATGTACGCACTTCCTTATCCTTACGCAATAACTCACTTCCATACACACAAACTTTCACCTTTAGGAAATAATAATCAATTGAATTATAATCATAATTATTTTTATTCATAAAAAATATTACACGTCACAACATTAAATAGTAAAATAGACACATTTATAATAATTATTAATCAATTACACTAAAATGTAATTATTTAAAATTCTGATATCATTTAAATTAATTATCTAGAATAATTAATCAATTCAATGTCATAAATAAATGTCAGAATAATTATAATAACCATGTCAACAATTCAATCAATTAAATACAGTAAACTAAAGGAAATGTCAGAAAATAAATAAACGATTACAATGTCACAAGTACCGAAAGTACATAGTAAATTCACATTTAAAATAAAAACTACATATATTTTATATATCGTAATATAAAAACAAACGTAGTTTTATTCAAATAAATACTTTACTCGTACTTTGCTTCCATCAACGTTATGGCAAATAAGATTACGTCTAAATTATTGTGGATATAAATCTCGAATGATCTTTTCCTAGTTTCCTTGGCCGACAGTAAGATGTGGAACAACAGCAGTAGTACGCAGATGATACGGATAAATAAATACCGTGTACAGAGATTATACATTACGATTATCTTCAGATGATCCTGTTAGTCGGAATCCGGAACGTTATATCAGTGTAACAGTACTTGAATCATTGTATTTATTTTGTGATTGATTATAACTATTTTTTTGACATTACACAACACCTGGTTTCTTTTTTTAAAAAGGAGGAGGTTCTCAAATCGTTTTTTTAGCACGTGTGTTAAGTGATAGCTCCGCTAATGAATTGATTTTGATGATTCTATTTTTGTTTGATAGAAACTATATCAGACGTGGTCATTTTTTTCGAAATCGGTGTGACAGTTTTTGAAATATTAATAAAAAAAACTAAATTTTCGTATGCCACTAAGTGCGATTCCAGATAAAGGAAGTTTCTCTTACTCTACCTCTACGCGACTTTTTAACACACAACACCTTCATAATCAAAACTAAATTATTTAGAAAACTACATTACGTATGTAGATTCGAGTCAATCAACTTTATATAGTAAACTTAGATATCTGAATTATCCCGAGACCAGATGAATGCCTAGATATAATCAAAATGGCCACATCCCTTTGGAAGCGTAGCATGTTGTTTCATTTATCTTTATACGTCTATATGAAAATATTTTGTTGATGTGTAACATTACAGACATTAGATTAAACCGTAAGTGGCCCGAAACTAAACAGAACGCTTGTTTGTGCCTACAATTTTATTTATAGTTTTGCGCGCTGTGCCATATACCGTTCCTAGCAAGATTCGCTTCTGTCAAATACGTGTTAAAGTATAATGAAAATGTATCTTGGGAGGTACTCATTTTAATTTAAAATTTTATCATTATATTACATTGTTTTGATCTGAGATAATCTCTGCTCAGTTGAAAGTGGCGTATGTAGCTGTTTTTCGAACCATTTTTTGACAAAGTATTATTTGTACATTAATAATTTCCAAAAACAATAAAACCAATTGATATTGATTGTCAGTTCCACAATAGAAGCAGCTCAAAGCCAACCTACACAACTCCAAAACATGGAAATACGTCTTCAAGAAAAAGCGTAGCAATAAATTCACAGAACTAGCAATAAAAGATGTATCGGCTTCCATATTAGATTTATTTACATTTAATTAATTCACAATAATGAACTCAAGCACCAAAGTGATAAATCTAAAAGACCGAATAACATCATCGTTGCCAAAGTATCCATGATTTTTAAATGTCATTCACCCAATCTACTGCCAAGACGTCTAGCCGCGTACCTATATGCAATTTTAGGTTTTTAATTTCCCAGAAGATATTGCCCTTGTAAATGACGGTTTGTCGTAACTAGGCTTAACTTTTATAGGTTTACGCTTGACCGCCAGCTCTCCTGATGCTTACCGATGAAGCGGTCTACAATGGAGCGTGCTTCTCTAAAAGAAATCGATTCGTTCTCGATTTGAAAGCACCAAGATTGTAACCATCAGGGAAAACCTCCCCATGAAACGCATTCCATAGCCGTAGACGAACGTCTATCATAATAATTTTAACAAAAAAGAACCGACTTTCAACACAACACTTACAAAGTAAAAAAGTTTTCCTCGATTGCTCTAGGATGTCATCATCAGATCCTGGTTTCCTTATCATGGTACCACCCTTGGAATATCTTCTTTACAACAAAAAAAGAATCTTCAAAATCGGTATTCAATCAATTCAATTCAATTTAATCTCAATTCGACCGTGTATATCTATACTAATATTATAAAGAGGAAAGATTTGTTTGTTTGTTTATTTGTAATGAATAGGCTCCGAAACTACTGGACCGATTTCAAAAATTCTTTCACCTTTGGAAAGCTACATTATCCCCGAGTAACATAGGCTACATTATATTTAAAAAAAATTAGGAATCCTTACTAAAACTCCAATAATGTAACATAAGGTGTAAAAAAACGACCTGAAAAATTCTTTACGTTGCGTGCGCTGCGAAAACTATTGATGATAGAACAAAATCATTTACTACGACTTTGCAGAACTCATCATTATCTACAAAAAGTGTCGCGACAGCATATATCTAAATATTATAGTTATTATGTCATAGTAAGCAGTTTTTCATTCTAAAATATTAATTTATATCTATGCCGCCTCTTGAAAAGGCTCTTCATTTGTACCTTGGTATTAATCCTTATCAAAATAAATTACTTTATATTCAAGACGGCTTAAATATCTTTTCATATTTTTTTACATTTCATTCGGAAGATATCACGAGTTTAACAATGCAAGTATTAGAAAAAGTCGCGTGGTTGTCGCTCACCGCGCTCAGCTAGCCAGCATGCGATGTAGGCTCCATGTAAGCGTCACTGGGGTACGGGGAGTCAATGTAATAAAATAAAGTGCCGCGCGGCTCACTCGCGCGATCGGCTCCTTATGCAGCGGTAGTGTGCGTGATCGTATGATTTTAGCTTGAAAAAATTTTAAATTCGTTTCGTAGGTAAATAAGTATATGATAATAAATATTATATTTTAATGTAACTATTCAAACTGCTAATAGTAGTATTTTATAGGTATTCCTGTTCAAAATTTCAGCAAAAATTTAGTAAAGGTAGTTTTCTAAGCCCATATTTTTAATTTTCTTTCAATAAGTACCTACTACTTACCTGATAATAAATATTATATTTTAATTATTCAAACAGCTTAGTACTTCATATAGTTCAATAAGCAAAAATTTAGTAAAAGCCTGTTTAATTATTTATTTCCTTCTATTTTCATTTTATAATGCTCAAAATGCCAAAAGATCAAGATCTCAACTTTCTAATCATAGTTCCCAGGCGAGTGCAATAAAAATACGGCGTAATGAGGAATCTTCATCAGAAACTGAAAATCGCCTTGCAAGTCGGAGAGAATACGCGTCGCAATCGCGTGCTAGAGAGTCAAGTATCGAGCGTTCGCAGCGGCTTGCTGAACAAAATTTTATCACTGGCCCAGCAGCTGGTCAACTAGCTCATTTACCGAGGATACCGATGATTCCAACTGATCTGCCAATCCCTTTTAAACGACTTCAGTTTCCGGTGAAATCATCTTTCGCGTTAACTATTAACAAGTCCCAGGGCTAAACCTTCGAATTATTAGGGATCGATCTACGAAAAGAATGTTTCACTCATGGCCAACTGTATGTTGGCCTATCACGTGTCGGAGCTCCTGAATATCAATTTATTTTGCTGCCACAAAATAAAACTACTTCAAATATCGTTTACAGGGAAGCTCTGACTCACTAAAACTAATGGCTTTTGTTTTGTAAATAATATTATATATGTATAAAATTTCAAAATAAAAAATACAAAAAAACATTAATAAAAAAAATTCATAATTTTACTTTTTTTTTGAAACCCGATACAAAAACCTGTGCGAAGCCGGGGCGGGCCGCTAGTATATACATATATATATCCTCCTTTTTTTTGAAGTCGGTTAAAAATGAAGACAAACCTCCTTGTTTGAGTGTTTGGAACGACAACCATGAAGTGAGTTCATTTTTCGAGCTACGAGCAGTCCCTGAAATAAAGGCACGGTGGTATTAGAGCATGCATATCGTTTGCACTCTCTAAAATGTATCCGACAAAAATTATAATTTAGGATGGCATTATATTGAAACAAGAATTCCATTACGTATTGCTGTTCAATATCTAATTTAAAAATGGCTTTCTGTAGGCATAGCTATGTTGTTGTTGGGGTTCCCACGTTTCTGCAGTGCTTCAGAAATGTTCATCACACCAGCCAGAACAGACGGATTCCATGCTTTGTTGAGAAAAAGATTAACAGCCGCAAATACTGTTTGGTAACGACAACAATATTCAAAGCATTAAAACTGACGAAGTTGAATGTTTAAAAAACAGAGATATTGGTCGATTACCGGTTGAAATGAAATGGTCAAAATGTATATTTTATTTTAAATTGCATTAATTTTTTTTATGATTTTGTAGTTATTTCATTTTATGCTTGTGTCTTTTAATTATTTGGAATACTTAAAAAATATTATTTAATAATTTATTTATCTTATTCTGGTTAATTTTACAATCGTTCTCCCGTTCCGCATTGACTCGATGGCCCAGTTCCCAATGTTAAAATGGATTACCAGGCAGAATGCCATGACAAAATACATACGCCCAGCAGTGAATGGTAAGTTTTATTACTCTTAGCCATCGATCTAAATCAAGGGATGTGCCCTCATAAACTTTGGGCACACGGAATTCTGCTATCTTTGGGAGGAGTACTGAGTTGAGTACTTTCCGTTTTAGTCGATTATGGGAAGTGGTGAACGGCAGTCGTCTATACCTATCGCTATTAATTGTCAAAAACCAAAATGAGTAGAACTGTTACATACCTCGCTGCTAGCGATTCTAGGGGTCAAGTAGATTGGTAGTTGTAAACCACTAACGCTACACACAGAGACGCAATTTGTTAACACTTTCAAGGTGCTCAGGGCACATCTGTTGATGTATATCAATCCTCTGAACGTAATTAAGTTACGATATAAGAGGACATGTAAATCTAACTGTTTTTACTACCAACGAACCTACTCATTTGCATCAAAAGTCATTTAATTTTGCTCTATTTTGAGACATTAATACCAACTTAACATTCGTTTAAACATTCAGATGAGACAACCAAAATCTATTTCTTATTTATAGTATTATGATTATTGTAAAATTTATTATCGTTACCCGATTAGCGAGTTCTTATATGCAAATTAAATTATTTATTAATGGTTCGACATTAACTATTGTCAATGGTGTGTTTTGACCATGTAAATTACACTTAAGTAAGGAGATATTTTATGGGCCCATGGGAAATTTATAATCAGATAATAATTTATTATCATTATCTTCTATTCTCAAATATTAATATACATACATTCGTTCGATTATTATTAAAATGTGTCGATAAAACTGCTACCTAATAAAATTAATGTGATTGTATTTGAGTTCTTTGAAATCGTCTTATGTATAAAATGATTAAATTAGGAAATAAGTATTGGTAAATACTTCTTTCTATTGGTTTATTTATTTATTTAGACAAGTACTAGATATAGGTAGTATTCCTTGCAATAGCCTATAGCTATTCTGGACGATAATCTAACGGTGTTCCAAATTTCATCCCGTTCCGTTCAGCCGTACTAATGTAATTGAGCAACAAATATCCAAACTTTGACGTTTATAATATTAGTCGAAATTAACGAAAGACAAACAAACAATACCGCGAGATAAAGATTATGATTATGATAATTAAAAGGGGTTATAGGCGATTCGCCACAAAGTAAATTCGTCACAATTTGTATACTCCATACATTAAAAAGTAAACTCGCCACAAGTTATAAAAAACAAATGAACAATGTCACAGGTAAATAAAGTTGTTGTAAATTCGTCACAGATTTTCGTTTTATGTCATTTTTGAACATGACATTTAAAGTAGGGTTAGGAAGTAATGATTACTCTGAATGATTACTTACTGAAGTAAGTACTCGAAATGAAACAAAACTTATAAACTATGACAACAAATAACTAATAACAGTCATCACAGACTCATCATCGTTGTAGAAATAGTAAGTCAAAATATCTGTTATATAGCCTCATAAAAATTTTATATAGAGTCTTAAATTTTTACAATCATGTCTCATATTATACTACTTGGGATAGAATATTATACTACTGTGCTGTTATAGGCAGCTATGTTCCTGAACATCAGTCCTGCTCGTCTCGCCCCACTATACTATTATTATTATTATTTATTAATTCAATGAGCACACAAAACAGAATGTAATAAATATAAACTATAACATAAGAGTATACTGTACAGAACTGTATTACATTCCAAACTATGTGGGCCTAGAAACAACAATTATTTAAATTCAGTGGTTTGATCATAATAACATTACATTAGTGATAATACATAAAGAAACTTAGGCCAACATATCTGAACTTAAAACTAAAAACTAACATGCGTTAAAACAGTAGATAAATAAGATATAAACATAGAATATTATAATACAACAGATAAGTATATTAACAGTGTGAAACAATTAATGTATAAACAAATAATATAAAAAAAAAACTCATAATAGTATTTACAGTAAGCACAACAGGGTTATTCTTTTAGATTAAAGTGTAAAATTTCTTTGATTTTCCTCTGAAATTGGAATAACTTTAAGTGGAAAATATCAATGTCCCTATCGGAGACAAGGACTTCGTTGTATTGGCGACTCATTCTGACTATGGGATTATAATAAGATGTATTATTGGTAAAAACTTGCAAACTGAAGGTATTATAATTACGATTACGAGACCGGAAACGTGTATTAAAATTTAAAAGAGAAAGCAGGGTTGGGGAGTCAATCGAAGAATGGACGATCTTATGCAACAGTGTAAGATCAATATAATTACGACGAATATTAAGGGAGGTAACGTGAAAATATTGTAGACGATCATTGTACGATTATACTGTAAAAAAAAACAGATGTCCCAATGGGGTTATGGCTTTCACTCTTTATTTGTGAGATAAAGCCCCGAGACCCAGGAGTTACCAGTGAACAGGAGCATAAAGTGGTTTGATAATCCAATGTTAATATTCCAAGATCCCAGGGCCGCCAGACGTCACGTATTTTCTGATGGATGAAATGTGGACGATTGAGTAGAGTTAATACGTACTAAGAACGCATGCTTGCCCGCTAACTTGCTTAGACGGCAATTTTGAGATATGGGGTCCAGAAGATACATTACTTCACGTATTTTCTGATAACTGATTTTCACGTATTTTGTAGGCAACATCTTTAAAAATAAGACTCCCAATACTCCCTGACACAGACGCTTTAAAACACCGAGTTTTAAAGCGGCTGTTAAGCAAAACGGCCGACGGAAAGTGTCTGATACGTGACGGCTGGCGGCCCTGGGATCTTACTCTATATGAAATATTCAAACTACAAACTATTGACATTACATATGAAAATTATGCAATATGCCGGCTGCACGTCACAAACTATTGACGTCACAGAAACAATTACGATATCGATTTAACTTCTCTCAAATCTTCGACCGGTTTTTGGCGGGAATACGGCAGTTAGTGATCCCCTATATCATTTATTAACTGAGAAATAAGTAGAGTTGTACCTCGACCAGGTTCAATATATCGATTAATTGTAATTGGATCGATAAATAATACCTATTTATCAATGTGATATACGAGTTCATTAAGATAACAAACTAACAAAATATTACGATATTATCAGTTGATTACTTTTACAAGCGTAGAAACATTAAAATTATGCTAATTCCGATCGGGGACTAAATTACCAAATTTAGAGTTTTTTTAAGTCCACACTATATCGAATAAACAGGTTTGTTTATTGCTGATGCCTGTATGTTTTAGTTTAACTGCCTATTAAAACTGCTAAAATCTGTCACGTTTCAAAATAAAAGACATAACATTTTTTTTATAATTTTATTCGTAAAAATATAAAATCTCTGACCAAACCACCTCCATAACAATCTTTATGATAATAATACAAAATCTATTTTAGATAATACAATATTAGATTGAACTATAACAATCATAACATAACATCTATTAAAAAAAAATGTACATTGTAAATTTAAAAACAAGCTAAAATCATAATTTAGCTGCTATTATAGTAATACTTGAAAATATCAATACTTGTACTGGGAAGGAAAAATATATACGTAAATTTTGAAGTATTAGTACACTGCAGAATCCGCCTGGGTAAGTAGTAATTCTAGTGCCGAGTCATCTTATCTTATACCTTTAAACGAGCAATTCTTGTAAGTATATATATTTATATAGAATCTGAATCTCAGAAACGGCTCGAACGATTTTCATGAAATTATGTATACATGGGGTTTCGGGGACGATAAATCGATCTAGCCAGGTTTTATTTTTAAAAAAACGCCGTTTAATGCGCGTTTTTATGTGTTATGTGTTGATGCACGTCAGAAAGGGGCCCCTTACACCCGAGTCACAAGTCTCGGGATCTACTCGGGTTTTCTCTCTCTGCCACACGATGGACCCGGCACCCGCACGGTGAATCCATGGAATGCTAAGAAAATCGTCTCAACGAAAAACTGTTACAAAAAGGTTAGAATGCGATGGTAAATTTCGCAACGGCGCGCGAAAGTATATTAGCTCAGTCGGGAAGATGGGTGGTTGAAATATGGTAGGTCCGGGTTCGAATCCAACCGGCCGCGTTCTTTTTTCAAGTTCATTTTTTTTTAGAAAATCAGTATGTATCTAAGTTACCGAGCAAAGCTCGGTCACCCAGGTACTGAGCATAATATGTCGCAGCCAAATAAAGAATTTCTTATGTCAAATGTTTCATCTTCTTTATTTCTGTCACACGTTCACCCTATTACTACGAATAGCCTATGGTAGAGGAGCCCACGATTCTAAACGGGGAATTACTCGATCGTCATAAAAACCTATAGGATTGCGAAGCTTAAAAGCTTAGCTAAAGGTAATAAGAAGATTAAAAAAAAATAACTTTTCATTTGTGGGGCGCGACTATAGAACTACAAATATGAAAAATCAGTTGTATGAGCTGTTTAGCGATGAATTTTTGTTACTTCGGCTTGTGGAATCCTTAGGTATTATATTTATCGTTTTTCGTTATTTTCTTTAAAATAAAATAACCACGCTCGAGAATGAAGAGATGACTTTTTTTTAAACTTTGTAGCCCTCTCCTTTCTTTGCGTAACTCTCGAATTGTCAGATTAGTGGATAATACACTTCTTAGCTAGTAATTAACTCACCCTGCCTGATGTGCTCGAGAATAACTGATGATCAAAAATGTTTTTTTCCTGATCGGCCTCATATGGGGATCATATTTGGTCAACCAAACCGCACCTCAAGGTACGGACTTTACCGGATACAATGTTTCCAACTGTATATTAATCTGCCGCGCTGGAGTAAATCCCGAAATCCCCTCTTGGGCTCCCCTACTACTAAGCCAGCCAGTTTATTAAATGTTGTATAACAAACGATAAGGCGGAAAATTATTCAGAAAACTGGTTAAACGGTGTTTAGACAGCCGTTTTCAAGATGCAAAGACCTGTCAAAGCTAGTGTACCATCGTGTGTACATCGGGCGGCCATGTAGTTTTATTTGTAGGTAATGACTAAACTTAATAATTTTACTAAACTTAGTAATTAATACTTACTGAACGTGTATTAAAATATTTTTACTAATAGAAAACTAGCATTAGCTTTTTATAGGTAAATAAATATTGTTGGATATTCCTGACACGACACGCAAAACTTGTAAAATGAACCAGCTGATATAATTCTTATACTATCGTAGATATACATCGTTGTGATACACAAAAGCACCAAGTTATCCATCATAATGACGTCACACCCTAACGGTTTTATCTAATCTGTTTAGACTAATTTGTTATTTTAATTTTTCCAGCGTTTTAGCTATAATTGTTGCCGGCCAAACCCAATTTTAGAACAAACTAGTTTCCTAGGCTAAATCGCTTCATTGTTTAGGTGATAGGATACACCGGTACAGACTAGGCTATACTAGTTCGTCCTATTGCCAAAACGAGAAACTAGTGTAAGCTAGACTGACTAGTTGAAGCTGATATAAGTAAAAACAGTTCAGGATAAACTGGTTTAGCTTTAGGTAGTTTTATACCACTGATTTAAAAGCATGCATGGACTTATCGTATAGTTTTGTGACATGACCACGACTATGTGATCCCCGTGAACTCCCCCCCCCCCTGGACCCAAAGCTGGATCCGCCCTTGATAATGCATTTAGTAACTTAGAAGTTCTTTTAAAAATGTAGATATTTTATTTTTTATTTATTCGAATCATTGGAAATTAACATCACTTGGTAACGTTACATTATACATTTTTAAAATCTTAACCGGCTGTGAAAAGGCCTTGTTATGTAAATGCAGCTGTAAAAGTTCATATTAGACTCAAATAGTTTAGCCTAGGTTAAACTAGTTTGTCTTTAAATCGGGTTTCACCAGTAACATAATAATAGTCAACTTATAACAGTCTAAATACAGTATCACAGTTTCCCCTGCATGAACGGCTTGAGGTACTGGTGGAAGCTCTGGTTGACGGGTTCCGCGTTCAGGGGGCTCTTCAGAGCTTCCTCCATCAGCCGCTCGTACACGCGCCCGTCGTATGCCCCTAGTGCAGAATTCAGGATCTGGGGAAATAGAATTGATTTATCAATTAGGTAAAACCAATAGGCTCTATATAGTTTTCTCATATTCTATGCATTAAATAAATATTAGCACACGTAACGTATTTGGTCTGAAAAAAACTTCGAATTTCCGACACTGAGTGAAAATCGAAGCTCTCCTCCGAGAAGACGGACCAGCTCCCGTTATCAATGTTCTTCTCTTGTCTCCGGGGATGGGTCTCAGTCAGTCTACACTTTTTAATTCTGATACCAGAAGCACTTCTTTCCAACTTCCAACTTCCTTTAATAAATCTGATACTTTATACTTTGTAAAATAATTAATCGATGATGTATTATTTTTATGCTTAGACGCTAATTGTATTGCCGTTTTACAGCAAACTTATCACAATAATGATTTAAACTGTTTTATTTTGTAAGTGACGAGTCATATTTTAAGCGTTATTTCTCAATATTTAACAATGGGTTTACAGTCTATTAAAGTAGTTTTTCTTTATACTGTGATATTTTGTATTATACTGTGAAATATTGTTGTTATATTAATGTTTAAAATATGTTAATAAAAGTATTCTACTCTGCGCCACTCCACTCCACCCCACCCTACTCCACTTCACCGCACCCCACTCTACTCCACTCCACTCTACTTACTACTCTACTCTACTATATTCCATTCTATAATGTATTTGAATGACAATGATCGTTGAAACAGTTAAGAGAAAGAGATTATGGTAAGTAAATCAGACGAAAAGTATAACGCATTTAAGAAAGTAATTGATGATAGGAGTGTTACTCTCACCTCGTCCCTGTAATCGAAGGCGTCCACCAGTCCCACGGCATTCGGCCGTATCTTCTCCAGCAGACTTTCATACTTGTACCGGAGTTCCACCACATCAGACTTCGAAATATCAGTGTACTGAAAACAAACACTAGAGTTTACCTTTTCAACCTTCGCTATTTATATGAAAATTTAAAGATTTTTGATGCGTGAAACTTTCACAATTCTGTCTCACCAACAGTCTCCGCGGTAGTACCCGTGTAGTTTCAGTTCCGGTTATTTTACAGGGATAAAAAGTAGCATGTTCTTCCAGACTATAATCTAACTGTGTTCAAAATGTCAACTCCATCTGTTCACACGTTACGAAGTAATCGAGAAACAAACATCCAAACATTGACATTTATAAGATAAATAGAATAGGATTACTACTTTATGGTAGAATATCGAGACAAGTCAATACAAGACAATGGTATGTCCTCACATGAACATTAAAAAGTCAAGAATATTGAAAGGGTTCAGCCCTTAGATAAAGAATAAGCAAATAGATCAGGGTTTTCCGCTCGGTTCCTTTGGACCAATCGTAAGCAGATGACGTGTATGTTAGGTATGGCACCATAGTGATGTGCCGCGACAAAAGTATGACACTTCCATAAGAGTGGCAAAGACAAGAGCGATCTTATCCGTGCTTTCGGTGTAAAGCGTTTGTTCTCACTCTATACGTAGTATATGTAAACTATTTGGTTCAGCCCCAGTCAGCATCTCGCGTCGCAGCTGATATCCTGAAATGATTAACTGGAAAGTTTTCTCACCAGCAGCAGGTCCCCGAGTCTCTCCAGCGCCCAGTGGACGGTGTACAGCTCCACTAACTGCACCAGAGTTCGCTGCAGAGGAGCAGACAGCGCCCTGGTCTTTGTCTGCACCGCGGAGTGATACGTTGCAAGGATGAACGCTCGGCAGTGGGCCTGAAAAGAATAGTGGAAATGAGGTTACAAATACTAGCAAATTAAAATGTAACTACTTCTAATTTTTCACTAATATCACAAATGTCAAAATGTTGATATTTGTTCAATCAGGTCGTAAGAACTAAACGGCTAATCAACCTGAAATCTAAAACTCAGATACATTATACCAATTCAGAGTTCTTCAGGGGGTAGTTTTTTTTCTAAACTCTTTACAGATTAGCAGACTAACAACAAACTTTATCCTATACGTGAGTAGATACTTATATCAATTAACGAAAGAAAAACGGCTCATTACCACCCCTCAACACAATGTTAGTAAGTCTCCTGGATCTCTCCTGGAGGTTACACCAAGTCTTTTGGAGAAGTATATCCAGCAGAGGAAACTTTAGGCTGATGATTACAAAATAAACCAATGAAGTGGATACCTCCGAGGCCGCCACCAGCTGCACAGATGCCTTGTTCCAAGCGTCTTCTGGCTCGACCCCAGCCTTCATGTATCTCTTCATACTATTCACAGCTGCTGACAGTTTCCTACAATAAAAAAAATATTAAAAATGAGAATAAGATCCTTGTATTTGTTATCCATATGATTATCTACTTAGTCCAGTATAGTGGTATTATGGGAACAGATTGTTTTTTTAATTTTAACTCAATTAAATACACTGATCAAGTGTTGATGCCAGTTACCCTGCTGCCACCTGCTGGAATCCCCTGATGATGCAGTCAACAGAACCATCCCATTTCAGTTCCGATTTGTCTGTCAAATAGGCCATAGTCGAAGCCAAAGGTTTGCCACTCGCAGCCTGCTCCCAGGCTTTCACCAAAGACCTGTAATGAACAAATAGATAAACTATAAAGAATTACGTACACTTCACCTTGCTTAACATCAAGACAAGTACAACCCGGTCAGAATATCTGTGCACCTCGCTGAAATGCGGCGCCTCTCCCGCTTCCCCTGTCACCTCTCCGCGCACTCTCCGGTGTGACAGTACGGTTAGCATCTTCGTTGAATACCATCGATATGACGTCACTAGGTCAGGTGCACAGATATTGTGACCGGGTTGTAAGCAACATGCCTGCTCATTTGAACTTAATATGATTTATCATTTTGCACTGGAATTGAATTTGCGGGAAACAGTGCCCTTAAGGCTGGAACACTATACTACCTGATCATAATATAATATCTGCACTTTAATGCCTGGCGACAGTATAAATATGTAGAGTAAAACAGTAGTTCAGAAATAGATGTGATATTTGCATCGTCTCAAACGCGTTTCATTTCATGTTCGTTTAATGATACGCTTGTCCATATGACATCTCTTAATGGCTGTATGTAGGTGTACACCGTGGTTTTGCCTATGCCTAGTAAGTATGGAGTTTGGAGTTTCAACGTGTCGATAGTATTATATTAAGATAGCAAGCACCCTGGGGTAACAAAAATCTAAATTCAAAATATCAGAGTTACCTGGCAGTCTGCAGTAGCAGCACCGTATTCTCTCCCTCGTATGTGCAGGCGGCGGTGGCGTGCCCGTACGTCTGCGGCAGGTTGGAGGCCAGCATGAACCCGTGGCCGCCGCACGCCAGCCGGCAGCGCTCCACCTGGGCCCCCGCGTCGGCCGCGCTCACCGCCTTCAGGCAACACGCTGTAGCGTGCAGCTGGACATTTCAATCGACAGTTAGCATTTCAGTTTACAATAATGTTCCCATATTATAACAGGTCAAAAGCTTTTTCAATAGTTTAAATTCAATTGTGCTCATGTAATATAAGTATTTTAAGTATTAGGATGTATATTTCTTAATTATGTATGTGTACTTTATACCTTACGGCACATTGTAGAAATTACAGGGCTTAGAGATATCAGATCTTAGATCTCTGGGTGACGAGCGCAGTGCAGTGCTAGGTAATGATTTGGACTCTTCATGTTCCAATAGCTGCGTGTCACTGTGCTGTTATGTGTCAGGCATGTTGCTTACCATCAGGCACATGTCCGGATCGTCTCGTCACCATTTATTAAAAAAAAAAAATTGTCCCTTACCCCGTCTTTTGCTGTATAAAATTTCTCTCCATCCTCCGGTTGCCTGGAAGAGATCGCTCTTAGCGATAAGGCCGCCATTTGTTTCACTAGATTTAGGAATTTGTCGTTTTGTTTATTCATTTTTTGTTTTGTGTTGTGAACAATAAAGTGTTTCTATCTATCTATCTATCTATCTCATGCTCTAACTTCATGTTTTCCAGGAACCTTGCAAATAAATAAGCAGTACATAATTATAAACCTATAGTTTTCGCGTACCACTAAATCCAAATGGCCACACCAAGACGCGTCACTCGATCATTTGACCACAATACGAGTAAAATGGTCTACTGCTACATTGTTAGGGCTTTTAACGTCATTGGGATAGTGAAAAGTAAGGTCAAGATAAATAAATATAAATATTGGTGGAAAATTCACATACAACACCATTTGACCCCAAACTAAGCAAAGCTTGTGTGATGGCAGCCAGATAGCTGATATAATACTTGTATAGTTTTAAATACATACTTATTATACACAGAAACACCCGGACACAGTGCAAACTTTTGAATTCATCATACAAATATTTGCACTGGGTGGGGATCGAATCCACGACCATCGGCTTCGCAGGCAGAGCTACTACCAACTAAGCCACTAGGGCAGTCAAAATTAGTAGATCGTTGCAAAGTTTTTAAAAATATATTGAGTTTAAACTTTCGCTTGAATACGTAATGTAAACATAATACAGGACTTAATCGAGATCAATTAAAACAATTTTTAGAAAAAAGCGACATTCTTCTAGTATACGGATTAGGTACTTGAGCTAAAAGATCCGAAATCTTTAAACCAGTCATGTGCAGTTGTATAAATAGCATAAATATAAATTGTTTTAAATATCTTCTATAAAAAGGTTGTAGCTGAAATTGCTTAAAGAAGAAATCCATCTGCAGACTGCCTTCGTTTACCGCAATCCTTCAAGGTCAATGAAGAGTCACCATAAGACGACACTAAGTGTCTTTTGTAGTTCTATTCGAGGCAAATGTACGTTAAAGAAAAGTCTCTTACTTCGGCCAGTCCATCCATGTTCCCAGTGGCCAAGCGCGAGTTGACCTGTTGGTACATGTCCCAGAGCCAGAGAGCCGACAGCGTGAAGGCGTGGCTCGTGGCGATGACTGGAAGCAGCTTGTGCTGCTGGGTCACGTAGTCCAGGATCTGCGGCTCCGGCTCACTGGAATATTGGACTAACTATATCTGCGGCTTCGGCTCACTGGAATATTGGACTAACTATATCTGCGGCTCCGGCTCACTGGAATATTGGACTAACTATATCTGCGGCTCCGGCTCACTGGAATATTGGACTAACTATATCTGCGGTTCCGGCTCACTGGAATATTGGACTAACTATATCTGCGGTTCCGGCTCACTGGAATATTGGACTAACTATATCTGCGGCTCCGGCTCACTGGAATATTGGACTAACTATATCTGCGGCTCCGGCTCACTGGAATATTGGACCAACTATATAACTATTATCTGCGGCTCCGGCTCACTGGAATATTGGACTAACTATATCTGCGGCTCCGGCTCACTGGAATATTGGACTAACTATATCTGCGGCTCCGGCTCACTGGAATATTGGACTAACTATATCTGCGGCTCCGGCTCACTGGAATATTGAGCTAACTATATCTCGTGGGCCGATCGTTGGATTGGTTGCAGTGTGATTTGCCCAAGGACATGCTGATACGCAGGTACATCGTTAGCTAGTTATAGAACACCAGCTCTATCTTTCAATGGTTAACGTTCAATTGGTCAACACTTGGGCATATACATATATGTAGTTTGTGTAGGGTGCAAAGGTTTCCGCGAATGTCTTTTTTATTCCTTTAACGGACTCTTAGGTACATGTCTTTTTCAAAGTAAGCTTACATCGGTTTTAATTTGAAATGAAGGAGGAATTAGATGTCGAATCTGTTTGTGCCTAGTTTGAACCGTAATTGGCTATAAAAAGTATCTCTATGGTTTGGGCTAAAACTGCTCCTAGTCCCCAATTAGTGCATGATAACACTAAAAAGAATTTGTCCAGTATTTGTTAAAAAATAAGGCTCACTTTGGTTTGGGCTGCGACTGCCTCCGAACGGCTGCGTATCGCACGGCCACCGTCACGGCCTTGGCGAGCAGGTTGGCCATGCTATTGACGATCACCACGCGCACGTACACCATCGTGCCGTACGTCAACTTGTTGTTAGGGGACGATGTGAACTTGCCGTCCTGCGAAGAAATAATCAACACTACTTAACTAACATACCTACATGAAAAAAAAAAGAAAAATAAAAAACAAACTAAAAAAAATATTGTAGAAACGTCCCCTTTCCTTTTAATTTGATCAAATAAAACGTAAGAGTGATGGGTATGCAGGACTACACTGCTCAGAACATATGGGAACCATAGATATAAGGTTACACAATTAGGTGCGATTACCTTTCCGCCATATGAATGTAAGTCTTGAATTACGAATGGAGTTCAAGTCATCAATACAGATAAAAAAGAAAAAAGATTATTAAAGTACCTTAGAAACTTGAGCGTTCTTCATCAGCATCCTATCCCGGGGTATCCTGTGGTGCTCGAAGCCGAGGAACCCGTTGTTGACGGTGTTGAACCCGAGCTTGCCGCCGATCTCCCCCACCCGTACCCCCGGGAGCGGCCGGTGGCTCTCCTCGTCCCTGATCTGCACCATGAAGGGCTGGATGCCGCAGCTCTTGTCGCCGACGTAGAGTTGGGCCATCACCACGCAGTGGTTCGCCGTGTGACCCACTAGAATAGTTTGAAACATTCAAAATTCATCAAAAATAAATGCTTTGGCAAAAACTCAAATAACTTATTAAAAAAAATGTACACGTATTGTGTCTTTTGTTTCACAAACAATATATGACGAAGATACAGTGCTTACAAGTTACGTAACGTCACCTCTATTTATGTTTTTTATGAAGACGTGATCCAACCCAACCCAACCAACCAGATCCAGCCCACCACTCCAGAAGTTGTCGAAACCCCCCAATTAAAACTTACGTGCTTAAGACACAAACGAAGAACTAAACCAGACAGGAAGAAACAAAGACTTACATCCTCCGGGCCACCACTTGTAAGCGCTCAGTGTAGGGCTGTGCAGGACAAACTCTTCTGTCTGAGCGTCATACGTGGCCCTCGTCTCCAGGCCGCGAATGAAGGTGCCGTGGCCGAGCTCTGTCTGGAAATTACCATTGATTCATTTGAAGTATGATTACTAGAAATGTATTTCCAAAAACACGACATATTTGTACAATTATGAGATATTTTTATCTATTATGTAGATTTTCATTTAACCGCCATCTCTCCTGATGTTAAGCGATGGTGCGATCTATAATTGAATGTGCTAATCTAGAAGATACCGATTCACTCTCGATTTGAAGACCCCAACATAGTAACCATCGAAAAAAACGGCATCTCCTGCAAGGTGTTCAACAGCCTGGTTCTTATCATAAAAGTAGAGTCTAACCTCTTCGTTCGAAACTTTGCAACATACATACATAAGTACTTATAATAATGTACACATCTATACATACACACATCTCATACACACATCATATAGTTGCCGGCAAACAAGTTGACCCAATGAAGTTAACTGCGCATGGCTGCGCAGAAACGTTTTTTAAGGTATCTTTGTTGGACGTGGACTTAAACCTTAGCCTTAAAGGCGCAAGTAAACCACATTGTTACTCTCCGGGACCTGAAATAACAACAACACGTACCCTAAGCTAGCTTAACTTCCTAGTCCTACCATGTTTAGTAACATATACTTTTGGGTAGGTCTTGGGAACGGAAGAAAAGGGACCCCGCAGAAGCGCCTTTTCCTACGTATTTGATAGGTAGCCCACGCGACGCCACTGACTCAACTTATAAAATTTTGTACCTGCGCGTAAGTTCCGATGATCTCCATATTCTTAGCCCTCTTGAGCCAGTGTTTCTGCTGCTCCTCCGTGGCCTGGCCCATGATGGTCGGAATGAACATAACAAAGTGCAGCGAGAACGGAGAGTTGTCCTTGAACACGGCGAGCCCAACCTGGTTGCGGTAGTGCTTCCTAAAATGGAGATTAATTAACTAAACTTGATAAATTCGGTATTTTTTACACAAAACTTTTATACACAAAATAGTAAACAACATAACTAAACTAGACATTAACAAATTTAGGAATAAAATCATTTAAATCACTAAAAACAAAAATTAACTTGATCTACGAGTACGGTGTAATGTGTCCAACCATACATACAATCTAACTAGTGAATAGAAATGATTTACGTAGCCAGAAATAACCGACTCACAGCTTAAAAATACTGAGTAAATTTTGTATGGCCTCACTCTAACTGTTATTACTGTATCTGTAGTATTACCCACCATGCTTTCTCCATCTCGTTCATGTTAGGATCATGGAGTTTGTCCATCGTCTTCTGGTACAAGATAGCTTTACGAACTGCATTCTCGTATCTGTCCTTGTGGCTGAAATATTCGTCGGGAACTTCGTCGATGAGACCTTTCACACTGAACACACCGTCCTCTGTAATGGAAAGGTTAATTAAGAGCGACCCAAAGAGGCGAGAAAGTCCACTGCTTGTAGGTATGAGGTCGAGATGGACTGCAGACTGCAACCGCAGTAGACTTGAAGTGCTACTCGGCTGATAGTTATATCTAGCCGAGAAACAAGTCCTAAGTCATTCCTGAAAGACGCTCGTTGAGTACGTATCTTTATCTTTAATTGTAGATGTACATACTATAAATATCAACCACTCCTTTTTTTTACTTCCCCTCCTCCATATGCTCAAATCTCTCATTTCATTCTATGGTTGCCTGGAAGAGATAGCTTTTAGTCATAAGGTCGCCAATTGCTACTTTATTTTGTTTTGTTTTAAGTGACTTTTGTTTATTACTACATTAAATGCAATAAAGGATTCATCTATCTGTCTATCTATCTATCTACGTATCCTCGGCCTCAAGGTGGGGCCGCTCGCCGGGTGTTTGGATTCCTAGGCGACGCAACCAAGCGACAAACCGCGGCTATCCATAGCCGTAGAAGTACACTCCGCGAGGTATAAGCTGAGCTTTGCATTAGTGTGAGTGATCACCAATCAGGCAGGAGCTTGAAATGTGGTCCGCGAAGTATAGGCTGAGCTTTGCATTAGTGTGAGTGATAACCAATCAGGCAGGAGCGCGGCGAGACAGAATGGCGCCGCGCCTAAGGTCGGTTGTCACACCTACACTATCCATGTACACTCACACAAATGCAAAGCTTAGCTTATGCCTCGCGGAGTGTACCTACCTAGATCTCTCACTACCATCCATCTTTGTCCTCGACGATGAGAGGTCGTCGTTGCGCTATCATGATCGCTCAATCGCAATCACTATCATATATTTTTTTATCCAATTTGAAGTAGCAGATTAGGGGATTTTCGGGACGATATAAATAGAGGTTTAATGGAATTACGGTTAGAATTTCAATTGAGAAGCCAAGTAAATATATCACAGCAAGCACGCACGTATGTGTTGCTATCAACATTTTCTTCAGCGATACCAAAAAACATAGGTTATGGCAATTGGTTGTTGGCAAGACTGGGCTTATATCATTGACTAATTTCGTAATACGAGTATAAAGTCACTCACCCATCTGTCGCCTGCTGGCTGTTAGATGAGCTCCACCATCCAGAAAGTTGGTCAACTCCTCCACATTAAAATCACATTTGTTGCGTTCCTTCTGCAAATCTTCATTCACTTTTTTAGTCACCATTTTAACTATTTTTATACAAACTGATACCACGTTTTGACAACTACTTCAAGCACTTTGACTGAGTTGAATGACTACATTGGCACACAGCTTTGCCCTTTGTTTTCTACGCGCGTTGATAAGATAGCAATATTATTTATTTACTGTTTACGAGGTTTTAGCATCATTTTAATTTTAGATATCGTAGGTGTGGACTTTGATTCAACTGCGCTCGTAATAGTTACGTGGCAGGAAATTTAGTGAGTAGTCGACGCGTGTTGTAGTTGTGTAATTATGTTATAACTACGGATGACTAGGTACGCAATGCACGAATAATTCTTTAAATGACACTTAATTGTGTTTATGTCCAGGACGTTCATTTAATAAAAAAATATATGATTCAGTTATAGATATGTAAACTAGTTTGTCTCTTCCTCCAATTGTTTTGTCGGTAAAAAAATGGTAGGTACAGAAGGAACTGAAATAATTAATATTTTAGTTAAGTAAGAATAGTCTATGTTATGCCTTATAACATCAGCACTATGGCAGTGAAAATCTCATCATAATTGGTCCAGCCGTTTCGGTGATTAGCCGGAACATACAGACAGACATTAATTTTAAAAATATTCTACCACATACACTCAAATTTGAATTTAGTAAAAAGACGTTAGTTTGATGTTACACACAGACACACCAATATTATTTATTATATAAATTGTATAAACAGTAACGCTATCATTATTTTGTTTTATTTAAGTTGTTATATCAGATGTTATAATTAACATAAACAACTGTATAGACTTTGGAATCAAATATTCGTCTTCATGTAGAGTTCAAACATTTAACATACATCGTATGTTTACTATTTTAATCATTTGCATTTTGATTTAGCCGTGTATGATGACGTAATTGTACTATTTGAGGCCCTCGGTTAATTCATCATGAGGCCTGCCTCTGATTCTAAGACTAATTCAATCGATCAATTCATTAAATCGATTCGTGAGTCGGTCGAGATTTTCAAAGTAGGGGCCCGCCCTCTCGGGTCCGGGACCCGTGGCTTACATTTGCGCTTACTGCTGACTATCACCTTATATTTGCGCTACTGGCTGTGTAAATAGATTTCCAATAAAATACATTTTAAGCAAATGACATCAATACGTTTCAACTCTACCTACATGTAAAATTTGCAAGTTATATTAATAACTTGTAAATTTATTTCAGTTGACACCTCAAAACACACATAACTGCCTGTAAATTTATGTCAATAGCATTTCTTTTTTAATTGACCTTCGGATATTATACAGCATTTCAATTAACATGTTTTCAAAAACAAATATCGTCTCATACAATGCTTCTTTTCCTGTTTTATCCCGATCTACCAATAGGAGTGGTTTAGCCTGATTGTCTGTCTGTACGTTAGATATACCTCTGTGTACTAAATATCAGGAATTTGTCAATAAAACAAAAAATACAAATTATTCATCTAAATTTATTTTATCGCCTTCAAACTAGGCCCCATCGCTTGCAGTACAACATCTCCAACACTTCACCCAGTCTTCCATACATTTTTCATAGGCTGTTTGTGGTATGACCTTTAGCTCATTCAGCGAATTTTCTTTTATGGCTTCTATCGACTCAAACCGTTTTCCTCGAAGTGGTAATTTTAACATGGGAAATAACAAAAAGTCAGACGGAGCCATATCAGGTGAATACGGTGCTTGGTCGAGAACTTTTGTTCAATTTTTCGCTATAGCCATTAGCTATATATTATAACTAACTATAATGTCTGTGTGTGATGGTGCATTATCATGGTGCAGCATCCATGAGTTGTGTTGCCACAAATCTGGGCGTTCACGCAAATGCTTCATGACGCCTAAATAATATTCTTTATTTACTGTTTCTCCCTCTGGAGAACCACACCACGGTAATCAAAAAAAAACTGTCAGCATCACCTTGATTTTGGAGCGACTTTGCCGCGGTTTTTCGGGTTTCGGCTCGTGTTCGAGACGCCATTCTGAAGACTGTTGGCTTGTTTGCATGTCGTACTCATAAACCGATGTCTCGTCGCTAGTTATTATACGTTTCATAAAGGTCGGATCCGTAGAAGCTCGGGAAACCATGTCTTCAGCGACATGCTTTCGCTGCGCTTTTTGAACAAAATTGAGCTCTTTTGGAACTAGTCGAGCGGCGACACGTTTCATGCCTAAAATGTCAATGAGAATGTTGTGGACGGACTTAAAAGATATGTTCACCTCACTAGCCAACTTTCTCAGACTCATACGTCGGTTTTCGAGCACTAGCTTCTTGATTCTGACGATGTTTCCTTTGGTCGTAGCGGTTGAAGGTCTACCAGAACGAGGCAAGTCTACTGCTACTTCTCGGCCTTCTTTAAAAGCCTTATACCATTCATAAGCCCTTGTTTTTGATATACACGATTCGCCGTAGATATTTCGCAACATTTTTAGTGCTTCACCACATGAAATATCATTCGAAACACAAAATTTAAGGCACACTCTTTGTTCAATAATATTTTCCATTGTAAAAATCGCCGAAAACTCAAAACTGTAGTTAAAACCAACAAAAAGTGTAGTTTAAAACAAATTAAATGACAGATCCCGCTCAAACTTTGCGCGCTAAATCAGTACAGTGCTACCAACATGCAGAAAAAAAATTAGAACGACCTCTTTTACACGGGTTTTTTTATTGACATGTTCCCGATACTTTTTACACAGAGTAGTATTTCAGAAGTCAAAACTCACCAAACACCAGGTGCGTCTCTCAGAAAAATGAGTTTTTGTCCAGTTTTCAGAGCTATCTACTCATTAGCCAAAACAAATATCAAGTGGTAAAAATTACATTAAATTTCTTGGCTTCAAAATGGTAGTTTCTTTTTATGTGAGGAGATTCACAATGAAATCATAAAAAATAGAAATAATTGTAATTATCATGCATCTACTCGTAAACCCGCCATTATTTGGATTTTGTACTTACACCAACGGATAGGCAATTCCATTACAAACATTTTGGTAGAAATATTTTTTGCAAAAGACCAAAATTCGATTTTATAAAGTTTTTTTTTCTAAAATTTGAGCGTAAAACGTCGTCAAATCCCACTGTTTCTCTCTTCCTTATTCTTGCGGTGTGTGATAAGGTAAGAAATACTCAATGTCATTTGCTCGGGGTACGGCCTGAAATTTGCGTATCGATAATATTTTTGTAATTTTTATAGTATGGTTACTGAGAAGTGAATCAAATTTTTTTCCAGGTTTGAAGATTTGATGCCAAACATCGGGGCAGGTAAAACTAAACAAAAGCTTGTAAATAAAACACGCAGCATATTGTCATGATTATATTAAACCTTAACCTTTATCAAACATACCGATAACATCAATTTATTTATTTAATTGGGTTAACGGGAAACCCACATGTAATATGGTCGGTCAATCTGGCTCGAGTTTCGGCCGCGTCCTGCGGCCTTTTTCAAGGAGAGTGCACGCGCGCGATGGCTGCCCGTTTGGCTCGGCACTCTCACTTGCACTCTCCTTGAAAAAGGCCGCAGGACGCGGCCGAAACTCGAGTCGGATTGACCGACCATATTACATGTGAGTTTCCCGTTAACCTAATTAAATACGTGTAACAATAACGTTAATTTTAATACTAAAAACAATTTATTTAACATATTTTTTTATTATTTACATTATCTTCTTTATAAATATAATTCTACTGTACGTGTGTAAATCACTGAACTGCTCCTAAGCGGCTGGACCGATTTGAATGTTTTTTTGTAGACGTTTATAATCCGAGCGAAGCCAGAATGGGCCACTAGTGTCATAATATAAGTAGCTTTATGTTCCCTCTGTTGGGACTCTTTGACCATCTCACAAGGAGATGGTCAAAGTTATATCTAATCCTGGCGGATTCGATGTTAGTGACGGATCTCTTCTGTTATCACCACTGACCTTAACTGTGACCCACAATATCGGTAAAAAGATAGTATGATCCAAGAAGGACCTTTTTCGAGGACACAGGCCAACTCGCCCTTAGGACCACCTAAGGGCGGCGATAAGAACACGAGCTATGAGACTATTAGTGTAGATAGAACAGAATATTCTTCAGTTATTCAACAATATCACAGTTTCCCCTGCATGAACGGCTTGAGGTACTGGTGGAAGCTCTGGTTGACGGGCTCCGCGTTCAGGGGGCTCTTCAGAGCTTCCTCCATCAGCCGCTCGTACACGCGCCCGTCGTATGCACCCAGGGTCGAGTTCAGGATCTGGAGAAAAGGCGGATGTTATTAATGGATGGATGGACTATGATCTCACAAAGGTTTGATTGCGTTGCTTCTGGTAAAGAAAAAGTCATCGTAGAAGATGAAATCGTCATTAGTAGTAGGACGACTTTTAGTAGAGTCTACTCGGGGAAGTTTCAGTATTTGCCAGTTATTCTACCGCCAAGCTGTGAATGCGTAATATATACCTATATATCGTGCTCGTCCTGTCACTTTATAATACTTTAAAAAATGCTATGTGTCAAACTACATCTGAATCAGTTCAGTAGTTTAGCTGTGAATGCGTAATATATACCTATATATCGTGCTCGTCCTGTCACTTTATAATACTTTAAAAAATGCTATGTGTCAAACTACATCTGAATCAGTTCAGTAGTTTAGCTGTGAATGCGTAATATAGGTATATATTACGCATTCACCTATATTACGCATTCACAGCTAAACTACTGAACTGATTCAGATGTAGTTTGACACATAGCATTTTTTAAAGTATTATAAAGTGACAGGACGAGCACGACATGCGTGTAATGATTAGTAACATGCCTGCCCATAACAGCACAGTGACACGCAGCTATTGAAACATGAAGAGTCCTAATCATTACCTAGCACTGCACCGCGCTCGTCACCCAGAGATATGAGATGTTTTATCTCTATGCCCTATAATTTCCCTGGAAAAATTACCCTTCAATCCAAAACACAGTAATGTTTGTACTTGGCTGCTTGGCAGTAGATTAACTGACAAAGTTGTGATACTTCTTCTCCTAGCAGAGTCTTTCAAGAGCCCTACCAGTACAAAATTCTCTTCTTAGCATATTAGTATGGATATGATACTCGTACGTACATCCCTTTTTTATCGAAATCCCCAGCAACGTTGAATGTTATATAAAGGTTGCTGTAATCGCGCTTCCATAATACTATTATTATCGCGGATTACTTAACTATTTGCACTGATAAGACATAATAAACAGTATGCTTACACTGATACCACAGGTCTAAAATATCAGTACAGAAGCTACAATAATATCAAAGACTATTCCACACAACGCCTACCTCATGGCTGAGTCGATAGTGAGTAGTGAATATGTAGGTTCGATTTCCACCCATGATAAATGTTTGTGTAGTGAATACTAAATAAATAAATATTGGTGGACAATTCACACACAACACCAACTGACCCCAAACTAAGCAAAGCTTGTAATATGGCGGCCAGATAGCTGATATAATACTTATATAGTTGTAAATACATACTTATTATACATAGAAACACCTAGACACAGTACAAACATTTGAATTCATCACACAAATATTTGCACTGGGTGGGGATCGAACCCTCGGCTTCGCAGGCAGAACTACTACCCACTAAGCCACAAAGCCAGGGAAGAACTACTACTGGAGTTAGTTTGGTGTCTAGGTTTATTTATGTATCGTAAAAAATATTTAAAATTAAAAATGGATTTATATTAGCTGTCTGGCTCCGATAGTTTAAGCTTTTAAAAATGTTGACCATTAAATCTTTACCTATCTAAAGCGTTCAGTATGGAAGCCAAATAGCTGGTAAAATACTTATATAAGTGTAAATGCCTACTTATCATACATAAAACACACCCAGACACAGTTCAAGTATTTGTATTAATCACAGAAATATTTACATTGGGTGGGAATCGATCCCCCGACGCTCGGCTTCGCAGGAAGATATACTTACTACTAACTAAGCCACGAGGTCAGTAAAATTTTGTTTGTACCTCATCTCTAAGATCGAAGGCGTCAACCAGCCCCACGGCGTTGGGCCTGATCCTCAGGAGCAGTTCCTCGTAGCGCTGCTGTAGGCCGCTCAAGTCATCTTCGCTCACCGTGGAATACTGGAAACAGTTAATGTGCTACAGTAATTTGAAAAATATAATTGTGGAATAGAAATCCTCGAAGATCGCCAGAGGTTCCTGCTTGCATGATGTGTGAGGGTCACCCTCATGCAGGATCTTACCAGGGTCAGTAGTCAGTACCTGGGGTCAGTGCTCTAGGGAAACTTGGGGCCAGTTTGTCAGGCGTCCTTTAGCCAAGCGTTCACGTCAACTTTCGCACCAGACGCGATTCGCACGTATCGACAGGTCCCGTGATCATTTTGATGATGATCACCTGAATGTATGTTTTCTTTGCGACAAACTATAAGGAACTCCGTAAGTGAGTCGGGGTCTGTGTGGTGACGTACGTCATATAGATCCTTGGGTCTGATAGGCAGCCCAGATCAGGTGATTGGCTTTAGCAGCGCTCTCGCAGTTTTAAGGATATCTTCATCACTGTTTATTAACTAAGATTATAAATCTTACCCTCAATAGGTCCCCGGTCCTCTCCAGGGCCCAGTAGAGGAGGTAGAGGTCCGATAGCTGCATCATGACAGTTCTGACATTAGGGCTCGAGGTGGCAGTCAGTCGGACGACCTCCTCTCTGTATGTATTGCAGATCACCGCTCTACAATGCGCCTGCGAAATAAATTGTGGCAAAGCTTACAAAGATTTTCTGCGACATAAAATATAGAAGAAATGTGTTGGCTGTTCAAATATTACGTAATTACTCCTGGGGGCGCAGCGTTCATGCTTTGCTTATCTTTGATGATAGAGTAAGATCCCAGAGCCGCCAGACGTCACGTATTTTCTGATGGATGAAATGTGGACGATTGAGTAGAGTTAGTACGTACTAAGAACACATACTTACCCGCTAACTTGCTTAGACGGCCTATTTTAAGATATGGGCTCCAGAAGGTACATTACTTACTACACGTATTTTCTGATAACTGATTTTCACGTATGTTATAGGAAATATCTTTAAAAATAAAGCCCCAATACTCCCAGACACTTTCCGTCGGCCGTTTTGCTTAACAGGTCTTAAACTCCAAATAATAGAGTTTTAAAATGTCTTTTTAAAGTTTTTAAGGCGGCTCTAGGATCTTGGACTATGACAAAGAGGGGTCAATAATAAATCTGCTTACTTAATACTTGAATGGTCCCTATATGTTTAGTACTATAATAGAACGACTTCCATCATTTCATTACATTTCTCAGATAACAAAAAATGTTATCTTTTGAAATACAAATTCCCTACATTAGCTCTGTTAAAAAAGGCCTACTAACTAAAATCTACGTAACGCTCACAAGTATGCTTATACCTGGGTTTTGAGGCATCCTCTGTTATCACAGCTTTTTAAACCGGAGCACATTAGTGTTTGCAAATGTATTTAGTAGGACACTTTACTGGAGAAATACCACATTTTTATCGGTTATTACCAAGCAGTAATGTGTAAACATTATTGTGATCCTGGTTCAAGTATAATATTTCGCGAGGCACATCCTTGATTGACTTGACTCTATCCTTAGAAAAGAAAGCTCTTAGTCAAAGCAGTGGTATCATAAAGTACGAGTAGGTTACTTAATCTGCAGATACCAAGGATAGTGCGGTCTAACGCATGCCTGCGTTCAACAGAAGAAGCTGTACCTCGGCAGCAGCCACCAGCTGCACGGTAGTGAGCTGCCAGGCGTCCTCGAACGTCATCCCTGACTTCACGCGCTGTCTGATGCTCTTCACACACGCTGATATTTTCCTGCGGAACAGATAAAACAAAGTTTTAGTAAGTGTTTAGTAAGTGTATGAATAACACGTGGTTGTAACACATATTTAAGTTACGGGTAACGGGTTGGACCAAGGTCGGAACCAGTGGGGGGGCAGTGCCTAGGTAGACCACTAATGAAAAAACATGCATGTACTTATCGCTGAGTTTTGTGGCTTGACCACGACTATGCGACCCCCTTGGAGCCGCCCGCTCCCCCTGGAGCCAAACCTGGGAACCCAAGGGTGGATACCCTTGGGTTCCGTTCACTTAACCAAATAGATAAAACAATCCTAATCAAATCATAAACTAGCAGTGGCCCGCAGTTTTGCTCGCGTATTTCCCATTCCCGTAATATTCCCGCAATGAATTGTGCCTATCTGTTCTTCCCTACTGTAACCTATGTTATAAATTTCAACCCAATACGTTCAGGCATTCCGACGTGGTTGAGCAATAAACATCCAAATTTTCAAACAAATAACAATAACTAAATTCGTACCATTTGAGTTATACACTATTCTAAATTTTGTTTAATTATATTGAATATCGAATTAAAATACAATGTAATATAAATGGACTAAGTAATTATATTGACTACCGAATTAACACATAATGTAATATAAATAGAACCCGGAAGGATAGAACACGGGTTATGGTGTCTCTAGCCACCCATTTGAAACGTCTTCCTGCACATGTCGCGGTTGTGCTTCTAAGGAGTTGTTTGGCGACGCCCAAGATCACTTATCTTGTCTGAGCAACCCCATGTTGGAGGTGTCCTGAAGGGGTATCGCAATACGACGGTGCGTTGAGAAGTCTTGTGGAGGACATACTTAACGTACAGCTCGATGACCAGCAATGGTGTCAGACCAGTTTACCTATTTTAGGGGGTTTAGGGGTTCGTCGACTGCTGGAGACCGGTCCTGTGGCTTTCGTTGCCTCGTCTCACGGAATTGCGAAGCTTGTTACTAGCATCTTAGTTCGTAATTTTAGCTCGATTTGCATTCCGTATGCCGAGGAGGCGTTTCAGTTTTGGTCATCTCAGTGCCCCGGTGTCGGCGTGCCGGATAAGCCAATGGTTCAGAGGGTTTAGAGTGACTCGGTCTGCGAGGGACTGTTGTTGCAGCTGAAAGCTGTTGCCGCAAGGGTGGGCTTGGTCCGCTTAAATGCCTTAGCCTGAATCGGGGGCATGGTTACACGCTTTACCCTCTCCACACTTGGGCACCTAATGGGCCAAAGACGAAGGTAACGGCCACCACGGTCTCCGTTGCACTCGTGGGTCGTAGGCCGAGACATCATGCTCTCAACGACATCCTGAGGCGGGCTCTTGGGTCGGCTGAGATACCCAGCATATTGGAACCCGCTGGGCTGTCGCGCTCAGACGGTAAGCGACCTGATGGCCTTATTTTGATCCCATAGCAGAGAGGACGCTGTCTCGTGTGACGCAAACGCAACGTGTGTAAATCCGTTTGCATCCTGCCATCTCCCCGCTAACAAGCAAAGCGCAGGAGCGGAGGCGGCTGCCAGAGCTAAGCACCTTAAATACTCGTGTTTGGGCATATGATTTCGTCCCGTTTCCCGTCGAGGAATTTGGCATGTTACCTAAAATATACAATTATATACCAACAACATTAACGGTTGAGAATTACATTAACTGCTTTAAAGTGGCTCTAACCAAATTGTTGTTAAGTAAGGCTTACTACACGATTGAAGAATTTTTAAATGATACGGACATTAATTGAAATGTTAATTGACATCTATAGATAGAGAGCCGAGATAGAGTTCCTTTAACGCCAAACTGAAGAACACGATGTAAAATTGTTTACCTATTCTCGCAAGGATTAAATGAATTGAATTGAATTCGTTAATTGTTAGTGCCGTGGGAAACAAGGGTTAAATAGCACTAATTTTGCTCAATACGTCATCTGTATATATACCGGTATTACGCATGTCGGTAATGCCAGCTCACATAATTTCACCAATCCAAAAAGCGTGTGACGCGTACGCCCCGCTCCATTACACTGCTACGTTACCGCCGCTCAAAATTAGCTTATCCGTAAGGCGTATCCATAAGATTATCTTCTTCCAAAAGTGCTCACCGCAGCTAAATAAGTTTTCACTTCAACAGTGTAAATAAAATAAATAAATATTGGTTCACTCACAGCACCATCGAGCCCTGAACTAAGCAAAGCTTAAATGATACTCGTAAAAGTCACAGAGTACTCAGTACTCCAGACAGAATCCGTAATAAGGATATTCGCAAAAGAACGAAAGTGGCCGACATAGCTCAAAGAGTAAGCAAACTGAAGTGGCAATGGGCAGGCGACATCGCACGCAGAACTGACAACCGATGGCAAAGAAATGTTCTCGAGTAGCGACCACGAGCCGGAAGACGCGTTGTTGGACGGCCTCTCACTAGATGGACAGATGACCTCACAAAGGTCGCTGGAAACCGTAGGTTGCGCGGGACTATTCGTTTTGGAAATCGAGGGGGGGCTATGTTCAGCAGTGGACATCTTGCGGCTGATGATGCTGACTCAGTACTCACCCGGCGGCGACCGCCTGGAAGGCCAGGACGATTCCCTCGGGGCTACTGTTCCAGCTCGCCTTGTTTCGCCTGAAGGCTTCCGCCAGGTAGGACACGGTGGGAGTCACCGGCTTACCAGCTTCGGCCTGCTCCCATGCCTTCACTAGGAACCTGCAGAAATGTATAAAAATTCTTGTAATAAATTTAAATGTACTTATAAATAAAATCTATTCTATAAAATAAATAAATATTGGTGGGCAATTCACACACAACACCATCTGACCCCAAACTAAGCAAAGCTTGTACTATGGCGGCCAGACAGCTGATATAATACTTATAATCATAATCATAATCATTTATTCATAACATTCGTTACATGTCACACAATCAGATAAAGAAATATAATAACAGAAAAATATTTTTCTGACAGTACAAATAATTTACACAAGAAAATGTCAGTTAAAAATAAGTATAAATGAACATTTCAAAAAAATGTCAAGTAAAAATAGGAAAAAATTCAATAATTAAAATGCCAGTATATACTAATAATAATAACTACAATTGTAATATCTAAAGTTGTAGTTCAAATTGAATGATACGTAAACATCTAACTTTTGTGCGCAATAAATTCATTGTAGCTGTAGAACGTCTGCTCAATAAGCCAACGCTTGAGTTTTGACTTGAAACTGCCAATAGTTGGTGTTGAAGTTATTTCTTTGGGCAGCTTGTTATATACAGTGGGACCCATAACGTACGTTGACCGGGCCGATTTCTCGAGCGTGCGGGGGTACCTCAGCAAATTTATTCGCACTGCGAATACTGACGAGCGTTTTATAAGAGGCCTGGTTTAATCTCACATAAACCGCCACTTGAAATATAACGAGTCCCGGCAATGTCATGATCCCAAGCCTCTTAAAATACGGCCGTGCGGATACGTCTTGTGGGATTTTTGCAATTGCTCGGACTGCGCGCTTTTGCAATTTAAATGCACGCTCCCACTCCGCAGATCTGCCGTCAGATCTTATATAGTTGTGAATACATACTAAATGCGAAAGTTTGCATGTTTGTTGCTCAATCATGTCGGATCATTTCAACGGATTGGGTTGAAATTTGGAACACACTTAGATTACATTCTGGAATAGCACAAAGACTATCGTTGATCACAGGAAAATTAACAGGGAAGGGAACTACTACTACGCTGATACCTAGTTCATCACACATTTTTACCTGACTTTAAAAAAGAGAAGGATGTGGAAAGACAACATGGGTGATTAGACACTTCGACGTGGACAAGGACGCTATCATTACTACAACAACTGAGGCAGCAAAAGATCTATGAGAGAAGCTATCGCACCGCATCGCAAACCTGGTCAAAACCAAGGTGTGAACTATATGGCTTCTGCTCTGGTAAATGGTTTAGGAAAAGAGAAATTCAGCCGCCTCATGGTGGATGGGGCTCTCATAAACCATTTCGGAGCCCTTGTGATGGTCTCACGGCTGTCTGGTGTTAGCGAAATCGTCCTCATCGGAGACGTCAATCAGTTGCCTTATCGATAGGGAAAATATCTTCGAAATTAGGTATCACCGCCCGAACCTGGTAACAAAGATCAGCCAGGAGTTGCTCTGCACACATCGTAACCAGATGGATGTCGCATATGCGCTGAGGGAAATATACTCAGGTATGTACTCCTCAGCACCCCGTATAAAGTCTCTAGAGCAGAGAAGGTATAAGGGAGCGCAAATACCCGGTACCCAACCCAACACCCTTTTCTTAGTGCATACTCAAGTGGGCAAGGAGACCCTGACAAATCACCTGGATTACCCAGGGTCGGGCATCATACATGAAGCTCAGGGATTGACAGACGAGCGTCGGCTGCATCACCGAAGCCCGGTGACGGTGACGGTAGTAACGAAGGTCGAGGTGGTGATGATGGTGACGGAAACTCAATTAGGTAAAGTGCGAGTAGCGTCTGACCTGGCCGTCTGCAGTAGCAGCACCGTGTAGTCCCCCTCGTAGGTCCTGGTGGCGGTGACGAAGGAGTAGAGCAGCGGCAGGTTGGAGGACAGCATGTACCCGTGGCCGCCGCACGCCAGCCGGCAGCGCTCGATGGACTCCGCCGAGTCCGACGTACTCACCGCCTTCAAGCAGCTCGAGAGGGCGTGCAGCTGCAACAAGGAATTTACTGAAGAAAACTTCCTTTGGCGCACCACACACAGATCACGAAATTGAACGATTTTTTTGTATACGTTTGGGTAGGGCCCTGGAGGGCTTAGATTCACAAATCACCCCGGCAGATGGCGCTACTCTGGTATCTAGGTTATTATCCGAGCGAAGCCAGAATAGGCCGCTTGTTTTATATATAATAGAGCGCGAAGGCTAAGCTTCATATACAGCCTACGAAAAAATCTGTGTGCTGTGTGCTAAAACAAGTTTTTGCTTTAAAACTGCGCGATCTATGTTTTTTTGCAAATTACTCGTATGTTGCATCTATATTTTCCAAAGGAACTTTGTTCCTATCTGGTGTCCCATGACACCATAGCTCAAACGTACATTAGACATAACATAATGTTAAAAATAGACGACACAAGTAATATATTTATGTTAAAATTGAAATTGATTGTCACTGATTGAGGAAAGTTCTTAGTGCTCGATTATATACTAAACACGAGTTTTAAAACAAACTTTCGTTACTGACTCAGTAAAAAAATAATAACATTGACAATAAGTACCTAACCTGTTATCGTTCATATTATCGAGCACAAGTGCAACGAGTCAACAATAAACTGCAAATTGATATATGCTATCAAGACAACAGGATATCTTTTGGGTGCGTGCTTAAAATTTAATTGATTATTATTAAATGGGAATTAACTTCATACTTAAATCATTTATGCGCGCGCAAAAGTATTGAGGTACAATTTGATTGGAATTATGAACCCCGATTGTTGTTCCAACGGTAAAAACTACCTGCATAATGTTAGTAGGAAAAATTCATGCAGCTATAAGATGTTCGCGCAGTTTTGCCACAGATTAATAAAGTTACTACGTAACAGATAAATCACTCCAAGGAAAAATGACAATACCTACTGCTATAATAACCTACTCCCTCTAGTAGCTAGACGTTGCAAGCCAAAATGAACCAAAGCTTACGAACATAAAGTTGACTTTGCTCTCTAGTTGCGCGCCGCCACGTGCTCAGCGTAGATTGTCAGGGCTGCCTCTTTCGATATATATGTCAGTAGAAATTTGCAGTAAACTTTATAATTGCAAGAAAAAGTATTTCTTCTGTTTTAACATGTTTTATTTTTTAATTATCAAGAAATTATACATAACTTACAAATGTTTTATTTTGATGTAATGTTTAATAAATTTTTTGCCTTGGCGAAATTCTCGGTTATTAAACTTAATTGTGGAAAATATTTTGAATCGTATAAATAATTTAAGTAGGTATTCTTGTGGGAAACAAGGGCAAGGGGAGTTAAAAGGAATATTTTTTAAAAGATCAAGGAGCTTGCGACCGGGTTTTTGTCTCATGTTAATTTCAAAATTTTTAACAAATGTGATTTCTAGATTTTTTACATAATCGTAAAAGGAATCTGAAGAAGGTACTTTTAAACTTCCATAAAAAGACGATGTTTTGTTGAAAGCTTTAAAATGAATGAACATTCTGGATTCATCGACATTAGGAATATTATTTAATTCTGAGGTGAACTCTGGGCAGGTATGCTTCTTACTGCATTTATAAAGTAAGTATCCGGATATGTATACTAAAGCATTTTCAGTAGGCAAGTCGAAACGATAGTCTGTTTCACCATTTAAAGCGACTGCTGAAGGTGCAGTACGACGGCGGGTAGGTTCTCTGGGTGTAGACCTATCAAAAAAATCATTTTGTTTTTGAAGTAGTTCGCAAACGTCTTCTTCACAGTTTGTGTTTGGGGAGTTCTTCAACATATTTGACAGAAACAGTTTTGAAAAAGCTCTCTGAAACTGAATTGCCATAGGATCGCGGCAGTTTTCCCCCTGCTGTCTCACGGTGCCAAAAAAGTTTTCAAGACTATCCTGATTAAGACGTCTTGTAAAAACGTAATTAAATCCTTCTTTTTTCATATCATTGCATAGCATTTTTATGGATTGGATAGTTATTTGTAAATTTTTAAATGTTTTTATCCTGTGTGTATTATCAGCACCTTTTTTTGAATCGATGGCTCTTAAATGTGTGAATGTTGTTATAGCTTCTTCTAACACATCGAGTTGGTATTTTTTGAACGAAAAAGCTCTTAGAAATTTACATGTACACATAGTGTACCACTATTTTTATTATTAGTTTCCATGTTAAATTAGTAAGTAACAAAACAAACAACGAACGTCGGGCTACAAGTCCGGTAACACAAAATATTTCCTCGCGTACGAACGCTCCGCGCGGCTGTCGGCAACCCACTGAGAAATAAGCAGTCGACTGCCCGGCGGCCGGTAGGTACTTATCGCGCGCAAGTACATGGAGTGAAAGAGGCCTGGTTTTGCTACTTGTTCGCTCTGGCCTGTGCACTGGGCAATTTTGTTCGTTCTGTTGTGTGAGGCCACTAGGACTTCCCATAATCGTAATTCACAAAAATTTCTGAACCCACAATTTTTTTAAATTAAATTTTACAACTCCACTGACTCCAGGGTCCGTTACCTTTATCATTTGGGTTCTTTCTTTCAGATTAATCTTGGATTTGGAGAAAAAAAGGAAAATATGGAGAAGCAGAGAACATCCCACTGCTGGGAATAGGGCACTGTTTTACCATTCCAGCTATGCAATCCTGTTTTACGCCAATCAAGTCAGTATATCGGAGCTACTGGAACGCTTTCGTAATCCACCACCCCTGGCAGCTGCTGATGCTAAATAGTTCCTCGTACCTCCGACTTGCTGCTATCATAGTGCTAGGATCTGCTATCACTGCTTACGTGTAATTGTAAGTTGTATCAACTGGTGGTAGTCCTAGTGAGGCTTATCTAGTTTGTTTTCATCTTATATTTCGAAAAGGCTATATATATCTGGCAGAATCTGGCTATGCTTGACGTTCCAAAAAACTTGAATGAAGTTTATTTTACTTTCGTTATAGGTACGTACAATATATGACTATGTTGTCCGAGGGGGTTTCCTAAACTGGGTATCCGGGTACTTTTATATCGCCAATAAATCGGATTCTTCTAAATTAGCCTACTGCAATCAACTGTACGCTTTTACACCTAGGTGAGATGGCACTCAAGCGTAATTTTATCGGTATTAACCATCGAACTCTTAAAAACGGCAGAAGCGGCAAACGAGCTTCTACTATGGCGATGCAAAATCAGGTGACGTCTCCTGATCTAGTCTCAGTCGCAACAAGGAGTTGTGTACGTTCGCTGACAATTGTGTACGTTCGCTGACAATTCAATTTTCAAATTTTTCAAACAAATTTTCGCCACGTTATGTTGTCTTTAGATTATAGCATACCTCATCTTCGTTTCTTTAATTATATCGATGGTATTAACTAATATTATAAAGCTGAAGAGTTTGTTTGCTTGAACGCTAGAATCTCGGAAACTTCTTCTCCTAATTGAAAGATTATTTTTCTGTTGGATAGTCCAGCTATATGCTATATAAAATTACGCTACTATCAATAGAAGCAGAGCATGAATGAAAAATGAAAAACAAAAACAGGAAAAATATTCCTTTTTTGAGACCTTTCGTTGCGCGCAAGTCCGTGACAACATGTAATGGCTATCTTTTAAGGTTGCGTCATTATATAACCTAAGCTAACCAAATTTGTTCTAAGTCGGAGTTGGTAGGACCAATTTTCCTGATAATTTAGGTGGCGCTGGCGTAGCATCGCACTTTTACGAGGGTGTTCTGTGCAACCCCTAAGTTATTTTATAAAGTTTAAATAAGTAAACGTAATAAACCCTTTCCCTTATAATTCTGTCTTTTTTTAAAAAGACTCTAAACTACCACCGCATAACAAATTGGTGGCAGCGGTGGGATCGGAAATCCCCAGTGCCGCAACCGCACCGACGGACTCATCTTCATCGAAACCGTTCCAGTCATCCAGTGCACAGTGCAGTGCTATAGTGCAGTGCAATCATAACCAAGTGCATCGAATCACATCCAGTTAGCCTGTGACCAGGCTACCATCCAGCATCGCCGCTACCAGCCGGAGGCCATCCCGTGTCCAAGGCCTCCCTTGCAGCAGCTCCCTTGCAGCTCCCTGCAGCTTATCCACTTCATCACTAAGAAAAGCTAAATCGAGCACCACATCGCGCACCGCGCCGGAATGCAGCCGGCCGCTATAATCCTTATCGCCGCCTTCCTGTACCAGTGAGTCTTTGGTCATTGTTCTTAATTCTCATTAGGGTTGTCACTACAGTAAGACATTAATTACCACCTAACTTTACCTCATAAGTATACTCTAGTATGTCAAAACAGAAAAAGGTAGACGAAAAGTTGTTATTAGATATACCATCCCCTAACGTCGAATTCGAGAAATCACCCTTAAGCGCAACCCCTGTTGAGATGGACCTCAACACTCTGTTCAAATTTATAAAGCCATTTGATGGGACCCGTGAAAAATTAAACTCATTTATCGTCAACTGTTCCAATGCTTATGAGCTCGCCACGGAACCCCAAAAACCAGTCCTATTTAAGTATATAATCAGCCAGTTAAGTGGCAAAGCAGAGACCGCCTGCTCCATAAAAGAATTTAACTCATGGGAACAATTAAAGGACTTCCTTAAAACGCAATTCAGCGAAAGAAAACATTACGCACATCTATTGACAGAGCTCCAGGAAAGTAGTCAGGGTCCCAGTGACAATGTTAGTCAATTCGCTCTCAGGGTAGAAACGCTCCTGTCACAATTATTGATTGAAATTTCGTCATCCAATACAAAAATTAAGGAATTGCCCGGGCGCAGTGCTGCCATGGAGGACATTGCCCTCCACAGATTTCTGATGGGGTTGCACCCCCGTATTTCCAACATCGTCCGATGCCGTTCCCCGAAGACATTAAACGAAGCTATAAATTTAGCGGTCTCGGAGGAACGGATACAACAAACGTTGTATAAAAACCAGAACCGAAGCCCAATAATAACCCAAATAGGTTCAATAATACAAACAGATCCAATTTTTCAAAACCCAACACCAACGCCACGAATTTTCAACCTAGACCGACTTACTCACAAGGCTCAAATGACACAAGGGCATTTTGCCGCTACTGTAAACTTCCTGGCCACGATATCTCAAATTGTCGCAAGAGAGAGTTTAACAATAATAGATTTAGAGTGCCTCAGGGCCCATCTACCAGCCAGAATTATAGACCACCGGCGCGCGTAAACATGATCAATCCCAATGAACCTGATGAAAACGACGATGTCGGCCAAGATGAAGTCGACCTCCCTGGGGAAAACCAGGATTTAAACGAATAAGCGTCTCGCCTCGGTGTCGCCCGAGACATAGCCATAAAGTCGACACCACATACAAGCCAACCGACAGGGTAACCAGCCCCAAACTGACGGCTCTTACAAAATCCAAGCCAACCAACAGGGTAACCAGCCCCAAACTGACGGCTTTCACAAAATCCAGGCCAACCGACAGGGTAACCAGCCCCAAACTGACGGCTCTTACAAAATCCGAGCTAACCGACAGGGTAACCAGCCCCAAACTGACAGCTCTCACAAAATCCAAGCCAACCGACAGGGTAACCAGCCCCAAACTGACGGCTTCCACAAAATCCAAGCCAACCGACAGGGTAACCAGCCCCAAACTGACGGCTTCCACAAAATCCAAGCCAACCGACAGGGTAACCAGCCCCAAACTGACGGCTTCCACAAAACCCAAGCCAACCGACAGGGTAACCAGCCCCAAACTGACGGCTTCCACAAAATCCAAGCTAACCAACAGGGTAACCAGCCCCAAACTGACGGCTTCCACAAAACCCAAGCCAACCGACAGGGTAGCCAGCCCCAAACCGACGGCTTTTCCGATACCCAAATATTCGAAGTCAATCTAGACACAACCAAACGGCTCCTACCTCATGTAGTAGTAGACTCACAAGTATCTAACGTTCCCCTAAATCTCCTAGTTGACTCAGGGTCAGCTGTATGCTTTACTAAAGCAAACCTGTATCCACAATGTCCAAAAACTAGCCAAGGAACCTATCAAACTCAAGGGTATAGACCCTGGCGACGAGCCAACCCTCACTGAAGGCCACATCCAACTCAAACTAAAGTTCCATGAAACAAAGCCTATTTCCTACAAATTCCACGTTATAAAAACTATAAACCTCCCCTATGACGGTATCATAGGTACGGACTTCCTAACAACATTCGGATGCAAAATTGACTATACCCGGGACACCCTAAAGATAGGGAAACTAAATATAGAACTCCACTTCGTCAACCCTTCGTACATCATTCCACCTCGTACTGAGACAGTAATAGAATGTTCAGTGCAAACCACCAACCTGACAGAAGGCGCTGTATTAGACCAACACTTATCCGACTCCCTATTAGTATCCAATTGTCTAGTAAAAGTAAAACCAAACCATAGAGTTAACATAACTGTAGCCAATACATCCGAACAGCCAGTGAGGTTGAAATCGGACCTCAAGCTGAAACTCACTTCAATCGACTCCTTACATGTTAATGGTTATCCCAATGACTTTACAAACAATCAACGTAACATATCAAACTGTGTCTCTCGAGCAGAAGAAGTCCTCCGCCAATTACGTGTGTCTCATCTCAACAATGAAGAAAAGGAAGCTCTTTTCCAGTTATGTTACGAATTCTCTGACATCTTCCACCTCCCTGAGAAGCCTTAACTCACACGAATGCCCTTAAACACGACATTAAAACGACAAGCGACATCCCTATACACGCGAAAACTTATCGATTCCCAGAAATTCATAAAACCGAAGTACGAAACCAAATTGATAAAATGTTACAACAGCATATTATAGAGCCCTCAGAATCCCTTGGTCATCCCCTATATGGGTCGTCCCTAAGAAACTAGACGCTTCCAACACCCAGAAGTGGCGAGTAGTCATTGACTATAGAAAACTAAATGATATCACAATTGGAGACACTTATCCTCTTCCACAGATCACAGAGATCCTTGACCAGCTCGGATCTAGCAAATACTTCTCCACTCTAGATCTCGCATCTGGGTTCCATCAGATATTATTGAATGAATCCGACAAGGCCAAAACCGCATTCAATGTTCCTGAAGGACATTTCAATTTCTAAGAATGCCATTCGGATTAAAAATGCTCCATCCACTTTCCAGCGATTGATGAACTCTGCCCTCTCAGGCCTCCAGGGCACCCGTTGCTTTGTGTATCTCGACGATATCGTCTGCTATGCTTACGATCTCCCAACTCACATTCTGAATCTTAAATCTATTTTCGAGAGAATCCGTGAGTTTAACTTGAAGCTACAACCTGACAAGTGTGAATTCCTCCGACGAGAAGTCGGCTATCTAGGTCATATCATAACTGAGCAAGGCGTCAAACCAAACCCAGACAAAATCAAAGCCGTTACTGATTTCCCAATTCCAAAGTCCCCTAAGGACATCAAATCGTTTCTTGGGCTAATATCGTATTACCGCCGTTTCATACCAGACTTTTCAAAATCGGCTAAAGCCCTCACCAACTTACTCAAAAAGACGTCCCATTTGAATGGAAAAACGAGCAACAGCTCGCCTTCGAAACCTTGAAATCCAAACTCGTCACAGCTCCTATACTCGCGTATCCCGATTTTACACAACCTTTCCTATTGACCTGTGACGCTTCTAACTTCGGCATATCTGCCATTTTGTCTCAGGGACCTGTGGGACAAGACCGTCCTATAGCGTTCGCCTCTCGCACCCTGAACAAAGCCGAGTGTAATTATAGCACTACAGAGAAAGAATGCCTAGCCATAGTCTTTGGCACCAAAGTTTTTAGACCATACCTCTTCGGACACCGTTTTAAAATACTAACTGACCATAAGCCCTTACAATGGTTATTTAATTGCAAAGACCCAGGATCACGACTAGTCCGATGGCGACTCAAACTAGAAGAGTTCGAGTACGATATCCAATACAAAAAGGGCAAAATAAACGCCAACGCTGACGCGCTTTCTCGATTCCCTGTGAACCCTATCCAACGAAATACATCCCCAAGACCGGAAGCTCTGGCCGAAAGTGGACCTCAACCTTTAGACGAAGATTTATTAGACTTACTAGTCTCACCTCCATCATTCAATCCCGAAGAAGTCACCCCAACTTCCCCAGACTTGCTAGGCCCAATTGAAGATCTCGTGCCTCTACCAGACATACAACCTGAAATACTCAACGAAGCCAATACAAGTAACGAGGAGGAGACGGAAACAGCAGATGCTGTCCCCAAACACTCTGCACCTCCCGAAGTTGCAGGCGGTGACTCTCCAGTCCCATCTACAAGCTCAGGCTTAGACATCCCCGTCGACGACTACCCTACATTTCTTAAAGCCATGGCTACCAAAGATGCCACATATAACACTGAAATAGAGGAACATAATGAAAGTCTTTTAAAATGCCCTTCCAGCATAATTTTAATCCCTACGTCCCTTGACCTGGATGAGTCAAACCCATATGTCCAAGAAGTACTAGCCGACCCCGAAATAAATGAGAGAGTAACCAACTCAGAAAGGGAACTTTCTCTTACCAAAAATAGAGATTGGCCATAAAATCTATTACCTAATATTCACAAAGGTTCACCATTTCGACGAGGCATCTACCCTGAAATCTTCCAGACACTTAAGTCAATAAGAGATGAGTTAGTTATTTTCAGAAAACAAAAGAGATCGGTATTTCAGACCTTAAAAATCCTTTTGAAAAACATTCATTTATTAAAATTTATAACATACTATCCTACTTGTTCCACAGAACACAAATTAAAATTAGAATATACCACAACAACATTATATACCCAGTCCCAACTGAAATAAAGAAGATCCTACACGACAACCACGACATCCCCGTAGCAGGGCATCTAGGCTCCCTACGAATGTATAACAGAATTAAGCAGACCTATTACTGGAAAGGTATGCGCAGTGACATTGAATCCTATGTGAAGGACTGCAAGTCTTGTCAAGCGAACAAGGCCCTCAGGAGGGTCAACCGAGCACCAATGCAGATCACTAGTACGTCCACGGCACCAGGCCAACGTATAGCCTTAGATATTGTCGGGCCACTACCCGAGTCTGGCCCTGCCAAACTTAAATACATCTTAACCATACAAGATGACCTTACTAAGTTCTCCTCCGCGTATCCAATCCGTAGCACTACAGCGGAAGAAACGAGTGAATGCTTAATCCATTACGTATCTATCTTTGGTATTCCTAAAATGATCCTGACGGACCAAGGCTCTAATTTCACAGCAGACCTCTTTAAGAAAACTTGCGAGTTTCTAAAGATAAAAATCTTTGGTGTTCCCTTACCATCCACAGACACAAGGAGCTCTAGAGCGTAGCCACTCTACCCTTAAGGAATACTTAAAATCATATATAAACAAAGACCAAACAAACTGGCCTCGCTATGTATATACCGCTATGTTAGCGTATAACACGTCTGTCCACTGTACAACTCACTACACACCCTACGAACTGATGTTTGGAACTAAACCACAAATACCCAATTCTGTATATGATGAGTCATCGGAGCCACATACCCTGACTATGTCAGAATGCTCCAGAACCGATTAAAATATTCTAGAGAAAAAGCCCTGGATTTTATTAGGAAATCTAAGGAGTCTTCAAAGGAATACTACGACGGGCATACTCGTCCGGCTAAATATAAGGTCGGTGACCTAGTATACCTCAAAAACCATTTGCGGTTACGCAAGGCTCTCTCCCCGCTCTGGAAGGGGCCCTACAAAGTAGTAAGAGTTGGCGGAAACAACACGCTGACCTTACTGATCAATCGGCGGCATGTCACACACCATTTCGATCAGGTGAAACCGGCAAGCCCCGAAATTAGTTTGTAGACTTATGATTTAGTGTAGGAATAGGATACGTATTCATATAACATAGCATGTAAGTAGGTATAGTATAAGTGCAACAAAGGCGTCATACCATAGTTAACTATAACTATTATTTGCAGTCAAGTACGAGGTCAGCCTCAACAAGATTACGTCCAGCCGATAGTTACAAGCTCGGGCATCTACTTCGACCACCTGGGCACACTTAGGATAAGTAATGTACAGTTAAGAGTTGTAATACCAGTCGATGTCTCTCGATTTGGCCCACACTTACAAAACATTCGGTCCACCCTAGCAACAATAGAACAACTATGTAATCAGACTAGAGTTATTGAAATTAATATGGATTGCCGCAGTAGACTCCAACCTTTAACAGCACGGTACCAGGATGTTGCATCAGAGTTCTCTTCTATCTCCCACTTACTCGACAACAAGGTTAGACGCAGTGCCTGGATAGGAGGCTTAGGCACACTTGTAAAACACATTTTTGGAAATCTTGACGAAGAAGATGGACTAAAGTATGACATGGCAATAGAGATGATACAACAAGACCAGACCGAACTGGTCAATTTAATTCGGGAAAACATCTTAGTTACTTCTACCGCTATGTCGTCATACAACCATACTATTAGTACAATAAAAATAACGAAATAAAATTAAATATGGCCGTTGACGAGCTCACACGCATTATATCCAATATAACAGAGAAAACCAACGGGTTCCTAATACTTAACAGCGTAAACGGGATGTTAAACTCCCTTGAGACAGCCCTACTTACTTTATCGTTTCAGCTAGAAGACGTGATCAATGGTATATTGTTCGGTAAGCAAAACATCCTGCATCCAGCAATAATGTCGCCTTACGAGTTATACCGAGAACTCGCCGTTAACTATAGGCATTTGCCTAGCGACCTTGAGCTGCCGGCCGAGTTAAGTCTAAACAACATACACACAATACTTAGCACGTCTACCTTAGTCTGTTACTATGTTAATTATAAAATAATTTTTGTATTACAAGTACCGCTAATTAGCTCTAAAACATTTATTTTGTCACATAGTATAAGTTTACCGACTCCTTACGACAGTAAGGAAAGCAACGCCTTCAGCGTCATACTGCCGGACTTTAAATATATAGCGATGACCAAAGACCAGTCTCAATATTGTACTATGGATAGTCTACGCGACTGTGTATCTGTAAACCCGGGAACATATATGTGTAAAATAGAGAATATTTATGTAACTGACGCAAAACCGATTTGTGAAAGTGAATTGCTGTCGAAAGCAATCACTTTGAAACCACCACAATGTAAAACAAAGGTAATTACTGGGAAATTAGATGTTGTACATCCCATATCAAAAACAGGTGGATTTATGTATTTTCCGATCCAAGTAAAATCAGAATCGATTGTCAAAATTCAAAATTGTACGAAACCACCCTGTCCGGAACGGGAACCATAGCTGTCCCCGACAACTGTGTCGGGTATTGTAAAACTACATCCCTCGTACCGAGATATGACATTTTAAATATAACTACACCTACAAACTTTGTACCAGTTTAATATACGGATGACGCCTGTTGTGACGTCACTCAATTGGTTGCTCTGATTAAAGATAATGTGTTTCCTACACGGTTAGTCAACATATCAGACCTGGACAATCTCAACCCAAACGGGGTTGAAGTCGAGTCTCTTCTAGACCGACTGCACATACTCGAAACTCATCAGACCAGGTCAAACCAGTATGGGACACATCAATCTGTAGTCATAACCATAATTATAGTCTTAATTAGTATCTACTTAGTGTATAATAGCTATAAGCGTTTTGTTCACGTAACAGCAACCCGCAGTTCCATTCCATTTTACTCGTAGACCTCCAATACCAGCAGCGACATCATCAGGCTCAGCCGATGATTCCTCAAAGCTCATGTCGAATTAACGACTTCGCGAGACCCAGTAGCACCCCTCAGACGTCAGATCTAATGGAGACCTGGAAGTACCCCATGTCTCCTCTAAAAGGGGGAGGTGTTATGCCCCGGCTTTTGAGGCTGTGATGCTTACCCAGCAACCCTGGATCAGCATCACGGACTTAGGACCGGAGAGTTGGGTTACGACACCGGTAGAATAGTCAGTCCGTCTTGAACCTCCGACCTGTGCGGTTGCTTTTACGAGGGTGTTCTGTGCAACCCCTAAGTTATTTTATAAAGTTTAAATAAGTAAACGTAATAAACCCTTTCCCTTATAATTCTGTCTTTTTTTAAAAAGACTCTAAACTACCACCGCATAACAGCACGCAGGGTTCGGCTAGTCTGTTAAAAAGTACCTCTGGCAAGTTGTCAGTGTTCCCGTGCTTCATGTCTGCCAGCACGGCGGAGAAGGTGCTCCACAGCCAGGTGGCGGCGAACTGCAGCGCGTGCGCAGACGCGATGCAGATGAACAGCTTGTGCTGCTGCGTCACGTAGTCCAGGATCTGAGGCTCCGGCTCGCTGGAAACAACTTTACATCATTCTCTTATCTCGAAACTTGGGGTCACAATAACCATAAGCAGCCCATTCAATGTTCGCACTCTTGAGGCTCGGGTCTTTTTTTTTTAAACTTGTGTAGGTTTACACTTGACCGCCATCTCGCCTGATGTTAAGCGACGATGCGATCTACGATGGAGCGTGTTTACCTAGAAGATACCTATTCACTCTCGATTTGAAGACACAAAGGTTGTAACCATCAGGGAAAACCCACTCAGGCAACGTATTCCACAGCCTAGACGTTCTTATCACAAAAGTAGAGTCAAATCTCTTCGTTCGTGTCTTTGGAACATCAACCATGAAACGATGTCGCTTTTTCGAGCTACGAGCTTTCCGATAGAAAAAAGGGCAAGGTGGTATCAGATCATGCAAATCAGTCGCACACTCTCCAAAGTGTATCCGATAAAAAACCGATAAGCTGGCAATTTTTCGGCGATGATCAAGACTTTGTAGTCTTTTTCGCAGAAGAGAGTCATTGCCTGTGAGCCTTTTGGCACGTCTCTCGATCGATTCCAGGGCTTCCAGCTGATACTTAGCCGATCCATCCCAAAGGTGCGAACAGTACTCCATACAAGAGCGAATCTGTGCTTGATACAATGTGAGCAACTGTTCAGACTTGAAGTACCTTCGCACCTTTGAGAGGACACCTAGTTTTTTGGCAGCTAATTTAGCAAGAAGCGAGTGATTCACCACGCTAGCCCAGTGTGGGTTGGTGAATAATACATGGCATCGATAGATTCTAGGTAAGTGTAAGTACATGTCGATACTCCAACAATATTGAATGTTATTGTTCTATGTAAGCAGCCACATTTCTGGCACAGCAGCTGGTTCTGGAGTGGATACCGCGAATTGGTAAACGTAGTGTAGGACGCCCTGAGACTAGATGGAGTGACGATATACGAAAGACAGCTGGTGGCGGTTGGAAGTGTAAGACCGAGGATCGGGCTGAGTGGCGTATTATAGGAGAGGCCTATGTCCAGCAGTGGACGAACACGGGCTGATGATGATGATGTTAGCAGCATTACGCACATGACTTCGAAAAGATGGTGGTGAAGACTCTTGATTTGAAAACATCTTGTTTTTCTTATTTAGTGTTAAAATACAATTTCATTATACATTTTACATTTGTTGCCAGATTCGTCACAAAATCAATGAAAAAATAATTAATCGCTCTTAACGATTTATTACGTTTTTCTAACGGCATTTTTTTAGTTCTTCTATTATTGTCTGTTGTTTTGTTTTCAAATTAAGAGCAACAAGAGTTAATCTATCTCCATATCTACATAAAATAATAAATTGTCCAGTCCACTTCGTGAAATACTGACTGACCCTGGCCGGCGCTCCGACTGCCTCCTGACGGCGGAGTACCGCACGGCGATGGTGGTGGCCTTGGCGAGGTTGAAGGCCACCTCGTTGACCAGCATCACCCGCACGAACACCATGGTGCCGTACGTCAGCTTGCCATGCCGAGCTGTCTTCACGTACGTACCGTCCTGGAAACCACACACATTTGAAATTAAACTCGGATTTTACGTTCCACTTCTTAATGTTTAGGGAAGGGTACGACAATGATAATAAAGATGGACGCCGTGAGACTAGACGCAGCCACGTTTTAGGCAAGTTATCTTGATGGTGGTTGGATTTGGAGTCACGTAGGATGAAGACGGTCTATGTCCAGCTGAGAACAAGTAAAAGCATAAAATATTATGATGTTAAAACGAGAGCCATGATTTATGTTTAATAAAAAGTGCTTTATTGTGAAATAATTTATATTCTACGAAAAAGCAAACACCAATTATTCAATATAAATTCAGACTACCAAATCTCATAAGAATCTATCACTACGAGTATATCGTCTAAATACCTGAAAGGTAATTTTAGTTTTTTGGGTCATGTTTCAAAAATCGCCGCACCGTTTTCGATAACATTTCTATGAGACCACCTCTGAACTATGATTTACTAAACAATAAAATAATCGTCAAAATACGAATAAAAACATACAGCCGAATTAAGAACCTTAATATTTTTTTGAAGGCGGTTAAGAAGGAGTCAGGAATACAGGAATAGACTTTAATTGTCCACAGGAACAGATTACTGCACAAGTTCTCAATTCTATCACTTGATAAACACAGTGTGGTTCCTTAGATTCTAAGATATTTTTCAGACAGCTAAAGTAATCTTTAGTTGCCTATAAATGCATATTTTGGTTCATCTGTCTATGTTCCCGTAATGTATCATAGTTTTACGTAGTGTAATATTGTACTACGTAAATCGATAGAGAAGAGATGAAGTCACCTTATCTCTGAGGAAGGAAACATTTGAAGTCACAGTATACAGTAGGTACCTATTATTTGATAACTTCCCTTCGTTGGTTATTATTTCATGTTTTTAATTCTTTGACACTTGGCGATATGATAACAGTAGGCATAGAATAAATAACAATACCGTCGTATTTGTAAACGTGGCATAAAAGCAAAAAAATCAAAGAACAGCCAGTAAAATACATCCTTTTACTGCTAGAAAATACGTACTTATGTGTATAGAAAGTTACTTGGTTATGAACCACGGGTGTTTTTAACTATCTGATGACAGTTCAACAGGTCAGAGCTATCACTGACAGTAGGAACCAGGGCCTCAGCCGGCCGGCAACTTTATTCATTAATTATATGCCTGCGTAATGAACGTGCCTAGACACGATCACTGCAATTGTTAGTAATGGCCATTGAACTTGCCAGCAACCATTACCAGCCAATTTACCCAATTGTTTCCTATTGTTGTTAACAATTGTTAAGAAACGTCAATATGTTTATCTCTCAAATCAGGAAACCTTTATTTATCTCTAGAATTTGGAAACCTGTCATTATATCTCACATCAGGAAATCTCTAATTAAGACCCAAATCAGGAAAACTCTACTTATCTTTCAAAGCGGGAAACCTCTACTTATCCCTCAAATAGAAAAACTTTCACTAATCTTTCAAATCTGGAAATCTATACTTATCTCTTAGATCGAGACACCTACCCAACCCTTTCGGATCGGGACACGATTTGTCTCTCAGACCTCTCTTCGCCTCATATAAATTTCCCATGTCTGATTCTAAAGTTACAATAGTCTTACTATTCACCTTAATTTTGCTAATAACATTCAGCAGAAATAAACAACATTATGACGTCAGCTTAGAGTTTTATTTGCCTACCTTATGGACTTGAGCATTCTTCATCATCAGATGATCCCTCGGTATCCTGTAGTGATCGAACCCAAGGAAGCCGTTGTTGCCAGTGTTGAACCCCATCCTGGGCCCGATGTCCCCCACCGTGATGCCGGGGAGCGGCTCATGGGTCTCCTCGTCACGCACTTGGACGATAAACGGGTGCACGCCGTGGCATTTGCCTTTCGTATACAGTTGGGCCACTACTATACAGTAGTTGACTGTGTGGCCCACTGGAAAAAGAAACACTTTAATATAGAGAATGAAAATTTAGAGACATGATCCGTGACAGTTTCTTTATCACCATCTACAGCTATTCTTATCCCACTGCAGAGTATAGACCTCTTACCATGCCAATCGTTTCGATCCTGTTCCTATCGAGTTAAGGTTAAATGTATGATTATGATGACGTCGTTGATAGCTTCTCAGTTCTGCGATATTAAGTTGAATGCGATCTTGGATGATTTACGGATAACTTACGTCCTCCAGCCCACCACTTGTAGGAGGAGAGCGAGGGGCTGTGCAGCACGAACTGCTCCGAGTCCGGGTCGTAGGTGGCGGTGGTCTCCAGCCCCCGGATGAACGTGCCGTGGCCGAGCTCCGTCTATATAATTAACATTATGTAAAAAAAACTGAAACTCTCAATGTAGAACATTTATGTTATCAGTTTGAACTTTTATGAACACCAAAGTCAGTTTAGAGCCGAAATTCTGAACAGAATTTATTGACTGTGTATTGAAAATCAATTGTTAGTTCTTATTGTGTCGGAAGAGTGCACAGTATGCAGATGGCATTATCTCGCTGAATGGCAATACTTATACGTTGGCCCAAATAAACGCCAATATTTTAGTCACGCATCACATCAACCAAGGACTCCGAAACGTTTTTGAAACCCAGATGAGCTAAGAGCTAAGAGCTCATATAGGTTTCAAATAACTCAATACCCAACGGTTCAAACATATAACCGAGATTTTCATTTTTTCCCCGTTTGCCCCTTATGTGTCTCTGGAAGATGGACCGACCTAATTTCCATGGCACAACAGTCATGCCATCAGATGTTTTACCATCACCACGCGCAATACCCCGGCACAGTATGGCTGGGACATTAGCGGTGGAATAAGCCCGGTATGATGTTTATATTAGCCGGCGTGGCGATCAACATGGACCGCGCTTTTTGAGCCAGAGAGTCGCTGGTGACGTGGTTACCAAGTTGATCGACAGCAGTACCACAATAGTAGCGATGGGCTGTATATAACCTCATACTCAAGCACAAGCTAACAGCTAGATGAAATGTAGTTGGATCTAATAGGCTGCCTGTATCAAACGATAGCAAAGCTTGTAATCAAAGGTCCGATTCCCACACAGACACAGTCCTAGCATTCTTAACCTCGCGCAAAATTATCTACTACTACATCGGAATGACCTGATGAGGGTGCGAGAATTATTGCTTTAATTATTATCTAGTGTTTTTATGACAAGTTTCTATCCTATAGGGATCGTCGAGGAAGAATGCCTACCGCCGTGTCATAAAACTTTGAGTTCAAGTCATTGTTTCCTTACACAGCTTGATTTGACGGTATTCAAAAATTCTACAAATTTTGTCTCACGTTGGCCTTGAATAAAGATTTGTAATACTGCTATTACATACCTATCCCCCGCGACAGTAAGTTTCAAGTATTTTCTCCTTACTGACTCACTGATGAGGTAAACGCTGATATGTGGGGTTTAGCGAATTATGCCGTAATACAGTAATTGTTGTTATCGTCTGAACCAATAATGCAATTTAGATAAAAATAATCAGAATTGGTATAACGGAAAGCTATCGTCATCGAAGATTCCTTATTTTTTATAATATGTAGTGATATAATAACGGAACAAGAAATACGTAAGCCTAACATTTCAACATAAAGCATCCAAATTACTGCTTAGTTACTTCACTTTGCTCATTTGCCCATAAATGTTAGATGATTTATCTCTTTCCGTTGTAATTTCTCTGGAAACATTTCCCTTCAAATCGGAGCACAGTGATTTACACTTAATGTAAAAAATATAAAATTTAGATACTTTTAGGTTTCGTATTACACGCATTCAGAGACAGATGATTATTAAAGAATTTCGAAAATGTGCAATTAAATTTTTCATTGTGGTATCAACTACTTCAATAATTCATAGTGCTGTAGGTACTTTTTGTCCTTCATAGACATTGAGGGAGCCTTCGACAAGACAAAGTTTTCTAGCATTCAATCAGCTCTGAACAAACATGGAGTGGACGCCTTATCAGGTTGGATAGTGAAAATGTTGAGACATCGCATCGTACGACCACCAGGTAACGCAACCAAAATTGCACTAGTTGCGAGAGGCTGCCCCCCAAGGAGGAGTCCTCTCGCCCTTGCTATGGAATATGGTAGTAAACGGTTTAATCGAGGTATTGAACGCGCAGCGCTTCTACACGATAGGCTACGCCGACGATATAACAATACTGATAACTAGTATCCACGCCAGCACCGCTTGTGACCTGATGCACGCGGCTCTAAGACTAGTACAGAGATGGTGTACGGACTACGATTTAACAGTGAACCCGTCAAAGACGGAACTGGTCATGTTCACACTCAAACGCTCTCTGGGCTTGTACACACTACCAGGTCTGCATGGCGTGACGCTACAGCTGACTGATGAGGTAAAGTACTGTAACGGGCCAGGCATGACCTCGTTAGCAGGAGTAGTGGAATAGCGGGATAACATCAGACAGGGACTGTCCTTTAAGGAATACTGATAATAAATAACTACTTTAATTTAAGAATAAATAAATATTTTATTATAATGTGAAATTAATGATAATGTTTTTCCTCAGGAGATAGTAATATTAAATGTTACATTAGCACGAAGACTTGTCTGGGGCCAGTGGCTGGCTAAGTATCCGGAGACTCTTGAGAGGTCCAGAGTGTGGCTTCGCCCAGGGTGGTTCGGGCTGGAGGTTACTTTGTATGCTGGGGACGTCGATATTTCTTGGTTTATGAAACTTAGGCGGCGTATTTACATTTCACAAACATCAGGAATTTGGTCACATGAGATCTTCCTTGCGAGTTGATAAACACTGATCACCACACTATATGAATGTCTGAAATGCAGGAAATAATTCATTTTCACAAATTGGAGACTTCTCATATTCGATTTGATATCTGGGAAAGAAAACGAAACAACTTTGATTTGTTTACATGAAAATAGCGCGAATTCGAATGACAGATAACGGCAGAATGAAATTGCCAAGCTTGAAAAAAAAAAAGAGAAGAAATAAAATTAAATAGAATGAATAGAATGATACTACACAAATCTTGAATATAATGAGTTAATTAGCGAAATTTGGAGTAAAATTAATTACCTTAATGAATGAATTATAAGCTTTACTCTAGTACAATATGATTTTTGTAAAAGATCCTTCCAGTATGAGAAATAGTTAGAAATGATGAGATGACGTCACGAGTCACGGCGGTTTGCTAGCTGGAAAGGGACGGAGATATACTGAGAGCATGAGTGTGAGGGAGAAAAGAATAACCAGTTCAGAACATTCGCTGAATACGCTAAGGTCGCTGGAATCGCCGAAATCGAGATATTCTTTGAACACCCTGAACTCCTTGGAGTCGGCGAGGACGCGGTGATCGCTGAATACGTTTCCTGGGGGTATATAAGGGATCACGCACGATAGAGATGGCTTTTGGTCGTTTTCACCTAGAACGGACTGGTTGGTTTTTTGATTTTGTACGGGCAGTTTATTAAATTAAACATAACTTCTGTAAATGTATTGCCTATTATAGTAAATTTAAGTGATTAAATGTAAAATCCAAGTAATGTCATAACTATTTGGAGATGCAGTCTTCGGTGAGTTGCATAATTAATACTTTGTGTCTACTTTGCTTGACTAGGAATATCTTGATAAATTTGTAATTAATACCTCCACATTTGACTGATGTCAAACGGTGAAACTTAAATTTTACTTTGTAGCGCAAATTGGTGTTGAGTTTGGTATCTTATGTTTCAACATATGCCTGATGTAAAAATTATATATACTTACCTAATATAACATAACTGCCATACCTAATATAACAGCGTAACGCTAACTGGTGTTAGAACTTTTGTTGAATTTGTATCTTATATTTCCACATTTACCTGATGTTGAGCGTCTAAAATAACATAACAGCATATGCCTGATATAACAGCGTAACGCCAACTACTGATAAAGATTTAGCTAATATAACATAACAGCATATACCTGATATAGCTGCGTAACGCCAACTACTGTTAGAGTTTTATCGTTTAATGAGAGTACGCAAATAACTTCAAAGTGTACTGTCTAATATGTTATTCTTCACTGATGGGAAGATGAGATGTGGAATTATTTATCTAGCGTAACGGTAACTCATGTATGAATCTTTTACCAATGTGTACTGTATGTTTTATTTTCATATAGCTCTGTGTATTTTAAATGTGTGTAAATTGTCCACTGTGTTTCATGATTTCATTACAGCTTTTAACTTGACATTTTATTCTCTAAAGTATAATATAATATACTTTTGATTTGTATATCTGATCAGAAGTTATATTACGATAGGAACTGTTTGAAATTATATCGTGTAGATATTACATGATACATTATGATGTTAAACGTCGATGATAATACCTACTATATTGCCTGATTGCGTGTTACCTGATACTCATGTAATTTTACTCTAGATTCCTATTGATAAATATGTTGATCAATAGTATGTATTTTATGATTCCAATGACTATCTGAAGGATAGTAAGTTAATACAAATGTCGTTTAACTATGGTCACGAGATCTTTTGTATAAATTGTATACGATAGCTGAAGGAGATTGTTATGCCATAATCAGCTTAATACCAATTCTTACTAATAAAAAGACAGAATTGAGATTTTTCCATTGGGTAACTCTTTTGGGTTTATAATAACTATCAGACTTTTATCTCCAAGAGAGAGAGATTTCTGTTCTGTAAGATTTGGGGAGGCCGGACCAAGCAGAGCCGTGTCCGTTAGTAAGTCCTTAGCTGAAATGGAGGATGATGCTGACATAAAGGTATTCTTCTGAAACTTACAGTACAATTACACATTTTAACATTATTGATTTATACCTTAAACCCTAAAGATTATCACTAAAATTATACTTCTAAGTGTTAAAGAATTGGAGTTGAGTTGTACTCTTGATTTGTATAATTGTGTACCTCTAGTTATGTATATTTATGTATAAGATGGCGGTCAGTTTTCTTGCCCGTTCTTTCTGACTGTCTAGGGCTTGTGAATGGGTGTAGAGTCATTGAAATCAGAAGTGAGCACTCTCTCGAGGTCCTTCTTTAAACTAATATAGTCAAAAAAATAAATGACTTTAAATCACATATATTCTTTTCTTCACTATCATAAAAAACACAGATAGGCAAAAGTTCTATTTAACAGCCAATTACATTCAGAACTATGCTCATAATCTCCTTTAGACAGAAACAACACTGAATGTAGAGAATTATATTTCATAATTTTATAAGCTGTTAGATATAACTATTATTCTGATCCTAATAGAACTGAAGAACTTATAAATTATAACTAATATTCATGCAAGTTACTTTCTCAAGTATATTTAATAAACTTCAAAATTAATTTATATAGGAAATTACTTTTCTCAAAGTTAGGTGATAATTTCCTTACACTGGCAATATTAGATATTCAATATTTAGACAGAGAAAGAACTAAAAAGGATTAAATTTTAATTTAGCGCCACCTATATTATTACTTCTGAACTAACTTAATTTTACTAATGTTTAAATCCATAACTTATATGCTTTAATTTGGTTTGGAAACTCATCAATAGAGGGGGTTGATTTGGTATATAGATTAACAATAACGTAATTTTTCTCTAAATAAACTGGTGAAAGGTTTTATAATAAATTGCAACTTTAAGGACATTCAGAATAATGCCTGATGTTTATTGTAAAGCTTTTAGGAGACTTAGCAGTGTAGAATATAAGATCTATCTAATATGGAATACTTCTGTTAGGAAAATGACGTTAGGATTTAGATTTACTGAGGATTGACAGAAACTTGTCTGGGTTACTTTCAAACACAACGTAGAGTCCTATTCTGTTAGACGATCACATGGCCAATTCAATCTTCAAATCTTCGACAATTCAACTAATTACTACAATAATTCAAATCTTCTACAATCTTTTACAATTTAATTTTATCCTATTAGACCTTATACGTTACACAATACTTCATAGTACCTTTAGGCTTCGGATGTTTGTTTGTATTTCATTATTCATTTTCACCGGATGTCTAGGATATATTTATTTTTTTAAATTTTAAATTAGAGGGGGGGGGGGGGTACAAAATTGATGAGCCGTGACCAGGATGGAAAATATTTATATAAATTTCAGTCTCAGTCGCTCTAGTCCACTACAAAAATAGTGTGCGAGTGACCAGGATTACAAGAACTTTTATTTTAAAGTTAACATTCGTCATTTTTAAATACTTAGGTAGTCTTGAATTCAGAATTCAAGACAAATTGTTGTTCGTGAAAATGGATGAGGAAAGTTTCTGTCAATTCGATTTCATTAGGTCTAGCATTATATTATTTTGTAGTAGGGTCTTATTTACTGTACTTATCTATAAATTTTATAACTTGAAAACATTGGGGGTTGAAAATTAAATGTAAATAATAACAGCCCCATCACAAATAGATTTATTGTAAAACTATAGTAGTAATATTTTATTACATTTGGTATCTAAAAAAATATAAAATCTTAAAACACTGGGGGTTGTATAGATTGGTATCTGCTAAGACACATAAATTCAAAAATTAACAAACATAAATCAATAGCTAATTACTTAACTTTTATTCTGAAATTCGGTAAATTTACAAACAAACTGTACTTTTAAAAATTGTATAAACTCTTTACTTAGGACACTTTGCTATAAAATCTTAACATCTAATTTTAGTAAATTAGTTCGACAGTCACTTAATTTTCCTTAATACTTGATAAATTCCACATTCAGAACAAAAAAAAAAAAAAATAACACAAACATACTTGGAAACTTTCTATAAGAAATAAAATACTTCCTATATTACATATAAACATAATTATAATTACATGTAATTAGTAAATGATTCCTTTAACAGATAGTTGAATTTACATAATACATATTGAGCATGACACAACTAACATTTGATTCTAGATTTGTAGTAGAAAGTAGAGAGACAGGGATTCAGAACACATGGTAAAAGGTAAATACAGAAGACGAATTCATTACATTCAATACTACTGAGCTAGACATCTGTCAGGGTAGAACGTAATAATATTTTTATGCTTGTAATTTATCTGGTGACATTACCCTTTAGATATAACATTGCTTACACTCTTCAGATACCATACAGCAAATTTTACATTACTAACTAAACAGCTTTGCTTGTTACATAACATGGATTTCAATTATAATAATTGATCTGCGCAATTTTAACAGCCTGGTAAATTATACATACAAAAATTAAAATAATATTACTAGCTTCAACGAAACTCCAAAAACTTAAAAAACAAAAAATAACAAGTTACTAGAAACTTTCTAATACAAAATAAACTTAGTTTAAAATAGTTAGATTTCCTTGAATATTACTTGAAACTTGCTTCACAACAACATTCAGTTAATATAATAATCCTTGAGTTTGATTTTGGTCATTAAGTAACTAAATATTATAGGTTGTACAGGAAAATATTTGCTTATAATCTACAAAATTAGGTTTGCTTATTTCTAAATTACGGTTTTTTTTGTTGCTTTGACTCTTCTAGTTCATGGAAATGCACCGAGTAGTTGTGGTTTTGTCTTTTCCTTGGTCAGATTGTAGAACTGAAAATCATAATAATATGATATAAGTACAATGATCTAAAATTGGGGAAATGTTCCTACTATCTATGATAATGAGGGAAAGTAATGTGAGGAGACCTAAAGAGATATGAACTTGTAAGAACTCCATAAATTATTTTGCTAATTAGGAAATTTTTTTACTACACCAATCGATGAAACCTAGAATCAATGTTTTTAAAATCAATAGTTTAGTAATAATAGTTTATCTTTTTTTAACTGGATAAATCTTTCTTAATAGTGCTAAATATTATTTATTTTTCTAAATTATAGGTCTTGCTTAGATTTTCTAAAAAAAACAAGTGCATTTTGAAAATCTTGAATTACTACATATTACTCAATACAATTTTTCAAAAATATAGTGGCATCAACATTCAGTATACAAAATGTAGAATATATTTAAATACAGAATTTTATAGTTTTGATTGATGTTATGCAATGTAACTTATTGTAGGAACCAAATAAAACTTAATACATATAAGTTACTTGTCACATTGTTTGTCTGTGGTAGACAACTTAATAGATTTTAATTTGGATATATTATAGGATTGCTTATATTTCTGTTAGTAATCATTATATATTATGCCAAGATCAGAGAGGAGTCACAATGGACAACTAGTTATACCTACATATGATATGTAAACAAACTGTTATTACAATTATGAGGGTTGATATGTATTTTATATATGTAATAGTGAACATACACTTGTCATACATGGGAAGGTATCTAATAGGATAGAGCAGACAAAGTTAACTCACACTCTGGGTTACTTCAAACTGAACTAGACACTGACATATTTATATAAACATAAATACACACTACAATACATGTATGTTTACCTTACATTTAGTACACATACATTTAGTATACAGGTATATATTTATATATGTATATTTAGTTTAAACTCTCTGTTTTACATTTGACCTTACTTTATAACTTTAGATAAACAATTAGTACTTACTTGGAAATTCGTTTGCTATGAGAATATCCAATACGATAGCATTCATAATCCATTAACGGTTTGCCTCGACTTTGCTCCTAGTACTTAGGGATTACGTTCATATCCAGCGGTGGAAGAATTTTGAAATCAGTTGTTCAGTTCAGACAGTACAGTGGTTCGAACGAAAAGTTAGCGCGTTCAAACAAAGTTTTCGGTTTATAATAATAGCATAGTTATCAATTTCCTTCCTTGTTGTTTCATGATGTCCTGAAATATCAATTAGGTTTACATGTAGTAACAATTCACAACACTTTATGTAAACACGTTACTGTAATACGTTAAACACAATTGCATTTATCAATGTTCAATGACGTTTGATAAGGGAGTATTACCTTTTAGTTTATTTACAATCACGTATGCTATATTTTAGATTCGTAAATTCGTAGCACTTAGGCTATTCTTGAACTTTTATTTTGAGCAATTCAAATTTCAATTTCAAATTAGATTAATCGGTATTTGGACTTGGTTTCTTTGCGCGGCATAATTGACTTTGACAGTTCGACCAAAAGCGAATTGAGACAACACGATTCTCGCTATATATATTATTTTTTAATTACTCAATATTATTAACGTTATTTGAAAACTATTTTCAACAAAACGATTTAACGTAATTATGATAAATTGCATGAAATTCATTATTTAAAGGCTCAAAATCTTATAAAAGATTGGGGGTTGATTAGTTTAGCTCATTAGTATATTTGAATTTTGAAATCTAAAAATCGATATAATAAATACACAAATAATGTAGATTAATTGACATTGTATCCAAGTTAGTTAATGTTCATAAGCAAATCGGAACGCGAATAAAAAACTAATAAACAAACTTATTAAATTCAGACTACCATTTACTAAAAACTTACAGTGTTAGTTATTATTTCCGGGAAAAATAATGATTGGTTAGTTTTATTATCACCATAATATTACGAAAAAAAAAAAAAACTATTTGAATGTTATTAAATGTATGATGACATTAGGTTGATGAGAGCGACATCTTACAGGTAGTAGGAACTATTATCGGGAAAGTTTGTTCAAAATGGATCCGGTCATATGAGTTTGGGGGTTGCCAAGTTGGGAAAAATAAATCACCCTAATCGCAGAAAAATAAATAGACGTGTTTAATATTTCATAATTGAAAATGGTATTCTTTGAGTTCTATGGATCATAATAATAGATGTAGTGTGTTATGATAGTCCGTTGTAATATGATTTATAATAATTTAATTTTTTTTAATTCTTCTTTTCAGCTTAAGATATATTATTATTTTAAAAGTGTTTAATAGCAAATCTTAAGGTTTCAGATATTTGAAATATAGGTATGGCTAAAGGAATAAAAACCATGGTGAGAAGGATTGGATACGAGAAACTAGATATGGTTGGAGTTATCTAAATCAAGCAGAAAAACATTTGTGTCCAAAACAGGAAATAATTAATTCTATATTTACATAACTTTACTAACTTTGGTTTTGCATTTGAACTTTTACATTTTAGATATTCGGAATAATCACTTTTATCTTATAGATGATGGTGGTTTTACATTTCATATTTTATATTAACTTAATAATTTAGAACAATCACATTTATCTTGAAGTTTTTTTTTAAATATTGGTTGTTGATGTTTCTTAAAGGATAAGGATATGTGTTAAAAATAAGAGAGAGATACATTTTATTTGACTGATTACTTGTAAAATTTTAAAAAAAGAATTTAAAATGACATTTTTATTTTGATTACTGGTACCCGTAACAGTAAACAAAGGGTTTCAACAGGAAACAATCATTTATAAAATTGCAACAAAAGGTATTCATTTGCCACATTTATTAAATTGGAGATAATGGGATGTTCAGTATATTAGAATACAGAAATTTAGTGGGGGGACGCGAAATTTCAACACAGTCTCATATTCTTGAGATAGTGTAGACATTTTGGTTCAGTGTGAAAATATGGAAGATGGGGGTTGGGGTGGAATGCCAGAGATTGAAAGTTTTGGCGATTACTAATTTTTACTTGATTACTGACTCAAATTGGACTATTTTATGACTTGTAAGCAAGGGGATCAGATTGTTTACACATTTGGTTTATGAGACAATTTGTCAAGATTTAAGGGCGGTAACTACACTTTTCAAAGAGAGTTCGAGGATGGAGTTTGGTGCTAGGTTAGGCCAGATGGCAGTCACTGCAGTCTGCAGTTTCCTCGAATTTGAAACTTACATGCAGCTGATACTATTACGCACACTTTACATGTCCCAACTTTGGACTATTGGATTGAAGTCTTAAAGTCTTGGTAGGGAGAGCAGTTATTAAGAATCTTTTTAGCTGTTCGCAAGAGTTACTTTGGTTATCCGCGTCAATGGATTGGTGGATTCTAATGTAAACAAGAGTTTTACGTGGAAGCTGCTGATTTATATCACTAGGATAAAGAGGCCTAACAACCCTTTTTTGTACAGTGGAGAAGTCAAGTAACGACGAGGTTAAAAATGTTTTTATAGCTATTTACCATCAAACCACGAGTTTGGGATGACATGACAATAGTTCTTGGGTGGTTTAAAAACACAATCATATTGTTGTAGGGATACACTTTCACTATTTACACATAATTCTGTTGCTGTTACTTGAATTTTGACAAATCTATTCGCTTTATTAGATTATGTTTTTGTGCAATAATTGTCCTTTGTTAGATAATTTTTCTTGGGAAAAAATTACTCCGTGTAAATTTTAAAATCTACGTAATTTTTTGGGGGTTGACTGTAACGGGCCAGGCATGACCTCGTTAGCAGGAGTAGTGGAATAGCGGGATAACATCAGACAGGGACTGTCCTTTAAGGAATACTGATAATAAATAACTACTTTAATTTAAGAATAAATAAATATTTTATTATAATGTGAAATTAATGATAATGTTTTTCCTCAGGAGATAGTAATATTAAATGTTACATTAGCACGAAGACTTGTCTGGGGCCAGTGGCTGGCTAAGTATCCGGAGACTCTTGAGAGGTCCAGAGTGTGGCTTCGCCCAGGGTGGTTCGGGCTGGAGGTTACTTTGTATGCTGGGGACGTCGATATTTCTTGGTTTATGAAACTTAGGCGGCGTATTTACATTTCACAAACATCAGGAATTTGGTCACATGAGATCTTCCTTGCGAGTTGATAAACACTGATCACCACACTATATGAATGTCTGAAATGCAGGAAATAATTCATTTTTCACAAATTGGAGACTTCTCATATTCGATTTGATATCTGGGAAAGAAAACGAAACAACTTTGATTTGTTTACATGAAAATAGCGCGAATTCGAATGACAGATAACGGCAGAATGAAATTGCCAAGCTTGAAAAAAAAAAAGGAGAAGAAATAAAATTAAATAGAATGAATAGAATGATACTACACAAATCTTGAATATAATGAGTTAATTAGCGAAATTTGGAGTAAAATTAATTACCTTAATGAATGAATTATAAGCTTTACTCTAGTACAATATGATTTTTGTAAAAGATCCTTCCAGTATGAGAAATAGTTAGAAATGATGAGATGACGTCACGAGTCACGGCGGTTTGCTAGCTGGAAAGGGACGGAGATATACTGAGAGCATGAGTGTGAGGGAGAAAAAGAATAACCAGTTCAGAACATTCGCTGAATACGCTAAGGTCGCTGGAATCGCCGAAATCGAGATATTCTTTGAACACCCTGAACTCCTTGGAGTCGGCGAGGACGCGGTGATCGCTGAATACGTTTCCTGGGGGTATATAAGGGATCACGCACGATAGAGATGGCTTTTGGTCGTTTTCACCTAGAACGGACTGGTTGGTTTTTTGATTTTGTACGGGCAGTTTATTAAATTAAACATAACTTCTGTAAATGTATTGCCTATTATAGTAAATTTAAGTGATTAAATGTAAAATCCAAGTAATGTCATAACTATTTGGAGATGCAGTCTTCGGTGAGTTGCATAATTAATACTTTGTGTCTACTTTGCTTGACTAGGAATATCTTGATAAATTTGTAATTAATACCTCCACATTTGACTGATGTCAAACGGTGAAACTTAAATTTTACTTTGTAGCGCAAATTGGTGTTGAGTTTGGTATCTTATGTTTCAACATATGCCTGATGTAAAAATTATATATACTTACCTAATATAACATAACTGCCATACCTAATATAACAGCGTAACGCTAACTGGTGTTAGAACTTTTGTTGAATTTGTATCTTATATTTCCACATTTACCTGATGTTGAGCGTCTAAAATAACATAACAGCATATGCCTGATATAACAGCGTAACGCCAACTACTGATAAAGATTTAGCTAATATAACATAACAGCATATACCTGATATAGCTGCGTAACGCCAACTACTGTTAGAGTTTTATCGTTTAATGAGAGTACGCAAATAACTTCAAAGTGTACTGTCTAATATGTTATTCTTCACTGATGGGAAGATGAGATGTGGAATTATTTATCTAGCGTAACGGTAACTCATGTATGAATCTTTTACCAATGTGTACTGTATGTTTTATTTTCATATAGCTCTGTGTATTTTAAAATGTGTAAATTGTCCACTGTGTTTCATGATTTCATTACAGCTTTTAACTTGACATTTTATTCTCTAAAGTATAATATAATATACTTTTGATTTGTATATCTGATCAGAAGTTATATTACGATAGGAACTGTTTGAAATTATATCGTGTAGATATTACATGATACATTATGATGTTAAACGTCGATGATAATACCTACTATATTGCCTGATTGCGTGTTACCTGATACTCATGTAATTTTACTCTAGATTCCTATTGATAAATATGTTGATCAATAGTATGTATTTTATGATTCCAATGACTATCTGAAGGATAGTAAGTTAATACAAATGTCGTTTAACTATGGTCACGAGATCTTTTGTATAAATTGTATACGATAGCTGAAGGAGATTGTTATGCCATAATCAGCTTAATACCAATTCTTACTAATAAAAAGACAGAATTGAGATTTTTCCATTGGGTAACTCTTTTGGGTTTATAATAACTATCAGACTTTTATCTCCAAGATAGAGAGATTTCTGTTCTGTAAGATTTGGGGAGGCCGGACCAAGCAGAGCCGTGTCCGTTAGTAAGTCCTTAGCTGAAATGGAGGATGATGCTGACATAAAGGTATTCTTCTGAAACTTACAGTACAATTACACATTTTAACATTATTGATTTATACCTTAAACCCTAAAGATTATCACTAAAATTATACTTCTAAGTGTTAAAGAATTGGAGTTGAGTTGTACTCTTGATTTGTATAATTGTGTACCTCTAGTTATGTATATTTATGTATAAGATGGCGGTCAGTTTTCTTGCCCGTTCTTTCTGACTGTCTAGGGCTTGTGAATGGGTGTAGAGTCATTGAAATCAGAAGTGAGCACTCTCTCGAGGTCCTTCTTTAAACTAATATAGTCAAAAAAATAAATGACTTTAAATCACATATATTCTTTTCTTCACTATCATAAAAAACACAGATAGGCAAAAGTTCTATTTAACAGCCAATTACATTCAGAACTATGCTCATAATCTCCTTTAGACAGAAACAACACTGAATGTAGAGAATTATATTTCATAACTAGCTGAACCCGCAACTTCGTTCGCGTAAGCAGATGTTACTGACTTATACATTAATTGGAAGTATCGTACGTCAAATATTTGGATAAGTAGTCATTGAAAAACCTTTGAGTTTGAGTGAATTTGTTTTTTCCACACAAAAATTTATTTAATTTTATCATCTTTATTTTTCTTTTTTTAAACAAAATCAAACATACTTAGTAAGGTTTCGTAGTATCGAACATAGCCGCAAGTGTTAAGTTTGTAGGATTTTTATAGGATACATTATGAAAAGTCTGAAGCTGATGTGCACGATCTGATTACCTACTTATCTTTTTTTTATCCGCAAGCTGTTTTCTAGTTGTTACCCGCGACTTCGCCCGCGTAAAATTTTGAAAGAAGCCTGTGTGGAATCAAAATGATTAAAATTTTGAGTTTTAATGATAGGTACTCAAGCAAGTTGAACCCGTTAATCTAAGCCAAGTCTTAGTGAAATGTTAATGTATGAATTTAATTCTAACACAGAAAAAATTATCCAAGAACGAAATAATCCAAATTCGGCATCAAAATCCTTTTAGCAGCAAAAACTTATTAGTACAATTTAGAATACCAGTAACGCCACCTAGTGATGAAAGCAAAAAATACATACCACAATAGCAAAACATCGATTTAAATGGCCTTTAGTGCTTTTAGATTTAAACTGGCATTAGCGCCGTCTAATGAGAATATTATGTTGCTTGTTATTTTGATTGTGAACGCAAATCACAATACAATACAATACAATACAAAACACTTTATTGGCACCACAAAACAAAGTTGACAACAAGTAACATATAAAATAACAAAACATAATGGGCACAAAAGGCGATCTTATCGCTAAAAGCGATCTCTTCCAGATAACCGTTTGATTCATTAGGAAACTAAATTTGTAAAATTTTGGGCAGTGGTGCGATTAACAATATAAATAAATAATTTTTATTAAATAATTTTATTATATATAAATTACTTAGACTACATAATGAATATACAATAAATAGGTATAAATTGATATGTATAATATACGTATGTACAATAAATAAATATATACTTAATCACCTGTATTATCTACGCCAAAACGGGTGCATATATTTTTCATTTTTGGCTTTTACCTTACCATCACATCAAGTTCCTTACGAAAATATATGCTTATATTAATATGAAGTTAAATGAAAATGTAGAATTATTAGCCCATGTGAAATTTTAGACTCTAAACTATATGTGTTTCGTATGTCAACCCAATTCGTTGTGCCGTTTTGACGTGATAGTTAATATTGGTTTCCTTAGGGCCCATGCTTCTTTTCAGGTTGATAGGTAGTACATATATGTGGTATTTCAGACTATAAGTTATCTCTGTTTAAATTTTCTATCAAATTTGCTTAGTCTTTCCGACGTCACAGTAACCTATAAGTAACCGATTAGCTATTTCTGAGTTTAAACTACGTGTATTTCGAATTCCATCCAAATATGTTCAGCCGTTCCAACGTTGTCCTGTAAATATTATGAATGTCACTGTTTGGATGTTTGTTACGTAATACATAGAGTACTTATACATAGGCAATGTTTAGCCTATGTGTTCTTCCAGACTGTAATCTAATTCTATTTCAAATTTCAACCCGATCACTTGATAAGTTCCGCCATGATTAAAGCGGCAATAGAAATACATCATCTGCGAAAATTTCAACTGTCTATCTATCACCGTTCTTGAGATACAGACTGGTGACAGACGGACGGACGGATAGCGAAGTCTCAGTAATAGGGTCCCGTTTTTACCCTTTGTGTACGGAACCCTAACAACGGTCTGCTTCGGTCACCGAAGCTTGCTGAACACTACCTTTAAATTTTAAACAGTATTTGGATTTAAATAATACGTTTTCTAATAAGTTACGGCTGGCCTAGTAAGTTACAGCTGACCTAGTCAGGAGAACGGCGACTGTCGATCCGGAGACCCAGGGTTCAAAACCACGCGCACCACTATCTTTTCACAGTCATGTTCGTAATGCCGGTAATTAAAACGGTGAAGGAAAACACCGTGAAGAAACCGAAATCTACCTATAATCTAAGTTCTAAGTCATATGTCATCCACCAACCGACACTGGCCCAGCGTGGTGGATTATAGCCTTGTCTCTCTCCTAGCGAGAGAAGGCCCCGACGCCCAGAAGTGGGAACATTTAATGGGTTGTTTATGCTGCTACTTATTATGCTGATATGTTTTCACCAAAATACAAAAATCTACTTCAATGACAGGTAATTTAATTCTGTCATTCGACTAAATTTTATAAGAAGGTATAACTATGTCGTACAGATAAATTTAAGCTGTTTTTAGTTTTGTTGATATTTGAAAACTACCTCCTGTTTTCGATATCTAAGATCACCTCTGAAGTATTTTCTACCAAACAAAAAAGGAATTATCAAAATCAACTAACAATTAGCGGAGTTATCGCGTAAAATAAAACCAAATCAAAAAACATGCAACCCGATTGAGAACATCCTCCTTGTTTGAAGTCGATTATAACCGAATGATGTTTGTTTTTCCACACGAAAATATATTTTTGACAATTATTTTGTCATCCAAGACGACGCGACGCGATCACGTGGGCACTTTCTAGAATCTAGATATTCTGTGGATCGTCTGTGATACACAGAATACATAGAAGTTAGTATGTACCGAACGCGCCGCGCGTGTCGTTATTATTTAATGTTTGTGTAATTTCCGAACCAACAGACCGATATTGTTCAAATTTTGACGGAACAATATAAAAAAATGTGTTCTTTCTAACAAAAAAAGAATTAAGGAAATTAAACATCGCAAACATGAGTTACAACCAAATACACATTCTGACTTTCACCCCCTCCCGCAAGAAAACCGATCAGAATTTGGGGGGTCAAAAGTAGCCTACAGCAATGTCCTTAGTATAAACTAAAATCATGCCAAGTTTCAGCTGAATTGAATCAGTAGCTTCGGCGTGATGCGTGATCCCTATACAGAAAGACAGACAGACAGACAGACAGACAGACAGACAGACAGACATGAAAGAAAAAAAATGCAGTTTCGCCATCAGTATCGACTATGGAGTGCCCCAAAAAAAAAATTTTCATAATATCTTCAATGTACAGAATTCGACCCGTTACAGTTTTATTATAAGTATAGATTTTATAAGCTGTTAGATATAACTATTATTCTGATCCTAATAGAACTGAAGAACTTATAAATTATAACTAATATTCATGCAAGTTACTTTCTCAAGTATATTTAATAAACTTCAAAATTAATTTATATAGGAAATTACTTTTCTCAAAGTTAGGTGATAATTTCCTTACACTGGCAATATTAGATATTCAATATTTAGACAGAGAAAGAACTAAAAAGGATTAAATTTTTAATTTAGCGCCACCTATATTATTACTTCTGAACTAACTTAATTTTACTAATGTTTAAATCCATAACTTATATGCTTTAATTTGGTTTGGAAACTCATCAATAGAGGGGGTTGATTTGGTATATAGATTAACAATAACGTAATTTTTCTCTAAATAAACTGGTGAAAGGTTTTATAATAAATTGCAACTTTAAGGACATTCAGAATAATGCCTGATGTTTATTGTAAAGCTTTTAGGAGACTTAGCAGTGTAGAATATAAGATCTATCTAATATGGAATACTTCTGTTAGGAAAATGACGTTAGGATTTAGATTTACTGAGGATTGACAGAAACTTGTCTGGGTTACTTTCAAACACAACGTAGAGTCCTATTCTGTTAGACGATCACATGGCCAATTCAATCTTCAAATCTTCGACAATTCAACTAATTACTACAATAATTCAAATCTTCTACAATCTTTTACAATTTAATTTTATCCTATTAGACCTTATACGTTACACAATACTTCATAGTACCTTTAGGCTTCGGATGTTTGTTTGTTCATTATTTCATTTTCACCGGATGTCTAGGATATATTTATTTTTTTAAATTTTAAATTAGAGGGGGGGTACAGTACCTAGGGATGAACCTCGACAGCAAACAGAACTGGAACAAGCACTTAGAGAATAAGATCAACAAGGCCTGTATCACCTTCTATCAATGTCGCAGAATGAGAGGTAAGACATGGGGACTTAACCCAAAGGTCACCCTATGGCTTTATACCACAGTGATCAGGCCAATAATCACCTACGGGGCTCTGGTCTGCTGGATCAGGACGACACTGGCCACAGCCATCGCGAAGCTACAACAATTCCAGAGGTTGGCATGTTGGAGAGGTTGGCACTATCAGCGGTATGTGCACAACACCAACAGCAGTCCTGGAGATAATACTGGATCTGCCTCCGCTCCATTCACATGTGCAACAGGAGGCGGCGATGTCTGCAATAAGACTACAGTCTCTTGGTCTCTGGCATGACACAGGTATTCCTCACACGCGGGTCCTTCAAGACAATCTGAAGCATCAACCCATGCTGCTGGCGATAAGTGATAGAATACCCAAACAGTATGTATTTGATAAGAAATACAAAATTCAAATCGTGGAGCCTCCCTCCGGGGATCATAGCTCCACCGAGTTGATGGTCTTCACCGATGCTTTGGATCCGGTACCTTCTCAGAAGACTTGAATATCAGGTACCACACATCTCTCGGGGCCCACAACTCCGTCTTTCAGGCAGAATGCGTGGGCATCACAAGGGCTGCTACCATAATCACCGACAGGAGGGTGCAGGGTTATAACATCCGCATACTCTCTGACAGCGCGGCGATCCAACATGCCCTAACAACACCATAATAGCAACACCATCACTTCGGGACTAGTCCTTGAATGCCACAAGTCTCTGACGGAGGTTTGTGAACACAATCAAATCGTTCTCCAATGAATCAAAGGCCATAGCGGATCGAGAGGTAATGACGCGGCGGACGAACTGGCGAGGAGGGCATCAGCGGAACAGGTTCAGGGCCCTGAACCGATTGTCCCGCTCCCACTGTCGCAGGTTCGGAAATGGCTGCGAGAGAGGTCACTGAAAGAACATAACGACAACTGGACCAAGAGGTCGGACTGTAGTCAGTCTAGAGCGGCACTGGGGGGCCGTAACTCACGGTACACCCGGCAGCTGCTAAGCCTGAATCGTCAACAGTTGCGACTGGTCACGGGCGCACTAACAGGTCACGGTTTGTACAATAAACACCTATTCACACTAGGTATTACCGACAGTCCTCTTTGCAAAGCTTGCCTTGAGGCTGAAGAAACGGCCGCTCATGTGCTCATGGAGTGCACGGGAGTGGCGGCTCATCGAGCGAAGTTCCTGGGCACACCGGGGACGCTCCGTGAAGCATGCGGCAACGTCAAGAAGCTGCTGGGCTTTCTGTTGGAGTTGGGTTGGCGGGGGTGAAGCCCACTTCCCCACACGCAAAACAGGCGCACCAAGACGTCGAGTTGCGGAAACAGCCCGCCCACAAAGCCTGAGCGGAGCGCTACTATGACTATGACTGTAGGTACTTTTTGTCATATTCCTGAGTTGTCACGTATTCGTCCAATTTGATTTTGTCCCAAACTCCAATTAACTAAATATTATAATACTTAATATTCTTTGGTCAATGTTTTATTCTAATTAATATTGACGGCATGTACGTGTCAGCTTGGCTGCGAGCATGACAGCAATCGTTTACAGAGCGCAAAAAAATAAAAATAAATGAAAATAATTTATTTACATAAACATGCTAGGGTTTTCAAATAAAGCATAGCATTCATTTTCTTTTTTTATGACTAAAATTCCCATAGGTTCGAGGTTACTCTAATTCTTTGGGCAAATTTAATCTTGTGAAGAAAGCATAGCCCGGTCGCACCACACTGTACGGTACTAGGTATAAGCAAAAACCCAAAATAAAAAAAAAACTGATGCTAAACGTAGTCTTACATTTAAATCATTCTATTGTTAAGCGGCTTGTAACTATTTAAATTCAATCAAATAAACTCGAACTTTATGTTGGTACTTTAAAGTGAGTTTTTTCCAGAAACTAAGTATTTAAAATAGAATGTCGGATCAGATCAGAGGTCCCGGGCATTTGCATGTTGCTGTGCCTCTTGAGTAGGGTTCCTACGCATAACTAAACTTCTTTTAACGGAAAACTTATTTAGCCACGTGGACTCTTCTTGGTAGAGGAACATCTTATGGATTTGCGTCCCCGACATGCTAATGTAGCGTGAGGTCGTAGGCTAGAAATCCCACCTTTTGAGTATTTTTCCAAGCGCAAATGCACAAGATTGTCTTTGCTACTGACTTTAACGTTAACGTGCTTATGCTAAAGTATACAAACCGCCACACAGAAGAAATAGTTAAATTCACGACACACACGCTTGTATTCTGGAATGTGAATCGAATCACAACATGACTACAACCAAAGCTACGACACCAGTGGATTCAATGAATGAATATTTGCGCAAATGGTTAATATGTTAATATCCGTGACAACAGGTTTTATTTTTGGTAAATAACATGCCGTATACTAAAAGCATACAATTATTTTTAATGTCGTTGGGACCATCCCTGATATTGTAGAAAAAAAGGGCGTTCCTTACCAAATAGTTTGATTCCATAGGACGGAAATAGGAAATTAATGAATGCGAGTTGTTGTTACTATAAGGATTATATCCTAGACACCTTTTTTTTCCTCAGGGAAAATCCATTATAGATACCACTAGCCCCCGGGGGGGAGGAAGAGCCAGTGGTTATGTGGGGCTCTCCGTCACTAAAGTGATGGCCTACCCACTAAAAACCCTGGGCTATTACACCAGCGCGCAAGTGATCGAGGCTACGGGCACGCTTCCGCACTCCTCCGCGGCCCCGACTACGCTGGCCCTATTTGGACCCCCTCTTTAGGGGCAATTCCTGCCCGAGCCCTCTCGTTGTGGGAATATGTGTGGGACATCGCCCATCTTCTGGGTGCTCTCTTGTCGGGCGACTGATCCCCCCGATCCTGTCGCCCAGAGCCCCATATTATTACGGCGGCAGCCGGCGCTCGTGAGCTAGCCGCCTTCTGTTTCTGCGCCTGCGCATAGGGTGACTCAGTGGATCAAGCTCCCTGTCACGCTCTGCCCTCTCTTTATGTCCGATGACTTCTTCGCAGAAGTCGCGGACCGCATGCCAGGCTATCTCGCTGCTCGTCATCGTAGATGCAATGGCGAGCAGAGAGATCGGCCCCCACCACAGTGACGAGTTGCGCCCGTTGTTCTGCCCATGCTGGACATATTTCGAAGGTGTGTTGAGCTGTGTCCTCAGCACCACCACACTCGTGACACTCAGGTGTTGGCTCTCTCCTGGCTATCCTGTACAGGTATCGGCCAAAGCAGCCATGACCTGTCAGAATTTGTGTGAGCCTGAAAGAGAGCTGTCCGTGCTCCCGTTTTACCCAGTTCCTCAGGATGGGTCGGAATGCCTCCACGGTGCAGTGCCCCGCGCTTGGCTCCTCAAGCCTGCGCTCCCATCTCAATAATGCTTCTTGCCGGCCCGCCTTGTGAAAATGCCGTATCACAATAGGGGGGGGGGGTAAGTCACCCCTAGACCGTGCATTTGAAAGTTGGTCATACAAGCGGGCCAACATCTGGGCATCAATGTCCCACGGAATGGTCCCTGCTAACAAGCTCGCCGCCTCAAAGGACACGGTACGGTATCCTCTGATTGCCCTAATAGCCATGGATTTCTGTGGTCTCCGTAATGCTGTTGTATTATTTCTATTCAGGGCAACCGCCCAGATAGGGGCCCCGTATAGAGCCATTGACCTCACGATACCTGTGTAGAGGCGGCGACAGGCGACTCCCGCGCCTCCAATATTTGGCAGCAAGCTCTCAAGGGCCGATGCCGTCTTCATCAGTCTTGGCGATAGTTGCCGGAAGTGCTCTCTGAAGTTCCATCGACTGTCGAGGATGAGTCCTAAGTACTTCATCGTCGACTCGACAGCAATCGAAACACTTCCAACAACAATCACTGATCCGACTGGCGGTCGACATCGAGCTTTATGAAAACACAAAGCCTCCGACTTCTGCATATTAATGCTGAGGCCCAAGCTTTTTATACGGTCCACTGTTTGGGCCACCGCATCAGTGGCTAGGGTCGCTACCTCGCTATAGGTCCGACCTCTAGCCGTTACCAGGGTGTCATCGGCATAACAGGTCAAATGAACTCCCGGCAGATTGGCCCCTCTCAGAACCCAGTCATATCCGATGTTCCACAGGCACGGCCCAAGGACAGATCCCTGTGGAACACCGCATGACATAGCCCATCGTCTCCATCCACTCCTTCCCGGGAAGACTATCTCTCTTTCTGAGAGGTAGTCCTCCAGGATCCGGAATAGGTAGGGAGGCACTTGATGGTACCGTAGTGCGTCCTTTATGGTATTCCAGGGGAGAGTATTAAATGCATTAGCAATGTCTAAAGACACCGCCAAGACGAAATCTCCTTTGAATACTGCTTCTTGTGCTAGAACCCTCACGCGCTCTATCGCGTCAAGTGTGGACCTACCCTTTCGGAAGCCAAACTGACAGTCGTCCAGATTTGGGCCAACTAAATTTAAGTGTCTTGTCAGACGGGAGACGATGATGCGCTCAAATATTTTGCCTGCCTCATCCAACAAGACAATCGGCCGATATGCTGAGGGAGAGTCAGCTGGTTTGCCGTTCTTACGCAGTAGTACTAATCCTAGAGACCCACCACTTTCAACTAACGGGGTCCTGGTCAAGCAATTGATGGAGATGACGAGTAGCCAGGACGCTAACAAAAGGATTGGATACTTATCCATTTCCATCCATCGGGTATTCCATCGGGATGCGACATGCTGAGGATACTTACTAACTTCTTCTGTACATAACAATAGCACCTCGGTTCGTGCCATGAGCCTGTATTCTTGCCATGATCATTTGATTCGCTGTGTAACCTGTCGTTTCGCGTTGAAGTCATGATGCAGAAAATGTTGAGCGTCAAACGCAAATGCATACAACAAAGTCATCCCAACAAGATTACAAGACAAAAAATCCGAATCAATCTATAACCCCACAGCTGCGGCACAGGTCTCCCATTACCATTACCAAGGAGTTAGGTTTGAGGAGGTCCACCTCGTTGCCAAAGTTGCGGGTGGGCAGACTTCACTTGTTTATGAAGATTTTAATTTTCTGCCATAAGCAGATTTCCTCATGATGTATTTCCTCCACCGTTTCTAAGTTGGCGGCAGTACGCACATGCCTTCGAAAAGAGAGTGCGCGTGAGATTCAAACCAAATCGGTAGTGGCTGTTCTCGCGACTAGACTAGCCGTAAGTAATCAAATTTCATTGCTATCACTCTGTCTATAAATTTGGACTAAAGTAAAAGCAGCTATCAGCATACGACATAAGACATTTTGTTAGGTTCCTGGAAGTTACCTGAGCGTATGTGCCGATGATCTGCATGTCTAGCGCGCGCGGCAGCCACCGCGCCTGCTGCTCCGGCGTGCACTGGCCCAGGATGGTGGGCACGAACATGCCCAGGTGCAGCAGGAACGGTGACATCTCCTTGTAGAACGCATCTGCCGTGCGCCGCAACACCGTGGACTGCCTGCACAGGACACGTTAGCTACAAAAAAACAGCAGTTTCACATGGTCGTCGACATTCTCAGCCTGTGTAAACCTTTTCTGTAAGTCATTTGTTCTAAGCTAGTTTCTGAAGAAGCCCTAGCAACTGTGAGCCTCAAGGGCAATCGAAAAGTACCTGTTTCCGTTTTCCACGCTCACAAGAAGGTATTGCCAATGAACCTCGACTCAAGGAAATAAAAACAGTGTAAAATTAAAATACGCAGCAAACAATAGTTTGATCCAAGTATCTAACGGTTTTAGTACCTACATGCCTGTCATAACAAATTGTGTATTGTTTTTAAAATTTATTTACCTAATTACGTAAGTTTCTTACACGTTTTTTCACATCAAGTAACTGAATTCTATTGAGAGACCAAAAGATACATAAGCAACGAGTTCCTTGCTCGATAATCCCACAACGTTGCCGCTTGTTCGGTTTTTATCGAATATGCAGCGTATATTTCGTCGAGTGTGCAACTTTATATGATAATGTATTACCACCTTACACATTTTGTCATCGAACTATTTGTAGCTCGGAAATGCGACATTGTTTCATGGTGGACTTTCCAAAGAATCAATCATTTGAGGTTTGACTCTACATACTTTCGTGACAAGAACGTCTAGGCTGTGTAATGCGTAGCTTGAATGAGTGTTTGGTGACAGAATCTCGAATTGATGAATCTTGGTATTTGAAAACACCAATACTGAAGAAAGTAAATCGGTTTCTTCTAGATAAGCGTACTGCATCATAGACCGCATAGTCGCGAGGCCAGTTCAAACCTTAAAAAAAATGATGTCGAGTTTGGAAGGAAAAGTTGGTTTATAATAAAAATATTTACCCAAGAGCTTCCAATCCGGTGAAGTCGAGGAGCTTCTCCTTGACGATAGTTGCGTAAACCACAGATTTGCGGACTGCATTCTCGTATCTCTCCTTGGGGCTCATCGATTCCTCCGGGATCTTGTCTAATGAGGCTCCATCGTCCAGGGCAATTGCCTCTAAAATTTTATCGTATAAGTCTTATAGGTACTCCGGAAACAACACTTACACTAGAGACTTACTAGAGGTGTAATATTTTATTGTAAGTATCAAGAGGTTTAGTTTTAGAAACTATTTTGGTTGCTGATTTTGTAAGCAGAACCCTTAGTAAAACCTAAATTTAAAGTTTATTTTGACTTTCAATAAATTTGGCCTATCGAAAGACAAAATTTCTCGTAAACTTGTCAGGGCAAGTGGAATTGCGTCAAGTTTCGACGGATCGCGATTTGTTATTTTAATAAACTTATTTTCCCATTAAACTTAGACAATTAACTTGAAATCGTTTAACTATGTCTAATAAACTGTTTCCCTAAAGTCTCTTACAAAAGATTAAAAATTATTGACTCAAAATAGGACTCAACGTATTCCAGGATATAGTTTTTACAAAATCTTACAACGTTTTTCTGATTACTACAGGATAATGTCATTCTATTTACCTAACAAATCAACAAGGCTATCGAAGCACGTACGTCAATTCACTCCATCTGCATATTAATAGCATCAGTAAACTTACCGATTTTTCTCCTCTGTATTGTTTTTTGTTCTCCTCCGTCGAGTATGAAGGTCACTTCCTCGGTGTTAAAATTGCATTTCGCTCTCTCCTTCACGAGATCTGCATTAACTGGTTTATTTTTAGCACTCATTTTGCGTTTGTACTGTATGTGCCGGCACGAGTGAATGAGTTGACTGTACCACTGTACCTACTACCGTCGACACCGTACTTATGTTTTATGTAAACGTAACTAAAACTTAACCTCAGTGTCACTAAGCGCTGACAGAAGTTGTAATCAGAGCGTCCCCGAGTGATGCTATAGAGTACTCGTTGAATACTGAGCGAAGTGCATTCAACCAGCTTCATCGCTGGATTTGCACGTTGTTGCAGACGAGATACGCGTCGGGCATTTCTCTTTGTCGGTTTTGTATGTTATCGTTTCAGATAAATAATTTAATCTTCATTTTAAAATAATCGTTGATTTTCAGTGTTTGTTTCATATACGAGTATGTATTGTAAATTACCAGCGCCGGTCTGTTACCGTTACTGCTATTTTCCGCAATTAAAAGTGGCTATTCCAGATTGTAATCCAGTTGTGTTCCAAAGTTCAGCCCGATCCGTGCAGGTGTTCCGACGTGATTAAGCATCAAATGCTTGACATTTATAATATTAGTAGGGATTAATAGTATTTAAATGCAACTAGATAACAAATGCTGTATTAAACTATGTCAATTATTTTTCACAAATTTTGAAATTGAGCTTTGCTAATTGCTATGGGACTACTTCTCGAATAAATACAATCAACTTTCCAAATATATACCATTAGTACTATGTACTACTTACTATAGGTGAATACTATTCAACACCAACTAGCTAGGCTAAAGAATGTACATACTTATCTTAACTCAGAATAAAATATCGTCGCCAAACTGAATATCAATGGACACGAGAGACCCAGTTTCCCTCGGATTTATAAACTTGTGGGTTTTCTAGCAAAACTTGTCAGCATTTTAGTATGAGTATAGTTTTTTCAGTGCTAAACGAGATGCGAACACGCGCGCGCACTCTCCTTGAAATAGATTGCCGGACGCGATCGAAACTTGAGTCGGACTGGACTGACTATATCAAACGTGAATTGCGTGCATTTATTTAAAACATATCAGCATTCTCTATCAACAGATGGGTAGATAATATATAGTATAGGGTGTAGGCATCTTTTTCTAACCAACTTAAAAAAAAGAGGAGGTTCTTTTGTGTTTTTTGTGTACCTATGTTACGCGATAGATTTTTATTGTCCACAATACAAAACACAATATACAAAATTATATATCCTAGCTAGTGAAACAAGTGGCGATCTTATCGCTAAAAGCGATCTCTTCCAGGTAACCGATAGCTCCGCTAACGGTGAATTGATTTTGATGATTCTTTTATTGTTCCTAATACTTCAGAGGTCGTCCCATATACCGTCCCGTCGTTTGTCTGGACGACGTTTTCGTAGATTTGAGAAGACATTTTATCGAGTAAACTCGATTTAATTTAAAATTTAAGTCTTTGTTTTTATTTTATTAACCCCCGAGAAAAAAAAGGGGTGTTATAAGTTTGACGTCGATGTCTGTCTGTCTGTCTGTCTGTCGGTCTGTCTGTCTGTCTGTCTGTCTGTCTGTCTGTGTGTGTGTCTGTCTGTGGCACCGTAGAGCTCAAACGGATGGGCCGATTTCGATGCGGTTTTTTTTATTTGAAAGTTAATATCCGTGCGGGTGTTTTTAGCTATGTTTGGTTAATATCGATTCAAAATGGCCGCCTCCACAAAATGGCGGACAAAATATTTCTTCACAACCTACCTCAATATGGGTATCAAATGAAAGGGCTTGACTAGTAGAGTACTAAACACTATAACAAATTTCAAATCCAAGATGGCCGCCACCACAAAATGGCGAATTATATAATATTTTTCACTACTGCCTCAATATGGGTATCAAATGAAAGGGTTTGCTTGATTAGTAGAATACTTTGCACCATGACAAATTTCAAATCCAAGATGGCCGCTACCACAAAATGGCGAATTACATTTCTTTTTTCACAATTCCCTTAATATAGGTATCAAATGAAAGGGCTTGACTAGTAGAATGTTCTACAGATAACAAATCTAAGGTAGTCGGGGGTTAATCAAAATTTTTAATTAAATTAAATCAAGCCTTCATCCTCGCTGGCAGAGATGCATCTCGAGTCGTATTTACCTTGGGTCGTTCTTACGAAAACTATTTTGCAACAGAAGTTACAATATAATTGCCCGTATGCAAGCACTGTAAAATTTACAAAATCGAGCGAATAATATTTGTTTATTTTATTTACATAATAATTTCCAACAACGAGTTTTTAATTGCGATACCTTATCACAGCACCTTTTCAATGTCAAGGGCAAGCGATGCATATCTGATAATCGTTTTGGATAACTTAGTAACAGATTTCCCTATTTTTTTTTAATATTATAGGTTCGCCCTTGACCACCATCTCGCCTGATGTTAAGCGATGATGCGATCTACGATGAAGCGTGCTTACCTAGAAGAAACCGATTCACTCTCGATTTGAAGACACCAAGACCCTATACCCGTTTTTGGAAATCTGCCAGCTAGATGTTCCCACTGCTGGGATTCGGGGTCTTCTGCCAGACGAGAGTCAAAGCCATAGTTCATCATACTGGATCACTGCGGTTTGACGAATAAATCGTGACTCTTGAAAAATTCTCGGAACATCCATCGTTTTTCTCACGATGTTTTCCTTCTCCGTTAAAGCCAGTCGTAGCTAACTTGCACATATGTACACTGTAAATGAAAAAATAATCAAAGGTGTAGTGATACTTCTGGGGAAGTACCACACCTTAGCCAAGCAGTAAAGTGCAAACATTACTGTATTCCGGTTTGAAGAGTAATGTTTCCAGTGAAATTACAGGGATAGAGACAAAACATCTTGTATCTCTAAGTGACAAGCGCAGTGCAGTAGGTAATGATTTGGACTCTTCATGTTTCAATAGCTTTTATGTATCACTGTGCTTTTATGTGGCAGGAATGTTGCTTACCATCAGGCACATGTCCTGCTCGTCTCGTCATTCTACAATATATAAAAAAACGGATTCCGAAATTAACAAATTCACGATTGTGAAGGGCACCTTTTGCCCACTATGCCACCAGGGTGTTTGAATGGGTAAATTAGGTAAATATAAGAAAATCTAAATCGCAAAATACTCGTATAATTCTACTTTTTAAATGAATTAACTGGTTGCCCACGCGCGGTTTGCTGGCATGGTCTCTTTACTCGACTAAATTAGTATTTAATGTTAATTTTATGATAGTTTGCATTAATCGAAAATCAAAAATCACATTATTATAATTTAATATTACGTAGTAAATGAATTGTTTAAAATGATTTTAAATGCTATGTTTTTCATCTGTTGCCACGTGACTGGAAACACCAATATGACTTATTACGTCACTAGTCGCAAAACAAACTGTCGAAACTGATTAAACTGTTTCATCATCATCATCATCAGCCGCAAGACGTCCACTGCTGAACATAGGCCTCCCCCCTAGATTTCCACAACGAACGGTCCTGCGCAACCTGTAACCAGCGGTTTCCAGCGACCTTTATGAGGTCATCTGTCCATCTAGTGGGAGGCCGTCCAACACGGCGTCTTCGGGTACGTGGTCGCCACTCGAGAACCTTTCTTCCCCATCGGTTGTCGGTTCTGCGAGCGATGTGGCCTGCCCATTGCCACTTCAGCTTGCTTACTCTTTGAGCTATGTCGGCCACTTTCGTTCTTTTGCGAATATCCTCATTACGGATTCTGTCGCGCAAAGAGACTCCGAGCATAGCCCTCTCCATAGCTCGCTGTGTGACTTTGAGCTTCGTTATGAGGCCCACAGTTAAGGACCACGTCTCAGTTCCATAAGCCATCACTGGCAACACGCACTGGTTAAAGACTTTCGTCTTTAGGCATTGGGGTATTCTGGACTCAAAGATGTGCCGAAGTTTTCCGAACGCTGCCCATCCGAGTTGGATTCTTCGCTGGACCTCTTTGTCGAAGTTGGATCTACCTAATTGGATCTTTTGACCCAGGTAGACGTATTCGTCAATAACTTCGAGTGTGGTATTCCCAACAATAACCGGTACAGGTGAGATATGAACATTTGACATGACTTTCGTCTTGTCCATATTCATCCTCAAATCTACCTGTTGGGATACTCTACTGAGGTCCCTGAGCATAGCACCGAGGTCCTCCAGCGACTCCGCCACAATGACTATGTCGTCGGCAAACCGAAGGTGAGTGATGCATTCGCCGTTGATATTGATGCCATATCCGTTCCAGTCCAGTAGCTTAAAAACATCTTCCAGCGCGGCAGTGAACAGTTTCGGAGATATAACATCTCCCTGTCTCACGCCTTTCTGTAGCTGGATATGTTTTGTGCACTGGTCCTGTAATCGGACAGACATTGTGGCTTTACTGTAGATACACTTCAACACTTCGATATAGCGATAGTCAATGCGGCATCGCTGGAGAGACTGAAGCACTGCCCAGGTCTCGATGGAATCGAAGGCTTTCTCATAGTCCACATACGCTATACATAGTGGCCGATTATACTCCTCGGTTTTCTGTATAATCTGCCGAAGCGTATGGATGTGGTCTATGGTACTATAGCCTTTTCGGAAACCGGCTTGTTCGGGTGGCTGGAAGTCGTCAAACCTGCGTGCGAGACGATTCGTGATTACCCTCGAAAACAACTTATAAACGTGGCTCAGAAGTGAGATGGGTCTGTAGTTCTTCAACAAGGTGTTGTCACCTTTTTGAAGAAGAGCACCACCACACACTTCTGCTCCACGCTTCTGGCGTATTACCGTTAAGTATGACGGAGTCGAACAGCTTCTGGAGGACTTTAAGTACCGGTTTTCCACCCGCTTTCAGAAGCTCAGTCGTAATTCCGTCGTCGCCAGGTGCCTTGTTGTTCTTAAGTTGTTTGAGGGCCATCCTAATCTCATACAGGCTGACTTCCGGGATATCTTCGGTAAAGTGTCGGGTCAGCTTGGCTCTGGGGTCTTTTGCCATGCTAACGACAGGTTGTGCTTGCGTAGAGGTGTATAACTGTTCATAGAACCTCTCAATCTCCTCCAAAATCTCGGGCTTCGACGAGACGATGTTACCACTATCGGTCTTCAGTTTGGTCAGCTGACTTTGCCCAAGAGACAGATTTCTTGCGAACACTTTCGAGCCTTTGTTCTGCTTGATTGCTTCTTCAATACTCGTAGTATTGAAGCAGCGTATGTCGCGTCGCACACAAGTAGAGATCTGTCTATTGAGCCGTCTGTATACCGTCATGTCGACCGAAGACTGTAAACGCATATCTCGTCTGACTGCCATGAGATCTAGAGTTTGATCGGAGAGTTTTTGGGTTCTATTATGGCGTCGGCTCTTATAAAATTTTCTGCCAACAGCATGAACAGTTTCCACTAGCCTGTCGTTTATTTCGTCCGCCGTTACGCACTCATCTAAGGATTCGAAGCGATTTTGAAGTTCGAGTTGAAAGTTATCGGGATCTTCGATTTGAGCATAATTTGGTCGGAGCGTGGACTTCATTAGACGTGAACTGTTAAACTGTTTACTTTTCTGCATTTTTATTATAGTTTGTGATCTTAGCGACGACGACGTTTATTATTTGTTTTCAAGTAATGATAAGAAAACACATAAACTGGACATACGGCCATGAATCGCGACCAATGTTTTGCGACTAGTGACGTCATGTCAGTCGTTAGTGTTTTAGCGGCAAAATTCAAAATTAGTCTAATATTGTATATAGATATTATAAATATCTATAATATTGTAAATATCTAAAATACTAATATTTTGAAATAAAATGTTATTTTTTACGGTAAACAGGGGTCAATCTTCAAAATAAAAGCAGTCCCAAAAAATATTAACATCCCTGTCACACCGTTGTATCGCATAGCATTCGCATTTCATTGTAGTTCTCGTCGTCATACATAATATCTATAAAGACTTGGTTCATTAATTCTGTTTCCCGATAGGACAACCTGGGCGTTTTCAGATCTAGAGTAAACTGGTACTAAGTAGTTTATTTGCTCTCAAACATAGACCTACCTATTACCTATCTAGGTCCTAGTTGGCTGCCAATTATAGTCCGTGTCAGATGGATTGGCAATGAAGGTTGTTGACTTTTTTATTGTAGGACGTTGACTAGCTGCGGTTACAAACCTTTTATAATAGCTGTTATTTTTTTTTTAATAAAGAGTGACGAGACTATCAGGGCATGTGCCTGATGGTAAACAACATACTTGAGTATACGCATAACTATATCCATTCAGCATGGTAGCTCCGCCAGCATCCTAGGATACGCTTCTAACCCATAGTAACCTTGATCATCTTTACTCGTATTATTTACAAGACATTTATCAGAGTATGGATAATTTGGTTATATTATAGAATACAGGCCTGTGAACAAAATTTATGGGTCAAATGAACCACCAGGAGACCTATGTAGGATGATAGAAGGGTATAAAATAATAAGGTTAAACACTATGCCGTCACTTGAAAGTTGTCGAACTGAGAGCAGGTGAAGATAGGGGGTTGCAAATCTTGATCATTTCTCCTTGTCACATGATTTTTGTACGGCGTTCCGGAATAATGGATTAGAAGAGGTTATGAAACTATAAAATTAAAAATTTATTTTTTTAAATCTCTCTAGCACTGTTTAAGTGTTCATTCACTTCTTCACATTATTTATCGATCGCGCGCTATTGTTACGAGGACTTCGGATGCTTTTAGAACAGGAAAACACACTTTTTAGGGTTCCGTAGCATAATACGGGACCCTTATAGTTTCGTTATGTCTGTCTGTCTGTCCGTCCGTATGTCACAGCCACTTTTCTCCGAAACTATAAAAGCTATACTATCGAAACTCGGTAAGTAGATGTAATCTGTGAAACGCATTAAGATTTTGATACAAAACTAGAAAAAAACAAAAATTTTTAGGAGTGGTCCCATACATAGAACTGAAACTCAAAAAAATGTTTTTGATCCAAACCCTTCGTGTGGGCATCTATGGATAAGTCATCACAAACGATATTGAGGTTTCTAATAAAAAAAAAATCTAAACTGAATAGTTTGCGCGATGGACTATTCCAAAGTGGTAAAAAGTGTCCCCCCCCCCCTGTAACTTCTAAAATAAGAAAATGACAAAAATAAAAATAAATGTATGATGTACGTTACCATGTAAACTAAAAACGAAAATTGGTTTGAATGAGATGTAGTAAGCAGTTTTATTTTAATACGTCATAAATTGACTATTGTTAAAACACAGATTAAAGTAACAACGAACTACAAGAACTTTTATATTATGTTACTTGCTGCTACGGAAGCCTTCATGGGCGAGCTCGACTCGCACTTGACCATTTTTATTTTATTTCGTATAGGGAAAAAATATACGTATTTTTATAAACTGTAAAACAAAAGATGACGTATTTAATTTACTTAACATCCTCTTAAAATGATGCAGGCTGATTATCAATTACCCTGTGTATAGTGTACCCTTTTGTTTATAAAGATTATACCTAACTTTGAAAATGACACACAATTAATTCAAAACACGTGAATAAAATACAACATACACAATGTACACTCTACGACCATCGCCGCTCTGTCAAAAGTTTAATAAATAAAATAAAACAATAATAATTTAAATTATTTTATTTTTTATGTATTTGTTATTCTTAAAAGTAAAGAAAACCAGTACCTTTCATATTGTACATTACAAAATATAAAAATACTTATGTTACTGTACAAACTTGTGTATAAATATCGTATTTATTTTCATATCACAAGGTTCTATAAGAACCAATACCACAGAAGGGAAAGTATTATGCTCTCTTATACAGAAACATCTAATAAAGCTCATTATAAGAAATAAAGCAGAACCCTAAGCCGTGTTCAAAGCTGTGAGTTGTTCCTATCATTGCGAAAAGACATAAATGGCTATCAGCTGAATGTTTCCAAATTGTCTTCTTTATAAACAGACTTCATAATACATGATGGTGTTATCAATTTTACAACCATATTTTTAGATATATATATATGTCTACCGGTTTCTCGAAAACGCAGGAACCAATTGTGATCGTGATTTTCTTGCTCAGAAGAATATACTCCCATAAATATACATTTTATCGAAATCTATTAAGCGCTTTTCAAATTAAAGTCGGTTGTTCAATTTTCAGAGAAAAATAAATTATTCTTAAAATGTTGAAGTGTGTTTCGATATATAATTCTCTGTAGTTTCGGGAATAAATGCCACACTGTAGCGGGGTTTGGGAGATCACAACTTAGCGCTCTTCATCAGAGGCTTGAGGTACTGGTGGAAGCTCTGGTTGACGGGCTCCGCGTTCAGGGGGGCTCTTCAGAGCTTCCTCCATCAGCCGCTCGTACACGCGCCCGTCGTACGCGCCCAGGGTCGAGTTCAGGATCTGCAGGGTCAAAAACATTACATAAATATTCGTTTTTATGACTAAATAAGATAGTACTGGACTATATTCCAATTCAAATCAGTCAGACTCTCTAGATTCAGGCATGTTATGAAAAGAGGAGAGACATATTACTGGAAAATCGTCAGATTTGATGGTAAACGGTCACGACGCGCGACGGGAGAGTGCGTCCAAAAATGCTGTGACTATATTGTGTGAGAGACGACAACGAAAAAAGTGAGTTATAAGATGACGGAGGATAGATTGAAAACAAGAGAAAAATGTATCGTCTTAAAAAATTTACGAGAAATAGTGTCATTTCATAACAAAAAGTTTACGGTAGGTGAAGCAGTAGGTTAGGTTAGATTGGGATGCAAGGTTTGGGAACCTCCACGTAATGCTCTGTATGCATCAAAACAACAACCTACCTCCATGTTGTTGTCTGATGATAATCACGATCGGGGAGGGATGAACTTCGATCTATCTATAATCTTTATAACGTCGTTAAATTGTAAAGGGACGGTTCTTACAATTTTACAGTGACAGGAACACGAGTACATTATGAATGTAGTTGGTAAGATATTAGCAACAACAGACACTGACCTCATCCCGGATGTCGAACCCGTCGACGACGCCGACGATGTTGGGCCTCAGCAGCGCCAGCAGCTGCTCGTAGCGGCGCTGCAGCCGCGTCAGCTCCTCGCCGGAGATCGAGGAATACTGCAACCAACACGTACAAACAGCCTTCATATATCTGTATTATTCATGTATAAAACTCCAGTGTCATGCCGTTTATTCCCAGTGAAAAGTTTGTAATTGGATCCAACTTGAGATATACCTAGTCTTTATTTTGATTAATCTTTATGTAAAAAATCCAGTGTCATGATGTCAAATCAAATCAAATAATACGTCAAATTGAAAAATTAAAAAATTACAAAATATTAAATAATACGTACCTAAGCCATGGACTATGATGATGGTATATAATATAATATACAAGAACAAAATTAAAAAAATTGATTAACCCCCGACTACCTCAGATTTGTTATCTGTACGACATTCTACTAGTCAAGCCCTTTCGTTTGATACCCATATTGAGGTAGTAGTGAAAAAAATAATATAATTCATCATTTTGTGGTGGCGGCCATCTTGGATTTGAATTTTTTTATAGTGTACAGTATTCTACTAGTCAAGCCCTGGGACTCGGTCCTTCTCTCGCAAGGAGAGAGTTTAGGACATAATCCACCACGTTGGCCCAGTGCGGGTTGGTGGATGACACATGACTTCGAAAGGTTCTAGGTAGATGTCGGTTTCTTCACGATGTTTTCCTTCACCGTTTTTAAGTTAGCGGCATTACGCACAAGACTTCGAAAAGACAGTGGCGCGTGTGGGGTTTGAACCCGGGTCTCCGGATCGGCAGACGCCGTTCTCCCGACTAGACCAGCCGTAACTTCCAAATCGTTACCTAATCCCAACTGGTAGTGATCAACTCAACAAACGATATCGGACTAGTAGCATAGAATAGATAATATAGATAGAACGGACACTCCCCACCCCCCGCCAATTTCAAGCTTCCTCACCCCTCAGGCCGTTTCGGATACGCTAGGAGCAATCAACGAAGGGCTGGTATCGAACATCTAATTCTTAACGAAATATCATCATGGTGGGTTGTTGTGCTGTTTACGGCTGTCCGTCAACTAAACGGGACAAGATTAAAAGCTTTATTTAATTTCCTAAGGATAAAATAACGTAAGATTAGAAACTTTTCAATAACGTTGCTTTATAATATCAAGTTGAAGTAGAAGTAGCTTGAGCTTTGTTTAGTTTGGGGTCAGATGGTGTTGTGTGTGAATTGTCTACCAATATTTAATTATTTATAATAACGAAGTAATTTTTAACTCAAAGTTCGTAACTTACGTGCCCAAGCACGGATTGATAACGCCTGGAGGAATAATTATAGTGACAGAGTAAAGTTTCCTTCATGGGTAAGTGTAAAATAAAGTGCGAATGTGTACCTACTAACAGAAATAGATATCTAGGTACCTGGTCTAATCTATCATCGGTTTCGTTTCATTTTTACGCGGCAATACAAACACCCACAGATTTCTGAAACAATTTAGAAATCTGTGCAAACACCCTTTTAATTAGAATAGTATAATTTGGCTCCATTCTATTTATGTAACTCAACATTATAGCAAGTTTATAGACTACGTCACCAGGTGAACTGAAGAGTAGGCAACTCCACAGCGGCGGTTGTATGGAGTTTTAGTGGAGTGTCCGGGGTGTGCTAGTAGGACAGTAGCCTCACCAGCAGCAAGTCTCCTCTCTTCTCGATGGTCCAGTAGACGAGGTAGAGCTCGGCCAGCTGTCGCAGCACGGCCCCCAGCGCCGGCGACACGCTGGCCGCCAGGCGCTCCATCTCCCGCCACGACACCTCGCACAGAATCGCTCGGCAATGTGCCTGATCAATGGGGGAAGAAGAAATATGTTTATTAAAATTGCATAATCCAATTCCTCTTTCTTCTATTAGACAGCCTGATAAACTACTTATAGATCCAAGCCCCATCGGCACCCCAGCATCGAACTGGTGAACCAAAACTGCAAGTGTACCGATATAAATCAAACCTGTAAGGGTTATTAGTCGGTAGGGGTAATCCGTAGTGTCGAGCCCGAAATACCCCACCATGTCCCTGCACGGGGAACGATATCTAAATATATTTCGTCCACAAAAATGGGTAGGGTCGGGTAGTGATTAAAGTTATTGAATCATGAAGTTATGTGTAGTATGAACAATTTGAAAAAACGTGTTCCGAAACGTACCTCGCTAGCGTTCACCAGCTGCACCGACGCCAAGTTCCAGGCATCTTCGTAGTCCATTCCTGTCTTCTCGTGCTCCGCCAGAGCTTCGCAAGCCGCTTTGGTTTTACTGAAAGAAGGTAGAAAATACGAATAAGTGAAGCTGTGCAATAAGACTGCTGAAGCAGGAGGGATGTTTTGTAGACACATCCCGGGCATCTCATTGTCTCATCATTATCATATCACTAGATGTCCGCTCCGACTTATATAGTACTGATCGGGATCCCGTAAATATCCAACGGTGAAAGAATGACTGAAATCGGTTCAGTCATTTCTGAGAATATCGCATTCAAACAAAAAACCTCTTCAGCTACCTGCTACGCCACCTGTCGGAAATTGGTCGTACCAGCTCAGATTTAGAAAAGAGTTTTATGTTGTTCTTCATAGAAGATTCGGGATAACTGCCGTAAGAAGCAAACCAAGCTTGAGTTCAACTTCGACTGTATTTTTGAATCTATACTTCTGTACTAATATTATAAAGCTGAAGAGTTTGTTTGTTTGTTTGAACGCTATGATCTCGGGAAGTACTGGTCCGAATTGAAAGATTCTTTTTCTATTGGATAGTCCGTTTATCGAGGAAGGCTATAGGCTACAGAATATAACGCTACTATCAATAGAAGCAGAGCATGAATCAAGAATGTAACAAAAACGGGGAAAAATATTCCTTTTTAAGAAAAAAAGTTTTCGTAGCGTACTTTGTACGCTACGAAAATCTTCTATGAAGAACAACATACGAATGACTTTGGCAATTAACATATCCTTAGGCGTGAGTGCCATCAGATTACTTGTCCGCTCCGCTTGTTAATGTTATGCTGTTTTTCATAGATAAATAGGTATTGCGTTTTCACCAGGTACATCTTTATGGACTTACCCAGCAGCGACGGCCTGGAAACCCTTGATGATGCCCTCCGGTCCGTCCACCCAGCGCGGGGCCTTGCTTCTGTGGTAGTCCAGCAGATAGGACACAGTGGGGGTCATCGCGGTGCCCTGCACAGCTTGCTTCCACGCCTTCACAAGGTATCTGCGGGGAGATTAACCTGAAATTAATTACTGCCTCCCTTTCTTATGTTTACTGCTACAAGGTCAAAATGTTGTTGTTTATTGATTTATTACATAGCTTTAGGAGCTTTAAGTTTCAGGTAACGTCTGCCATTTCTTTACTCTTCTTTGATCTTCCGATCAAATATTTAGGTGCGACAGGTCACTCTGACTTAATATGAACAATCGATGCTTTACTGTCTACATTTGAATTACACATAGGCTGAGGAAAACAGAGGTAATCAAGATTCCTAAGCTCTCTTATAGTTGGAAGTATGCCAAGCATGCTGGTTTCATTACCGAGTTCTATCGGCTTATGCGTTACTTTTTTAGTATTACGAGTATAAATACCAGTATTGTGGTCACGCGTAGCGTCGATCAAGCGGTCAGAAAGATTTTTGAAATTGTGGTCAAGTGCTGGGTCCGTCACAATTACCCAACGTTTCAACACCAAACAAATACTTAAGTGAGTATTTCCAAAGGTTATCTTTACTTTTTCACTATTTTAGATGCTCAGCAGAACTAAATGTGCCATAAATTTAAGAGTTTTCAGATTGGCAGTTGATAGGGGTACGTTTCAACCCTTCACCGAAAGTTTATGATCAAGTCGCATGACTGAATTAATTTATAGAAAGGATGGCAATATACTCGTACGCAGGCTGTGTGCCTGAAATAACATACAAATGTAAAAAGTTTATCCAGCATGAAAATTTCTTTTGTAATATCCCGTTCACGGCTAGAATCAATGCTTTAATCCATCTCAGAATAATACAACTGCAAAAACAAATAACCTTACAACATCCCCACAAGGGATACCTACTTGGGACCCTAACGGGTCAATACTACTAGTTAACCTCAGTCCCCACCGATGATAAAACTGTTAATTTATAAATGGCAATGGGATTAAGACATGATTGATGGGAATGATCGTCTTTAACCAGCATTTAAGGTGTGGAAAAAACTTGATACGATGTACAATGTCATGATACAACGTTACCTAGCCGTCTGCAGCATGAGGACGGAGTACTCCCCCTCGTAGGTGATGGTGGCGGCCACGATGCCGCCGATGATGGGCAGGTTGGAGGACGTCATGTACCCGTGGCCGCCGCACGCCTGCCGGAACTCTTCCACGCGCGCGAGCGCGTCGCGCGTGCACACGCCCTTCAGGCAACACGCCAGCGCGTGCAGCTGGGGACCAGAACACATTCTTTCTTTATACTATAAAGGCTTGATCACAAATTGTATTTTTAATGTATCTTCAAATCGAGAGTGATTCGGTTCCTTCTATCTCGTCGGTTCCGTCGTATAAGAGTTAAAAAATGACCATTATGAAACAATACCGGGGCCTATGATGCACTCCGTGAATTGATACCACAATTCAAATACAAATACAAAAATCTTTATTCCTGTTTGCAGGTAAGATAAGGTCATACAAAACATTCTTCTTAAAGGCATGCAATATGTCTGGCTATACTGTTTCTATTAGTCATTATAGGGAAGATTCCATCTCATAGTATTCATCGGGAAAAACGAACTGAGGTGTTCCATTGTCAACATAGTGATAAATGTGTCAAAAATTTGACTTTGTGGAATATCAACCATTAATCGGTAGCGTTTGTTTGTCTGGCGGTCCAATAGTAGAAAAGAGAAGGTGAAAATCAAGTGATGTCTTGACAAGCATTGTATGATTTATGTTTTTTTTTTTCTACCAAGAATACTTCTAATTTTTGACAACGCACGCGACTTGAGTAATTTTAGGTCCCTGAAGTCAATGAGTTTTTTATTTGCACTTCGAGTCGAGTACATTTTTAAATGTATTGTTACTTCTTTTTCATCATTTGCTTTAGTGTGTCAATTAAGTTTAATTTTATCCACTACATATAGTGGCGTGAAGTGAAATCGCTCACCTCAGGCAGTTGGTCCATCTTCCCCTCTCCGATATCTTTCAGCACCTTGGCGTAGGTGTGCCACAGCCACATGCCAGCGACGCGGAACACGTGGCTGGTGGCCACGCCGATGAACAGCTTGTGCTGCTGCGTCACGTAGTCCAGGATCTGAGGCTCAAGCTCACTGCGGGGACAAGCACATACAAGTTATCCTACTGTTTGGATGTTTGGACGTTCAGCGTATCGATTCTGAACTGATTTGGAACACAATATAGTCTGGAAACGGTGGTGACGTTGAAAAAACACATAGGACAAGCTTAGTTTAGAAGACTCGATCGCAAAAATTACAATGTGTTGACTCGATGGATGAGGTATGGCTGAAGGAAGGCTTAGGTCTTGATTTCTGAGCTTGGCGTTTATGGTCGAGTGTGGAGAGTGCCAGTGTTCGTACCCGGGTTTGGGCCGCGACTGGTGGCGCACGGCGGAGTAGCGCACGGCCACGGTGGCGGCGCGCGCCAGCTCGTACGCCACGTCCGTCACTATCATCACGCGCACGAACACCATCGTGCCGTACGTCAGCTTCTCGTTCTTCGCCTTCACGTACGTACCATCCTGGGAACAACAGTTAGTGATCATTTATTTATTAGTTACACTTAAATTATAAAAACTTTCACTCTATCTCCAAACTGGTCAAGTTCCGCAGTCACTTGAGAAGCTTGCGAATGTACAACTAGTGCCCAAAAATGTAGTCGTGCTGACCCTGCCAACTACAGGCCCATCTCGGTCACACTCACAAGACTATCGTACCTAGAGTCTCCTCAGTGACCGGCCATAATATGATTTTGCCAAAACTGGTCTACAATACAATACAATAACACTTTATTATACCACAAAAATATTACAAGAACAATGATTATATGACCGGGGATACAAAATTACGGATTTAGCGTACGTCACACATATCTGGAGTGAAGCAATTGAGAAGCACGGGGAAGTACTTGCAATCACTCTGCTTGCACTTGATATCTCGAAAGCTTTCGACAGTGTTTAGAATGATGGCTATATACGCAAGCTTTCTGTTTATGGTTTGCCTCCCGGTATTATAGCGTAGATTTCGGCCTTTTCGAGGGATCGATTCATACGAGTGGTCATTGATTAAATGACAATCAATGCCGGAGTCCCTCAAGGGTCAGTGCTCTCTGCAACGCTCTTTCTGCTGCATATCAATGATCTGTTAAAGTTCAGCGTGTTTGATATGCATATGACAGCACCGCTTTATAGAATTAATTACATATTTAGCGCGAGAGCCACAGCTGCCAAGAAACTAGTGGGAAAGTACTTCGGGTCTGAACAGTTGCTCACGTTATACCATGAACTGATTTGCTCTGGTATGGAGTACTGTGCGCATCTTTGTGATGGAACGGCTAAGTACCTGGAGGCTCTGGAATCGATCGAAAGACATTCCACAAAAACTCATTGGCAATAACATGTTATCAGACTGCTTGTCTCATGGCTGCTCAACGTCTCATGGCTGACTTTCCAAAGACTCGAACGAAGACGTTTGACTCTATATTTGTGATAAAAACGTCTCGACTGTGCTGTGGTATGCGTTGTCTAAATGTGTTTTTCCGATGCTTACAATCTTGGTGTCTTCAAATCGAGAGTGCAGTGCTTGGTAGTAATTTAGATTCTTCATCTTCCAATAGTTACGAGTAAGCTATACTGTTATGGGCAGGCGTGTTGCTTACGTTCAAGCACATGTTTTACTCGCCCCGTCACTCGATACAACATAAAACATAGATCTATATTCAGCACACAAATGTTTATCCTAGGTGAAAATCGAACACAAACCTACGGCTTACAAATATTTTCATCAATCAAGCGTAAGATTGACCATAGATTGATGGAAAAGAGGAAAACTAGCTCCCAACAGTGATAATCTGAAATTCATTAGATGTTCTCAAATCTATCTCATTCTAGTAATCATTCCAAAAAATTGTGACTAGTTTCAATGTGTACTTGGTAAATAGATATTGTGCCGATAACAAGATACTCGTAGATACAGATATTTCTTGTTGTTGAACACCACCAGTAGAGTGCGCAGATAATGCTATCTTCGCACTAAGTGGTGAGTATGTAATCAACTAACAACGATTACCTATCGATAACGGTGAAATGGACTTTGATACCAAGTTATTTATACGTATTATGAAGTTTTAGGTACATTGAACTCCTTTTTCACACCGATCCTAGATCCGGGGTTCTACCACCTATAGAAAAGCATTAAAACATCTAGCCAGTGTATGAATCGAGTAATGCGCGTGCACTTTTCGTGTAAAAGGGCACCGTATACACCTAAAACTCAGGTCGCTAATATCTATCGTTTTTTTCTTATTTTAGACTTTAATCATTATCATGGTGCGATGTAAACCGTATTTCATTAATTAACTTTTAGTTACCGAACATGGAACGACATATTTTTTTTGGCAAAATCAAGTGGTAATATTGTCAATTCACTTTTTTGGTAAAACGTGGATAGTTGTGATTTTTTCGATATTTCGTAATGTATACATTTATTTTGGACGTATCCATAAATTTCGCGCAACAGTTGTGTTTTTAATTTAATGAGTTTCTAGTAGGTTAAACATATCATGAAATTGAATTTTAAAGCACTAACTTTCAAAACTTGAGCATTTTTCATCAGCATATTGGTCCTGGGTATTCTGAAGTTATCGAAAGCAAGGAAGCCGTTGTTAGCGGTCTGGAACCCCATCTTGGGTCCAATTTCCCCCACTTTGATCCCCGGGAGGGGCATGTGTGTCTCGGTGTCTCTGATCTGCACGAAGAACGGGTGCACTCCGTAGCAGACTCCCTTGGAGAACAGCTGGGCCACCACGATGCAGTGGTTGGATGTGTGCGCCACTGAAATTGGGAAGCAATAGATATTTTGCAAATGTTTTGACATATTTAAATCAATCAGTCTACATTTAGATGAGGATACGCGTGAGGCTAAACCACAACAAAAGCCATAAACCACGAGTTGAAGTTGAAGTATTTAACCCACAAAAAGTGACTTTCGATATATCGTTCTTCACGACAAATTGGTTATAGATGTTTTTTTTTAAATAAACAGTGACAAGACGAGCAGGACATGTGCCTGACGATAAGCAACATGCCTGCCACATAACAGCACAGTAACACGCAGCTATTGGAACATGAAGAGTCCAAATTATTACCTAGTACTGCACTGCGCTCGTCACCCAGAGATTTAAGATGTTTTATCTCTACGCCCTGTAATTTCTCTGGATATTTCAGTTTGTGCAGAAGTTATATTTTGGAACAGCAAAAAACTACTCCAGATTAGGTAAACTTGAGATCATCTATTTGCAAATTGTTAGAACTACGAGTAAACACGTTTTTTTAATGAGGTCATTATGACAGTTTTCCGCAAATGGCCTCTAACTACCAACAGAACTTTGGGCAGACGCAAAAGGCTCAAGCTTCTACTAAATCTGGCATATGTACATGTATTGAGTGACTGTGGAATAGCAAGAAATTCATATACATAATGTTGTAAATTATAATTCGTTTCTTTTACAAAATAAAAGATACATATTTTAAAAATAGATTACTCACATCCTCCTGGCCACCATTTGTAAGCAGTGAGACTCGGGGTATTGATGACGAACTCTTCTGTTTCCGGGTCATATGTGGCGGTTGTCTCCAGCCCTCGCAGGAACGTTCCGTGTCCTAATTCAGTCTGTAAACAAATCAAATCAAAATATTTTATTGCATAAAAATTCTGTGCATGTCACGAAAAAGTATCAACAGATTACCCATCGCGTCGAGCGTACTAAAACTTGAGCAGAAAAAATGTAATTACTGCTGTGGGCTAGTATAGTATGGGCTAGAGCGTACCTGCACAAAATCATTCAAAACAAACAAAATAGCGTGAAATATCTCATGAATAGAGAAAGTAAATGTTGATGTTCCAAAGACATGAACGAAGAGTTTTGACTCTACTTTTGTGATAAAAACGTCTAGGCTGTGGAATACTTTGCGTGAGTGGGTTTTCCCTGATGGTTACAAGTGGTTACAATCGTAGTGTCTTCAAATTGAGAGTGAATCGGTTTCTTCTAGGTAAACACGCTCCATCGTAGACCGCATCGTCGCTTAACATCAGGCGAATTGGCGGTCAAGTGTACACCAATAAAAGTTTTCAAAAAGTAAAATATACTTAGCGGGGCACTGCCGTGCCCCCAGATCCCACAACGAATGAATCTCAACCAAGTTTTAAAAAAAACTACATCAAGTCTGGTTTCTGGGGGCACTGCCGTGCCCCCAGATCCCACAACGAATGAATCTCAACCAAGTTTTAAAAAAAACTACATCAAGTCTGGTTTCTGGTCTGGCCTGGTTACTCTGGTGAAGCATATATAGCCATATATAAGCTGGTTTCACTTTGCGTCACTAAAGTTTATATTCCTCTGGTGTGGCCAATATAACAAATGGTGATCCTGAACCTATACATCAACGGTTGACTTGGCAGCTTCATCAATATCACAAATTGGACCAACAGAACTGAAGGACTAAGAAGATATGTTACATTATAGGCAATGAAAAACGCTTTAAAAATATTTTTTTCATATTTATGTCCGGCGTCAGGATTTCATCACTGCTGTCTGTCCATTTACCAAAATGTCAAAATGGTAAGTGTTTTACCATTCGGATTTCAGTATCAACCAACTCCCTAGACCACATGTATTCCACTCCACTTGTATTCCTATTAGTATTCCATTGTTGGAAATTAATTAAACCATACATCATAAACACAAAATACCATTTCCTGAGCTATTATGCTTCCCAAGAGTTTCTATCTGATCAAAGGTCCCAATAATTTGCATATTCCTGGCAGAAGGCATCCATTTTTCGAGTTGTTCCCTTGTTGCTTGGCCCAAGATCCTTGGAATGAACATTTCAGAGTGAAGCATAAATAGAGTGGTATTCTTAATAACTCCAAGTTCTCCTTTGTATTTATTCGTCGGGCTGAAAGATGTATAGAGATTGAATATATAGTTTCTTGTTACCTGTGCGTAAGTTCCGATGATTTCCATCATCCACGCTTTGGGAAGCCATTCTGATAGCTGTTCTTCTGAGGACTGGTTGACTATCGTAGGCACGAACATGCCCATGTGCAGCATGAAGGGGGATATGTCTTTCACAACACCCAACTGCACTTTGTACTTGTTGGAGGGGCTGTAGATAGATTGCATATTTAAGTAGGTCAGAGATACCAGATAAGTCTCAGCTCCGTTTAGTCTAGATAGATAACAAGATTCCAAGACCTAATGACTTTAAATGCGTTGTACGAAATTTGTAATTAGTGTCCCGAATAGGGATCTTCTTATTTAGATACATTATGTATGTATTTAATTGGCAAGTGAATCTGTTGTTTCTGGGTAAACGATTTCTATCGCAGATCGTAGTATTTCTCTATATCAGATGAGGTAGCGGTATAGATAACATCCTGTTGCAACATCAGCAAAAGTAATCGATGAAGATGACACTTCCCTAAACGAATCTACTTCAACAAATTTAAATCAATCAAATGATCTGTTCTTTTCTTTCTTCAAAACACATTGCTAGCAAATTTCCAACATCAAAGAAAGTTGATCTTGCCTGAAATCGGAATCATTTGATCGGCATTTCAAGTTTATTTAGAGGAAGGAAATAAATCAACTGTATACAAGAATCCAGTAAAGTACTAGGTGGTAGGTGGTAAAGATGACTCACGCGAAGACTTCGAAGCTGGAGTCCTCCAGCACATGCTCCTTTAGGATCTTCACCAAGATGGAGGCCTTCCTGATGGCATTCTCGTATCGCTCCTTGTGGCTCAGGTACTCCTCGGGGACGTCATCTCGAAGCTCTTTCACGCTCAGTACCAGCTCCTCTGAAAATGTTCAATCACTTGCTGTAGTTACCGACAAATATGACGATACATAAGGTACACCGGTAAAAATTGCGATGTTTATCGGTGTACCTTGTCCAATTATTATTACAAGTATTACAAAGGTTATGACTTCGATTAGTCTAAATACATATTAAGTTTTTCATCTATCACTAATTTTGTACCCTGTTTTTAGGGTTCCGTAGCCAAATGGCAAAATACGGGACCCTTATAGTTTCGCCATTTCTGTCTGTCTGTCTGTCATGTATGTCACAGCCACTTTTCTCTGGAACTATAAGAGCTATTTTACTATTGAAACTTGGTAAGTAGATGTAATCTGTAAGCCGAAAAAAAAAAAAAAAAAAAAAATAGGTAAGTACATCCAACTGAAACTCAAAAAATTGTTTTTTTTTTTATCAAAACTTTACGTTTGGCCTATCTATGGATAGGTATTTAAAAATTATATTGAGGTATCAAACATTTTTTTTTTCTAAACTGAATAGTTTGCGCGAGAGACTCTTCCAAAGTGGTAAAAAGTGCCCCCCCCCCCTGTAACTTCTAAAATAAGAGAACGACAAAAATAAAAAAGTGTATGATGTCCATTACCATGTAAACTATTAACGAAAATTGGTTTGAATGAGATCTAGTAAGCAGTTTTATTTTAATACGTCATAAATTGACTATTGTTAAAACACTGAACAACGAACGAACGAACGAAATAGTAACAACGAACTACAAGAACTTTTATATTATGTTACTTGCTGCTACGGAAGCCTTCATGGGCGAGTCCGACTCACACTTGACCACTTTTATTTATATATACAAATTCCTACTAGAGTTCTTCCGAGTTCAAGAACCAAATAAACATAATCGTTAAAATTCTTCAAATTTTTTACATCCATTTTTTTTGTTTTGCCAAGTGTGACCAAGTCACTATACAATACAATAAATTTTACTGAGCCACAAAAAACAACACAGAAACATAGTGATTTTCTGATTATACCTGAAACATTGTGCACACAACAGGTTATCATGTCTCGAAATCTTTCGGATACCTTTTGGTTATTGGAATAGTTTTTGGAATGTGTGTAAAACCATTTTACAAGAAAATAAGGTATTATAAAATAAGATACAATGACGGAATCATGAAGTAACTAACATAAACTACAACCGAATTGAGATTGAAACACTTGAAAATAGACCACTATTATACAGGGTGACTGGTGAGATACTATCGATATTTTAGGAATGTACTCGGTCCGCGATTCTGGTTCTAATTATGTAATAAAATAAGGTACTTAAATTTTGGCCAAATATCTCAAGAAATAAATAAAGTATGGACACGTTTTCGATATTGATAACGTGTAGCTTATTAACGTAACGCAGGCGGCTCGCATCAAAGTAGCACCCAGGCCAGCGGCGTCTCTTTGTCGCGGCGGCCAGTGGCCGGCGAGTGTTGCCGCCTAAAGCCCTCTCCCGCCCGCCCCCAACCCCGCTACCTGTTGCATAGCACGGGCGCCCGCGCGGTGACCATGCGTTTTGAATTTAATAACTGAACTTTCGGTTAAGTTTACTGAGTACTCAGTAGTTATTTTTTAGTCAAGACATATTTTTTTTTTCATATTTCATTGCCAAGTATCACATCCTCTATTATCAATAGTATCTCACCAGTCATACTGTATTATAGTATTTATTTGTTTTTATTTTATTACTAAGTATCTTTAGTAGTATAATATACATTGTAATTCATCGATGTTATTATAAATTACCTTTCATGTCACATGCACACCCCGTCTATTAACACTCCTCTTATCTTTTTTTCCACCCTAAGGTTGCCTGGAAGAGATCGCTCTTAGCGATAAGGCCGCCGATTGTCGCACTAGTTTTATTAGTATAAAATGTTATATTCTTGTAAATTATTTTTATTTGGTGTGTTCAATAAAGTGTCTCCATCTATCTATCTATCTATCTATCATACTATAATGTACATATATGATACGGCTGACCTATTTATGTTTACACAAATTATTTATGATGCGGTAAGAACATCATTGACTAAATTCATACTTTTATAATACGATGTAATTTATACCTCTGACAGTTACTTTGTAACTTATAGATTTAATGATTACTTTATGAGTACTACCTAGTTGTAAAAGTAATTAAGTAGAGACAAAATTGAACAAAGTAGTAAAACTATTCAGCGTTATTTAAATGCTATTGTACATAAATATGTTAGTAGTACCTAGAACGTGGTTTAAACTGTCATGTGATATTAATAGTTGAAGCAAAACAAAAGAGTAATATTGTTTTGGGCCACTTATATTTTCCTGCACAATATTCACAGGTATATTCGGTTCACCCTGCAACGTGGCAGAAGAATTTCTGCCAAAATGTCAGACATTTCAACGAATTTCACTAAACTGTAAAACCCTCATCATTCGGATCAGTATCAACCACCTCCCCTGACCACACGTACCTATACCTGTATTCGACTCTATAGTATTCTTGAAAATGAATTAAACAAATTAATATTGTACATTTTGTGACACAAACAAATTGAAATATTACAGTGCAGTGCTACTTATGATAGTAGCAATGATGATGCTGTGAACAAGGTCTTCCAGGCAATCAGAATAATGGAAAATAGCCTATATACCTATATACATTAATTTCATAATAGTACTAAATATCTTATACCTATATTAATATCACTGTTTAAAATAAAAAATATTCAATTATAAATACGCGACTATAGAATTTTATACATAAATACTAATAATAATAAACAATCACCTACAAAAATGCGTATATAATGACAACAGACAACAGTAATCAAAATATACCAAGCAAACTGATATCAATTCTCATACTTTCAACCAGCAGATATCATCAGTGCTAACAATTTGCTAGTGCCAACAGTCATAAATTAAAAAAAGCCTTTAAAAAAATTGGTTGCCTGTAAAGTCGGTATACGGGCGAAAGTTTTACGTGACAACGACTTTGAGTGGTAAAATAATTTTACGGAAGGGACGCGTGCCTTTCACTTTTTATGTCTGTCTCTCTCGCTCTTAGGCGGGCTAACCATGCCCGAGTGGAAGGGACGCGTGCCTCTCACTCGCTCTCGTTGTGAGCGTGCATAACGTGAGCGGAGCGTAACGCAGTTTCTTGAAGTGTCACCCGGCAAACCAATTTATAAGACGTTGTCACGTCAAAAACATGGTGCATGTAACACCATTGAAATATCGAAACTCGCTCCACTATAAAACTACAGTTAAAATTCTGTAATGGTTTGTTCCGCCTTTCGTCATACATACAGCCTTAAAGTGAAATAAAATGCCGCCTTCATGGTTCACTGAATTATACAATCTATAACTTTTCAAGGTCAGAGTGAATAGGAATTTTCTTGGTGTGAGTGTGTCATCTTCAACCACACTATCGCTTGCCATCAGGCGAGTTGGTGGTCAAACGCAGACCTATGCGAGAAAGAAAATCGATTTCTTCTATTATCGATAAATATAAATTAATAATACCAATGCAAACATTAATAATTACTATGCTCTAGAAATTTGTTGCCGATCACAAATTCATTGTATTAATTCCTCATACAAAAGACAACTTACGGCCATTGACCGAACTATACAGTAATTGGACTCTTCATGTTCCAATAACTACCTGACACTGTGCTGTTATGGAAATACGTGATGCTTACTATCAGGCACATTTACTGTTCGTCTCGCCACTCTATTCTGTAAAAATAGACAATTTTATACAGAAAATGATGTTTAGGTTATTACAACAAATTTAAATTCCTTCCTTACATAAAATGTCGTTGAATTTCCATTTGTACAATAGAAGTTAACATTAATGCTAATGTTTTTTGTAATCAATTTATTTTTACAGCGAATTTTATAAATAGCTTCGTAATTCGTCAATCGTATTCACAGTCATGGCCGTTAGTGGACGAACATTAGGTACTGGAATTGGAATGTAAGAACATGTAAAGCCTACCCGTAAACTAAGTTTATCTATTTACTTACTTGATCTGTGCCGACTTACCAAAATACGGTAATGAAAATGAATAATCTAATGATGTTATACAATGATTAAACCTAATCTAATATTGTATCAAAAAATAATTAAATGTCACTGCATAATTTTAAATCGTTAGCACGTACGTTTTGAATAGCAACTACAACACAATACAAGAGCAGTGGGAACATTCAGTGAGCTGTTTATGCTCATGATAGTGCCTCGGCAAGTTCGGCTACGGCATTACGCCGTTGCTTCCGCCAACTCTGTCTCAAAATGAAGCTCTTTTTCACCAAAAACCGGAAATAAGTCTAATGTTCCTTTTCGACAACATCATTTATTTATTTCAATCAATTAGTACCGACTTATCGAATTACACTAATGAGAATAATAATTTAAATATATGAAAGTACAGTGATTAAACTTTGAATAATGACTAAATTCTATACCAATTTCAAAAAACTAACAAATATTAGAACAAATGTCAAAAATTATCAACTAAAGTCAAAAATAATAATAATATTAATACCAAAAACAAAATTCTGATGTCAAAAATAATAATGTTAAATTGTAGGTAATTATTAATACTAATGTCAAGTTATAACAATAATACCAATGTCAAATAATAATAATGTCTCTACAAAAAGAAATTAAAATTACCAAAACAATACAAATAATGTCATTTAAGTACAAGAGTCAAGGCAAATAAAAAATAATATATATATGGATGTCAACTTAGATCATAACATATTATTACAATTTTAAATTTCAATGAAAATTACTCGTGCAAGTACTTGAATGTCTGTACAATGTTCTTTCACAAAATAACAGACAATCCCTTATCACATTCCTGTGCAGACCCGCAAACATGTCACAGTCCGGCGCTGCGTCGAGGAGGGCATTCATCGCCGCAAGGGACCGAGGTATCGGCGAGGCTTGACGAGCGACGGTTTTACACTTCGGCTCAGCAAACAATACATGTTTTCTGGCCCGAAGGTAGTTGTCAGGAACAAAAAGGCAACAAAGCCTCTCACTGATGTCTGGGAGCATCAATTTTTCCGTACAAAATCTTGTACATTGTTTTTATTTGGACATGTGGTCTCCTAACTTCTAAAGAATTGTACCCCAAAGCACCGTGAAGGAATTCCGTCGGATACAAGTACGGGTAGTACCCAAACTGACGCTTGTAAAGGTACCTAAGGAAGACCTTCTGAACCTTTTCCAACATAAGGGTGTACTTATCCTCATGTGGATGCCATACGCAAGCATTAGCTTCCAGTTTACTGCGGACCAGGATACTAAAAATAAATATATTATATTCTGAATATAATATATTTTTTTATTATGCTATACTATATTCTGAAAACCACCAGAGTTCCAGACCATAAACCCGAGTCTCTGATAAGACTCCTTCACCACTGTGGCTGCATGATCATGGAACGTAAGTTCTTGATCAAATGCAACGCCCAAATCCATCACCATCATCATCAGCCTGTGTTCGTCCACTGCTGGACATAGGCCTCTCCCATAATACGCCACTCAGCCCGATCCTCGGTCTTACCTCTCCAACCGCCACCAGCTGCCTCTCGTATATCGTCACTCCATCTAGTCTCAGGGCGTCCTACACTACGTTTCCCGATTCGCGGTCTCCACTCTAGAACCCTTATCAAATTCAAGTAAATAATGATTTGCAAGATGGAGCCAAATCGCCCTTTGGAGAGGTCATAAATAAAAAGAGCTTATCACAGCATTACTTACTCGTAGTATCAGTATTTAGGTATCTGCTATTGTTTAATACATGCGTAACTATTCTTATCAGTTATTTTTTAAGCTTTAGATTTATTAAAATAAATGTCATAAGTATGTATTTACATAAGAAAGTATTAAATCATAATCCCACGTGCGAGGCCAAGCGTAGCGATGGGTGGGAGGGGGCGAGCAAAGCGAGCCGGCGACCTCCGTAGAGGAGCACAGGCCGAGCATGGAGAAGTGACACTCAGGGCTGACCCCAGAGCTTCTGGTGGAAGCCCACCCGGAGTCAAATCTCAGTGATAGTTCAATTTATAAAAATAATAATTTATGAAATTAAAAATGTAGAAAAAACAAAATGTACTCGTATCAAGTAGCTATAAGCGAGCGGTGCATTTATTCACAAACTCGAGCTTCATGCCTCGTATTGAACACGTATTTAGAAAACAGTTTACGCTGCAAACCCCACAACGTCACAAAAATCAAAGACAACTATTACGCCGGTTTGACTTTATTAAAAAAAATATCAGTATTTTGAGTCACGTTAGCATACTCACCAATCTTCTTCCTCTCTTTGGTGTTCTTCTCTCCTTCGTCCACGAGATGAATCAGCTCCTGGACGTCGAAGGTGCACTTCTTCCGTTCCCTCACCAGGTCTTCGTTCACAGCCATCACGTCTGCACACCAATCCGCGTTGATTACAAATGATTATCAACAATGACTACCTGTAAACCTGTATCTAAATGACTTAGATATAAAAACGCAAAGAAGTTGCTCTGTGGACTCTGATTATGTGGATATCGCAAATTACCATTTGACCACGTAGTTCGTTTGTATCATCATCATCGTTAGCCTAGATTAGTGGAAAGTATTCCACAAATGATATTTTTTTGTGATGTTATTATTATTTAATGGTTAATGTATTATTTAATGTTTTATTAATGTTGTTATTATTAATGTTATCACTAATAACATTCATGACTATCACGAGATTGTGAATACCAATCGTTATTTGTGGTCGTGGTGATAGGACTCTTTGCAGCGGCCGCCTGGAGATGTACCACACCTTTACAGGTACTGGCAAACGTTATTGAATTCTTTCCGGTCTAAAGGGCACTATTGAATTGATAAGGCAAAGAGATAATATCAAGGGCAGTGCAGTGCTAGGCAGTGAATTACGCAAATTATTCCACGCGTCAAAAATGGTAAATTCTCTCAGTACTTACTGTGCTAGTTATTACGTGACCATTTTACCGACCAAGGGATCTAAAATGGACTCTTTTACCTTACCAATCTACCAATTGTATTTCAACACGGATTTTTATTATTGGAGATGAACAAAATTGTTATTAAAGTTATTTAAATACACGCAAAATACATCCAAGATACATCAAATAAAACGATGTTAAACTTTGTAAGGTGATCCCAAAAAATTTCTTTATTTATGCTTGTATCAAATGTTTACACAGTACAGAGTCCGCACTTTGGACTTATTTATCTAAAAGATATCCGCTGGAGTACAAAGTACGCTTTGGAAGACTGTGTGAGAAATTCGCACGAGAGTAAAGATCATTTCGATCAGTCTACGCGTAGCAGAACGTATATTAACAAAATGTTAATGCTATAGAAGAAAATATGATCAATCAAGATACATACGATTCAAATAATGATAGTTACGAAATAGTTATAAAACATTATCTATTTTATTTGGTTTAATACGCTGATATGCAGATTTTCATTTAGAGTAAGAGTCTGGTTCAACTGAAAGCGATGCGTTATACTGATCAATATGAACAACCTCGAAACATTAATGTGCAATGCTATTTAATCATTACGTGAAACATTTCGTTTCAAGAGAAGGTTAAGAGAAAAATCACAAAGTGACAAGCGCAGTACAGTGCTAAACGGTAATTGGGCTCCTCATATTCAAATATCTACGTGGCTGAGCTGTAATGGACGTATGTTACTTATCATCACGGACTCGCCTGGTTCGTGCCGATACTCTATAGGTATTCGATAGTAAATGCTTTTACTGTAGCACTTAATGCTGGAATCGCAGATAGAGAGTTGTTTTATTCAACATTTTGGCGTTATTTGGGAATAAACTGTAAAGAACGTATATTTCTCTCTTCTATTTCATGTCAGATGCCATAGCAAGTGTGCATAATGTTTAGTAACGTAGAGGGATACACTAGTACTACCCGCGACTTCGTCCGCGTAGAGTATACAAAATACAACCCCTAAGGAAATCTGCTTCTTTGAGCTTATGTATATATAAACAAATGCCTACAATCGATGATTGCTTGGATAAGTGACAATAACTTTAAAATTAATCTCGAAAAAACATTTATAATGCATTTTAAACAACGTACAAATATGATAAACCCAGTACTACAATATAATGGCGCAGTTGTGCAGGAAGTCCATGTCACAACGTTCTTGGGTTTGAATATTGATCATAGACTCACTTGGGAAGCACATATTGACACATTAACAAAAAGAATAAATTCTGCGTCTTATGCATTATACAAACTTTCATCAGTAATCAGCATGGATGCTCTTGTGACTGCATATTACGGAATGGTAGAGTCAACTATACGGTATGGCATTATGTTCTGGGGTAACTCTGTCGATAGAGGTGTTGCTTTCAAAGCCCAAAAGCGCTGCATCAGAGCAATGTTCCATCTACATAAAACTGATAGCTGCAAACCTTATTTCTTGGATAAGGGCATTCTAACTTTACCATATCTCTATATTTTCGAAGTAGCAATGTTTAGTAAGACTAACCCACAACTCTTTTGTGACTGGACTAGTGACGGTGTTAGAACTCGGAGACAGGAAGAAATACGACTTCGCTTACCAACATCAAAATCAGCATTGATGCGTAAGAGTATATTTTGTATGGCTCCCATCATATTCAGCAAAATACCCAGGAATGTCAGAGACTTAAATGTTGATCTATTTAAATGTAAGCTCAAAAAAATGTTAAAGAAAAGATGTTATTATGAGATAACTGACTTTCTTAGCGATAAAATCCATAATATTACTGAAAATTCAACTTATAGCTCACAATGATTAAACAAAAGCACATTAATGACTATGTAGTTACAATATTGACCTTGATTCATGACATTTAACAATATATAAGTAATTACTAAGATTTGTTCATTCCTATTGACATTCTATATTATAATTTGACATTGTTGCTATCCATTATTTAATTTAAATTATGTGTTATCACAATGGTGACATAATATGACATAAAAGTGTAATTTGTTAGGAGTAGATTTTAAATGATCATTGTTACTTTTTTTTTTTTTTTATAAGCATGATTAAGTATTATTAGTTCCTGTAATAAAATTTGTACGCCGAAACAGGCAAGAACATGAGGCACTATATTTGAATGACATCTGTACACTGCTGTTAATGTATGTGATTACACAACCATGTTCTGACAAATAAATAATTTGATTTGATTTGATTTGTACCTAATATTGCAAACTCAAATCTACTTATTTACGTTTTGTAAAATCTACCAGATCCGCTCAGTTATAACGACAAGATTGAGCAACAAACATAACATACAAACAAACCGCCAAATCCTAGTAATATTATAAATGCTAAAGTTTGGATGTTAGACGTCATCATCTTTTTTTAATCTAATATATAAAATTCTCGTGTCACAGTTTTTGTTGCCATACTCCTCCGAAACGGCTTGACCGATTTTGATGAATTTTTATACTTATCCGGTATCTATGAGAATCGGCCAACATCTATTTTTCATCCCCTAAATGTTGGGGTAGTCCACCCCTAAATTTTTATTTTATTTTTAGACAAAATTTTTAATTTCTATTATTTTATGATACAACATACAAAAATACATACAATGCTCAATTTTTACCATTCTACGATCAACCCTTATTTTTTAATAGCCATTTTAGTAATTTAATCATTTTTCCTCTCCGGTCGAAAACTGATCAATCGTCATTTAATTAGTCATCCCCGCCAGTTGTCTACAGGTGTCACTTCTGACCCAGTAAACAGCACGATAATTTGGGGATCAAAAGTAGTCTATAGCATATATATAGTTAGTACACGGTAATCTCGGGAACTATCGGACCGATTTAAAAAAATCATTCACCGTTCTTTCATATGTACGTAATCCTTGAATGATGTAGGTTACATATATGTACCACGGGCGAAGCCGGGGCGGGCCGCTAGTTTATATTATAAATATTTGAGATAATCCCTTGTTGTGGTAGAAAGTAAATGGAAATACAAAATCCCAGCCCCTTAAATCAATTGCCCGCCAATGTTGATTGTGTCCACGTGTTTGACTAAATAATGTTTTAATTGTTGCCAGTAAACATATCTCTCCTGCCACCACTACTGACCCTGTCTATGCCTCCGACTTCGGTCCCAACTCCGGTTCCGACTTCGATAAATCAAATTTACGGTTCCGATCACGGATATCGATAATATCACCTCCGTTACATCCCTGGTCTGAACGGATCAAGTTGAACACAGTTAAACCACAGTCTGGAAGAACTTACATATATGTGTTACTTTTTGTTCCGGAAAAATGACCCTTTCATCAACCCGTTCCGTTCAGACGTTCCGGCATGATTGAGCAACAAACATCTTTAATTTAAACAAACGTTCACGTATGTGTAAAATTAATAGGATTAAATAGATGTAAACAGTATGATTTCATAAGCATGAATTCGCAGGTTTGAAGCTCGCATGCATCTGTGAATATTTATTCTAGTGCAATGACAAATTCTACAATGACTTTGTTTATCCAACTGTGTCATCGCGGTCTTTTACGAAGAAGGAAAAAACATCATGAGGAAACTGGCATATTTCTAGATAAGTAAGTATCTTTCGAAAACATGTGTCACTCGCCGCACCTGGCCAGCTTCCTACTAATATTATAAATGTCATGTTTGTTGCTCAATCACGAACGGATCGGGTTGAAATTTAGAACAGAGGTAGATTATAATCTATATAGTCGATAAATAAAGGACTAGCTCTTTGTAAATGAAGACCAGGGGGACTGCTGCTTCACTAAAATGGTCATATGTTTGATATTGCTTTTCCTTTTCTTTTCGTTTGAAATTATAGAGACAGCAAAGCCTAAACCGATTCGTAGAAGAACCGGAGTCTCAGCAATGGGAACATGAAGTGGGAATAAAAAAACTTGAGAGCCACAAATGCTTTTCAGCATGCACAATTACGTCTTAAGTTGTTAATAAGTATACAGTGGCCCTGTCAACTTATCACAGTCCTGCGTAACCCTGTCTAACCGTCCTTTGCTTATTTTGGCTATGGAACATTTATGGTCATCCGTCAGAGGGTCATCTACCGAAGGTATCGAAGGTTACAGGATCAGGCTCCACGTATTAGCAATCTGAAGTGACTGTGGGCTGGTCATATCTATTGTTGGACCGATAACCGGTGGGGTAGACGTCTCCGTATAGTAGAGACTGCAAATAGGTAAATAGATATACGATATCCCTACAAATGTGAAATAGAACGCAATGAAATCCGTAGGAGTGGCGATATGGGTACGTAAAACAGCAGATAGTAGCTAGAGAAGAAAAGGCGTGGATAGGAGAGCCTATGTGCAGCGGTGGACTAGAGTATGTTGAAGACGATCATGGAATATGTACATTTTTTTATTTTTGATTTCGACGTCTATCTTTTATATGCCTTACCGCAATAATCCAACCATTTACCAACTAAAGAGCAGAACACATAACCAACAACAGCTATAATACTTATGAAACACTAATTATAGTTTCAAATAAAACAATAGATTTTAGTTGTTTTTTTTTTGTTTCTGCGGTTTCGCTTCGTCTGCCACAGGGATTATTAGAGGCCAATATTTAACAATTCTTAAAATAGTTCCAGTGTCAAAAATTAACTAAATATTTTCACAGTACTGCGTCGCGGTAGATTAACTGGGAGTTATGTGGTACTACTCCAGGTGAACTCTACAAAAGACTCTACCACTAAACTTGTGACACATACATATATTTTATCAATGTCCCAGACACAGAACAGACTGCGTCTTTATAATCCTTACTAATATCATAAATGTAATATATAATATGTACCTACTAGTATGTATTTACAATTATAGATTTATTACATCAGCTGTCTGGCTCCCATAGTACAAGGTTGGCTCAATTAGGGACTAGACGGATATAAATAAATAAATAAATATTGGTGGTGGATAATTCACATACGACACAATCTGACCCCAAACTAAGCAAAACTTGTACTATGGCGGCCAGACAGGGCCGGATTTAGGGGAGGGTAACCGGGCCACATGCCCCGGTTGCCACACAAACACAAACCACAAACGGGTTGGTTGGTTTGGTTTGGTCCACAAACGAGGGGCCTCCACAATAGAGACTTAACCTGAATTTTAAACCCGGATTTCAAGGTAAAAGCTTAAATACAAGATTATCAGCCCCCGGCACCGGGGCCTCCACACCTCTAAATCCGGCCCTGCGGCCAGATAGCTGATATAAAACTTAGATACGTCCATAATTTAAAAAAAAATGTAACCTACATCAGCTAGTGGCCTGCTGCTATAAACAATTTTGGCTCACTGCTTATTTACTGCTCGTTACTATGCACAAAAAACAACAACAAAAACATATTAAAAAATAGTAATTCTATCAGCAAACCGGCCTTTACAGCCAATTGCTTATGTCGCCGTTATAGCCATCTCTTTCATGTCGATTCTAAATAAACGAGAGAGCAAAAGTAATGACAACAATGTCGAAAACTAGACGTCAGAAGCACGAGTCAACAATTATCAACACGATTCAAGCTATCTCTACAAAATCCTCACCTTATTATTCACGCTGCTAATTCACTACGAAACACACGACATTTTGTCACGACATAGCGTTAATTATAAAATAAATTATACAGCTTACGACATAAAAATAGCAGGTAAATTTCTGTACAAACTCAATAAAAACAATAATAAACGAACCGACCGACGTCTATGCTCAATGACGCATATAGAGTTACTGGCAACTGGCAACTGTCAATTAAACGAGTACCTAAAGAGTATATGGGTATTGGACGGTCTTTGGACCGAATCTCGCGACTCTACAGCTACTGTAGTATATTCTGTGAGTGTAACATATTATGTGTGCATAACATTTCGTGTGGTGTATCTGTTATTCTGTTACGTATACTTATTGCATTGAGATTACGTAGCTTATCAGTTTATTTATCATTTAGATAGTCTGATGTTCGTGGTTTTGTTTGGTAGAGCAAAACGGACGTATAAAAAAAGTCGGACGTAGTCTCGCTTAAACAAAAACTGTGTCACTAGAGTCGGCCACATTTGCACGTGTGCGTTGGCAGGTTGTCACTTATAAGCTGACACGCACACATATACACAAGTAGCGCGTGTAATGACCCACTGATGTGTGCGTGTCAGCCTGTATGTGGCACATGTGCATATTATGTGGCCGACTCGATGGACACAGTTTTGTTTTCGCGAGACTACGTCCGACTTTTTTTATACGTCCATGAGCAAAGCATGTGTTGTGAGATCTGGAGAGTGTTTGAAAATTCGGAGTCCTGTAGTGTTATGAGGTAGATCTAACCTAGGGAAGTGCCACCAATCATTCTACCGTCAAGCCGCAATCTCTCACAGTTTGAAGGGTGCAGTTTCCAGAGTAAGAAAAGAGATAAATCATCTTTTATCTTCAGGTGCCAAACGTAGTGCAATGTGATACTATGTTCGAAAGTGATGGTTATCATCAGGTGTACAAATGTGTTGCTTGTCACTCGTATCACGCGGAAGGCTCTCTATCACTCTCATCAGCGTCACTATATTTTCTTAACAATTAAAATAAGATTAGTACTTACTCACCTTCCCCAGCGGATACTCTCTAGACTGTTGTGTATTTTCTGCCCAGCTGTTGTATTCTGGATCAGTAGTAGGTTTTCAAGTTTTGTAAACCAGGTCATATCGAATTATCATGAAGAAGTAAACATTTATTTTGATTATTATTCATTATGGATACATCAGCACTAAACAATTATACATTTATATACTAACATTTCTACCTCTACAATTGTTACATAAAAGATTTAATAATAGGATTATTTTTAGCGGATATGTCAGCATTTGCCCACCAAACGTCTGATGGTAAATGGTAAGCGCCGCTGTGATTGCAGATGACGCACGCTGACCTATAAAATACCTATTCACTCTGACCTTGAAAAGTTCTTGATCATATCTCTCAGGGAACAATGAAGCTGGCAACTTATTCCAGGCTGTACCTACCTGTACGTGCGAGGAAAGTGGCCTCAAACCGTTTAATATACAATTTATTTATAAAATTTAAGTAAACCTAAATAAAATGTTTTTTAAAACGATGGGTGCCATTGCACACTCGGCCGCAAGTCCATCGGAGTACCAACCAAAATATTACCTGTGTACATCTGGCTGTGAAGTAGTTGCGGCCGAGTGTGCAATGGCACCCATCGATATTCGAATTCTTGACAAACAATGCTATGATGTGGATGCTATTTTATTTAAAAAGTAAGTGAACGATTTTTTTTGCAAATTAATTAACATTAATTTAATTAAAATTACTAGCGACCCCTTATTGACTGGCAACCTATTATCAATGTATTCTTCTAATCATAAATGAATGTTCAAATGTGAATTTATTAACTAAGCGATGAACGTAGAGATGTTGCAGCCGGATCTCGTACTATATACGTATAATTGTTTATCAAAATTTGGAATAGTTCAATAAATCGCAAGGCCTTACTGACCTAACTAACTCAGTGTACTAACGCACACACGTAGAACATCATTGAGTTCATACACTCCTGCAATAGCTAGTTTTGTAGTGGTAGGACTCTTGGCAGAGTCCGCCTGGGGAAGTACCACACCTTTGCCAGTTATTCTACCGCCAAGCAGTAATGTGCAAACATTACTGTGTTCCGGTTTGAAGGGCAATGTTTCCAGAGAAATTACAGGGCTTAGAGATATAAGATCTTAGATCTCTGGGTGACGAGCGCAGTGCAGTGCTAAGTAATGATTTGAACTCTTCATGTTCCAATAGCTGCGTGTCACTGTGCTGTTATGTGTCAGGCATGTTGCTTACCATCAGGCACATGTCCTGATCGTCTCGTCACTCTTTAAAAAAAAAAAAAAAAAAAAAAGCTATTTAAAAATGCTTCAAAAATTTATGATAAGAAAAGCGTCAACGAATTTATTGATGACCGAAATGTAAATTTATGTATATGGTAATTTCACAGTGACTGTAAAACTGTAAGTAGGTAATTTCCGTAATTGTGGAATTAGTATTGAACGACATCCTTTATAATTAATTTATAACAGACATAATTAGACTGACCTATGCACGGCCCCATACTTTGTAACATTTCAACCTGTAGGTACTGTAAGTATAGAGCATATCGATAGAGCATCATAATAGTGGCACATAAGCGTGATTGTCCTCTTTCAAAAAGAGTTATAAACTTTAGAAGAACTATCGACTAATCTCATCTGAGCCATGTCTATAAGTCGATTTTCATGAGCCGTTACGAACTGAGTTTCAACTCCCTGAACCGTCCGGATTTCGAAGTGGGTACATCACTATAGCATGATAATAGGAGAGAATAATATGATCATATATGATATGTGGCCATAGGCAGACAATATTCACACATAGGTGAAGGTTGTATAGAATACCATAGAGTACAATTGGCTTAGCGTTTGTGGGCTAGTGAAAATGGAGAAAACTAACGAGTAAATGTTTGCATTTTACAATTCAGGTTCTTCTCTGAACTAAGTACTTACTAACTTCAACTTATGGCTAGTCTAGTCGGGAGAACGGACACTACTGATCCGGAGCCCCAGGTTCAGATCCCACGCGCACCACTGTATTTTCGAAGTCATTTGCGGAATGCCACTAACTTACATAAAACGGTAAAGGAAAGCATCGTACGGAAACCGATACTTGCCCAGAATCTGTCGAGGTCATGTATCATTCACCAAACTGCACTGGGCCAGCGTGGTGGATTACGGCCTGGACTCTCTCCTTGGGAGAGGATACCCCGAGTCCCAGTAGTGGGAACATTTACTGGGCTTCTTATGCTTATGTTGAACTACTTACTTAAAGGTGCGATGAAAAAAAAATACATTTGATATTGAAAAATAAGTATTTATTGTCCTTAGTTTAGGCACCCATCACAGATTGTATGACTTAAAACATTAAATATTTGAATAATTAATAACAACAAAATAATGTTACACAACAATGTATACAATTTTCTTTCTCCCAGTTACTTATTTAGTTCAGTAGTATAAGGGTAAGACCAAAGAGTTTACATTCTAAGGGTAAGGCTTTTAAATGAAACTCGCGTAAAATTACTAAGTCTTGTTTGCCACATACGGCGACTCCAAATTAATTTTAAAATCTTACTTAGCAATATTTTTATTGTCGGTAATCTTTCCACTAGTTTTGCGTCGGTGAGTGGTGCAAGCACAACTTCAGTTTAAAATCGAATGTACCGCTATAAACTAAATTCCGCTACTCATTTTACGCGACACACAGCTCAATAAAAATACGCTGGTTTTGGGCCTCGTCTAAAGATCTAGGATATGTATCGTTGCTGTAGAACATATACAAAGTCAAACATCAAATCACTTTAAACGAACAACCCCAAGCGGATATTGAAATTTGGAATTTATCGTTATCGCAATGATAAATAAGACTGCCCTGTCTGGAACTCTAACCAGGTTGAAGTAACTTCTAGCTACTTCCACAACAGCTGCATGTATTATTTTATAAGACTATTCAATGGTAGTATCACAGTTTCCCCTGCATGAACGGCTTGAGGTACTGGTGGAAGCTCTGGTTGACGGGCTCCGCGTTCAGGGGGCTCTTCAGAGCTTCCTCCATCAGCCGCTCGTACACGCGCCCGTCGTATGCACCCAGTGACGATTGGAGGAACTAAGAAATCAGAATCCAATAAAAATATGGCATAAGAACATTTCCAGCAGAAGAATATGTTTCTGCTATGGGGAATGCTTTTTTTATATGAAATATAGGTTTGTTCTTATTCGCCCGATTTTAAGCGACGATGCAGCATATGATGGAGCAGGCTTTACTTCTGCATACTTTAACAAAATGAACTTTATTGTGACAGTTTTGACATTTAGCCTGGTAAACAGGGCAGTATTTTCTTTGATGCACATTGCCACCGCAAAAGAAGCAGCGCCTAAAGCTGGGGATACACATGCCCGTAGCTTGCACACTAACATACCAGCTCCTTGCAAGTGCCAGCTGCAGTCATGTGTATTCACTAACTGGCATGCATGTAACTGGAAGCTAGCTAGTTGCAAGTAGCTAGCACAGTATTTGATTTCCTTGCATGCCCGTTGAAGGAGGGGACGCGGGGGGGCTGCTAACCTGGCACGTGTGAACAGACGCGACAGCTACGGGCAGCAGGGGAGGGAGCATTCTCTGGGAGCATTCTCAAATGGTTTATGTAACCATCATGATCTTCTTGACACATTTCTTTAAGCAGACAGCTACTTGCTCCAAAATCTTCCTCTCTACAAATCCAATCTCTTACCCAAACCCGTATTTGTTTTTTCTTTTTATCTCTCATTAATTTAGCTACACATTCAATTGCTAGTAACAAGACGATTTTGTTTAATTCACTTCGATTATTATCCATGTTTAGCGCGCAATATGTAGGTACGAAATACTCTCACGACACGAACTGTACTGTGTATACGCGATGGTAATATTGGCATGCAAGGGCACAGTATGCATGCCAGTATTACTTGCAAATGTATCCGCAGTCTGCCAGTTACTCGTACATGCCAGTACCTTTCATGCCAGCTACTTTCCCGATTTACGGGCATGTGTATCCCCGGCTTAAATGACGGAGCTGCTCGACTGTCACCTTCAATTTGATTACGCTCCACCGCAGGTTTAATCTTAAAATCATTACAATTTGTTTCAGCCAGTTCAAGTGAAATAGCGTGATTACACGCATCCTCTAGATTTATTTTTAGATTTTCAAGAAGCCTTTGTCGATTTATCTAGTAGATTCGCTCTCGACTTGAAGACACCAAGATTGTAACCATCGGGAGAAATCCACTCAGACAGAGTTTGTACGCACCTGGTTATAATTCAGACTATGTTTTGCTAACACGTTTCTATAAAATGATCTACTTACACATATTTTGTGGCATTTGCCAGAAATGTTTTGCCACAGACAAGTTTTGGTAGTTACTTTGTGAGGCGAAATTTTGTTTCGTTAATTGGTATTGAATTTAATGCAATGCAACTTTTGAAACTGGTAGATTTAGTGAACCACAGTAATTAATGGGATATTTACCGTAGAAATACGAAATTAAGCAAAAAAATAGAAAACTTTAAAATACTGCTGGTAGTTAGTCTCAGACGACAAATATGGCTAAATACTCAAAGTACTCCAATGGTTAAATGATTTAAAGCAGTAAGTCGATGAAGTAACCTTTCCATGCGATGAGAGATTATAAATATCTGCTGTATGAAAGAGATAAAGTCGTGGCCATTACGTATGTTTAAAGTACTTTCTCGAAGAAACTGAACTTACTTCGTCTGCTATGTCGAAAGCATCAACCAGTCCCACGGCGTCAGGTCTGATGACCTTCAGCAGTCCTTCGTACTGTGACTGCAGTTCCTCTAGGTCTGCTCCACAAATGTTTGTATACTGAAATCAACAGGACGGCACTGAAATCAGCAAATTCAACCAGAAGATATTTTTGCTCAATGCTCCCGAACTACAAGATCAAAGTTGCAGGACTGTGCTTGTTTAAAACGGAGCATCAGTTAAAACATTACTTATTAAACCATCTCAAACCGAAGAAGTGCTGATACACTGAAGCTTATCAGCATTTCTTCATCTCAGCTACGGAGCAGAAAGCTCTACTCCACAGCTTTCGATAATTACTAACATCTATGTCGATATAATTAACTAGCACAAACATCTTTTACAGTATCATATTCGTGTCTTACTGATCTACCTACATGTATACACAATTAAATTATCAGGGTCAATATTGTGTCAATTTAAGCTTAAAATACACAAATAGCACCAACTTCGGTTATCTCTTCAGGTAGATAGATCCTCTTAATGTACACTCGATATTATGTATTTTTAATTTTCTTGACCTTATATGGATTGTATAAAATTGATCTAGAGTCTATTTTGTATTATTCCCCAAGATTTCAACAGACACAACTAATTACTTTAACATTTTCGCGATTACAACTCATATTGAAGCATTTAAAAAAAAATGACGTAATTCAAACGATAATTTAATTACTTCCCGACGTAAATGTCGCGCTGCTATAGCTGTGGTCACGGGAAGAAATCTAAATGACAGATCTAACTCATCCGCAATTTTTCAACATGAGCAGCAGGTAGTGTGAGTCTATACAAAACCTATAAAGAAGAAAATACTATTATAGCGGATTTGATGCAATTTAATTAGTGAATGTTGGATCTAAACAGAAGCCACTAAGGTCCATAGTCGCAGTCCCCTGCAACATGTCGCCACGTGTCTTCAGCCCCCAGTAGAGCACGTAGGGCGGCTCAGGCGGAGGACGCGAATGTGGATCCTAAACAGAAGCCACTAAGGTTTACAGTTACCTGCAGCATGTCGCCGCGTGCTTCTAGCGCCCAGTGGAGCGCGTAGAGGCGGCTCAGGCGCGTCATACACGTGCGCACGGTCGGCGTGGCGGCGAGCGCGCTCGCCCCAGCCGCGAACTGGGAGACCAGCAACACGCGGCAGTGAGACTGAAAGGATAACCATGAATGTCACAACTAACTACCGCAAGTTAGTAAGCCTGAGTATGCTTTGATGGTTACCATGGGCGTATCCTTTTAGCCATATTCAATCGTGGACGGCATGCGGCACGATGTGCGTTTTCACACCGGTTCGATGTGTCGTGTCGTCGGTAGGTATGAATTTGAGACAGACTAGGGATAGATAGGATTGTGGCGGAGTGAAACAGGATCACGGAGGGGCGTGACCAAACTAGCGAAGTGAACCAGTGTTATAGCAATCCCTATTTTTTCATATTGCCAATCTTTCTTGCCCATACTAATCCCCCCACAATCCTGCTTGTGCGATCGCACACTATGTCTTGTGTCGTCCACCATATCGTTAAGGTGGCCTTGTGAAAATGTCCAATCTCGGCATCTTCAAATCACAATATCAGCACGCTCCATTGAGACCGCATAGTAGCTTAGCATCAGGCGAAATTACGGTCAAGTGTAAAACCTTTCACAGTAAAAAAGGTTTGGTGGCTGTAACGTGCGATCTCAATCGTGAGGTCGTGAATTGGAATCCCGCCTGCATCTTCGATAATTTCTCCAGTGCAGATGCGCAAATTTGGCTCATTTATTTGGTGAAATAAATCATTGTTTAGAAACCGGGATGTTCCAAGAATCTTCATGCATCATTCGCCAATCTTGGATTGGGCTGGGCCCGTGAATTATGGTCTTGATTCTAGAAAGAATTTGGAGATACCTAAGTCCCCGAGTCCTAGCAATAGGTACATTTAATAGGCTGCTTATGCCTGTAATAGGTCTGTGATCCAACATGGATCGAGTAGCGAGGGAGACTCACTTCAGCCGCAGCGACGAGGTCCACCGAAGTGCTGTTCCAGGCGTCTTCCAGACTCGCGCCCGACTTCACTCGCTTGTTGAGTTTTTCCGCACACGCAGATACCTTTCTGAAATATATTTGCTGCTATTAAAAAACATTATCAAAAACAAACACTTAAATATAAAGGACTAATATCTGCCCAGAACTTCGCTCGGATGAATTTAAAAAACGTAAATCCCCTGAGGAGCTCTGCAACATTTTGGGATTAAAAGTGGCTGGTAGCACTGTGGTGGTGTATTCTAGGCTTTAATCTATTTAACCCTAATTTCAGCTTAATCTTGCTTACTATTTGACTGAGCAACAAACATCCAAACTCGTACCTGTATAATATGTACTATTAGTAGGATAGTAGAAAGTAGGATGTCCTCATGTCCTCAACCACACTTCCACCAGTTGCAGTACTAAAAGCTGCTGTAACAGGTGTCTTGCTCATGGTCCGTCTTCGATGAACTACTATTTTATCAATGTCCCGCCACGGTTCTTAGAATTGTATTGGTGGTAAACGAAATACCTACCTACGTATTCGTTGAGTAAGGCTAGTTAAATACCACTCATATGAATGGTACACGTATATATTAAACTAATCAAATAAGTACCAACTCAGCCTCGAGGACAAATACTGGTATTAAACTAACCTCATTGTAACCGTTTGGAAGCCCCGGATAATGCCCTGGACTGTGTTTTCCCAATGGGCGGGGAAGTTTTCGGAACCGGCTTCTTTCAGGTACGCCACTGAGGGACTCAGGGCTTCGGTGTCCGACTGCTGCCAGGTCTTCATCAGGAATCTATTTTAAATTAAGCCAAAAAAAATATGTAAAAACAATTACGTTACCAGTCTTCAAATAGCATAGTTAGAGGAATTTTAAACTAAGAAAACTAAAGACAACCATAAATTTGGTTAATGGGGGCCCGTGAACGCACGGAGTGCAGTCTCGTGATTCTGCGGCAAAGCCACGCCTGGGGATACCTGTGTGGATTTTAGTCGGCAGGCACCAACACCAACAAAGTGGCATTGATCCCGACATATCCCGCAGTGAGTCGTGTCCTCGTGTCCCTGGAACACGAACGATGCGTAAACGCATATCATAAGCATAAGCAGCCTACTAAATGTTCCCGCTGCTGGTACTCGGGGTCTTTTCTCAAGGAGATAGTCAAGGTCATAATCCACGAAGCTGGCCCAATGCTAGTAGGAGGATGACCCATGACATCGAAAGATTCTAGGCACATATTGGTTTCCTCACGATGTTTTCTTGCATTTTTAAGTTACTAACATTACGCATTTGACTTCGAAAAGACAGTGGTGCGCATTTACAAACCGGGGGATTCGGATCTATAGTCGCCGTTCTCCCGACTAGACCAGCCGATACTTAAAATGCAATTCACGCACACAAAATGCTATTATGAGGGTTTCATCAGTGATAGGTACCTAGCAGTCTGCAGCAGCAGCACGGTGTTGTCGCCCTCGTAGGTGCAGGCGGCGGCGGTGAGGCAGTAGGTGCCGGGCAGGTTGGACGAGGACATGTACCCGTGGCCGCCGCACGCGCGCCGGCAGCGCTCCACCAGCGCCGCCGTGTCCGCCGTGCTGAGTGCCTTCAGGCAGCAAGCCGTCGCATGCAGCTGGAGACAATGTCCAATACAAATATGTAACTGGCAATCACCCCGGTAGTCAATGAACTATATTTTTTTGGACAAAGTCTTTTAACAAAACTATATTACAATGGGAACTACACTACTACTGTTCGCACCTTTGGGATGGATCGGCTAAATATAGCTGAAGATTCTAGAATCGATCGAGAGACAAACCAAAATGCTCATAGGCACCGGACACCCTTGTGCGAAAAAGACATCAAAATCTTGAACATTGCTGAAAAGTTGCTAGCTTGTCGGTCGGCTTGGATATATTTCGGAGAGGATGCGACTGATCTGCATGATCTGATTCCACCTTGCCCTTTTTTTCTATCCTCATTTATGTAGCTCATTTCGTGGTTGACATTCCAAAGGCTCAATCGAAGAGGTTTGACTCGACTTTTGTAATATGTAATAAGAAAGTCTAGGCAGTGCAATGCGTTGTGAGAGAGTCCCGATGATAACAATCTTGGTGTTTTCAATTAGATTGTAGACCGGTAGGTCACGTCGCTTAGCATCAAGCGAAATGGCGGTTTAAAAAAAGTATAGTTTAAAAATGATCTACGGAATTTCTTCCCTCCGAAGACATCCCAATACAAGATGAACCAACGATCTGGTGAAGGTCACCGAAAATCGTTGGATGTAGTTAGCGCTATACCGATCTTTGTGGAGATCCTTGGGGAGGCATTTGTCTAGCAGTCGTCATTCGGCTCATATGATGAAAGGATTTCCGACGAACGACGACAAATAAAAAAAATTACAAGGGTATCTATTTTTTCCACCTAACTACGTTCTAAATTTCAACTTGTTGTTTGATTGTTTGTTGAGCGGTTCCGACGTGTTTGAGCAAAGAAACATACAAACTTTCATTCACTCTTATACCCTTAGTATGATTCCAATTGTGGAACACTTTACCTCCCCAAGCCTGGCCATGTCTCCGGCCGCGAGCTGGCTGTTGACGAGGTTGAAGGTGTCCCACAGAGCCTCCGCCGCTACCCGCAGCGCGTGCGCCGTGGCGATGGCGATGAACAGCTTGTGCTGCTGGCTCACGTAGTCCAGGATCTGGCACTCCTGCCTGGAAAATCATGCACTGTGTCAGAAATAACACTTTTAACCCCGTTTTCTAATGAATGCTTCTATGCATCCTTGGGTTTCCTAGAACATCTTCCAGGCTTGTTCTTAGCGATGAGATTGCTACGATTGTTTTTTATTCCTTAAAATGTTTTGTATGTTATTTTTTAGATCCAATAATCAATCATCCGACAACAGATATTTACTGACCAATAAATATTAATCAGTCAGCCGACACAAGATTTATCCTAATAATAATGTTAATAATTTATGGGGACCGAGTCACCTTCGTCCGTGGGGAAGCACCTACATATAGAAACCCCACACGTGGTCCCTGGGTGGTGCTAATCAGGTGACAAACTACCGGTGGTAGGCCTCGGCCGTGGTTGGTTACCACCCACTAGATTAAGTCACGACGCCAAGCGGCCTAGCCGTGTTCCGTTGTGTAGTCTAGTGACACCATTAGGGGAAAACGGGTCAGAACAGTTGCTGCATAACTACAAGACCGGTCTGTCACACACCAATACTGTACATCGGGAAGCTAGTCATGGAGGGTAGCGGGATCCGAGGCACGGTTGCCGCGACCGACCGCAGATAGTTGGGGCCCAAGTAGTAGTGAGCTAGCCACTCATGAAAGGCTGCCCGCCATCTAGCGAAAAATCCCGGGATGCGCTATCCTGCCGGTTGGCGACCGGATGACAAGGCCAGATAGACATCCCCGGGGGGGCTCGGGCGTCCCCACAGTCTCCAGGCTAGCTCCCCACTGGTGTATTCGTGTTGTGTGTTGTGACTAATGGTCAGTAGTGTGCGGCCTCGTTCTACTTCCGTTTTTCCCACCGATTCTCTCCCAACACCAAAATGAAGAAAGCATATAAAAGAAACAATGTTAAAGAGCGGCTGCACGCCTTGTCGATTAAAGTGCACCTCACGAATATCCGAGGTCTGCACTCAAATCTCACAGCAGTCCACCATCACCTCGAGACTGAGCAGCCGTCGCTCTTGTTTCTTACGGAGACGCAGATAGGTTGTCCGTCGGATGTGGCGTACCTAACGTATCCAGGTTACACCCTGGAGCACAAATTTCGGCCCCGTGCTGGAGTGTGCCTGTACGCCCGTGACGACGACATCTCTGCTGTCGGCGTCTCCGTAACTTAGAGGACACAAGATTCTCCGTCCTTTGGGTGTTGATAGACACAGGCATAGACAAAATTCTCTACGCCTGTGTATATCGATCGCACAGCGGTGACCAGGAGACAACTAGGCTTATGGATTATTTAAGTGAGGCGGCGGACGCGGCTCAACAGAAGTACCCTTCAGCCCAATTAGTGTTACTGGGGGATTTTAACGGCCATCATAAGGAATGGCTGTACCCATACCGGGACACTGACCACGCTGGGCAGGAAACGAGAAAGCTAGCTTTATCGTTAGACCTAACCCAGCTGGTCCAAGAGGCCACAAGAGTACCCGACGTTGAGTCGCATACACCTTATTGCTTAGACCTCCTGCTGACAACAGATCCAGACCGTTATTCCGTGGTGGTATCTTCGCCGTTAGGCAGCTCCGACCACTGTCTGGTGAAGTCAGTATCTGTCTACCATCCGCCTGACCCCAGCCCTAGAGGCAACCGGCGGATGTGGCGATACAAGTCAGCAGATTGGGATGAGATGCGCTCTTTCTTTGCATCTTACCCATGGCAGCCATTGTGCTTCACTTCTGGTGATCCCTCAGTCTGCGCGGATGCTGTGACTAATGTAATACGAACGGCTATGGAATATTTCATTCCATACTCCGACGTCACATTATCCAGCAAAGCTCGCCCTTGGTTTGGTTCTCAGTGTAAAAGTGCTGAAGCATTTAAACATGAGACCTACCTAGCTTGGGTTGATGCTCGACAGCGTAGGGCAAAGGATATACACCAGAAGAAGAAAGCGTTCAACAAGGCTGCTAAGGCATGCAAAAAGGTTCTTCAGAGGGCTCGTTTTGACCACATTAGTCGAATAGGGAACAAACTAGCTTCGTACCCTGCGGGCAGCAAAGCGTTTTGGTCCCTAGCTAAATCGGTCGAATCGAACTTCTGCCGCCCCTCACTGCCTCCAATGCTGAAACCTGATGGGACACTGGCTCACACCGCAATGGAGAAGGCAAACTTGTTTGCATCTCAGTTTGCGGAATCTTCGCGTCTAGATGCTGGTAGCGCGACACCTCCTACTTCACCTGGCTGTCCGACTTCTATGTCAGAAATACATATTCGCCAAATGGAGGTTCGCAAAGTGCTGCGCAATCTGGACGTGAATAAGGCTAGTGGCCCAGATGGTATTCCTGCCGTAGTGTTGAAGGCTTGTGCGCCTGAGTTGTCTCCAATACTGACGCGCCTGTATAGACTCTCTCTCGAAACTGGGCAAGTACCGAAGTCTTGGAAGCTTGCCAACGTGCAACCAGTACCCAAGAAAGGTAGTCGTGCTGACCCTGCCAACTACAGGCCAATCTCGGTCACGTCCATACTCTGCAAGACTATGGAACGTGTCTTAAACCACAGGCTCCTGGCGTACCTAGAATCGAACGATCTCCTCAGTGACCGGCAATACGGGTTTCGCCGAAACCGGTCGACCGGGGATATTCTAGCGTACGTCACTCACATCTGGAGTGAAGCTATCGAAGAAGCACGGGAAGCACTTGCAGTCTCCTGGATATCTCGAAGGCTTTCGACAGGGTTTGGCACGATGGCCTTTTAAGCAAGCTTTCAGCTTATGGTTTGTCTCCAGGTTTTATAACGTGGATATCGGACTTTTGAGGATCGATCCATACGAGTGGTCATTGATGGCTGCTCGTCGGATCAAATGGCTATTAATGCCGGAGTCCCTCAAGGGTCGGTGCTCTCTGCGACACTCTTTCTGCTACATATCAACGATCTGTTGAAGCCCGGTATCTTTGGGTACGCAGATGATAGCACCGTTGTGAGAGCTACATATCGAGCGCAAGAGCCAATTGGCAACAAACTCAGGTACTGAGAGAGAGTTTGATCGAGCGTTTAAACTTGACTCTTGAGGCAGTCTCTAAATGGGGCGATGACAACCTGGTCAGGTTTAACGAGGGAAAGACGCAGGCGTGTCTGTTCTCCGCAAAAAGGAGTCCTTTCCAACAGACTCCTACTTTTCGTGGTGTATCCGTGCCGGTATCCGACCATCTCGAGCTGTTGGGCGTTACTTTGTCATCGACTCTCAACTTTGGCTCGTATATCGAATCTAAGGCTAAATTAGCTGCCAAAAAACTAGGTGTCCTCTCAAAGGTGCGAAGGTACTTCAAGTCTGAACAGTTGCTCACGATATACCAAGCACAGATTCGCTCCTGTATGGAGTACTGCTCGCACCTTTGGGATGGATCGGCTAAGTATCAGCTGGAAGCTCTGGAATCGATCGAGAGACGTGCCAAAAGGCTCATAGGCAATGACATTCTCGTGCGAAAAAGACTGCAAAGTCTAGAACATCGCCGGAAAATTGCCAGCTTATCGGTTTTTTTTCGGATACACTTCGGAGAGTGTGCTACTGATTTGTACGATCTAATACCACCTTGCCCTTTTTTCTATCGGAATGCTCGTAGCTCGAAAAAGCGACATCGTTTCATGGTTGATGTTCCAAAGACACGAACGAAGAGATTTGACTCTACTTTTGTGATAAGAACGTCTAGGCTGTGGAATACGTTGCCTGAGAGGGTTTTTCCCGATAGTTACAATCTTTGTGTCTTAAAATCGAGAGTGAATCGGTTTCTTCTAGGTAAACACGCTTCATCGTAGGCCGCATCATCGTTTAACATCAGGCGAGATGGCGGTCAAGTGTAAACCTATAAAAGTTAAAAAAAAAAAAAAAAAAAAAAATTCAATCGACGTCAATAAGAAACTAAAAATCAGTCAGTCTACATTTGCATATTAAAAATAACAGCCAGCCGACTCAGATAATTTTTGGATGAATTTGGGATTTCAGGTCGTTTTTTGAGCTTCCGTACAGGCCCAAGCCAAGATCGTAGTGTTTTATATTGGGCTAGTCGTTATACTCATTTAGTAAGGCAATATTAGATTAGCAGCTTCCTGTTCCTTTTGCCCTCGCAAAGCTCAGAATGCAGTAGGGGGCACTTGAGGCCAGTTGCCATAGGGCCCTTTGATTAAAAAGAAGCTTGTACATCATGAGCACTCATGTTTTTGGAGGGTTCCTTAGCTTCCCATTCTGACTTATATAGCCCTAGAACTAACCCGGATTCGCTGCGACCCTGGCGCCGCACGGCGGAGTAGCGCACGGCGATGGTGACCGCCTTGGCGAGGTAGTTGACCATGTCGTGCACGATGACCACGCGCACGAACACCATCCCGCCGTACGTCAGCTTGCTGTGCTGGCTCTTCACGTACATCCCGTCCTGAAAACATGTTGGGTTCAAAACACTGTTCCATCTTCCATCTCTTCAGAATTTTATGTTGTTACAAACGACAAATTAAACCATAAACAAGGAATCAACTGCCGATCTGGAACCCCTGGTTCGAAACCCACTGTCTTTTCGAAGTCATGTGCGTTTTGCTAATTTAAATGCGGTAAAACATTGTGAGGAAACCAACATATTCCTAGAATGTTTCGAGGTCATGAGTCAGCCACCAACCCGCAATGCGCCAACGTGATGGATAATAAGCCTAAACTCTCTCATTTCAAAAAAAGTTCCCGAGTCCCAGCTGCGAGAACATTTAGTGTGCTGCCTTATGCTTTATGCTGAAGAACTAGATAAAATTGAAAAAAAAATGTGTAATATGGTAATATTCAATAAATAATATCTAACATATCGGAATTAGAATTTTCTGTTACCAAGCTGGGAAATAATAATACTTTAAACTTCACAATCAGATACCTTCTTACCTTCAAAACCTGTGCATTCTTCATCATCATGTTCGTCCTGGGTATCCTGACGTGTTCGAAGCCAAGGAAACCATTATTGACGGCGTTCAGCCCCATCTTGGAGCCGATCTCCCCAACCTTGATCCCAAGGAGGGGCATGTGCGTCTCCTCGTCCCTCAGCTGGACGAGGAACGGGTGGATGCCATGGCATTGGCCCTGGGTGTACAGCTGGGCAATCACGATACAGTAGTTGGCTGTCTGGCCCACTAAACAGAAAAATCTTTTTTTTATCAAACAAGTTTTTAAAAGAACAATAGGAATTGAGAAAAACGTGTACAATATTTTTGACTTCAAGGTCGTGATTTTTATGAACTTACGTTATTACAAAGAATTCTGCGCAACTTTGGGCATGTAACGTTGAAGATGGACGAATATGAATAAGTATGCCTTCCATGTGGGTGAAATCATCTGACAATCACAGGTGGTGATGAAGATGATGATCCCATTTAACTATTTAACCACAAAATGTTGTTTTTAGTTGGCTACTTTTCTACAGTCAGTACAAGTTAGCAAGAAACCGTTAGAAGGGCAACGTCCGGTGTTTTACGAATAACAATTATTTTAACCAAATAATGTAAACCTGTATTTTTATTTTCCTATTTTTTAATCTATTCGCAACCATTCTGAATCTACTTACATCTTACCAAGCCAAGCAGGCTTGGTAATTATTCTAAATTTGATAAGGTTCCATCAAAGTTCACAGAAAAGCAAAAAATGAGTCAGGGAATTTATATAGTATTTACGTTAATTTTATTCGACAGTGCTCAAGTAGGTTTAATTAATAATTCATGAAATTACTTTAGGTAGAGACACAGAAGGTAGACTACATATACTTTGACTAAAACAACACTTCCTACGTTTTTTGTTTAAAGTACAACATGCTTGCCCATACCAGCACAGCCATACGCAGCTATTGGAACACGAAGAGTCCATATCTTTACTTAGCACCGTACTGCGCCGTAATTTCTCTGGAAACATTGCCCTTCAAACGGGAACACAGTCATTTTTATTATTAATTTTATTGGTGCGATAACTTCTCAAAACTTAAATTAGCTACTTATGATAAACTTAACAGAATAAATATGTTCAACTAAATGTCGTACACAGCATTGACAACAATTACTACATTAAGACAACGCCAATGCTTGCGTACTACTGCTTGGCGGCAGAATAACTGGCGAACGTGTGGTACTTCAGGCGGGCTCTGTAAAGACCCATACCACTACTACTTTGTTTGATTCAGGAATCTGCTTGAGGTGTTCCATCTCAGAATCTAACGGGCAACTCACATCCTCCAGCCCACCACTTGTAGGAGGAGAGCGAGGGGCTGTGCAGCACGAACTGCTCCGAGTGCGGGTCGTAGGTGGCGGTGGTCTCCAGCCCCCGGATGAACGTGCCGTGGCCGAGCTCCGTCTGTGCAGCAAAACAAAAACCTCAAATATAAGTCAATATTATTTATTTTATCCATCAAGTACTTGCACACTTACAGCTATGCCAAGACGTGTGCCAAGCTAAATTACATAATTATATAAGTATTATTTATTAATATTTTTATAGGTTCATGTCTTATCTTGTCCAGACGAAGATGTCGTGACGATCTAGAATCCCATGATAGAAACTGGGCCACCAAAGCCGTAAATCGGGCTATCTGGAAGGAGGGAAGAGAGGCTTTTGCCCTGCAGTGGGACAATCTAGGCTAGTAATAATAATAATAATGTCTTATCTATGTTATATATTATTATGTCTTATCTACAGGTACAGACGCATTATGAATTGTGGTTAGCTGCTACGTTATTGGCGTTATCCTTCAGTTTATCTAAGAAGCAGACTATGTAAAGTAATACGAGATAGACTGGTGTCTATCCCATAGAGTAAGTAGTCTGTACAGTTTTTACAGGGCAATGTTTCCAGAGAAAATACAGGGCTTAGATGTAACATCTTAGATCTGAGTGACGAGCGCAGTGCAGTGCTACGTAATGATTTGGATTCTTCATGTTCCAATAGATGCATGTCACTGTGCTGTTATGTGGCAGGCATGTTGCTTGCCATCAGGCACATGTCCTGTTCGTCTCGCCACTCTTTATTAAAAAAAAGAAAACAGTCTACACTGCATCATTGATGAAAAATGAGCTATGATACTTGACAACAAAAACTTCAGAACGGTTTAACGTTTATAATTTAAGTACTTCGACGTTTCATGAAAGGATGGCCACATACCCGCATATTATGATGTTGAAAATTTGCAAGCCAACAACTACTCTAATCATGTTTTTCCATAATCACTTCACACGTACACTAGTTAGGGTTTGGTTAGTATACCTTTAGTAAGAGATTTCACGACGTGGGTAACCGAAAGTCACCCTGCAGAAACACTCCTTACCTTATAATACTTGATCAATGAATAGGTTAGTTGGAGCGGACGCACCTGCGCGTAAGATCCTATGATCTGCGCGTTCCAAGCCCGCGGCAGCCACTCCGGCAGCTGCCAGTCGGCGGCCTGCCCCATCAGGACCGGCACGAACACCAGGTAATGCACGCCCATCGGAGTCCCCTCTTGCGACATCGACGAACTCAGCAGTCCACTTAGTGTCTCCCTACACAACATAATAACAGTCCCGCCGTCCTACCGCCTTACTAAATTGGCTTTAGATTTGCTATTGCCGTCTCTATCCATTCAAGCGAAAAGGAAAGAGAGATTGACATCAAAGCTAAGACAGATTTCGTTAGGCGGTAGACCCCCCGGTATCATACACGTCATACAAAAACTGTAATAGGATGCTGCAAAAACTTGCCGAAAAGACTTATAATATTTCATATGCCCCCTATATTGTATTCATTTCATCTGTCACTCATCGTGGACCAACTGCAGTCTCTCGTCGTGAATGAAATCGGAGTATAGTTTTTCAACACCAGCATCATGCTTGGCTAACCCAAAGGTGGGCAAAACCGATCTTACCCACTTAGCTAGTGCAACATGCAACATTTGACTCGATTCAGAGAGGATTGAAGCTAGTCAAGTGGCACGAATTACTCATACGGTCTTCAAATTTGCATAAGACAGAATGAGTGCTAAAGAAGATAAAAGATTATCTACCCAGGAGTGACACTAAAAAAGGCTATGGATAGTTACAATATCGACATAATCAACTACTTTTTTATTTTCCTACACTGGACAAAGGAAACTCCTAAAGTAATTCTTTAGAGAGTCACAGTTAAAGCTTCTGCCACCAGAGTTATCAAACTAGTTTTCTGGCAAACATTTTTAAGTACGTACGTACACATTTCCAAACAAAAGCCATAATATATATCCAGATATTCTACTAAAGTCACATGGCGACCAATAAAGAGTCATCTGTAATCTTACTACTAGAACTTGTTCTCACCTGTAATCGGCCAGACTGGCGTTCTCCTGAACTTGCTGCCGACGCAATAGGCTGAAGAGAGCGACGGACTTCCTCACAGTGGCCTCGTACTTCTCCTTGTGGCTGAGGTAGTCGTAGGGGAGTGCCTCCCAACATTTCCTCCCGTATCTCCAGCAACAGTCTCTCTGAGAACACAGCGGTAAACCATGAACAACACTTCAGAATAATAGCGAAAAATCAAACCCAGAAACAATAAAAGGCTTGTTCCATATGTTTAAGCGTGTTCAAATTGCATATTTGTACGCTTTCGAATTCAAAACTTCTTTGTCTGTGAGTACTTTTTGTGGGTTGAAGGCGCAGGCGTAGCGTCGGGGAGGCAGTGGAGCAGCAGAACAAGACGTGTGAATTCTTTTTGGATGCGTGAAACCTTGTGAGCTCGCGTCTTCACTCTCCAGCATACGTAATACCAATATATCTGTAGCTATAAATAAATAGTTGTGGCCGTTTCACCCACAACACCATCTGACCCCAAACTAAGCAGAGCTTGTACCATGGAAGCCAGATAGCTGACGTAATATTTATTTATTTTTAAATACATACTTATTATGCATAGAAAACAACCAGGCACAGTACAAATATTTGAATTGATCACACAAATATTTGCACTGGGGGGGGGGAATTGAAACCACGACCCACGGCTTCGCAGGCAGAGTTACTACCAACTAAGCCACCAGGCCAGCACAGCTCTGCTGTACAAGTGACGTATTGTGGAACGTGCAGTTTAATCAAAAACATCATTGAGGTTAATACTAAAACTCTAAGTTATACGTTCTCGCTTCGGTCATTTTATTGCCAAGCAGTAATATAATATCTTAAGTTAGTTAAGTTAAGTCTCTTAGTTAAGGGCGACGTCTCCAGAAAAAAGTTGGCAGTCGATAGTCAACAGAAGTGCAGTCTGCCGATAGAAGTGAAAACTAATAACTGAGAATTTGTTAGCTCACTTTAGTAACTACGCGGGTGAAACCGGAGAGTGGCCATGACCATAGCTATCTAGATCATCCGAGTCCACCCGAAGATTTCTTTTATTTACTAACGTGATGCTTGAGTTTAATTCTCCGCCTGGGGAACTACCACTCCTACCACACCTTTGTCAGTTATTCTACCATCATCAGCCTGTACTTGTCCACTGCTGGACATAGGCCTCTCCCAAGATACGCCACTCAGGCAATCCTCGGTCTTCCGTCTCCAACCGCCACCGGCTGCCTTTCGAATATCGTCACTCCATCTAGTCTCAGGGCGTCCTACACTACGTTTACTGATTCGCGGTCTCCACTCCAGAACCCGTTTACCCCAACGGTTATCAGGTCTGCGACAGATGTGTCCGGCCCACTGCCACTTCAGCTTACTAATACGGTGAGCTATGTCAGTCACTTTAGTTCTCTGACGAATTACTTCATTGCGAATGCAATCCCTCAGAGAAACTCCAAGCATAGCTCTTTCTATCGCTGGGCGACTTTGAGCTTACCATCAGGCACATGTGTTGCTCGTCTCGTCACTCTGTGCTATAAAAAAAATCACAGCCCACGGAAAATCTGTATGTGGTGCGTCAAAAGAAAATTACAGAGCAAACAGATAAATAATTCGTCTTTTATCTCTGCGTCTGCAGTGCTGGAATTTAGATTCTTTATGTTGAAGTAATTGGCACGCTGTAGCAGGCTACTTATGATTAGGCACATGTCTTGCAAATCTTGTTACTCTATAATTAGGATCTATTTTTTTTAACTATAATAGATTCGCACTTCACCACCATCTCGCCTGATGTTAAGCGATGATGCGATCTACGATAGAGCGTGCTTACCTAGAACAAACCGGTTCACTCTCGATTTGAAGACACCAAGATTGTAACCATCGGGGAAAACCCACTCAGGCAACGCATTCCACAATCTAGACGTTCTTATCACAAACGTGGAGTCAAATCTTTTCGTTCGCGTTTTTAAACTACTTGTATATGTACTAGTAGCATACCGCTATTTCACTCTCATAGTTCAGCCATTATTTTCTAGATTTAAAAGTAGTTTTAGTGTCATTCTCGACTATTAGGTCTCTACTAGCGATACGCCCCGGCTTCGCCCGAAAACTTTCTAAACATTATTATTACACACAGAACCAGGCGCGGTCCCAGCCTCGAATTTTGGAGGGGGTCACCAGTACGCTGCCTCGGGTTTTGGGAGTCACAAGTAGAAATACAATAAATCGAGCAAAAATACTTGACTAGTAGCGCCCCAAGATTTTACCCGCGTAGGTCCCGTGCTAGTTGTTTTGCGGCGTTAAATAATAGTCTATGTTATATTAGACTAGATGTCCGCCCCGGCGTTGCCCGTGGTACATTATATAGTACTCATCAGGATCCCGTACATATACAACGGTGAAAGAATGACTGAAATCGGTTCAGCCATTCCTGAGAATATCGCTTTCAAACAAAATACCTCTTCAGCTACCTGCTACGCCATCTGTCGGAAATTGGTTGTACCAAACTCAGATTTAGAAAAAAAAATGATTAGCAAAGGTTTTATATTCAAGAGGTATGTAATCAATGACGCAATCTTAGACACAAGCTGTCATGTGTCATGTCAAACCACGAAACGTACGAAGACTCTCAAAAAGGAATATTTTTTCCCGATTTTGTTACATTCTTGATTCATGCTCCGCTTCTATTAATAGTAGCGTTATTTTCTATAGCCTAAAGCCGTCCTCGATAAATGGACTATCCAATAGATAAATAATCTTTCAATCCGATTTCCCGAGATCCTAGCATTCAAACAAACAAACAAACTCTTCAGCTTTATAATATTAGTATAGATATTTTTGATTTTCTTAGATTTTTTATTTAACGTACCTATGCCATTTTGTGGGGGGTCATGTCCCCTGTGACCCCCCCCCCCGCCTTTCGGACCGCGCATGCACAGAACCTCGCATTTGTAATATTAATACGATTATAAAACGACACTCAAAGATGAATTTAAATCAAGAAATAGGCAATTTTACCTCTTTCTTTCCGCTGCTGAGTTTTGTGTGGGCCTCCATCGATGAGCTCAGTCATTTCTTGAATGTTGAACGTGCATCCTCGCCTTTCCCTCTTCAAATCTTCATTCACCTCCATTTCTGCAACTTAATTATTTTATTTTATTTAATATCAGTTTAGTGAAATCAAAAAAAATCCAACACTAGGTAAATTTTTGAAATTGATGATTTTTGATTTTTTAAACATATTATTGCACACAAGGTATTTTCCACTAATGCACCTATATGTATTATTTGGAATGCAGGGTCACCTCAGCGCAACGCATGCATTCGTACTTCATTACGACTGACACAAAGTTTCGAGTCACTGTAGAGCTATGCTGTAGGTACGACTGAACGTCAACTTAAAACCCAATACATGCCTTACTCTAACACGATAAGTTCGTTTTTGGCATGAAATTTAAGGTCGTTCAATTAAACTGGGCCGGTACAATGTCTATACCTATCCTCTTGACGAAAATTACACTTACTTTGATTTAATCTTTTATCGCATTACAACGGCCGTGCACAAAAACACTAATTAAACTCGGAAACTAATTAGAATAAAAATTTATCGCAATTATGTCCCGTTTGTTATAATGCAAGTTTTAATTCAAAAAAGTACATGCGTGTGTGTGACAAATACGTACATGGTAGTGTGTTTTCATTGCTTTTTAGATTTATTAAATTTAAAAAAAAAATATCTCTTCTTGTCTACCTATAAACTTATTTCATACTCCTCCTTCCTTCCCCCGCGAAAGTTTCGTAAAAAGGAGTAAAAAGTTTTTCTCTGAATTATATTAATATATCTATATACTATAAATGTATTCCTCTTATACTTATGCACATCTGTACACATAGTTTAGGACCTAAACTAACCTAAACCTAAACTTTAGGTTCGGCCCACAGTTCGGCTTGGCAAAGTCTATCCGATACAACTGTGACTGATCATAGATCAGATTTAAAAAAAAGAAAATAGACGAATTTCATGGCTTTTCTAAAAACAAAAACGGACAATATCTAAGTATCTAAAGGATAATGTTATGCTCTTCTTATTACTTCTGCAGCTCTTAAAATTCTTAGACAAATAGGTAGCAAAATTTTTGGCAACCACCTATATACTACTAAATAATATATAAATAATAAATCAATCTCCGTAATAGACGTACTTATCTTCGTGGCTTAAAATTAACACTAGCCAAACCAGTTTTTGCTCGACAGGTTCGAACCATGAAACACATTTTTTACTTACTCTACGTAGGTAATTACCGAATATTAAACGTAGTTATACAACTTTAAACAGACATGTCACACATATATTTACATGTTCTGACACTGCCTACACTCCAACTAATGTTATTCGAAGTGTGTCACAAGACGGTATGTACTATCTATGTGTTATATGTGTTATACTGGTATTTACCTATAAAACCAGTCGGAGCGGCGAGTCGGCTGTATTTACAATGATCAACTAACGAAACGCAAACGCTCGTCGGTGTAACTTAACTTACGGTTCTTATTCGGCAATTTTTAACCGAATCCTAAAAAGGAGGAAATTCTCAATTCGGTTTATAAGTTTTTTTTTACCGACTTCACAAAAAGGTTCGCATTTCCGTTGTTTTTTTTTGTACTTGTATGTATTTTACTCGACAGCTAAGCGAATAGTTAATCAAGTAAGCAAAAAATAAAAGCAAGCTAGGAATTAACACGAAGTGATGTACCTACCTAGTGATAGCATAGAATAGGTAATATGTGACGGAGAAAGCCCTCTTCCACTCTTTGCACTGCTTACCACCACTTTTTTACATAATTTCGCTACCCCTTTTCACACCACTTCGCCACGCATAAGCAGCCTACTAAATGCTCCCACTGCTGGGTCCCTTTTTTCGCAAGGAGAGAGTCAAGGCCATAATCCACCTCGCTGGCCCAGTGCGGGTTAGTGGATGACACAATGACCTCTCGAAAGATTCCAGGTACACAAGTCGGATTCCCCACGATGTTTTCTTTCACTATTTTTAAGTTATCAGCTTTACGCATGCGTCGGACGGTTTTCACTGTAGGTTTTCAATTGTGTATAAAAAAGTGATTCTGGCAGTCTGTAGGTCTGATGGAGACCCACGGTTTCAAAGCTCCATTAGGCAAGGCTTCCTTCAATGTGACAATCACTTTCTCTCTGCATATCAGTGGTTCACCTAGGTACGTACTTGACCCAGTCCAGGGGGGAGTCATGACCCTAATAACTCATAACCAACACTCTCCCCCCCTGGATCCGCACTTGCTCGTCTCTCGACGTTATAACTTAGCCTTAGCTTAGGTTAAAGGCCAAGTTACTCGTATATCAGCCAACACCGATGTTTAGCTTATCAGTCATCGTGAATTGGGTTGCTAGGCACAAAAACGACGATATTGAGTTTCACAAAGACGATGAAGTTACGGAGTTACGATTGGTCTAGTCTGAAGAACGGCCGATCGATCCGGATCCCCGGGTTCAAATCCCACCCGCACCACCGTCTTTTCGAAGTCATGTGCTTCATGCCACTTAACTAAAAACGCTGAAAGTAAACATCGTGAGGAAACCGACATGTACCTAGAATCCTTCGAGGTCATGAGTCATCCACCGGTTGCTGTGTGTCATGTCGTGACCTCGCACTTGGCCAACGTTATGTCCTTGACTCTCCCTGCGAGAGGGCCCGGAGTCCCGACAGTGGTAACATTTAGTGAGCTGCTTATTGCTTAGGCTAGACGCAAAAACACGTAGGTATAATTATTACCTACCTAAGTACTATGATTTCTAATAGTTCAGACATTTCAGTCCTATTAACTTCCATGAAGCGTTATAATCGTATTAATTCATTTTAGATAGGTACGTACTAGACTAGACGCCCTGAAACCTGAAACTCGATGGAGTGACGATATACGTAAGGGAGCGGGCAGTAACTAAATCGGCTTTAGCCTTGCTAATGCTGTCTATCATTTCAAGTGAAAAGAAACGAGAAGGTGACATCAAAGCTAAGACAGTTTTCGTTAGACGGTAGACCCGCCAGACCCCATGCCTATTGCCTACATGTTTGGTATAGCGCAAAGGCGCAAGGCCTTATTCCTTTCCTTACTACCCATACCCTCATACGCATAATTTAGTACCTATCTGACGATACATGGGGGATATAGACGTGAGAGCAGTCAGCAAAGAGTACCTACCTAATAATTGCAGTCTAATAGTTGTATGCAGTAACAGATTTTAATCATACCCACACCGAAGAAGCGGCGGCGCGTAGCGAAATGGCAGTTTCTTGTCATACGATTCAAATTTCCAAGGGTTATATTATAGTATCTACAGTTTGAAAATTGCGCGCTATCCTAGTAGTAAAGGGTGCTCGCAGAATCGAGAACGGGCGCGCGGCTTCCATTTCTCAAGCAATAATTATGTGCATGTGTTATAACAATGGCGTAAGGTTTTGAATCGCATTACAATGCAACTGCCCGTCGCTGTGCAAAGCTGCGCTAAACGCTGCTGCGCCTTTGGTGTGATTTGAACCTACCTATTACCTATCGGAACCTTGTGCTAGCGCCACCGAGCAACTCGATCTTCCGCGCAAGCACGGAAGGGAGTAACCTTAGCTAAAAAATATTGTTCAAATCTTTCTGTCAATTATTGCGGGAGAGGAAAGTTACACACTAGCGCAAAGCCGCACTATTTATTACATGCAAACATACCTGTACCGATCCATTGCCGATCATATTCACACAGCCAAATCACCATCACATAAAAAATAAAGCACCATTCACAAATCTAGCCCCGCCCTCACGCCACAGTATATTATCAAACTCCACGGTCCACGCGGACTTGTACTTTGACAGAGGGGAAACGCTGTGTATGCCTACTCCCTTCCGTGTTGTTCGCTGGGTAGCGCAGAAGACACAAGGTCCTACTATAACCTAATCTTACTCTTATATTTCGACGAGCTTAATTTAGCATCTGACGAAACATGGGATATGGAGGGGATCTGAGTAATAATGAAACAATGATAGTTTTATATTATTTATTTGCTAGGGATCACTTCTTGGCGGTGACGGCGGCCTCGTCCTCCCGCGCGAAGGTCTGCAGTAGCTCTTCCTTCTTGGCGGCGATGCGCTCCTCGCGCCGCTTGCGCGCCTCCTTCACCTTGTTGCGGCGGGCCTCGGCCTGGTCGCTGCGGGGAAACAGTTATTATTTTTATTAGTTGGTCAGAAACGTCACGTGATTAAAACTTTACCAAACTTAAATTTTTCGTGGACTGTGAATTTACTTCTAGCGTCACGCTCGGGAATGATAAGAAATTTTCGGGTTAACTCGGGATCATGACCACGCCCTCCGGTTTCACCCGCGTGGTTTTCAAAGTAAGCTATCAAATTCAGTGTTATAAGTTTACACTTCTATCAAAGTACACCAAGGAGGTTCAGAGTCTGGAGTTTTTAACATATTAAAAAAAAATGTATGATGCATTCGGCACCGAGGTAGAAATAAATAGGTTGAATTGTGTTTTGAATTCAAAACCGCAGTACACACAAAGTTCTAAATTCAAATTTACTTTAACCTCTAAGAGGGTAAAAACGACTTTTGCGCCCTGATATCGAGGAGCAAAAGTACTCTTTCCGAGCTGGTGGGATGAAAAGGTTTTTTTGTGCTCTCTAGTTGAGACTATATTTGCATGCCCAGTAATAATGTATCAACTACACAAACACTCCATTTGTGAGAAACATTACTATGATCCGGTTTGAAGGGCAATGTTGCTAGAGAAATTACTGGGCTAAGAGATAAAACAATTTATATCTCCAGGTGACGAGCCCAGTGCGGCGATGGTGCAAGGTAATGATTTGGACTATGGCTTTGGATGATTGTTCCAATAGCTGCACTGTGCTGTTATGGGCATGCATCCATCCCTTACCATCCCTTTCAGCTGCATTCTAATGATCATCCCAGAGTTAGTTACCTTGCAATGGTCACAAAGCAGTGAAAAAGAGTGAGATTGTTTATTATTTTCATATTATCAAATGTTTTATTCAACACAAAGGGGGGAAGGGGTGCATACCTGAGCATCTTAGTCCTAGCCTTCTCAGCCTTCTTCCTGTGGATGTACTCCATGAGTACTCTCTTGTTCTTGAACACATTACCCTTCGCCTTCATGTACAGGGCGTGGTACAGGTGCCGGTCAATCTTCTTGGCAGTTCTGTACTTGAGGAGCAGCTTTCTGAGGACCCGCTGTCTTTGTACCCATAGTTCCTGAAACACAAATCACTTGCTCTAGTCACATTCGTAAACAGCCATTTATTTTGTAAATACAATAAACACAGTTATTGTTGTAGTTGCAATAGTTAAATATAGAAACTTTTTAGAATAATTTTTTATTTTGATTTGTGATTTTTTAGACAACTTAGGAAACTTGTCATTAATACTCAGGGTTACACAGACTATTCGCACATACTGACTACCTTATAAACTCACATGAACTAACACAACTAGACAGATTTAATGTTCTTAGCATTGAGATTGTTTTGTGTTTATGTGATATTGTGAGTGTAATTTTTTATAGATTGTTTTATGAGGTGCCAACAAAGTATGATATTGCGAGTATAATTTTTGAAGTGCAAAACTTCTTTTGGCCAATTTCTGAATTGAAAATTTCTTCTGAGGTGCCCCAGATAGATTTTTGATGACGTGCTATGAATTGAATTCTAGCATCAGGCTTGGGAATGATAAGAAATCTTCGGGTAAACTCAGGACCATGGCCATTGGTAATCTAATGTAAATTTGTCAGAATTTCCCATTGGTCATCTAGAATTACATCAGCATTTCCCATTGCTGACACAATTCTAGATGGCCAATCTCAGAGCCAAGCCTTCTGGTTTCATCCGCAGAGTTTAAAAAAATAAGCTATCAAATTCTGGTTCAAATCAAAGGTTTTATTTCTATCGACAGTTTTTTTTAGACTGCCAATTTTTTTTATTAATTGTTCTATGAGGTGCCAATAAAATGTTTTTAGTGTGTGATTTTTGTACATTCACAGTTCACACATTTAGAATTGAACTGTCTTAGCTAATAACTAATGAAGGTGTAACACATCCATACAAAAAAAAACAACTATAAAATAATATCCTCTTTAGATTTACCAAAAACCAAGAATTATTGCTTGAGCTATTTTAATACTAAAAGTTTGTATATTTTTCAATGTTGTTGCTACAAATGATCTCAATCCAAAGATGTGCCCTCCCAAACTTCAGGGCGCACAGAATCTTGTTATAGTTGGGAAGAGTGAGATCACTATTTCCGTTCTAGTCAGTTCTAGGAAAAGGTAAACGTCAGATGTTTTTACCTATCACTATTTGTTGTCCACAACCAAAATAAGTAAAACCTTAGCACACCTCGCTAGCAATTCTACGGGTGAAGTAGATTGGTGATGTGTAAACCACTACTACACACATTGACGCAGTTTATTACCAATTTCAAGAGGCTCAGGGCACATGTAGTGGTTTATATCGATGGTTGATACTATCTACAAAACCATACTGATGAACCAATGTTACACTAACTTTAAACTTGTTAAAGTTAGTGTAACATTGGTTCATCTACCTATCTAACTTGACTATAATTAAATTCTGAAATTTGGAAGAGCCAAATAAATATCATAATAATTTCATACAAGAGCCAAATTAATTTCATAATAATTTCATTGTGGGCTTGATTCCCAACCAGGTAAGTGATTTGTGTAATGAATAAAAATATTTGTTGTGCTTTGTTAGATTTTTGTAAGTGACGTGTGAAGAACATCATCGAATTTCATAACCATAGAATTACATTATTCATTATCTTTTAACTAAATTAAAATTGAATTTTCAGTTTTGTTTTTTTTTTCTGATAATTTAATATTAAAATTTAAAAGCTGTTTTAGACCCCATGACATTTATATCTCTGAATGATTTGAAAGGAGACGAAAATAACAGTCCATCAAATATCATAAATGTTTTGTTTGGCTTTTTACAAACCCTAAAAAAGTAATTTGGATTTATGCAGAGTTGATGATGATGACAAAATGATTTTGAAATTAACTATGATCACACCTGAGCTGCCAAGACTTATTGCAAAATTTGACTTCTTAAATGAGGAAATAATAACAGTCACAAAAAACAAAACTTTACTATTTCTTACCTTTTGTGGCATTCTGGCATTTGCAGTACCTCTTCTCTTACCGAAGCCACAGTGACGACCCTTCCTGCGAGCCTCAGTGTTCTTGCGGACACGGGCTCGTGAGTGCACGGCTACGGGCTTCTTGATGACCAGACCATCCTTGATCATCTTACGGATGTTCTGTCCTGCAAAGCATGGTTTTGTTGAGAACTTCATTTCTTTTGGTCCGAGATGGTATTCATGTTGCACTATCTATCGCTTAGATAAAGGAAATGGGACATTGTTGATATGCCTTACATGTATCTTCCACCATGATCAATAAATCAATCAATAAACCCACATCTTCGATATGGTCACGTCACTGAAACTCCACATTGGACCATGATTATAGTTCCAAATATGATTGTAAATAATTCAGCGCCAACTTGGGGTGAAGTCTTAGAAACCCTCCCTCGATAACCACATCCTTTAGGAGGCTTCTTCATGGCCAGATTAGTGAACTTGCACAAATTTGCAAACTTATTTCGGGTTTTCAACATAATTACATGGGTAGGTAATAGTTTACAGTGTGTTGAGCAATAGGTATGATAAGCTCTGCGGAGCGCCATGTAAATACAACAGGTTACTTACGGGAGTTTGTGTTGGCGATTTCATTGATCTCGTTTGGATCAAGCCATACTTTCTTTTTACCACATCGCATTACCGAGGCTGCAAGCCTCTTCTGCAGCTTGAGGGAACTGAAAATCAAAAAATATAACGCATGACCACATGGCTGCCGACAACACCGATAACGTGGGCAACGAGAAAATTAGCGGCAGCCCCAAAAAATATATCGGCACAGCAGATACTAATAAAAACTATAAAATCACTACACTTTCGAGCTGTAACATCTTGAAAATTCGATTTTTTTAAAGAAAAACTAACCTCATCTTGACGGAGTGAGTCCCAACGCATACAAGAAAGAAATATGGCTGCTGGTGCTAGTGACGTCAACAATTCACTTTAGTCGATTTAAAGTTTCCATGAAATCGATTTAAGCTAAAAAAGGAAAATCGAATCATTCGCTCAAACAACAACAAACTTTGCTTGGTCAGTAGGTCAGTTAATATTATGGCTTTTATTGTGGTCTAGAGGTCAGAAGACCTATTACACTTGGCTAAATTCAGTGACTAAATTCAAACGATATATTACAGAAGCAAGTAATCCTCGATTTTGAATTGGGTAGGTATGCCAGCTTACTGAATGCTATCACTTCACTGAATTCAGTACGACTAAAAAATTCAAACCTAGTGTAATAAGCCTTTTAGCCTCACGATTTTAATTTAAGACAAGGAATTTAATTTTCCAACTTCTTTGCAAGGAATCAAGGAATAGATGCTTTCAACATGACACCTAAAACGTAGCTTACTCTGTGCTCTGTGATGACACCTGACAACTGTCTGTAACTGTCAATGTCATCGCCAGCTGTGTAGTTTATTTTAAATTATAATAAATAACATTCATCGTCTTTCATTAATTTTTAGCAAACTGAGAATGGATTAATCACATTAAATGTGCAAAAAGTCATAAATTTAAATTATCACTTTTTACCGGTTATTTTATTATACGTTCTAACTCAATACTCGAAGTCAATCTACGCTAATGTACTTACTTGAAAGACAGAGGTTGAACAAGTTATCACTGCGACGTCCAATCATTTTAGTTTTTGTGTGATAACTTGTTTTCCTTTGCACAGGCAACTCAATTGCAAATCACAGCGAGCGTCCAGCGTCAGTAGTAGTCAGTATCTCCGTCTCCTTTCACGCGGTCGGTCTCGCGTCTAGCGAATCACAATGTCTGAAACTAAGAAAGTTAACGCTGATTTACAAAGGGAACGAGAAAAGTGTACTTTTAATATAACAGAACTGACGAATCTTATCGATGGAGGTGCTCATATGACAAAAGAGAGAAAAACTAGAGGTAAGGGCATTAAACTTTTGTAAATATTTTTTTAATGGTCAGTGTCTTAGCAAAATGCTATGTCGTCAGATCTTACCGTCGCTTCACACTATTTCATAATTTAGCTTGTTATTAGAAAGCACATTTTCCTTTGATCATAGCCGTTCCTACATTTAACTATCAAAATGAAAGTGTGGGTAAGCTTTAGAAGCTGTTTATGGTTTATTTAATGTGTCAAGCATATTCCTAGATAATTTATAAGTGCTTATTATATACTGGATGTATTTAATATGTAGTATGGTGTACCAAAGGCACTGCCCAGTAAAAAACAACTTTTTTTTTTTTATTGTGCCATCTTCAACATTGTCCGTAAACAATCTTCTTGTTGGAGTAGGTATTTATGTGAATTGAGGTAAGAGGTCATAGTTCAAGCTTTTATCTATTATAATTGAGAGATAATTTTCTGCTCTCTGTTGGAATAAGGACATCTGTAACAAACTGTATTATATATATAATAACAATAGTTTTTTTAATATTCATCACTAAAACTAAGAATTGTTTTGTCAAAAAAATCAATTGATTTAATTGAAAGTAGTATATTTATTTAGTTGAGTATGATTGGTCAACTGCATCAATGACATTAATTAGTAGAATTAGTAGAGGAATTTTTAATAATAGAAAATTATAGTAAAAACTATTCTCAAGACACGGTCAAGTAAAAACTGATTGTCACTAAAAATATGTAGTTAATTAACAGTAATTTACTAACCCAGCATTGCACATTCCTTTAGAAAGTGATGTCATCCATAGTAAATTTATTAAGAGAGGATGCTGGGCTTACTAGTTGTTTATATGTGTGAGGTATTCTCCAAAACTATGATTCTCCAGGAATAAGCTAATGAGTCTCCTGCCATTTTAAAGGTTCACCAAATCACCAAATACCAAGCCATTGGTTGTATTTATGAAACATCCAGGTACTTAATTAAATAATAATGTAAATTGTGATTCTGAAATGTAAACAATATTATGTTTTAAGAGTTAATTAAAAGTATGTAAATTGCTAGTAGCTTCTCATGTGTTCTAGTTCGATTCTTTTTTTTGCTGGGATTTAAGGTAGCCTATTTGTTACACATACTATTATTTATCTATGTACCAAATTTCATGCAGATCCCTTCCCTGGATTTAGTTTGAAAGAGGAAAAAACATCCATACATACATACAAACTTTTACATGTAAGATAGGAAGTAGGATGCTACCAAGGATGATGGATGATGATGCACCACTCAAATGTTTCCATTGTGTTCTGCACTGCATTAGTTCTTAAAGTTATGTATTTGTTAAGAGTCAGTAAATACCTACCTAAAGTCTATGGATAATTAAATAAATAAATATTGGTGGAAATTTCATGCACAATACAATCAGACCCCAAACCAAGCAAAGCTTGTACTATGGAAGCCAGGTGGCTGATAGAATACTTATATAATTTTAAATGAAATACTATTATCTTAGGGGGCGTCCATAAATTACGTGGTGTTTTTTTTTAATTTTCTGTATGATGAGATTTCGTGAGATTTTATTCAACCCCCTTCCCCATCCCCCGATCTCACGTGAGATTTTTCAAAATGTGGGTTACTTACGTAAACACGTTAGATTGTTATTTTCAAAAGAAAAAAAATGCTTCGTGCTTTTATTTACGACTAGTTAAGACTAGGACATAATCTATACATAAATATCGCTGAGAGTCTAATTATAAGTGTAATAAAAATTTAACAATAGAAAATTTAAATCGTAACTACTGTGATTTTAAAAAGAGTGTCTACTCTAATTCAGTCCATGGAGAGTCATGCGCCGTCTCAAGAGAGACGGCGCATGACTCTCCATTTTTTTTTTGTTTCAATCGGAAAAAATATTGCGTGATATTAGCCGAGACCCCCCCCCCCTCTATACACAGAGGGTTTCCGGGACGTTACTATGTCGTCATGGGCTGTTATGTGACAGGCTTTTTGCTTACCATCAAGCACATGTCCTTCTAGTCTCGTTATTCTTTATTTTAAAAAAAATCTTTGCTATGTTATTCCAATATAATGTCAGACTGTCTAAATATGTATGTTTATTATTTAGAAAATGTAATGTACTACATCTTTGCTTCATATAATAGGAATTCTTATCTTACGATATATCGCGAAATTAAAAATATCGCACAGACTAAATCGCTCGTCCCCGGCGCGGGCGTAGCGTAAGAGGAATCACATCGATATAAACCACCAGATGTGCCCTGAGCACCTTTAAATTGGCAATAAACTGCGTCTGTGTGTGTACTGTAAGTGTTTTACACATCATCAATCTAGTTGACCCCTAGAATCGCTAGCGGCGAGGTACACTGTGGTTCTTTCTACTTATTTTTGTTGTTTACAACAATTACTGATAGGTAAAAACGTCCGGCGCTCACCGCCACAGAGTAAATAATCTTTACGTTAAAATTATGTTCACCGCTTCCTACCACCGACTAGAACGAAAACAGTGAGCTCACTCTTCCCAACCATAGCAAGATTTCGTGTGCCCTGAAGTTTGGGAGGTCACATCTTTGGATTGAGATCATTGATCTTAAAGCGTCAGAACATGAACGAGTCGTAGACGAGTAAAAAAATAAATTCCAAAAAAATGTAAACCAATGTATTGTAGGTATGACTGTATGTGTATATTTATCTATTTATGGCGTCTATATGGCATCGCTATGATTTTTTTTTGTCCAAATCTAAAGTTACGCCGTGTTAATTGGCCTGATTGACGTATGTTTAGAAAAACTCAATTTTTTAAAGCTGACATTTTTGTGATGTGTTTAGCTACAATATTTCTTCAGTTTCCGACCGAAGTTTAAGACCGCCATCTGTCGCACTAGGTTTGTTAACTGTTATTAAATAACGCATAAATCGTTTATTGGCCATAAGTAAGTATACCACTAAATATGTACTATCTAATATATAAAATTCTCGTGTCACAGTTTTCGTTGCCATACTCCTCCGAAACGGCTAGACCGATTTTGATGAAATTTTTTGTGCTTATCCGGTATCTATGAGAATCGGCCAACATCTATTTTTCATCCCCCTAAATGTTAGGGGTAGTCCACTCCTAAATTTTTTTATTTATTTTTTCGACAAAATTTTTAATTTCTTTTTTTTTATGATACAACATACAAAAATGCATACAATCCTCAATTTTCACCCTTCTACGATCAACTCTTACTTTATTGGGAAATTATTTATTTGGCAAAACAACGTTTGCCGGGTCAGCTAGTTATGTATAGATCTGTGTCTTCTGTCTTTTCCATCACTTGAGTTCCATTTCTCGCGATAAAAAGAATCTTGAATAAGGTTGAGAAGATTGATAAATACTTTGTTGAAAACACACCTGTGTAATATTTGTGTAATCAGTACTCTCTGTAGGTATTATTTTGAATTTGAATCAGCCGTTTTTTTTTTCGGCAAAGTCATGTAACATGGTATAGTACAATATCTTCTTGTTTACGAGTATTTCCTAACAATGAAGACGTCTATTTAATATGTAATATGCAAATGAGAAATCAATTACTGTAGGTATGTGTCTGGTTGAAATGATGGCTGTAGTTTGCTTATTTTACCTCTCGTAGTGCCCTATCTATACCTTGATCTGCTCATCTATCTGATATGTCATATAAACTTTTTTGTAGTGGTAGGACTCTTGGCAGAAGTCCGCCTTTGGAACTGCTACAGTACTACACCTTTGCCAGTTATCTTACCGCCAAGCAGTAGTGTGCACACGTTACTGGGTTCCGGTTTGAAGGGCAATGTTTCCAGAGAAATTGCAGGGCTTAGAGATATAATATCTTAGATCACTGGGTGACGAGTGCAGTGCAGTGCTAGGTAATGATTTGGACTTTCCATGTTCCAATAGCTGCGTGTCACTGTGCTGTTATGAGGCAAATATGTTGCTTACCATCAAACACGGAACTGTTCCGATACTGGAAAATATATTTTGGTTCTTGGAAGAAGTTAAAATTGATTAATCCATGGACGTATAATTACTTTTTATACGTCCATTTTACTAATCAAACAAGTTTTATTAGATTTATCGATTCTTTAATCAACTTAACCTATGTTGAATTATCAAGCACATAAACCAAATCACAAGAAACAAGAAACAATTACGACGCGACACAGAGAAGTCTATTTTATCGATAATAGGTTTGTGCTTAGCCGCCATCTCATCTCACCTGATATCGCGATGATCGCGATGATTCAAGTTCCCGGGCGAGAACAGGGATTAATTTGTTTATGAATAGTATTCTTTGTTCTCATATATGGTAACTATCCGCCCCTCCCGGCTTCGCTCGGATAGTAACCAAAATATCAGTGCAGTGCTATCAACCGGGCTGATTTGTGAATCTAAACCATCCAGGGCCCCGCTCAAACGCATAAAAACTCATTCAAATCGGTTCAGCCGTTTAAGAGGAGTTCAGTGACAAATACACACGCAAAAGAATTATAATATATAAAAAGATTTACGTTTGTGTGTTGCTTAATTTTACAGTAAAATCGAAAATTACAGTTTATTCAAACTAAAAACGTAATTTATTTTAAACTAGTTGCGCCTCTAGCTAGTCCTATCTCAAGCTCTACAGCTCTACACTATCAATTAACCAAATTTCAGGTTTGAAAGCGTTATAGACAAACAGAGTTATTTTCGCTTCTGTAATATTAGTAAGAAAATTTAACAAGCACAAAATTAAAATTTTTGATTAACCCCCGACTAACTTGGATCTCGGATTATGTGTATAACGTTCTACTAGTCGAGCCCTTTCATTTTATACCCATATTGAGGGAGTTGTGAAAAACGAAATGTATTTCGCCATTTTATGGTAGCGGCCATCTTGGATTTAAATTAGTCATAGTGCAAAGTATTCTACTAGTCAAGCCCTTTCATTTGATACTCACATTGAAGTAGTAGTGAAAAGTAGTACCAAGTAGTAATATGCTAACTTTACTGTGTTCCGGTTTGAAGGGCAATGTTTCCAGAGAAATTACAGGGCTTAGAGATAACATAACATCTTAGATCTCTGGGCGACGAGCGCTGTGCAGTGCTAGGTAATGATTTGGATTCTTCATGTTCCAATAGCTGCGCGTCACTGTGCTGTTATGTGGCAGGCAAGTTGCTTACCATCAGACACATATCCTGCTCGTCTCGTCACTCTTTATTTAAAAAAACCCCGATGGTTACAATCTTGGTGTCATCAAGTCGTGACTAGATCGGTTTTTTCTAGGTAGGTAAGCGCCGAAAAATTGATAGCTTATCGGTTTTTTATCGGATACACTTCGGAGAGTGTGATTCTGATTGCATAATCTAATAACACCCGGCCTTTTTTCTATCGGAATGCTCGTAGAAAAAGCGACATAGTTTTATGCTTGTTGTTCCAAAGACACGAACGAAGAGATTTGACTCGATATACTGTGATAAGAACGTCTAGGCTGTGGAATACGTCGCCAGAGTAGCTTTCCCTCGATGATTACAATCTTTGTGTCTTCAAATCGTGAGTGAATCTTTTTTTTCTAGGTGTAGGTTCTCCATCCTACACCGCATCTTCGCTTAACATCAGGCGAGATAGCGGTCAAGTGTAAACCTATAAAAGTTCAAAGAAAACCGCATCATCGTTGACATCAGGTTAGATGGAGCTAAAGTGTAAACCTATTAATGTGAAAAAAACTACTAAATTATTATGAAAACTAACGTGGTTATAACACATTTTAAATAAATACACGGGTAACTCACGTTTATATAGTCAGTCCAGTCCGACTCAAGTTTCGATCGCGTCCGGCGATCGATTTAGCACTACCAGTGCTAAACGAGCTGCGAACGCGCGCGCGCACTCTCCTTGAAAAAGATCGCCGGACGCGATCGAAACATGAGTCAGACTGGACTGACTATATTAAACGTGTATTTATTTAAAATACTAAATTATTATTGATTACATTTTGTTTGGTTTGAAATCTTACTAATATGTGAAAGTTTCGACGTATCTTGGACAGCCACGTTACAAGAATTGAACGGATTAGACTAAAATTTTGAACTTAACTTAGATTATAGTAGTCATACAAGATAGTACAACTGGAATGGCACAAAAGCTACATATTTAAATAGAAATATTAATTGATTAAGAAAGAAAAAAACATTTAATTAAGAAATTACATTCCAAAGAGTTATAAACTCAACTGCATCATCCTGAGACCGATGATAAATGTCTGTAGATAATCAAGATGTTCAAGCCCACTATCAATCAGAAGCACGTCCAGCACGCAGCAGTATTACCACGCTGAACGGCTATACTTATACTTCCACTTGCTTCCAGAGGATAAAGTCCTGGCTGAAGGCATCCACCTGGAAGAGGTCCCAGCGGAGTACCTCTCCCATAAGGAGAAGTACGAGCTGGCCGTGAAGAAGGCGTGCCTGCTGTTCAAGTTGATCCGGCGGTGGCAGGATGAGGAGAACACCGGGATGGAGAACTTCAGGTAAAAAATTGACAATGTTTAATTGGATACATTTTGAAGCATCGACATAAAATAGTAGATATGCCCTGAGCACCTTGAAATTGGTAATAAACTTCCGTCTATGTGTGTACTGTAAGTGTACACACATAGACACCAATCTACTTGACCCCTAGAATCGCTAGCGGCGAGGTATGCTGTGGTTCTATTTATTTTGATTGTTGATAAGGAATAGTGAAAGGTGAAAACGTCCGGCGTTCACCGCTTCTTGCAACCAACTATAACGGAAAGAGTGTGTACACTCTTCCCAACGATAACGTATTCCGTGCGCCTGAAGTTTGGGAGGGCACATCGACTGGTTTATATCGATGTTTTGATGGATGCGCAACGGAGCTATGTTACATTAAGTTACGGCTGATCTATCTGATCGGGAGAACGGCTAATGCCGATCCGGAGCCCCGGGTTCAAATCACACGCGCATCACTTCTTTTCGAAGTCTCGCTTAAAAACGGCCAGAGTGCTGGTGGATGGTGGAGACAGTTATAGCCTACCTAGAATCTTTCGAGTCCATCCATCCATCCATCAGAATCCATCAACCCGCATTGGCCAATATTTTATTTTTTTGAAGATTTTGGCCCTTTTAGGGGTCTTGTTAAAATGACGTTTGCTCTTAAACTAGATCAGTTAGGGTAGCAAATTTGGTGTCATTTTGTAGATAAAATAAAATAAACTATAAGCTATAAGCATAAAATAAACAAGAACAAAACTAAAAATTTTGATTAACCCCCGACTACCTCAGATTTGTTATCTGTACAACATTATACTAGTCAAGCCCCTTCGTTTGATACCCATTTTAAGGGAGTTGTGAAAAAGGAAATGTATTTCGCCATTTTGTGGTAAAGGCTATCTTGGATTTGAAATTTGTCATAGTGCAGAGTATTCTACTAGTCAAGCCCTTTCGTTTGATACCCATATTGTAGGTAGTAGTGAAAAAAAATAATGTAATTCGCCTGTAAGTTTATAGTGTATAGTATTCTACTAGTCAAGTTCTTTTATTAGATACCCATATTGAGGTAGGTTGTGAAGAAATATTTTAGAACCCCCCCCCCCCCCCACCCCTTTTCAGTTGTACTCAGTTGGACAGCTTACAAGTGACGGCATAGTGCTGAATCTTATTACTTTATACCCTTCTATCATCCTACATAGGTCTCCGGGTGGTTCATTTGACCCATACATTTTGTTCATAGGCCTGCAGTCTATAAGAACATCCGCACGGAAATTATTCAAATAAAAAAAAAACCGCATCAAAATCGGCCCATCCGTTTGAGCTCTACGGTGCCACAGACAGACACACACACACACACACACACACACACAGACAGACACACACACAGGCAGACGGACATCGACGTCAAACTTATAACACGCCTTTTTTGGTCGGGGGTTAAAAATAGGCAGGTCAAACACACTAGTTTTTGTGCTATGTTGGTAAATATGAAAAAAAATATTTTTATTTTACATTTTATGATTTTTTAAGCTATTGCATAGCTTTTATCGCGGGCCTGGGGACCGAATTTTAGTGATCGTGCATCTCTTTCTTATGTTCACAAGAAAGAGGGATGGAAGACCGTAACGCCGTCCTCCCCACTCAGCCATTCGACTTTGAATCTTATTTGTATTAGCTTTACAGACTAAATGCTCTTAGCAGTGTTGCCAACTTAACGGATTTCCCGTGATATTTTTTATGGTAAACAAATGTCACTCTTCAAAATAAAAGCAATTCCGAAAAATTGTTAACATCCCTATTGCTTAATTATGTTGATAAAAATGCATGCAACATGCAATAGCTTTACCGCGGCAGTCTCCGAGTGCCACACTTCTTTTTTTATTACAGTTTAGAAGGGCATGTGCCTGATAGTAAGCAATACGCTTAATAAAATGTTATTAACACTGCGGTAGATATCCATACGCTATTAAGCTATTGCGTAGCTTTTAACGCGGGCCTGAGGACCGAATTTTAGTGATCGTGCATCTCTTTCTTATGTTCACAAGAAAGAGGGATGGAAGACCGTAACGCCGTCCTCCCCACTCAGTCATTCGACTTTGAATCTTATTTGTATTAGCTTTACAGACTAAATGCTCTGAGCAGTGTTGCCAACTTAACGGATTTCCCGTGATATTTTTTATGGTAAACAAATGTCACTCTTCAAAATAAAAGCAATTCCGGAAAAATGTTAACGTCCCTATTATTGCTTATATTGACAAAAATGCATACAACATGCAATAGTTTTACCGCGGCAGTCCCCGAGTGCCACACTTCTTTTTTTCCTATTTGATACCTTTAATATCCATCAAAACTGAATTACGATTGCTAGAAAATGGTTTTGTCATTAAATATAAATATAACTCATCACGTCTGGTTTCCTTTCTATAATGTACACAGTGATAGGATAGAGCGCATTCAAAAACGATGCCTAAAAATTATGAGTTACAGATGTGGCATGGGTCGCAAGCTCCCATCGTACAATGATCGTTTACAATATTTTCACGTTACCTCCCTTAATATTCGTCGTAATTATATTGATCTTACACTGTTGCATAAGATCGTCCATTCTGCGATTGACTCCCCAACTCTTCTTTCTCTTTTAAATTTTAATACACGTTTCCGGTCTCGTAATCGTAATTATAATACCTTCAGTCTGCAAGTTTTTACCAATAATACATCTTATTATAATCCCATAGTCAGAATGAGTCGCCAATACAACGAAGTCCTTGTCTCCAATAGGGACATTGACATTTTTCACTTAAAGTTATTCCCATTTCAGAGGAAAATCAAAGAAATTTTACACTTTAATCTAAAAGAATAACCCTGTTGTGCTTACTGTAAATACTATTATGAGTTTGTTTTATATTATTTGTTTATACATTTTATCGTAATGGAACCTTTATTGTGTTTTGCAAAGTTTTCTTTCTTATAAATTTGAAATTTGGCCAGTTGTTTCACAATTTTTATATACTTATCTATTGTGTTATAATGTTTTATGTTTATATCTTATTTATCTACTGTTTTAAAGCATGTTAGTTTTAAGTTCAGATCTGTTGGCCTAATTTTCTTTATGTATCTATATCTCTAATTTAATATTATTATCAAACCACTGTATTTAAACAAATGTTGTTTCTAGGCCCACATAGTTTGGAATGTAATACAGTTCTGTACAATATACTCTTATGTTATAGTTTGTGTTTATTACATTCTGTTTTGTGTGCTCATTGAATAAATAAATAAATTAATTAATATCTTTCATATGTACAAATAATTGTGTTCTGGTCATTTTCGTAGATGACGATAAATAGTTGGATGACAAAATTAAAATGGCTGCAATTTCGAGGAGGGTGAGGTACGACAAGGGGGTGTGGAATTTTTACCGATAAAATAACCCCAAAAACTACCCCCTAAAGTATTTGTCATACGAGACCAAACGCATTGTATACTATAAAAAAATATGATGATAATTTTAAAATAATATTGTTGTAGCCTTGTACGAGTACGAGTAGCCTCGTAGTAGCTACGGAAAAACACCTGTGCTAGATAAATACGCGAGTTCAAATATCGCGTAAAATGTTACAAAAGACAAAGATTGTGCATATATTATACCAAATAAACCTCTACCACAGATAAGAAAATAGTTACACCTCTACTTACAACAGAAATATAAAACAGGTCGTATCGTTGCGGAGAAATACCATAATAAAATACCATTGTAATGAGTTTTTAAATACCTATTAGATTAACTTCATGTTCTACGCAATATTTTGTTTTTGTTTTTCCAAAAACTACTATGTATAACGTGTTTTATTCTAAATTGTATTCATTCTAATGTACATGGTATAAATACTTCAAACGCTTTCTTTCATTTGATACCCAAATTATAATATTTTATAAATTCTTTATAAATTTAAATTCCCGATTGAGAGCTAGGATGCCACAATCAGACAAACACACTGATATACACATATTGATGTCAAACTTATGTCACCCCTCTTTTTGGTCGGGGATAAAAATATGTGATCATGGCTTCCTAATTGTTGTTACGGGAATAGGGAACAAATGTAAATAAGATGTTTTTAGCAGCTGAATAAAAATGTTTTATTGCTTTGTACAATAGTAAGTATGAAAACAACTTACTACCTACATTGTATTAAGGTTCGAGCACATTATACCGGGCCGCAGCATGTCGGGGCGGAGCGCAAAAATCCGCTCAAATCGCTTGAGTACAATTATTTGTATGAACTATCGCACACTGTGTCGGGCCGTAGCGGTTCGCATTATTGCGAGGCGGATTTCCGTCCGTGCGCTGCGAACCAACCCGCCCCGCCTCGCCCCGCTTCGCCCCGTCAACAGTGTGCTATAGCAAGAGGATTGGTTCTATATTTACGCGGATTGGTTGGATAGAAGTTCTTCGTCAGAGATATCCATAACGTACAGTTGCACGCAAAATCTTTCTGGCATTTTCACAAATTCTGGCAGTACACTGTACTCAAAATCCGTCAATGCGCTGCGACCCGGCCCGTCACTAATGTGCTAGGTAAGCATTTTGCGCTGCGCTGCGGCCCGCTCCGGCCGGCATATTGTGCTCGAACCTTTAGTAAAATATTTAGACACACGTATGATATAGTCATAGCCAGTTCAGTGTTTCGGCCGCGTCCGGCGGCCTTATTCAAGGAGAGTGTGCGCGCGCGACCGCCTGTCGTTTGGCACTGCAGGCAGCGGCGCGGTGCGCGCACAAACTCAGCGGCTGCTGCGGGGTTGCGTCTACGTAAATTACCCGTGTACTCATTTAAAATGTGTAACAACCACGTTAGATTTAATACTAAAACAGTGCCTAGCGTTTGTTATAGGTATTGTGGTCTGTCGCAGGGCGCTTCTGGGCGGGTCGCTGGGGTCGGCGGTGCTGCAGGACGGGTCCCCGCTGACGCTGCACTACGTGATGTTCATCCCCACGCTCATGGGGCAGGGCTCCGTGGAGCAGCAGGCCTACTGGATCGGCCGCGCCTTCAACCTCGACATCATCGGGACTTACGCACAGGTATTTCTCGTTGGGACTTACGAATTATTTCTCTCATAAGAACTTGCGCTAAGTTATTTCTCATTGCGGCTTACGTACAGATATTTCTTATCGGGACTTACGCACAGGTATTTCTCATCGCGGCTTACGTACAGATATTTCTTATCGGGACTTACGCACAGGTATTTCTCATCGAGACTTACGCACAGATATTTCTTATCGAGGCTTACGCACAGGTATTTTTCATCGGGACTTACGCACAGATATTTGTTATCGAGGCTTACACATAGGTATTTCTCATCGGGACTTACGCACAGGTATTTGTTATCGGGGCTTACGCACAGTTATTTCTTATTTGAACTTACGCGCAGGTATTTGTCATCGGGACTTACGCACAGGTATTCTTGTTTACTGTGCAGACAGCACTACGCATACGCACCGTTATAAGTACTGTGCTAATATAGCACTAGGTAGGTACTTACAGTGCTAGGTAGTTGGAGTACCTAATGGTAACCGACACTGCCTGCCCATAAAAGGACTGCCCATAACAGGATAGTCTCACACAGGTATTGGAACACGAAAATCCCAAGTCATTATCTAGCATTGCACTGTGCTCATCACCCACTGATATAAGATAATTTATCTCTATGTCCTGTAACTTCTCTGGAAACATTTCCCTTTAAACTGAAACACAGTGTTCCACATACCTGCTTAGCGGTAGAATAACTAGCAAAGGCGCCAGGCGGACTCTGCAAAGAGTGCTAATTCTACAAATAGTACCTACTGCTTGAATCGTCTCCCGCCCTTCGATCGCCTAACTAAATCGGCTTCGGCTTTGCTATTGCTATCTCTATAATTGCAAGCGAAAAGAAAAGAGATAGCAATGTCATAGCTAAGACAGTTTAAGGTTTTTTTTATAGTACCTATAGAGCCGAGTCGAGACGAGAAGGACATGTGCCTCATAGTAAGCAACATGCCAGCCACACAACACGAAGAGTCCAAATCATTACCTAGAACTGCACTGCTCTCGTCACCCGGAGGTATAAGATGTTTTATCTCTATGCCCTGTAAATTCGCTGGAAACATTGCCCTTCAAACCGGAACACAATAACGTTTTCACATTACTGCTTGGCGGTAGAATAACTGGCACAGGTGTGGTACTTCCCCAGGCGGACTCTGCAAAGAGTACTACCGCCACTAGCTTGGTGGTGGACTCCCGGTTATGGTGGTGTTTGTGATTCCAGACGGAGCTGGGTCACGGCACGTTCATCCGCGGCCTGGAGACCACGGCCACCTACGATAAGTCCACCAAGGAGTTCGTGCTGCACAGCCCCACGCTCACAGCTTACAAGTGGTGGCCGGGAGGACGTGAGTACTACTTATACACAGCTAGCAGTTTCTGCGTAGTTCCCAGTTTGTCGTGCTGGGTACTTTGATCTCAAATATCTCCTCTCTGCTATCTGGCCGCCATAGTACAAGTTTTGTTTAGTTTGGGGTCAGATGGTGTTGTGTGTGAATTGTCCACCAATATTTATTTTATTTATTTGGTTAGGAATTCCAATTTCAAATGTATACAGCTATTTACTCACGCTTTTGTGGTTTGTTATCCGTAATTCATATGTTTTTATCTATTGGTGTTTTCTTTTTTTTTTCAGTCTTCCATTTTGTACTCGTAACACTCAGTTTACAAAATGGAAGACTGAAAAAAAAAAAAAAAGAAACTTGAGAGGTGTCAAGGGACACCCGGATGGAACGAAGTTCCTTTCGATTAATTAGTGAAGGAATTGTAATATTTTTAAGTTATTTACAATTCCTTCAGGATTCATTATTATTATTTTTTTTATTATTTATTATTTACAAAAAACCTGTGTACACTCAACAAAAATAATCGTCGCGACACCACACTGTTCAATGCGAAATAGAAATGAAAATATCTGGCTTGCTTTCTATAAGAGAGAGAGAGACAGACAGAGAAACATGCGACGCCGCACAGCTTACAATAGCAAAAAGTGTCGTGACAACTTTTCGTAAGAATTTTTTCCGTCTAGCCCCCTTTCACAACGCGCGATAAGGAACTTCGCGAAAGGAAAAAACCGAAAGAAAAAAAAAACAATGGAAAAACAAATTAATGAAGGTTTTCAAAACACAAAAGTATGAGTAAATAGCTGTGTAAATAAATTTGAAATTGAATTCCTAACCAAAGACGAGATATTTGAGATCAAATTTGACCAGTACTTACGACAAAACTACGACTAATGGCGACGACTAGCAATGCTAAATATATTTAATACGTAAACTCATTTATATTTTGATAAATAGTAAATACGCAGTGTTATGAAGCCGATTTGTCGCTAAGAGATTTGCTTATCGGAAATCAGGTCCAATACCTGTCTAGATACCACAACAATTAGGATTGCTCTACGGTGCCACAGACTACTGCTGCCACAATATTGGTATCAAACGAAAGGGCTTGACTAGTAGAATACTTCGCACTATGACAAATTTCAAATCCAAGATGGCCGCTCCTACAAAATGGCGAAATACATTTTTTTTCTAAACTTCCTTAATATGGGTATCAAATGAAAGGGCTTGACTAGTAGAATGTTGTACAGATAACAAATGCGAGGTAGTCGGAGGTTAGTCAAAATTTAAAATTTTGTTCTTGTTAACTCCAAACTTAAAATGTGCCCCCATGTCTGTGGTTTAAGAATATTTATTAATCTCAATTGAATTACAATAAATTCTCTTACTGAAATTACATGCATAAAAATTGAATTGTGTTCTGCAGAGCATAGCAAACAGTGAGTTCCATTCCAGTACGAACATCTGTCGTTAGTATCGCAACACAATAACGTTTTATAGCATTTCATATCATTTATTTTGACTACTACTGTAACTTTTTTTTCTGCAATGTGGGGGAAGATATGTTTGATGTCACTATTCATCCGAAGGGTTCGCCACATTGACGAGGCGGGGGCTCGGTAGCCGTGGCCTGGTTATCTATGGTGAAGCTAAGAGAAAACATTTTTTTTACCCAAGTTTGTGACAAAACTTAAATAACTTGTAAGAACAAGTAGTAATAGTTTTTAGAGTTTTTAGAACTTTTCGTAGCATAGAGTGACGACACGAGCAGGGCATGTGCCTGATGGTAAGCTACATGACTCCCGGTAACAGGACAGTGTCACGCAGCTATCGAAACATTGAGAGTCCAATAGCACTACACTACGCCCTTCACCCAGAAGTATAGATAGTTTATCTCTAAGCCCTGTAATTTATCTGGAAACATTGCCGTTTAAATTGGAACATAGTAATGTATGCACATTACTGCTTGATGGTAGAATAACTGGCAAAGGTGTGATACTTCCCAAGGTGGACACTGCAAGCAAGACTAATTCTACATCGTTTTATAATTGTTTGATCTGAACTCTGCTTGCCCCTGGTTGGTCTAATTTGTTGGTTTATCAATGTGGACTAATTAGGTATACGTACCTATCGATATCAATCATGATATAATTATTAATTTTATCATGTGATTTACTAATATGTAGCTGAGTGGTCGCACGCGAGCCCCATTTTCAGTATTTCTTGTTCTTAAGAAATGATATTTTGTCGTCAAATATTTTGGACATGTCGCTCGTAGGGAGACAACCATGACATGACATGACAGCCTTGAGAAGCTTATGATGGTCGGTAAGGTTGATGGGAAAAGACTACGTGGTCGATCACCTACCCGTTGGTCAGATCTGGTAGAGACACTCACTGGATTACCAATAACCGAAGCTCGTAGGACCGCCGAGGACAGAAAGACATGGAAGAGCATGGTGCAACGGGTGATCAATACCTCAGACTAGATGCGACCTTCAGCAATGAAGATAATGACCAAGAAGATGAAGAAATGATAATATTGTTTATTGTACCTATACTAGCATCGCCCCGCGGTTCAACTCGCGTGGTTTCCGTTCCCGTTATTTTTTTCGGATAAAAAGTAACCTATGTGTTATTCCAGACCATTATCTATCTATGCCACAAATTTCATCAAAATCCCTTTAGTACATTTTGTGTGAAAGAGTAACAAACATATGTATGTTTGTTACAAACTTTTGCTTTCATAATATGTATCAGTAGATTTTTTTATATTCGCCTTGTAAACATAACTAAGTAAAGAAATACACGACTAAGATAAAAATAATGTATTTATTCAACAAATATAGTTTTTTACAATTGTTTTTCCGACCTAATAATATGTATATTTTTTTTACTTATTAACAGGTGAAATTTTTGTATTAAAATTTTGGTTCAACCACTTACTAAAACCTCATTCAAAATTAACATTACGTAGCTCGGGTCCGAGTTCAATGTCAGGGAAAACATAAAAGAAACTGAAATGAGTCGATTCTGACGAATAGTTTTTCAAATCGTTAAAAATAAAATCGTATCTCAAAAAAGCGACATCGTTTCATGGTTGATGTTCCAAAACATGACCGAAGAGATTTCACTTCACGTTTGGAATAAGAACGTCTAGGTTATGGAATGCGTTACCTGAGTGGGTTTTTCCCGATAGTTACAATCTTGGTGTCTTCAAATCGAGAGTGAATCGGTTTCTTCTAGGTAAGCACGCTCCATCGTAGATCGCATCATCGCTTAACATCGAGAGATGGCGGTCAAGTGCAAATCTATTACAGTTTAAAAAAAATATAGAATAAATATTCTTTATTGGCATACTTAAAGCATTCCATTAATAATTTTCACATAAATCAATTGTAAAACAATGAATAACAGAGCTTAGAATATATCGTCAGAATAATAGATACAAATATATTTTTAAAGGACTTAAGGTAGTTAGTTTTTGAGTGGCGTATTAAGAGAGAGGCTTATGTCCAGCTGTGGGCGAATACAGGCTGATAATGAACAATGTAGTTGAGCTCAAGTAGCCTCTAAGTACTGCCTACCGAGCTCTGGGCTATCGCAGAAGGCGCAGGGCTTATCTATCTTAGTCTTACCGTACTCAATAGGACGACTATAATCGTAGGACGACTAGCGTAAGGGCACCTCACACGGTACGACCTTGAGCTGCCGCCGGTAGGGGGGAAGATGAAGGAACGACCTGGCATCCCAAAATGGCTTTGCTATTAAAAGTTGTTGCTAGAAGTGAGCCGTTATACTCGTAAGTAAGCTCCTGTGTTTTTTTTAGACTAAAATCAATTTGTGTTCCAAATTTTGACCCGCATCGTTCTGGCATTCCAACGTGATTGAAAAATAAATATGTAAACATCCAAAGTTTCGCATCCTACAAATACTATTTGTAAATGGATATTTGGATGTATGTTTGTTCAATCACGTGTTGCAACGTGATTAAACTGCGTATAAACGGATCGGACTAAAATTTGAAGGTCAGTTGAATTATAGTTTCGAAGAACATACACGCTTTTTATCCCGAAAAAATTACGGACACGGCAACCATGCGGGTAAATCCGTGGGGCGCTGCTAGTGTTAATAAGTATGATATCTATATTTAATTGAATAACGGGACACTCACGTATAGCTGCGAGAGGGTTGCGCACCCCCTCACCTGCACCCCCGCAACAGCCGTTGAGCTTGCGTGCGCGACGTGCGGCAGCCCGCAGTGCCAAACGGGCAGCCACCGCGCGTGTGCACTCGCCTTGAAAAAGGCCGCCGGACGCGGCCGAAACTCGAGTCGGATTGACCGACCGTATATACGTGAGTGTCCCGTTATTCAATTAAATATGTGTAACAACCACGTTAATTTTAATACTAAAAGTATGATATCACCCGCTGAACTCAAATGTGTCTTCTTCCCCAGTGGCTCACACGGCCAATTACTGCATAGTGATGGCCCAGCTATATACCAACGGGAAATGCCACGGCATCCACCCCTTCATAGTCCAACTGCGAGATGAAGAGACCCACCTGCCCCTCCAGGGTATCAAGATCGGGGAGATCGGCGCCAAGCTCGGCATGAACGGCACCAACAACGGGTTCCTGGGCTTCGACCACGTCAGGATACCCAGGGAACACATGCTAATGAAGAATTCTAAAGTTTTGGAGGTAGGTACTATCAACAATTTGACTGGCCTCTTGGCTTAGTTGGTGGTAAGTCTGCCTGTGAATGCGAGGGTCGTGTGTTCGGACCCCAGTACAAATATTTATACTGCGTCTGGGTGTTTCTATCTATACTAATATTGTAAAGCTGAACAGTTTGTTTGTTTGAACGCTAGGATCTCGGGAAGTACTGGTCCGAATTGAAAGTTTATTTTTGGTGGATAGTCCATTAATTCAGAAAGCTATAGGTTGTATAACATTATCAATAATAATATCAATAGGTGCATGAGTGAAAAATTTAACAAAAACGGGAAAAAATATTCCTTTTTTAAGAGCTTTTGTTGCGCGCTCTGTCGTGCGCCGAAGTCCGTCACAACATGTGTCTGTATTTCAACTAACCGAATTTGTTCTAAATCTGAGTAGGTACGACCAATTTTCGGTAGGTGGCGTAGCAACGCGCTCATGGTTCAGGTAGTGTCTCATAAGTATTGACAAATATGTCAGTATATTTACAAATATGTCAGTACTATATCAGACATCTGACTCCCACAGTATAGATAGGTTTTGCTTAGTTTGGGATCAGATGGTGTTGTGTGTGAAATATCCACTAATATTGGTCGCGTATTGCGCAGTATTACTGCTTTCAAGTCTAAAATTAAAATGTTAAGTTTCCATTTCTATCAGGAGTCTTTACGACAGCTATTTTTTTTTCGGATACATTACTGAGAGTGTGCAGCTTGGTCTCCATGATCTAATACCACCTTGCCCTTCTGTCCATCGGACTGTTCGTATCTTGAAAAAAGCGGTATCGCTTCATGATTGATGTTCCAAACACTCGAACGAGAACGAAGAGCGATTTCAGAGTTTGCTTGAAGCCACTCATTATTTTTTAAACAGTTTCAGAAAACAATCGAAAATTTTAATTTTAGCCATGTCATTTGTCTCGGTCAAACTGGTAATTAATTACTTTTTATACCTGTTCTAATTTAGGAACAAATTACTTTTTGTTCATAACCTTAAAAGTCTTAGGTAGGACTGCCACCTCGCCTGCTATTAAGCGACGATGAAAAACATTGACTTTTATTATATTACTCGTAGTAGGATGATAAAAATTTGTAAATATCTTCCCAGGACGGTACGTACGTGAACTCTCCCCGAGCTCGAAGCTGACGTACGGCACCATGATGCTGGTGCGAGTGCTGATCGTCAACGACATGTGCAACTACATGGCCAAGGCGGTCACCATCGCCACGCGGTACTCGGCCGTCCGCAGGCAGTCGCAGCCCAAACCAAAGTGAGTCTTATTTGTTGTACATTATAGTTGAATGTGCGATACGAGTTCTATGTGTTATGTCACCATTGCCACTCGAAATTCGGTCGTTCGCGGGCAGTCGCAGCACAAAGCAAAGTGAGGCTTATTTGTTGTACTCTACGGTTCAATGTGCGAGACGAGTCCTCTGTGTTATGTTACCATTGGCACGCAACACTCGGCCGTCCGCAGGTAGTGACAACCTCACAACCCAAGCCAAACTGAGTCTTATTTCTTACAATGACGGTTCAATGTGCGAAATGAGTTCTCTGTAATTCGGAAGTACGGCACCATGATGTTCGTGCGAGTGGTACTCGTTAACAACATGTGCAACTACATGGCCAAGGTAGTCGTCATCGCCACGCGGTACTCGGCCGTCCGCAGGCAGTCGCAGCTCAGACCAAAGTGAGTCTTATTTGGTATAGCTTACGGTTCAATGTGCGTGACGAGTTCTCTGTGTTATGTTACCATTGCCTCGCGATACTCGGTCGTTCTTAGGTAGTGACAATCTAAACCAAAGTGAGTCTTTTTCTTTGCACTTTACGGCTGAAAGTGCGTGGCGAGTTCCTTATATTACCTGACCACGTGTTAATATTGACACGAGATGCTCGGTGGTTTGGCAATGTATCCCATATTTGAGTGCCATTTTGTCAGGTGGGGGCGGAGTCGTATAAGTACGGCAGAAAGTGCGAGACGAGCTCCTTATATTATGTGACTATGTGACATGCGGTTCTCGGTGGTTTGGAAGCAGTCACAGCCCAAACCAAAGTCATATTTCTTAAATCTAAAGGTGTCGACCTTTAGATGGGAAATATAGCTGTTAAGATGTACTCGTAGATTACATTGTCAACATAAATTAGCAGACGAGACGGCTCGCTGACACGAGCATACTGCCGTCTGCTAATGGGGATGCTCTACGGCCCTAAAGGGGAGAATCTAGCACCTGGTTACTTTACCTGGTCTGTAGGGCTGACGTAACAGCAATTGTTTTCTAAGGCTAAAAACTCATGGAACGGTTTACAATAGGTCCACAGGGTAAAAATGTAAATCAAAACTCACGAGGCGTTTTACGCCCGCAGCGCGCGCGGCTGTCACGCGGCACCCACACGGTCGCCGCCCGCCCGTCACCCGCGGCGGTTGCGAAACTGCGAAAATCAGCGGTCTCGTGAGTTTTGAAAAAAACCGTCGCCCGTCGCGTCCGTCGCAGCGGGCGCGGTTGGAAACCGCTCCATCAGTTCTTAGCCATAGTAAGAATGGTTTGCGTTTCCAGCGAGCCGGAGCCTCAGATCCTGGACTACGTGACGCAGCAGCACAAGCTGTTCATCGGCGTGGCGTCGTTCCACGCGTTCAAGCTGAGCGCGGACTGGCTGTGGAACATGTACAACAACGTGACGGCCGAGCTGGAGGCCGGGGACCTGGACCGCCTGCCCGAGGTCAGTTCTGGGGACCCTGCGGCTCGCGGGGCCCGAACTTACAGTTGGAGGCATTGGAGGGCCAAAAATGCGGCCGTAGTGGATGGAGGCTCTAGGTCGGGAGGAGTCAGATAGATAGATTAACTCTATAATGCAGTTAATTTAAAAAAAATAACAAAACGAAATAAAGTAGCAGTTGACGACCTTATCACTAAAAGCGATCTCTTCCGGGCAACGATAGGAGGAGGTGCCTTAGATAAATCAGACTCACTAGAATTAGGTTGAAAATGTTTCCTACTCCCCCGTATTTTCCTTTTCTTCTCCCAATCCCAGATAAATGTGAAAAATGAACCCAAATGACAAAGGTTACGGACAACGGAGACTGTAGAGTTGCTAATTTAATTTAAAAAAGGCATCTTGAGAGCAACTGCCATCTTTTGTAGTGGTAAAACTCTTTGGCAGAGTCCGCCTGAAGTACCACACCTTTGGCAGTTATTCCACTGCCAGGCGGTTATGTGCAAACATCACTGGGTTCCACTTTGAAGGACAATGTTTCCAGAAAAATTACACGGGATAGAGATAAATCATATTATATCTCAGGTTGCCTAGAGCAGTGCAGTGCTTGGCAAATATTGAAGCTTTACATGTTTATTAACTGTGTGACGTTGTGATATTATGGGCAGACGTGTTTTTTACCATCAGGCGCATGTCCTGCTCATCTAATCACTCTATACAAAAACTTATGTGCTCAAGCAAGAAGTTTTTACTTATTATCTTTATTCCTCGTGCTAAGAAATCTTTATCCGTAGAATCACTACATAGTATAAAATAAAATATCTTTCTCTGTCCCTATATCTCTATGTATGGTTAAATCTTTATAACTACGCAACGGATTTTGATGCGGTTTTTTAAATAGATAGAGAGATTGAAGAGAAAGGTTTATGTGTGTAATACGTGCATAAAATAGTGGAGAAATACGGATATTTTTGAGGTTTCTAATGTGATGTCGTAAATAATTACATTTTCCGCTTACATTACAAACTCAGGCTGAACCCTGCGAGATTTATCAAAATGATGTAAAGCAATATTGTACCCCTTCAAAAGGTCTACAAAAAAGTCTGCAATAGTATATATCTATCTCTTGGGAATAACCCACAATAACCATTTTATTAGTACTTATATTTAGTATCAGCATCGTAGCCGTGCAAAGTATTAACCTGAAGTTACTACAACTTTTACTAAAATATGGACAAGCTAGCTTCAGGGTTTTCAAAACTGTTTGCGAGCACATCGTACAAATTTTAGGAGAATATAATTTTATGATTGAAACTTGTAATGTTGCATTAATTATTTCGTTTCTAATTTTACAGTTGATGTAATTTTATGTGCGACCATATCAATGGAATATTTTTGACGTGTGAAACAAAATTACAAGAATAAATTTGTTTATGATTATGAAGTTGTCAGACTACGAACAAATTTTAAATTAGGTAGGTAAGTTTCATTGTAATTACCCATTGTAATTTTTTTTTTTTTTTTGCTTAGGTACACGATGTTGTGTGTTAGAGACTTGTAACCTGTTCTTATCCATAAAAATATTTTTAACGCGCTTGCTAATAAAGTGGTTCTAATTTAACCGCAATCAGGCATATAATGACATATACGTGACTTTTTCATTACTATTACTCACTAGTGAGTAATAGAGTTTTTAATCAGTTGAGTTGCTTTGTTCTTAAAAAAGTTTCGATACAAAAAAGATCGTGTTCAATAGAACAAATGAATTAATGTAGCTAATAAATAAATAAATAATAAATAAATATTGGTGGACAATTCACACACAACACCATCTGACCCCAAACTAAGCAAAGCTTGTACTATGGCGGCCAGATAGCTGATATAATACATATATAATTTTAAATACATACTTGTTATAAATAGAAACACCCAGACACAGTGCAAATATTTGAATTCATCACACAAATATTTACACTGGGTGGGAATCGAACCCACGACCCTCGGCTTCGCAGGCAGAGTTACTACCCACTAAGCCACGAGGCCAGTAATGCTTGGTCACTTCATCTCGCTTCGCATTTAAATACAGAAATTCTACTTGTATTTATTGGGTTTAAAAATAACACTATCACTCAAATGTTAACTTATATTTCCTTTGCAATATGAAAAATTTTAATTCCACTTTTTGCACGTGGCTAAAACGCTATTCGCAGATAGACAAAAAAGAAACCTATTTTTTTGTCTGTGACTGGTCGCCATTGTTAGTTGCGCGCGCATATTTTGCAACACATTATTTTTCCCGCCATAACGAAACATTTTTAACAACTCATTTTCATTGTTGAAGTGTGTTGAAAAACGTCGTATCACTTGAGTATTGATGATTACTGTCCTCGGCTATCTTAAGACCTCAAGGCTCGGGGCTCGAACAGCGCCTCAGCCGGTAGTCAGCAACTTTACACACTTGTGCCATAATCTACTATTATTGTCATTGGTAGGTCAGTTTTTGTACTCAGTTGCTCATTGATAGTTCAGTTGTATAATATATGAATATTTGCTCATTGGTACGTCAGTTGTATGCACAATTGCTCTTTGCTAGGTCAGTTTTATGTACCATGCAGTTGTTGTATGACCTACCAATTGTCATTGGTAAGTCAGTTTTTGCTTGGTTTTTGCACATTTTCTCATTGTTAGGTCAGTTGCAAAGACAAATAACCCACTTGATTGATCGTACGACTTGCCCCCCTCCTTTTCGTTTAGTAGCACACTTGCTCAGTTCAGCACAATGGGAACCCGTTGATGTCTTTCTTGGCATCCTGCTCTGTCCTTTGACGTTTGTATAACTCTATCCCGTTTTGTCCGATCATTCGTGGAAAGTAGTACACGTGACACGGATGTTCATTAATCACAAGCGCGGTATTGTACCTCGTCCTGCGCCCCCGCTGGTGAGTTGTTATTAGGCGAAATTCGTGTCATCGCCGATCAACAGGGTATCTAATCTGTAATGAGTTGCATGCATATATGCTTATTTGTAGGTCAGTTTAATATACAGTTGATCATCTGTAGGCTGTAGGCCTGTTGTAAGCACGGTCGGTTATCGGCAAGTCAGTTCGCTACATGGCGCTCCGCGATTCTACCCGCTTAGTTGTCGTTCCCGTTATTTTCTTGCGATGAAAACTAGCCTAAGAGCTGTTCCAGACGATAATACATGTTCCAAATTTCAACCTAAAATGGAGAGGTCTACCGCCTTACTAAAAATGTCTTAGCTTTGATATACCTCTCTCTTTTCTTTCCGATTTTAATGCTAGAGACCGCAATAGCAAAGCGAAAGCAGGTTTAGTTAGGTGGTAGAAGGGTCGTTCAGCCGTTCCGACATAATTGAGCAACAAACATCGAAACTTCGACATTTATCTATATATATATATATAAAAGAAAGTCGTGTTAGTTATACCATTTATAACTCAAAAACGGCTGAACCGATTTGGCTGAAAATTTGTGAGGATGTAGCTTAGGACCAGGAAAAGGACATAAGATTTTTTATCACGTTCCCGTAGGACATCAAAAAATGACAAACGACGAATATCCCGTTCGACCGCGTTCCCGTGTGACGTGACATGAAACGTAAACGACAGCTAAACGTCATTTCATCGTCGTCATGTCAACGGTGACATCACCGAATGGAAGCCAAAGTAAAAAAGTTGGAATTGAAGAACCTTTGCTAATCTTTGTTTCTAAATCTGAATCGGTACGACCAATTTCCGACAGGTGGTGTAGCAGGTAGCAGAAGCTGAGAAGAGAAGTTTTTTTGTTTGAAAGCGATATTGTCAGGAATGTCTGAACCGATTTCAGTCATTCTTTCACCGTTGGATATGTACGGGATCCCGATGAGTACTATAGTATAATGTACCACGGGCGAAGTCGGGGCGGATATCTAGTTTATAATATAAGTAGAATGACGTGGTGCCTAACGTACCATAGGTGTGTAGGTAGGTAGATTTAATCTTAGGTTTAATCGCTGTTTATTTTTTGTTTAGTGATATAATAAAGTGTTTTTGTATTGTAGAACATTTTAATTGTTTTTTGGTAAGTAGGTATAGCAAAAATATAAGAAAAATTCGCGCCCAAACAAAAAGTTACTTTAAAATACCACAATCATATACGATACAATAGGTACGAGTATACGATGATATATATATATATATACTAGCGGCCCGCCCCCGGCTTCGCACGTGGTACATATATATAACCTACAGCATTCAAGGATTACGAACATATGAAAGAACGGTGAACGATTTTTTTAAATCGGTCCAGTAGTTCCCGAGATTAGCGTGTTAAATCTATATATAAGCTATAGGCTACTTTTGATCCCCAAATTATCGTGCTATTTACTGGGTCAGAAGTGACACCTGTAGATATCTGGCGGGGATAACTAATTAAATGACGATTTATCAGTTTTCGACCGGAGAGGAAAAATGATTTAATTACTAAAATGGCTATTAAAAAATAAGGGTTGATTGTAGAAGGGTGAAAATTGAGTTTTGTATGTATTTTTGTATGTTATATCATAAAAAATAGAAAATTAAATTTTTTATCTATAAAATAAAATATTTAGGGGTGGACTACCCCTAACATTTAGGGGGATGAAAGATAGATGTTGGCCGATTCTCATAGATACCGGATAAGCACAAAAAATTTCATCAAAATCGGTCAAGCCGTTTCGGAGGAGTATGGCAACGAAAACTGTGACACGAGAATTTTATATATTAGATATATATATATATATATATATATTTATATATATATATATATATATATTTATTAAATAGTATTTTTGATTCATTGCATATGTATTAGAATATGTAATAATTTATGTATTAGCAGCTAGAGATGGCCGCCACCACAAAATGGCGAATTAATATTTTTTTTCACTACTACCTCAATATGGGTATCAAACAAAAGGGCTTGACTAGTAGAATACTTTGCACTATGACAAATTTCAAATCCAAGATGGCCGCTTCCACAAAATGGCGAAATACATTCTTTTTTTTTCTTAACGCCCTTTATGGTTATCAAATGAAAGGGGATTTGACTAGTAACATGTTGTACAGATTACAAATCCGAGGTAGTCGGGGGTTAATCAAAATTTTTAATTTTGTTCTTTTTATATAAGAATAAGAATAGGTGACCCCGCGGACTTCGTCAAAATTTCCAAAATTTTCTACCATACAAACATAGTCCCGACAATAACGAATACATAAAACAAAGTATAATAAGTATGTATTTAGAACTATATAAGTATTCTATCAGCTATCTGGCCGCCATATTACAAGCTTAGCTTAGTTTGGGGTCAGATGGTGTTGTGTGTGAATTGTCCACCAATATTTATTTATTATTATTTATTTAAAGAATCATCAAATTTGGTAAAGTCATTCAAAAGTTATGAGCGTACACACATTCAGTCCAATTTTAAGCCCCGACCAAAAAAAGGGGTGTTATAAGTTTGACGTCGATGTCTGTCTGTCTGTCTGTGTGTGTGTCTGTCTGTGGCACCGTAGAGCTCAAACGGATGGGCCGATTTCAATGCGGTTTTTTTATTTGAAAGTTAATATCCGTGCGGATGTTCTTAGCTATGTTTGGTTAATATAGATTCAAGATGGCCGCCGTCACAAAATGGCGGACAAAATATTTCTTCACAACCTACCTCAATATGGGTATCAATTGAAAGGGCTTGACTAGTAGAATACTATACATTATAAAAAAATCAAATCCAAGATGGCCGCCACCACAAAATGGCGATTTATATTATATTTTTCACTACTATCTCAATATGGGTATCAAACGAAAGGGCTTGACTAGTAGAATACATTGCACTCTGACAAATTTCAAATCCAAGATTGCCGCTTCCACAAATACATTTCTTTTTTCACAACTCCCTTTATATGGGTATCAAATGAAAGGGCTTGACTAGTAGAATGTTGTACAGATAACAAATCTGAGGTAGTCGGGGGGTTAGTCAAAATTTTTAATTTTGTTCTTGTTATATATAAGAAGTCCGTGTTTGTGTTGTGTGTAACAAACGTGTTTGTCCGCAGCTGCACGCGCTGTCGTGCTGCCTGAAGGCGGTGAGCACGGCGGACGCGGCCGCGTGCGTGGAGCGCTGCCGGCTGGCGTGCGGCGGCCACGGGTACATGCTGGCCTCGGCGCTGCCGCTGGCCTACGGGCACGCCACCGCCGCCTGCACCTACGAGGGCGAGAACACCGTGCTGCTGCTGCAGACTGCCAGGTCACTAACGACACGTCGAACGTCGCCCTGAACCACGCTCCCGAACTGCTTACATGGTCGTGGTAGCAACTTGGGAGCGCGCTTCCCGCGTCTCACCCCGTACGATACTACAATGGCATATAGACTGCCAGGTCACTACTAACATGCGGCAAACGTCAGCCCTGAAGCACGCTCCCGAACTGCCAACATGGCCGTGTTCGTAGCTTGGGAGCGCATCCCGCGTCTCTCCCCATTATCATCATCATCATCCGGAAGACGTCCACTGCTGAACATAGGCATCCCCCCTAGATTTCCACAACGAACGATCCTGCGCAACCTACAACCAGCGGTTTCCAGCGACCTTTATGAGGTCATCTGTCCATCTAGTGGGAGGCCGTCCAACACTGCGTCTTCCGGTTCGTGGTCGCCACTCGAGAACCTTTCTTCCCCATCGGTTGTCAGTTCTGCGAGCGATGTGGCCTGCCCATTGCCACTTCAGCTTGCTTACTCTTTGAGCTATGTCGGCCACTTTCGTTCTTTTGCGAATATCCTCACTCATTACGGATTCTGTCGCGCAAAGAGACTCCGAGCGTAGCTCTCTCCATAGCTCGCTGTGTGACTTTGAGCTTCGTTATCGTCTCACCCCGCACGATACTAATATAATGGTAGGTATATAGACCGCCAGGTCACTACCAACCTATCTAGCACTACTGCAGACTCACTCATCAATCATCTCCATCCACAGCCTTCTGAAATAGCGTTATATTGAATCTTGAGTAAATTAACAAGTATATAATTTTTTTCAGGTTTTTCTTTGAAACCCCGGTTTTTGGGTGATTTTCAGAACATTTTGTGGGGGTATTAAGATAATCTTCTAGCAGCATTGATGTCCGCTACAGTTTATTCAGTACGCTTCACCACTCAACTTTGGTGGATATACTCGTACTTACCTTTGTTGAAAAAATATATTCTCGTCTCCGCTTAGAACATTCTTCAGAAAACTTTCAGTGTTTGCCTAGTCGCACGCACCATCTGTACAAATAAAATGTCTGTATGTCTGGAGTGTCTGTATCTAATATCAATTTAAAGGTTTCTACTAATTTCAAATGAAAGTACACACGGTACTTAAATCTGAAAGATTTTTTTATTTCTCTGTCTGTTTGTTCCGGCTAATCTCTGAAGCGGCTGGACTGATTGATTATGACGGGGGTGTTTCTCTACTAGATAGTGAATGTTCTAACGCACAACGGGACACCTTTTCGTGCGTGCAGCCGGCGCGGCGTTCATCGATTTATTGCCTAGACGTTGTCACGTCAGACTGTCAAAGACCCTTGAAACTGTTAGTTAAACAGTCGTGTTGGTGGTGAGCAGGTACCTGGTGAAGGCGTGGCAGCAGGCGGCCGGGGGGCACAGCCTCACGCCCACGGTGGCGTACCTGCACGCGGTGGGCGCGCGCCGCTCGCCGCCCTGGGACAACACGCTGGACGGCATCATCCAGGGGTTCGAGCGCGTCGCGGCTGGGTCAGTACCATCCGTTTGTGGGGATCAGGTACCTGTGCAGGAGTAGCAGCAGGCAGTAAGGGGAACAGCCTGGAGGGGAGCATCCAGGGGTTCGAGCGCGTCACAGCCTGGTCAGTACCCTCAGTTTGTGGAGATCAGGTACCTGGTGCAGGAGTAGCAGCAGGCAGTAAGGGAAACAGCCTGGAGGGGATCATCCAGGGGTTTGAGCGCGTCGCGGCCGGGTCAGTACCCTCCATTTGTGGAGTTCAGGTACCTTTGCAGGAGTAGCAGCAGGCAGCAAGGGGAACAACCTGGAGGTGATCATCCAGGGGGCGAAGCGCAGCGCGGCCGGGTACCATCCTCATAGACTACAGGCACGTGAACAAAACTGATGAGTCATTTGAACCACCAGGCATGACGTATCACCGCCCGAACCTGATAACAATGGTCAGCCAGGAGTTGCTCTGCACACATCACAACCCAATGGATGTCGCATATGAGAAGGAAACGCTGAGGGAAATATACTCAGGTATGTATTCCTCAGCACCCCGTATTCAATTCAATTCACGGGCACCGGGTCACGCATCCTTACCATCCATGAAGCTCAGGGATTGACATACGAGTCGGTCATCGTAATTAAAACTAAGGTAAACATGAAGCTGCACGAGAGCGTGCCCCATGCGGTTGTTGCAATCTCACGGCACACGGGGACCTTCACATACTACGCTGACGACATAACGACGCCCGCCGGGCGCTGCTAGAGGGTGATGAGTTTAAAATATGTTCAAATGAAAATTAAAGTTCCTATAGAAAGATATTATCTTAGTATGAAAACTAACGTGGTTATTTACACGAGTTAAACGAATATACGGGTAACTCGCGTTTTATATCTATCATTATATCATCGTGAGTTATAGTGGCCGGTAAACAAGTTGACCCAATGAAGTTAGCTGCGCATGGCTGCGCAGAAACGTTTTTAAGGTCTATTTAGTGGAAGTGCACATGCGCGAACATTCCTCTTGCTAACTTCATTTGGGTCAACTTGTTTGCCGGCTACTATACCCGTGTATTAATTTCAAACGACATTTTGTTTTCTTGTCCTGTTGCAAAATACCAATTTTTTACATAAAAAAGGTCTATCAACTCTTCCAACGACATGCATGGCCATAAAGTACATAAAATATGCTTCACAATAAGAGCTGTGTAATGTGTCCATGTCTGTCCAAATGTCAGTGAATACTCTTTTAATTTTTATTCACAACTGTTTAATTTGTTTCAGTAAAATCGGTCTGTGCGTAGCGAACATCGAGAAGCGACAGAAGGGAGGCATGTCCTATGAAGACGCTTGGAACCTCACCTCCGTGCAGCTCACCTCGGCTTCCGAGGTAAGGATACCTCACTTATTGCTGACTGTATCGCCGGTTGCTGCATGATTTTATTTTATATTTTTTATTCTCCTGTGTATACGTAGATTTACGCAAAGTTTTATTTTAAACCCCCGACCCAAAATGAGAGGCGTTATAAGTTTGACATTAATGTCTGTTTTCAAATCCAAGGCAGCCGGGGCATAAATCATTTTTGAAGTGAATTCACTTCTTTGGGTGCATCACACAGATTATTCGTAGGTTGTGGATTGAGCTCAAACGTCACGCTCGTGAATGAAAGAGATATTCGGGCGAACTCGGGACCATGTCAGAAATGCATCGGCATTTCTACACGGCCATGGCGTGTTACCATGGTTACCATTACACTAGATGGCCAGGGTTAGAAGATTTATTTAGACGTCAATGCTTTGAAGATTTGTTCAAGGCTAACAGCGCCCTCCGGTGTCACCCGCGTAGTTTCCAGCTATCAAATTCTGAGTTATAAGTTTCACTTCTATCAGCAGTTCCTATGACTGCCAATTTTTTTTTGTGTGTCAGTATAAGAACAATCTGTGTATCTACCATCCTGCTAATAATATAATCTTCAAAGTGTGTATGTTTGTTGCTAAATCACATCGTAATATCTTAACGGATCGGGTTGTAATTTGGAACATACGTAGATAGATGTTATTCTAGAGCCGTGATTCCCAAAGTGGGCGATAATGCCCCCTTGTGCGTACTGCAAGCCTAAAGGAGGGCGTTGTGTAGAGGCTTGGAGTTCGTTGTGTACTACCTACTGGGATCATGTTAACTCTTGCGGTTAACTTTTACTATAGTAAAAATCTCGTTTAGGATTAATGTTAAATCTTCGCTAATATATCTCACAATAATTAACTTATGTAATTTGAAGTTGTAGTGGTTTTTAAATACCTATGTGCAATCACGGGGGCGCTAAAGAATAATTTACTCTCAAAGTGGGCAACAGACAAAATAAGTTTGGGAACCCCTGTTCTAGAGGGACACAGGCTTATCAATATTTTTCACTTTTTTGATACTTTGCCTTGTTTCCAATATCTACTTACCACGTGTACCTTTCCAGTCGCATTGTCGCGCGATGCTGCTGTCGACGTACCACCGCGAGACAGAGGTTCTGGTCAAGAGCGTGTCGCCCCAACTCAGAGAGGTGCTGAACTCGCTGGTCGACCTCTACGTCGTATACTGGGCTCTGCAGTGCGTCGGGGACTTGCTCAGGGTGAGCCCACGTTTCCCTTCATTTTCATTTTCACAGAAAAAAGCTAGTTTAGAAGGGGGCCCAAATTTGGGCTCTAAAATACGATGATTTCATTGTTCACATTGTCAATACCACGGCGGTTGTAACGCTGCCGAATCGTCGTGGTAATTGAATAATAGTTTTGATCTTGATTAAATCCTGTAAAGTGTTTAAATTATGTGTTCACATTGTGTGCTAGCGATTTTCAGTTGGCTATATGGTATGTTTGTAGGCTGGATCAATCCTCGACTCGGGTATTGAGTTATGCAACTATCAAAGTAAAGCTCATATTCATAATATTTAACCTGTAATCATACAAGTATCTTAAGTTTATTTCATTGATGTATTGGTTTTTGATATGCAAGCTCAAAGTTGCGCAACGGGCAATGGAGAGAGCTATGCTCGGAATTTCACTGCGTGGCAAAAACCGAAACGAGGAAATCCGCAGAAGAACGAAGGTCACCGACATAGCTCGTAAAATTAGCAAGTTGAAGTGGCAATGGGCAGGCCATATAGCTCGCAGAACCGATAACCGCTGGGGAGTAAATGTTCTCGAATGGCGACCACGAACCGGCAGACCAGTGTAGGACTGCCCCACACGATGGACCGATGATATTGTCTCGGTCGCGGGAAGTCGGTGGATGGAGGCGGCACAAAACCGGCCATTGTGGTATTCATTGGGGGAGGCCTATGTCATGTCTGCAGGCTGCAGATGAGATGATGCTGATTGGTTTTTAAGTTGTATGCATGTGTTTATTTTAAGTTTACTTTTATTCGAGTCACTTACAGTAAGAATGACTGGGTCAAAAATATACTTAACATTCTAATTAGTTCGTCAGGTAGTTTATGAGGTACTTTTCTTTTTATCAAATTATTAAAATCGACAGAGGTATAGACCATTAAACTTCCGAAGTGGGGGGGAGTGGGGGGGGAACTGTGATGTCAAATATGTATAAAAATCGTATATAGACGTGACGTCAGGTGAAACTTCTAACCACTACCTATATCTTTTGTTTTTGAAAAAAAAGGAAAAATATATGTATAATATTTTGTAATAATCTAACTACCGGACTAGTTCGTTTTTTTTTTAGTCACCATGCTTATTATTAAAAAAATAACTAAAAATTACATTTAGAAATGTTTTCGTCACACTTTACACATTTTTATTTATTTAACCTCAGTTGTACCACTGGGCAAAGATCTCCCTTAATTCCCTTAACATAAATATAAACAGTAAAATTCTTGAAAAAAAACGAATAAAAATACTACTCAAATTCGGAATGACAACTCCTTGTCTCTGACAAATCATTGACTCGTAAACGAATAAGACAAAGATGGATAGGCTTAATTCCGTATCGATATCAATCCGACTGGGTCCAGAATCGCTACGCAGATAACCCGACTTTAAAATCAAAATAGACACTCACACTAACTTTTTTAACCCCCGACCAAAAAAGGGGTGTTATATAAGTTTGACGTCGATGTCTGTCTGTCTTTCTGTCTTTCTGTGGCACCGTAGAGCTCAAATGGATGGACCGATTTCGATGCGGTTTTTTTTCTTTGACGGTTAATATCCGTGCCGATGTTTTTAGCTATGTTTGTTTAATATCGATTCAAGATGGCCGCCTCCACAAAATGGCGGACAAAATATTTCTTTACAACCCACTTCAATATGGGTATCAAATGAAAGGGCTTGACCAGTAGAATACTATAAAAAAATCAAATCCAAGATGGCCACCACCACAAAATAGCGAGGTGTATTATTTTTTTCACTACTACCTCAATATGGGTATCAAACGAAAGGGCTTGACTAGTAGAATGTTGTACACATAACAAATCCGAGGTAGTCGAGGGTTAATCAAATTTTTTTATTTTGTTCTTGTTATGAAAAGGAGGTAGTTTTTGCAACTGCAATCAAATTTAGGTATTACTTTTTTTCTTTTTTATTTCCTTTGTTCAGTTTTCTATACAATTTCACTTCTTTTTTTCATTTTAGTTTTGTTTTTGTATTAATTCCACTAATTGTACTTATGTTTCAGTTCACGTCGATATCTGAGCGCGACATCGAGAGGCTGCAGCACTGGTACGAGGAGCTGCTGACCAAGCTCCGGCCCGACGCCGTCGGGCTCGTCGACGCCTTCGACATCAGGGACGAGGTTACACGCCACTTACTTCATTGTTACAGATAAATACAGATTGGTCGACGAGTAAATAGATTTTGGTCGACAAGTAAATATTGATTTTGGTCGACAAGTAAATAGATTTTGGTCGACAAGTAAATAGATTTTGGTCGACAAATAAATAAATTTTGGATTACAAGTAAATACTTTTAATTTTATTTCACGGTTAACTACTACAGATATGTTTTTTCATTAATTTATATTATGATAGTGCAAGTATATTTAGTGCAGAATGTTCGGCGTTTTAACCGAAATTCGGTCGAATGACGAAGTTCGGTTCTAGCTGCCGAAGATCGGTTAATCCGAATGTAAAACGAATTTCGGCCCATCCCTAGTAAATAGATTTTGGTCGACAAATAAATAGATTTGGGTTTACAAGTAAATACTGTTTTTTGACGACAAGTAGATTTTGGTCGACAAGTAAATAGATTTTGGTCGACAAATAAATAGATTTTGGTCGACAAGTAAATATTGATTTTTGACGTCAAGTAAGTAGATTTTGGTCGACAAGTACATATTGGACGACAAATAAATATATATTGTTACTTATGTTATGTTTAGTGACGAGACGAGCAGGACATGTGCCTGATGGTAAGCAACATACCTGCCACATAACAGCACAGTGACACGCAGTTATTGGACGACAAATAAATACCTAGATTTTGGTGGACAAAGAAATAGTTTTTTAACAGAATTTAAGAAGCAACATCGACTTAAAATAATATTTAGTTACGACTAAAATAATGATATTTAGTTAAAATAATATTCCTAACATAAATTTAATTTCTTTCATAGATTTTAAAATCAACACTGGGTTCATACGACGGGCGCGTGTACGAGCGGCTGATGGAGGAAGCTCTGAAGAGCCCCCTGAACGCGGAGCCCGTCAACCAGAGCTTCCACCAGTACCTCAAGCCGTTCATGCAGGGGAAACTGTGATATTGTAAATTGTAACTCTAAATTTTGCCTTATCGTGAATTATTGTACAGTACTTTTATCTCACGAAGCGACGCGAGCTTCACTTACGGTAACGATGTTCACAAACACGCTGTGAATGTGTGCGTGACCGCGGACGCTCACAGAACCGCCCGAGACACGGGCGAACGCATTTGTTTTCACGCACACACACCTAGGATGTTTTTACATTTGGTCACCACAAGTAAGCGCGCGTCGCTTCGTGACAGTACCTATGTGATACACATGACAATGTCACAAATTATTATGAATATATTTTTGTAATGTACTCTTTATGAATATAGACTATTAAATCTATGATAGATAAATAAGGGGAATAGTATGAGTTTATCTACTTTTGTGGTTAATTCTAAGTAACGAGGCGTTGGATGTAAATAGAACTGTCAAAAATAGTAAAAAGTCAAAAAATATGTATATTACATTTTATTATCTCCAACAAAATGAAACATTAGCGCCATCTATTCCCAAATTGAGAATTATATTTGATAAGTCGATGCATCTTGAAAACATCTCACGAAATAAAATCGAATGATGATTTGACTATATTTTAGGAATTTGTGAAATGCAAAAACCTATCAAAACTACATTTCAATTGCGCCAAAGGCAGTAGTAATGTTTCATTTTGTTGAAAAACGCGTAATTACAATTTTGTCGTCTCGCTCGTCCATAGAGCACGTATATTAGAACAAGTGAAATGCAATTTTTTTTTTTAATGGTTTCGTGTTCGTAGGCGGGCTTTATTGTTTGAAATAGTTCTATACATCTGTCTGATAAATCTCATTTCGATATGTCGCGCGTAACTCATTTAAACGAACACTATAGATTAGTGAATAAACTCGCACCCAAACCCTGAAGATGTGACAATTTTATCTAGAAGTAAAATAGGGATGGTCAATTTAGAAATTAAGAAAACTAGATTTACTAATTACTTTAAAGGTGATTAGGTTTGTGGTGATGGCAAAACATTCCATTAAATTAAAAAAAAAAAACATAAATCAGGCTTGATGATCAGTATTTATTTTATGAGATTTTACTGTGGATTAAGATTATAAATAAATATACTTTTTGTTACAACTTTGTCATTTTTATCACTTGTCCTTGCCAACTTTATTTACTTATCTTATAAATTTCATTTTCAGAAAGACAGATAAATGAAAGAACCTATCCTATTATGAGCCTATTATTAATAATAATTTGACACATTTTTTTTACCCATCATCACTCACGTCATACTGAAAGCCTCTTTTGAAAACAGTAAATAAAAAGTATGTAAGTATTTGAATGAGTCATGTGCTTTTGTTAGGACTACAATGATTTTTTCCCCAAACTTCTTAAAATCTTATGATTGGATTAGTACTAATCATCATCATCATCAGCCGCAAGACGTCCACTTGACTGCTGAACATAGGCCTCCCCCCAAGATTTCCACAACGATTGGTCCTGCGCAACCTGCAACCAGCGGTTTCCAGCGACCTTTGTGAGGTCATCTGTCCATCTAGTGGGAGGCCGTCCAACACGGCGTCTTCCGGTTCGTGGTCGCCACTCGAGAACCTTTCTTCCCCATCGGTTGTCAGTTCTGCGAGCGATGTGGCCTGCCCATTGCCACTTCAGCTTGCTTACTCTTTGAGCTATGTCGGCCACTTTCGTTCTTTTGCGAATATCCTCATTACGGATTCTGTCGCGCAAAGAGACTACGAGCATAGCCCTCTCCATAGCTCGCTGTGTGACTTTGAGCTTCGTTATGAGGCCCACAGTTAACTGTGGGCCTCATAGTACTAACACTAATATTAAAATAGTAGATTATGCTATAAGCGTGTAAAGTTACCTGGGCCTTAAGAGAGCCAAAGACGGTAATCATCAATACACGTGTGTATCATACGACGTTTTGTGTGTTGTTTTTGTGTGTTGTAAGATACTTGCAAATAAAATAACAATAAAAATCATTTCAACAGTGAAAATGAATGAATGCTTCTATGGATAGCGTTTTTAGCCACTTACAAAATGTGTTTTTTTTTCTTTATTACAAAAAACCAAAAGTTTTATTCGAGAGACGATATTCTTAGAATTCCATGGATTCACCGTGCGGGTTCCAGGTCCATCATGTGGCAGAGAGATAAAAAAAGAGAATGTAATAGAGTAAGATCCTGGGGCCGCCAGACGTCACGTATTTTCTGATAGATGAAATGTGGACGATTGACGATGGAGTAGAGCTAGTACGTACTAAGAACACATGCTTACCCGCTAACTTACTTAGACGGCCAATTTTGAGATATGGGGTACATTAATACCTACTTATTTCGCGTATTTTCTGATAACTGATTTTTCGTATGTTATAGGTAATATCTTTACAAGAACAAAATTAAAAAATTTTGATTAACCCCCGACTACCTCGGATCTCGGATTATCTGTATAACGTTCTACTAGTCAAGCCCTTTCATTTGATACACATATTAAGGGTAGTGAAAAAATAAATTTATTTCGTCATTTTGTGGTAGCGGCCATCTTGGATTTAAATTGGTCATAGTTCAAAGTAACAAGTCAAGTCAAGCCCTTTCATTTGATACCCATATTGAGGTAGTAGTGAAAAAATAATACAATTCGGCATTTTGTGGTGGCGGCCATCTTGGATTTGAAATTTGTTACAGTGTATAGTATTCTACTAGTCAAGCCCTTTCATTTGATACCCATATTGAGGTAGGTTGTGAAGAAATATTTTGTCCGCCATTTTGTGGAGGCGGCTATTTTGAATCGATATTAACCAAACATAGCTAAGAACATCCGCACGAATATTAACCTTCAAATAAAAAAAACCGCATCGAAATCGGCCCATCCGTTTGAGCTCTACGGTGCCACAGACAGACACACACACAGACAGACAGACATCGACGTCAAACTTATAACACCCCTTTTTTTGTTTTGGTCGGGGGGTTAAAAATAAAAGAGTTTTAAAGCGTCTGTTAAGCAAAACGGCCGACGGAAAGTGTTTGGGAGTATTGGGGTCTTATTTTTAAAGATATTGTCTATAACATACGTCAAAATCAGTTATCAGAAAATACGTAAAGTAATGTATCTTCTGGACCCCATATCTCGAAATAGGCCGTCTAAGTAAGTTAGCGGGTAAGCATGTTTTCTTAGAGCGTAGGTACTAACTCTACTCAATCGTCCACATTGCATCCATCAGAAAATACGTGACGTCTGGCGGCTCTGGGATCTTGGACTATAAAGGACTGATCATGAAATTGAAATCATGAATTTCATCAAAGATTAAGATTTAAATAACGTAAAATACCTTGAAAGTTTATTTTCCAACTTCTTTGTTGAAAGTTGAGTTTCTGATTTACCTAATCAAAGATCAAATTCATGTCAGTCTTGTCAATGTGGCATTGACATAATGTGTGTCGCTGTCATACGGTATACGGTGACAGGCTGACAGCTGACGATCTCAAACTCTCAAACTGTCACATAAGAATTTTTGTTGTGAAATTGCTCGCTGAAATTGGTTTTATTTTTTATTTCAATTTTCAATGCAAGATAAAAGTATTTCTGAAGTTGGAAACTACAAAATGTTTAGCTTAATGTCGAGTGTACTGTATTAAAAGAGATAATCATTGACGAAAAAAGATGGGATCACAAGAGCAACCCTAGAGAATAACAATAGTTTTCACAAAAACATTGTCGTTTATCGTAGCGCATACTAAAATATCCCTTCAGCTTAGAAAAGTATAATCGCATGACTATAAACTAACACCAAATATGGATGACTCTTCAGCTAACACTGAGCAAATAGTAGAAAATAAACACCAACAACAACAAATGGACAACACAGAATCACTAAAAGAAATTGATATAGAAGAGCAGGAACAAAAACACCCTGCAAAAAAGATATACAAATGTGACATATGTGATTATACATCAGTTAGACCAAGCTATATAAAAGAACACATACTAATACACACCGGAGAGAGACCATTTAAGTGTGATGTATGTGACCACACTTCAAGGCGATTATGTGATCTAAAACGTCACAAACTAACACACAATGGAGAAAAGTCATATAAATGTACCATGTGTGATTATAAAGCATTGCAAGCTGTTACTTTAAAGCGTCATATAGACACACATACGGGAGAAAAGCGATATAAGTGTAATATGTGTGACTTTAAATCAGCAAGAGAAAATTATTTAAAACATCATATGAAAATTCACACAGGTGAAAAACCATATGCATGTCAACTTTGTGATTACAAAGGAAAACTCGGTAGTCATTTAAAGTTGCACATGGCAAAACACACAGGAGAAAAACCATACAAGTGTGAAATGTGTGATTACAGAGCACACTTAGCACGCACTATCAGACTTCATATGAGAATACACACAGGAGAAAAGCCACATAAATGTAAATATTGTGATTATAAAACATCAGATGCAAGTAATTTAAATCAACACATGAAAACACATACTGGAGAGCGACCGTATCCATGTCATCTCTGTGATTATAAAGCATCCCTAGCTCGTACTTTGAGACGGCATATTGAAAAGCACACCGAAGGAAAATCACATAAATGTGATCAGTGTGGTTACTCAGCATTAACTGTGGCAAAATTGAAACAGCATATGATGTCACATGCAAACTATGAACAAAATGAATTAAATAGTGTAGGACCATCAACCTTTCAAATAAGTAATTACCCTACAATGAGGGGGATGACTGTAACTGCAAATGATGATGATGTTGACATATCAGTACCACCACAAGCAGAGGAGCAACTAACGAGATCTGATACTGAAGAAGAACAATACGAATGTGATAAGTGTGATTACAGCTCAATATATCAAAGTGATTTGAAAGAACATATAAAATCACATACTGAACAAATTAATGAGTGTGATATGTGTGATTTTAAATCAACACATGAAAATGATTTAAAACAACATATTAAAACACATCTACAAAACCAACCATACAGTTGTGATTTATGTGACTTTAGAGCTATAGCAGAGAGTGATTTAAAATGCCACATAAAATCACACTCAGAATTAAAAGAACATATAAAACATATGCAAGACCCATATAATTGTGATATGTGTGATTTTAAATCTTTGGAGTCAAGTGGTTTTAAACATCATATAAAAATACATGTTAAAGAATAAAAGCTTCTGCAGAAAGGTTTTACTATGGTAGAATTGACTCTTTATAGGTTGCCTGAGGAAGTAATACACCCTTGCCAGTTATTATACAGATAAGTGGTAATGTGCAAACATTGCTGTGTTCCAGTTTGAAGGGCAATGTTTCTGTAGAAATTACAGGGCATAGAAATGAAACATCGTGTTAAATGGTAATTTAGAAAATTTGAGTTCAGATTCACGTTGCTTACCATCAACTGCATGTCTTGCTCATCTCATTAGAAAAAGGGTTTTAGTAAGAAAAAAAGCTTGATCTCACTTAAAATGTATCTATACTATAAATTTCTAATTTTTAGAGTCAAAATTATTACATTAAATTAACAAATGCAATGACACAATTAATTATGTTTGTACCAGAAGCCTATGGGAAGCCGAAATGACCTGCAAGTATTATTATTATAAGGTTATAATGTAATGCTTTGGAGTTGTATGTACATAATGTTACTGTTTGTGTATTTAATCTTTTAATCAAATGAATAAATGCCAATTAGTTACCATAGTAAGACAAATTTTATTTAATCCAAAGAATATCATTCATCTAACTGATTTTTAACCCCCGACCAAAAAAGGGGTGTTATAAGTTTGACGTCGATGTCTGTCTGTGGCACCCTAGACCTCAAACGGATGGGCCGATTTTGATGCGATTTTTTTATTTGAAGGTTAATATCCGTGCGGATGTTCTTAGCTATGTTTCGTTAATATCAATTCAAAATGGCCGCCTCCACAAAATGGCGGACAAAATATTTCTTCACAACCTACCTCAATATGGGTATCAAATGAAAGGGCTTGACTAGTAGAATGCGAAAGACAAATTTCAAATCCAAGATGACCGCCACCACAAAATGCCGAATTGTATTATTTTTTTCACTACTACCCCAATATGGGTATCAAATGAAAGGGCTTGACTATTAGAGTACTTTGAACTATGAAAAATTTAAATCCAAGATGGACGCTACCACAAAATGGCGAAATACATTTCTTTTTTCACAGCTCCCTTAATATGGGTATCAAATGAAAGAAGGGCTTGACTAGTAGAACGTTATTCAGGTAATCCGAGATCTAAGGTAGTCGGGGGTTAATCAAATTTTTTTCTTGTTATTTTAAGTAGTAAGTACTCTTAGACTAGCAAGATGAATACATCTATTATATCATCACAGACAAATACAACTATTTGGTTTGATCTTTAGTTTAAATTTCGCGCAAATATATTTTAAACAAAAATATCATTTTTGATAGTTGCCATGTCCTACTACTTATTTTATTATAATGAGGCGTTTTCCAGATGCAAATTTACTCGTCAAAGATAGTTATAAATTTTGCCAAAAGTGTCACCACTGTTTGTTTTTGTGAAATTTCTCTTATCAAAATAGAACATTGCTGAAATTAGGAACTGTCTTTGACAGGACTTTTTGCGTCTTAAAAACGCCCCGATTATGAAACTGTCTACCAAACCCTTTTTCAGACGAGACATATTTATACATCCAAATTTACTTAACCGTCGTATCCAGATCGGTGACATCAATCCCAAATCTCAAGTTAGGCAAACTCCAGACAGAAAAAAACTAATCAAAACAAAACAAATATTTGAAAAATAATAATCTTTATAAAATTCTAGAATAATAGTAATTTCCTTGGGACATAATATTATATCTTCCAATTCTCTGAACATTCAATATTTAAAATGGACCAGCTGTGCCGAGCGTGTTTAGTTGCGAAGGTTTCATTCACATTTGTCTTATTTGAGAACGTTTCTGCAGATGTTTATTCCTTTTGCACATCTGTCGAGGTTTGTTTTCATCACTTTACAAAGTTCCATATAAGTTCTAACTATTTTTAAAAAGACAAGTGGATTGCACGGGTTTGTGATATCATCTTTGGTGAATCCATCGAACTCTTAACAAAACGGTAGAAGTGGCAAACGCGCTTCTACTATGCCGATGCAAAATCAGGTGACGTCTCCTGATTTAGTCTCAGTCGCACCAAGGAGTTGTGTACGTTCGCTGACAATTCAATTTTCAAATTTTTCAAACAAATTTTCGCCACGTTATGTTGTCTTTAGATTATAGCATACCTCATCTTCGTTTCTTTAATTATATCGATGGTGATATCTGATGTAATGATGTTCGATGTAATGAACTCAACATTACAGACTTTGGAGTAGTTAAGAAAGCTATGCTTTTACACAAAACACTGTTTGGCACAAGAACCTTAGGGAATATACAAGACATAATATCCACTACACCGGCTCAATTATCATTTAGAACTTTCGTGTTCGAAGTATTCAACTGTTGCTAACACGCACTATTTCTAAATAATCATTTTTTGAACTAATTGAGTCAAATTTACTAATATTAGGTGCTCCACCTAAATAAACTGTTACAACACTGGATTTCTTGTATTAATTTGTGTCATGTTTCAGGTGAGTCCAGATGATGAGCTGCCAAAGACACTGTGCAACACTTGTCATGAGCTCTTAGAAACATTTTCCCACTTCAAAAACGCCTGCATCCAATCCCAGAACACCCTCATTTTCCAGAGTAATATAAAACTTCCAGAAGAAAACCTGTTGAATAGATCTGATGCAGATAATATTGATGAGAGGTGTGAGGTGGTTGTTAGTGAATTCAAAGTAAATGATTATGGTGCAGACACAAATGACGGCGATTTAAACAATGATTTTGAGGCCTGTCAGGAGGATAAAAATTACAGTAGTCATGGTAAGAAACATCTGTATCTGTTTTTTTATATGTTAATCAAGATTAGCAATAACCTTAGCTATCCCACTGCTGAGCTACGGTCTCCCATAATTCCATCCTGAGTTCCCTAAATATTTTTAAATAATTAATAATGATGATAAAAATAAAGTAACTTCAAAAAGTAACCTATGAGCTCTTATCCATAGTAAATATGAGTCTCTTCACACCATAACTGCATGCTATTTCTTCCATCTCATCCAAAGTCAACGTCATTGTATGGACGTATCCTACCGCATGATACATTTAGTAAAATTATGGATGGTTGTAGATGTGACGTCACAATATGATGAAGATGATGAGCCTCTTCAGGAGCTGAGGAAAAAAGATAGAATTGACAATAAGGTAACAAGCCACACCAAGCCAAGTGGAAACACCAAGTTATGATAAATATTAATTAGAGCCTCTAAGTGCATTGGATTCTACTGAAATTATAAATGTGAATATTTAAAACTATTATAGTCAACAATAACACAAAGAATACTTATCATTCCAAATAAATGAAGAGTTTTTTAATTTGAACTTTTCTATGTTCTTTTATAATATTGCCCTGGGTGAGAATCAAACCCACAACCCACAGCTTCGCAAACATATTTATTATCAACTAAGTCACTAGGCCAGTCAGTTGGGTAAGTGGTTGTTTTCATTATTTAGTTATTGTACATATTACCTTTTCTATTGTAGAAAAGTAAAAGGGGATACGAAATCCGAAGAACAAAAGAAGTCAAAGGTGTTTGAGTATGTTTGTGAACTCTGCAAAACCAAGTTCAAATACAAAGAGCGATATGAAGCACATCGGCTGGAACATCAGGGTCAGATTGTAAGATTGTTTCTTTTTCTCTACTGTTACAATATTAAATATTGCTATCTTATTTGCACTGTTGCACCGCTGAAGAAAATTGGCAGTCATAGAGCCTGCCGATATAAGTGAAATTGAATACTCACTTTGGAAACTTCGTGAATGATACCAAAGGGTGTGGCCATGGCCATCTAGATTATCTGAGTTTTCCTGAAGATTTCTTTCATTTTCGAACCTGATGCTTAACTCAGTTTACAGTCCACGGAAAATTTGTATGTGGTGCCGAAATCATTTTTCACTTCAAAAATGTGTGTGTGTACGTACGAAAGAAGTTAAACGTCTTAAAATTTCCTGACATTACATTCGATATTTGGATTGGACTTCTTAACTCTATAGAAATAAGGTTCTGTCTCAGGTATAAATCTTCAAAACCTGCATCCTGCTAACTTCATCATCCACAGCCTTTCTTATCCCACTGCTGGGTACAGACCTCTCTTTTTTCATGCCATCTTCCTCGGTCCTGTGCCAATCGTGTCCAGGTTCGACCCGCGATAAAGATGACATCGTCAACCCATCTTGCAGCTGGACGTCCTACGCTCCTCCTCCGATACCTCTTCTAATCTATTATTCCGCAACGCCGTACAAAAATCATGAGACAAGGAGAAATGATCGAGGCTTAGAACCCCCTCTTCACCTGCACTCAGTTGGACAGCTTATAAGTGACGGTATAGACACGGCTGAATCTTATTGCTTTTTACCCTTCTATCATCCTACATAGGTCTCCTTGTGTATTATATGACCCACACATTTTGTTCAGCGGCCTGCAGTCTATTAGCTGCCACCGCAGTTCCGACGTCCCGAACGTTCGCTACCTTGCAGGTGGACAAGTCGTGCTCGGTCTGCCAGCGCGTGTTCGCGACGTGGAGCGGGCTGCAGCGGCACGCGGACAGCGAGCACCGCGCCGTGCGGCTGGCCTCGCTGCGGTGCCGCGCCTGCGGGAAGGTGTTCCGCAACCGCCAGACCCTGCGCCTCCACGCCAAGCTGCACGACCTGCCCAGGGACCACGCCGCCGTGTGTCACGTCTGCGGGAAGAGCTACTCTAGCCCAGTTACACTCAGGGTAAGCATATATATAGTTGAATATATCATGCTCGTCTGGTGTCGCGCCTTCAGAGATGGTGTTTTGTGGCCTGCAGACCCTGCACGTCAAACTCCAAGGGGACCTTGTAACTCATATGCGATATCGTCCCTTTTTAAGAAGCCAGATTTTCCGGCTACATGAGTAGTTGAGAAGCTACATGATTTGCTAAATTAACCTACATTATTTTGAGACGACTGCGAGAAAGACTACTCGTATAGCTAACCCACTACTTACCCTGAAGGGACTGGAGCCCTATTCCTCAGTTTTAGTTTATTCCGCTGTACTTGTCTACTACAAAAATCAATTAATAACAATCCTACTAACATTATAAACGTGACAATTTGGATGTTTGTTGCTCATCACGCCGGAACGCCTAAGCTGATCGGGTTGAAATTTGGAACAGAGACTACAGTCTGGAATAGCACATAGGTTAAATTTATGTCTTATTCCCGAAATCCCCGTAGGTTTACCCCTGCCAAGGGATTTGTGGATTTTTTTGCACAAATCCCCTTCTCTATCCCGGTAAAATAAGAACTGCGCGGGTAAATCCGCGGAGGGCTGCTAGCGAGTTTATAAAAGTAAATTTCCAGCTGCACATGGAAGGCCACAACGAGAACCGCGCGCGTGATCACCCGTGCCCCCACTGCGGGAAGAAATTCTTCACCAAACACATCCTGCACTCCCACGTGAAGCGGCTGCACTCCGGCCAGCGCTACGTGTGCCAGCTCTGCGGCTACCCCTTCACCGACAAGTACAACCTCTCCAAACACCTCCTCAAGGTGCACCAGGGCATCAAAGAACACAAATGTGATATTTGCGATAAATTCTTTTCTACCCATTCGACGCTCGTTATACATAAGAGGATTCATTCGGGGGAGAGGCCGTACGGTTGCGCGTATTGTGGCAAGGCTTTCAGCTCGAAGAACAGGCAGATAGTGCACCATAGGACGCATACGGGGGAACGGCCGCATCGGTGTACGGTCTGCAACCTGGCCTTCACGCAGCTTGGGACCATGAAGCGGCACATGAAGACGCACAGCAAGCCGCCGCCGGTTCTAGCTGGGGGTAGTTACGAGAAGCTGCCTGTACCATCAGCTGACTGTCTTGCTCTGGCATAGCTCCGATCATCCTAATATTATAAATGCGTAAGGATGTTTGTTGCTCAATGTCTGAACGCACCGTTGAAATTTGGAATTTAGATAGGTCTGGAATAGTACATTTTTTTTCTGTTTATAGATCTGCAATCAGTCCAAAGACTTTAAGCGGATTAGATGTGGGTGGCTAACTTTGCGAGTGTGCTCTCCAGTGAGGACAGTCCTCTTATTCCAGTGAGGCTATTATTGTCTGTCCTGTAACCTCAAGATGTCATGTCAATGAGATGAGATGTCAATAGCACATGGGCTACTTTTGATTACAGCAAAATGACTGGAACGGGAACTACGTGGGTAACCCGCGGGGGGCTGCTAGAGTTCTTGTTATAAATGGAGGCCTGACTCGTATACTGAACTCCCGCTCGCTCATGAAGAGCGTTTGATTGCTTTGCCCTGTTGAAGACTGTTATGGTCCGACTTTGTCTTTTTGGAATCTATACTAATATTATGAAGCTGAAGAGTTTGTTTGTTTGAACGCTAAGATCTCGGGAAGTGCTAGTCCGAAATGAAAGATTCTTTTTCTATTGGATAGTCCATTTATCGAGGAAGGCTATAGGCTATAGAAAATAACGCTACTATTAACAGAAGCGGAGCATGAATCAAGAATGTACACTCCGCGAGGTATAAGCTGAGCTTTGCATTAGTGTGAGTGATCACCAATCAGGCAGGAGCTTGAAATTTTGTCCGCGAGGTATAGGCTGAGCTTTGCATTAGTGTGAGTGATCACCAATCAGACAGGAGCTTGAAATTTTGTCCGCGAGGTATAGGCTGAGCTTTGCATTAGTGTGAGTGATCACCAATCAGGCAGGAGCGCGGCGAGACAGAATGGCGCCGCGCCTAAGGCCGGTTGTCACACCTACACTATCCATGTACACTCACACAAATGCAAAGCTCAGCTTATGCCTCGCGGAGTGTAACACAATCGGGAAAAAATATTCCTTTTTGAGAGTTTTCGTACGTTTCGTGCTTTGACATGACACATGACAGCATGTGTCAAGATTGCGTCATTGAATATCACAGATTACATACCTCCTGAATATAAACCCTTTGTTAATCTCTGAGTTGGTACGACCAATTTCTGACAGGTGGCGTAACAGGTAGCTGAAGAGGTGTATTGTTTGAAAGCGATATTCTCAGGAATAACTGAACCGATTTCTAAAATTTTTTCACCGTTGGATATGTGCGGGATTTCGATGAGTGCTATATATGTTCCACGGGCAAAGCCGGGGCGGACATCTAGTGATGAATAAAATAAGAGATTATTACTTATTGAGTAAGCAATATTTCACTTCAAAAAGTTCAATTTAAGTATTTTGTTTAGCTATTATAGGTCAGCTACACTTGACCGCTATCTCGCCTGATGTTAAACGACGATGCAGTCTACAATGAAGGGATGGAGCGTGCTTACATTGAAGAAAACTCACTTGATATACTAGAAATAATAACGGGATATTTACCATCGATGTGATGGACATAGTTAGTTAGTTAGTTAGTTTAGCGGGGCCTTTTCCGCACCTAGCCTCTTTATTGGGCCGTTATGCGTGACTCATACTTCCCTTTTCTACTCCAACCAGCCTAGGCCGTCCCAGAAGGCGAGCATCCTGTTAAGGTTGCGACAGGCATCCGGAACAGACGACGGAGATTGGAGGAATTCTGCCCGTTGATTCGCCACACTGCCGCATTCCATGAGTACATGCTGTGGCGTTTCTTCTTCCTCCATGCAGCCTCTGCATAGAGGACTGTCTGTTACACCTATGGTAAATAGGTGCTTATTTAAGGGACAGTGACCAGTTATTATACCTATAACTTTACGGATTTTGTCCCTGTTTAATCTAATGAGGTTGCGGGCAAATTTTTTCGATGCTTCCGGAACGGCATTTTTTGTTTGCCTGCATCCTTCATTGTTATTCCATTCTGTTAGATGGGCTTCTTCAGTATTTCTACGCAGCCACGTTTTTATTTGAGCCTGGGGTATAGGCATTAGTGGTTCCGGTCCATGTAACAAATGATGGACATAAATATAGTGCATATATCTGCATCGAAATATCGAGCAATCCCTCAAACCAATAATACTCGTGTAGTGAACAATAGCGATAGCTTAAAATTTCAGTATTGTTAATTTAAGATTACATTAATTAATTCTAAGGCAGTATAAGTTATGAAAAAATATTTGTAAGGAATAAATTATACAAAACATCTCATTTTATAATGTATTTATTTAATTTTACTTGTCCTAAATTAGAGCAATATTTTTTTTGTAAATAAATCATTATAAATTGACTTAATTTTTGTGACTTTTATTTTCATAACATTGTTATTGTCACATTCCAATTCTTTTCTTATTATAAATTAAACAGAATATCACATTTCATGAGTTAATTTCGTATTTACTAAATGTTTTTGCATTTTGCGTCGGATAACTTAGCACATGTGTATGTGGATCTAGGTATTATTACAAATTTTAAAATAAGAAGTTTACTCGTTAGATTGTATAGAACTTACGACAGTGCCGCTGTTTCATAGCATAAAACTCACTTCTTGAATCACCACTTTCATCACTTATTTTGCTCTATTTGTCATTGTGATCCATGCTATTACAATAGTAGCTATGAAGTAATGATCCACCCAAATACGTCTTTCGTGGCGTCCTTTTGCCATAGGATCTTAATGTGTTGGTTGAGAACACCCTTTTGCATGATGACCTGCATATACAGCCGGCACTAGTGGAGATTCTAAGCCGTGTCCATTATGAATCACTTTAACATTGTGTGGTTCAATCTTCTGGTGCTCTTCCACAATTTGTGACGGAGATACAGTATGCTGGTGTTGTGTGTGTGTGAATTGTCCACCAATATTTATTTATTTATGCTTTCATTTGATATTGTTATCCATTACAATAACTGATACGAAGCCATGTCACCCTTACGCGGCATTTGTAGTATTTTCTTTGGAGTGACTGTGCATATGCCATTGTAGAGTGCATTCCTGGATAAAGGCCTGCGCGTACAGCTGACATTTGAAAGGTTTTACTTCCGTGTGATTCAAGGAAAATTGTATTATTCCAAACTCTTCGGGACCATTTATAGGATTGTAATTGTGATCAATTACCAATATAATAATGCTATGAGGGAATGTACCAAGCAAAAGCGGCGGTCATGGCTCATGGCGTCCTCTTTACGGTGACTTTTGATTTGCCGTTTGAGAGCGCATTTCCGTATACAGGCCTGCGAACAACTGTCGGACGTCTCTTCCGTATGGGTCAAATTGTTCCCAATCTTCTGGATCACTTACACAATTTGTAATTGTGATCCATCACCAATGTGACTCCGCTAAGAGGCAGTGTTCCACCCATACGCGGCGCTCGTGGCGTTCTCTTTGCAGTGACTCTTCATGTGTCGGTTGAGAGCGCACTTCTGTATAAAGGCCTGCGCACACAGCTGACACTTGTGCGGCTTCTCGCCCGTGTGGATCATGCGGTGGTTGCGCATGTCTTTATGCGCCATGAACCGCTTGGGGCACAGGTCGCACGCGTACGGCCGCTCACCTGTCAATTAAATTATATTTATTCTGCTACTAAAATACTATAAATTAAAAAGCTTGTATGTAAGTATTAATGTTTGTTACTCTTACAAGCAAAAACTACATAGTTTGTGTTCTTTGAAGTTTGGTACATTAAATAAAAAATTTCATTTCTCACACAAAATATCTATGTAAATACTATGGTAACCAAATTATAATATCCCATTGATAGATAATAACACGTGGCTACTTTTTATCCCGGGAAAATAAGAGGATCGGGAAATACACCAGTAAAATTAATGCTACTAGTTTCATATATATTTTTAAACGATAAATCTATCCTGATATATCCAGTAGTGGTACACCTTTGCCAATTATTCCTATTGCGTATTGTTGCCGATAGAACTGGCGATAACGCGGGTTCCATGAGTTTTCTTCAGCCAAAAAGTTAACACCCTAAAGAAGTTTCCCTTCAAAAATATGGCGGTACGACGTCGCCGTTTAAAAGCTTATTATACTTGGGTAAATTTAGAACTATTACATTCAGTGAAGTGTAATATCATTCAGTGAGCTAACATACTAAATTCTGAAGCAAGGAACCAACTAAACAAGGAAATAGACTTGCTTCTGAATTCAGAGACTAAATTTAGTAACATCACACTTACTCAAATGTATATATAAATCACTAACAACTAATACTAAGTAAACTATTTATTATAAATAATATTTGTTACATATTACTAACTCGGTGTTGGTTATATCATGTGCTGTCTTATGTTGGTTCTAGATAAACCAACTTATCCAGATCATAGTAAGCCGCGATTTATTAAACTTCATAACCGTTTACCGAAACTATCATGAAACTGACACTGGCAGAATAACGATGAAGTCGTACAAGCCACAAACCAAGAACTGAACTAAATGACTAAATTTAGCCAAGTGTACACTCCGCGAGGTATAAGCTGAGCTTTGCATTAGTGTGAGTGATCACCAATCAGGCAGGAGCTTGAAATTTTGTCCGCGAGGTATAGGCTGAGCTTTGCATTAGTGTGAGTGATCACCAATCAGGCAGGAGCGCGGCGAGACAGAATGGCGCCGCGCCTAAGGCCGGTTGTCACACCTACACTATCCATGTACACTCACACAAATGCAAAGCTCAGCTTATGCCTCGCGGATTGTACCAAGTAGCCAAGTATTAAGCCTTTTAGTTTGTTTATAAAAATTTTGTGTCAAACCCGGCAGGGATTTTGAGATTAAGTGAGTGAATGAGTAGTTCTCTCTGTAGTTACCTGTGTGTGTCCGTAGATGCACGATCTTGAAGCTCTTAGTCTTGAACGTTTTGTCGCAGAACTCGCATGAGAAAGGCTTGTCGGACGAGTGGGACCGCATGTGCTTGAACAGATCGCTCTGAAATTGAATATCAAAAACAAATAATTAAATTTCTACGAAAAACAACAATGAATTTAACTCAACAAAGACTAATTTAGATATTCAAGAAATGTACCATTAGGTACATCGTTCGGATAATGGTAAGGAAATTTTAGTTTTTTACTGATATTTGAAAAATCACCATATCGATTTCGATAAAAGTTATATGGGATCATCTCGGAAGTATTAGGTATCTAACATTAAAAAAAAACATCAAAATCAATTCAAAATTGGCAGAGCTATCGCGTAACATAGGTTAAAAAAAAAGACAGAAAAAAAATTGGCAGTCATGTAATAGGGACTGCCGATAGAAGTAAAAAATTTTAACTTTAGAATTTGATAGCTTACATTGGAAACTACGCGGGTGAAACCGGAGGCCGTGGCCATCAGCATGGCAAGGCCATGGTCCCGAGTTTACCCGAAGATTTCTTATCGTTCCCGAGCGTGACGCTAGAATTCAATTCACAGCCCACGAAAAATCTGTCTAGACGCGCCAAAAGAAGTTTTCACTTCAAAAACACACAACCGAATCGAGAACCTGGGAATCTTTGGGGTCCGAGTCACCTTCGTCCGTGGGGAAGCACCTGTATATTGAAACCCCACACGTGGTCCCCGGGTGGTGCTAATCAGGTGACAAATTACCGGTGGTAGGCTTCGGCCGTGGTTGGTGACCACCCACTAGACTAAGTCACGGCGCCAAGCGGCCTAGCCGTGTTCCGACGTGTTGTCTAGTGACACCGTTAGGGGAAAACGGGTCAGAACAGTTGCTGCATAACTACAAGACCGGTCTGTCACACGCCAATACTATACATCGGGAAGCTAGTCATGGAGGGTAGCGGGATCCGAGGCACGGTTGCCGCGACCGACCGCAGATAGTTGGGGGCCCAAGTAGTGAGCTAGCCACTCATGAAAGGCTGCCCCGCCATCTAGCGAACAATCCCGGGATGCGCTATCCTGCCGGTTGGCGACCGGATGACAAGGCCAGATAGACATCCCCGGGGGGGCTCGGGCGTCCCCGCAGTCTCCAGACTAGCTCCCCACTGATGTGTTTGTGTTGTGTGTTGTGACCAATGGTCAGTAGTGTGCGGCCTCGTTCCACTGCCGTTTTCACACCGATCCCTCTCAAAACAAACATGAAAAATAATGTAAACAGAAACAAGTGTAAAGAGCGGCCGCATTCCTTGTCGGTTAAAGTGCACCTCACAAATATTCGAGGTCTGCACTCTAATCTCTCAGCAGTCCATCACCACCTCGAGACTGAGCAGCCGACACTCTTTTTTTCTGACGGAGACGCAGATAGGTTGTCCGTCGGACGTGGCGTACCTATCGTATCCAGGTTATACCCTGGAGCACAAATTCCGGCCTCGTGCTGGAGTGTGCCTGTACGCCCGTGACGACATCTGCTGTCGGCGTCTCCGTAACCTTGAAGACACTAGGTTTTCTGTTCTTTGGGTACTGATAGACACAGGCATAGACAAAATTGTCTATGCCTGTGTGTATCAGTCGCACAGCGGGGACCTGGAGACGACTAGGCTCACAGAATATTTAAGTGAGGCGGCGGACGCGGCTCAACAGACCGGCCCAATTAGTGTTACTGGGGGATTTTAACGGCCATCATAAGGAATGGCTGTTCCCATACCGGGACACTGACCACGCTGGGCAGGAAACGAGAAAGTTAGCTTTAACGTTAGACCTAACCCAGCTGGTCCAAGAGGCCACAAGAGTACCCGACGTTGAGTCGCATACACCTTATTGTTTAGACCTTCTGCTGACAACAGATCCAGACCGTTATTCCGTGGTGGTATCTTCGCCATTAGGCAGCTCCGACCACTGTCTGGTGAAATCTGTATCCGTCTACCATCCGCCTGATCCCAGCCCTAGAGGCAACCGGCGGTTGTGGCGATACAAATCAGCAGATTGGGATGAGATGCGCTCTTTCTTTGCATCTTACCCATGGCAGTCATTGTGCTTCACTTCTGGTGATCCCTCAGTCTGCGCGGATGCTGTGACTAATGTAATACGGACGGCTATGGAATATTTCATTCCGTACTCCGACGTCCCATTATCCAGCAAAGCTCGCCCTTGGTTTGGTTCTCAATGTAAAGGTGCTGAAGCACTTAAACATGAGACCTACCTAGCCTGGGTTGATGCTCGACAGCGTAAGGCAAGGGATGTACACCAGAAGAAGAAAGCGTTCAACAAGGCTGCTAAGGCATGCAAAAAGGTTCTTCAGAGGGCTCGTTTTGACCACATTAGTCGAATAGGGAACAAACTTGCTTCGTACCCTGCGGGCAGCAAAGCGTTTTGGACCCTAGCTAAATCGGTCGAATCGAACTTCTGCCGCCCCTCACTACCTCCAATGCTGAAACCTGATGGGACACTGGCTCACACTGCAATGGAGAAGGCAAACATGTTTGCATCTCAGTTTGCGGAATCTTCGCGTCTTGATGCTGGTAGCGCGACACCTCCTACTCCATCCGGCTGTCCGACTTTTATGTCAGAGATACACATTCGCCAAATGGAGGTTCGCAAGGCTCTACGCAATCTGGATGTGAATAAAGCCAGTGGCCCAGATGGTATTCCTGCCCTAGTGTTGAAGGCTTGTGCGCCTGAGTTGTCCCCGATACTGACGCGCCTATTCAGACTTTCTCTCCAAACGGGGCTAGTACCGAAGTCTTGGGAAGCTTGCCAATGTGCAACCAGTGCCCAAAAAGGGTAGTCGTGCTGACCCTGCCAACTACAGGCCAATCTCGGTCACGTCCATACTCTGCAAGACTATGGAACGTGTCTTAAACCACAGGCTCCTGACGTACCTAGAATCAAACGACCTCCTCAGTGACCGGCAATACGGATTTCGCCGAAACCGGTCCACCGGGGATATTCTAGCGTACGTCACTCACATCTGGAGTGAAGCTATTGAGAAACACGGGGAAGCACTTGCAGTCTCCCTGGATATCTCGAAGGTTTTCGACAGGGTTTGGCATGATGGCCTTATAAGCAAGCTTTCAAGTTATGGTTTGTCTCCTGGGTTTATTGCGTGGATATCGGACTTCTTGAGGGATCGATCCATACGAGTCGTCATTGATGGCTGCTCGTCGGATCAAATGGCTATCAATGCTGGAGTCCCTCAAGGGTCGGTACTCTCTGCGACACTTTTCCTGCTACATATTAATGATCTGTTGAAGCCCGGTATCTTTGGGTACGCAGATGATAGCACCGTTGTAGAGAGCTACATATCTAGCGCGAGAGCCAGTGGGCAGCAAACCCAGGTACTGAGAGAGAGTTTGATTGAACGTTTGAGCTTGACCCTTGAGGCGGTGTCTGAATGGGGTGATGCCAATCTGGTCAAGTTCAACGAGAGTAAGACGCAGGCGTGTCTGTTCTCCGCAAAAAGGAGTCCATTCCAACTGACTCCTACTTTTCGTGGTGTATCCGTGCCAGTTTCTGACCGTCTTGAGCTTTTGGGCGTTACTTTGACATCCACGCTCAACTTTGGCTCGTATATCGAGTCCAATGCTAAATTAGCTGCCAAAAAAACTAGGTGTCCTCTCAAAGGTGCGAAGGTACTTCAACTCTGAACAGTTGCTCACATTGTATCAAGCACAGATTCGCTCTTGTATGGAGTACTGTTCGCACCTTTGGGATGGATCAGCTAAGTATCAGCTGGAGGCCCTGGAATCGATCGAGAGACGTGCCAAAAGGCTCATAGGCAATGACTCTCTTCTGCGAAAAAGACTACAAAGTCTTGATCATCGCCGAAAAATTGCCAGCTTATCGGTTTTTTATCGGATACACTTTGGAGAGTGTGCGACTGATTTGCATGATCTGATACCACCTTGCCTTTTTTTCTATCGGAATGCTCGTAGCTCGAAAAAGCGACATCGTTTCATGGTTGAAGTTCCAAAGACACGAACGAAGAGATTTGACTCTACTTTTGTGATAAGAACGTCTAGGCTGTGGAATACGTTGCCTGAGTGGGTTTTCCCCGATGGTTACAATCTTTGTGTCTTCAAATCGAGAGTGAATCGGTTTCTTCTAGGTAAACACGCTCCATCGTAGACCGCATCGTCGCTTAACATCAGGCGAGATGGCGGTCAAGTGTAAACCTATAAAAGTTAAAAAAAAAAAAAAAAATCTCCTCTATGATGCTGATTAAAAATCGTCTAATGTGCACGGCTCCGTCCCGCTCGCTACAGCTATCGCTACATTATCATGTCGAATCCATAAGATTTCCCCGCACCAAAATGTGGTGAACGTGGCCTATGTAGTTTGAAAGTGTGAGTGGTCGGGCGGCGCTACCTTGATATAGAACCGCATGTCGCAGAGCGCGCAGGCCACGTTCTTGACGCCGGAGTGCCGGATGAGGTGGATCTTCAGGTTCCCGTGTTGCGCGAACTTCTTCCCGCACTGCGCGCAGTTGTAGTTCTTCTCGTTCGTGTGAGTCTTTATGTGGGACTGCGGAATAAACGAACAACAATTGTGTGATATTCATATAATGAGCTAGTTACGGCTGGTATCGACGGGAGAGCGGCAACTGCCGATCCGGAGCCCCTGGTTTGGATCCCACGTACACCACTGTCTTTTCGAAATCATGGGCGTGATGTCGGTAACTATAACAACGGCGAAGGAAAACATCGAGAAGAATCCGGTGTCTCCCAAAAGAGACGTCTAGGACTAGGATTCGGAGATATTAGGACAGTGGTCATCCACTAACCGTACTTAACCAGCTCTTGACTTTCTCAGTGTGAGGAAAGGAAAAGGGTAAAGTGGAAAATTTTCGCCGGCGTGGATCTTCAACACGCATCAACTTAACCAGCATGGCTGGTGTCATGGCATGATAATGCCTTTGACACTCTCCTAGCTAGTCGCACCGTAGAACGTTGGGAGTGGAATATGACTAACGCACATGCCGGTAACGGTAGTGTATAGGCAAAACGCTTCAGCGCCATCCATTTTCAGGGCTGGTTTTTCGGCAGGTGAGTCGTTGCACACTCCTTAGCAGATGGCGACTTCCATGGCCACCATCCTGCTTAGAGAGATGACTGAAGATCTGTCACGAACGTTATTTAGGCCAAGACTTCGGGTGTACTGAAGTACGTTTTACAGGGTGGCAGCATCACCCACCTTCAGGTTATACGGCTGCACGAACTTGGCATCACACAGATGGCAGCAGTAATTCTTGACACCGGCGTGGATCAGCTCGTGGTTCTTGAGCACGTTCAGGTATCCGAAGCTCTTCCCGCACGTGAGGCACTGGTACCGGCGCAGCCCCGAGTGCGTGCGCAGGTGGCTCGCCAGGTTACGCAGGCTGTCGAACGACTTCTCGCATTTAGAACATTTTATATCCGGCTGGAAACCAACGTGTTAAGTTTAATGTTACGTTAACTTACTTACGTTACTAGTAAGTTACGGCTGGTCTAGTATGTTACGGTTGGTCTAGTAAATTATGGCTTGTCTAGTAAGTTACGGCTGGTCTAATCGGGAGAAAGGCGACTGCCGATCCGGAGCCCCCCGGGTTCAAATCCCACGCGCACCACTCTGTTCTGTCTGTCCGAAGTCATGTGCGTAATGCTAACTTAAAACAGTAAATATTGATGGACATTTCACACACAACACCAACTAACCCGAAACTAAGCAAAACTTGTACTATGGAATTAAATATGAGATGATACTTATATATTTTTAAACACATACATATAATGTAGACTCCAAAATATCTTTCACACATGTTTGAGCATATTTTATTTTGTAAATAAAACAATGCAAAATTTTATGTATCTATGCCAATGAAATCATGAGTTCAGATAGTATTCAATAGAAAGGACAGTAAAATAAAATGAATAAATAATATTGGTGGACAATTCACACACAATACCATCTGATCCCAAACTAAGCAAAGCTTGTAATATGGCGGCCAGATAGCTGATATAATACTTATATAGTTGTAAATACACACTTATCATACATAGAAACACCCAGACACAGTGCAAATATTTGAATTCATCACACGAATATTTGCACTGGGTGGGAATCAAACCCACGGCCCTTGGCTTTGCAGGCAGAGTTACTACCCACTAAGCTCGACTGATCGACTACCCCACTCCAAGGGCTTAAGCTAATATCATGTTGATAAGCAAACACAGTCTCCAACCTTTTTTTCCAAAGTGATTTCTCACGTGCACTTCAAAGTTTTCGTATTTCTGAAATGACTTCTCACACTTTGGACATTGCATTCTACTTTTTTTTCTTAATTCTGCAGCTTTTCTTCTTCTTGCCCTGAAACAGAAAATATTGTTCCATATGGTCAAGGAAAGCGACGGCTGACACATGCGTCGTACTCGTTAATGGCTGCTGTTTGCAGGATTTCGACTGCTCGTAGTATATAACATAAATCTTAATATATTATGTATAAATCTCCTGTCACGATGTTTGTCCGCGATGGACTCCTAAACTACTTAGCCCATTTCTATCAAATTTGGACGATGTGTGTAGATTGATCCAACTTAAAAGATAGGATAGTTTTTATTTCGATTAATGGGGTTTATGTGACAATATCCGAGCGAAGCCAGAACGGGCCCGTTCTACATAGAATAGTACTACATAGAAATTAGAATCTAGGTCTAAGTTTTTCTCCAAAATGCGTAAGTAACTGTTAATACATTATTTACATATCGTTAAGAAAACATCCAAACACAGAAGACACATTTGTGTTCATCACTAAAATATTTTTCCTGGGTGAGATTCGAACGAACGAACAGCTCTATATAAGCAGACTTATTACCAACAAAGCTAGTACAATGTTGTTGGTACACATAAGAACTGGCCCAATGCAGTCCTGGCCTTCTAAATCGCCTTAATTCTAAATCATTTCCTTATAAATTCGGCTTTGGTTTTGCAATTTCCATCTCTATCATTTCAAAAGAAGAGAAAAGAGAGAGAAGCATCGAAGCTAAACCCTCCGTTTTTTCTAGTGTAGATAATGCATTGGCAGGTGTGTACAACAAATTGTATAACTTACAAGGCTATAGACTGGTGGCTCTCTGGTGTGTCTTCACCACTGGATGACTGGTCATTCATCACCTCTGTATTCTCCACGTTGGGCACCACTTCCCGCAGTTTACAAGTCTCTGATCCCACATATTCTACTTCTACTTTCATCTGAAATAAAAACATGTTTAAAATAACGACTAATAGATGTGTAGACAGACAATGCTGTTCAACAAAAAGTTCAGCGCTTTTGTGCATCATGTATCGTGCCAAATATTGCCTGATGGATATGCAGCTTAATAGTGAACATTACCTGTGACATCAAATGTTGCTTGAGTATTACATTGGACTTTAGAGCCATTTGTTTGAAGTAGTACAGCTTTTTCAGCATGTCGGTGCAGGTCTCACACATCTGTTTAGGAAGTTTATCACTCTCTGAAACCTGAAATATTTGTTATACATTATTCCATGTTTTTATATATTTTTTATAAGATTTGACCAAAATGCTGCATTAATCTTTACTCAAAGAATGTGGCCACGAGGCTAGCACTTTGAGTACATTTGCACTGGCAATGGAGTCTAAAATTAGATGTGGGTGATATTACAAACTAGCGGTCCACCCTGGCTTCTTTTATATTATAGATATAGAAGATGTGAAAGTTTAGATGCTTTTGCTCAACCTCACATCGCCCACTGCCCACGGGTAAAAACGCGAGACGTGACTAGTGATCCTATATACTTAGATTAAGTTTATTGTATTTAGTAGTACTTATAAATACTGTGTACATCCTTCCTACTGTTACAAATGTCAAAGTTTGGATGTCTGTTGCTCAATCACGTAAGAATAGCTTAACCGCTAAACGGATCGGGTTGAAATTTAAAAGACAGATTATAACATAAGGTACTTATTTTCGCAGAACAGTAACGGGGAATGGAACTAAGCGGGTAAAACCGTGGGGCGGTACTAGTATTTCATAGTAATACCTACTATTACTATGAAAAGTAGTATACATTTTGAGCTCATTTAGAAATTAAATAAGTAGTAAGTTTATTTTAATGCTCACTTCAATGGTAGTGCAATATTTATAGATTTGGGAATAAATAATAGTTTCTGGAGTTGAAATCCCGAGCAAATTGGTGAATGGTCCTGTGTCGACGAGACAAACGCGGCATATTTTCTGAATATCTATAACTTCTGCCATATTTCCAGTTTACACAATTTTTATAAGTCCTGATAAATGCATATGCTTATTGCTTATTTAAAACACCATAAAACAAGTAGGTACCTAAACAGGTAAACACCACAGATTTCTAAACAGATGAAACCTTCGTGAACGACACTGTGAGGCCAGTCATTAGTTATGTATGCGTGACAGCTCTCACCGACGTTGTCAAACTACTCACGTTGGTGTGCGTGTAATGTTCCCAGTCTTAAGAAAAAAAATCCCACTATTGTTGTCTTAGCTTCGGAAATCTTCGCGTATAATAAACACATATATTATAATGTTGAAATAATTGATTATTACACCGATTAAATATTATGCAAGGATTTCTTGTTATTACTATTTCCATCCTATGAAGTTAAGAATTTTGATTTAGCATGCAACTAAGAATTCGAATATTCGTACAGAAAATTCGGAATAAAAAGAAAACGCCGAATAATAGTAAAAGTCATGTGTGTGTTTATTTTGAGTATTCTATCGGAGCTTCTTGTGAAATTTTGAATATTATGCTTGACAAAAGGTGGCAACTACCTACTCATTAATATCGGTGAACACAGGAGGTGCAGACAATTTTGTCAACTGATTTGATGTTGGGGCCAGATCATTCAATTTGTTTACTATCCAATCTTTGTCTGGACGCGTGTCGCAAACGAAAAGTTCACCTTTTTTCAAAATGTTGGTACAAACCAACGAAAACCGTCTAAGAGTTTTTGTAAATCAGTTGAACATTATTCACATCGCCACCCAAAGTTACGTCGTCCAAATACCTAACGTTTACATTGGACTAGAGATGTTAAATGATAGAGCGAATGGCCAGGGCGAAGGTCGCATGGCCGAAGATTCACCAAGTTGATAGCCAACGGAAGATAGCATAGGATTGTTTTGATAATTTTGTGGGTCTGCCATAACATTGTTAAAGAAAATTGTAGAAGTCAAGAATTTTATTCTTCACTTCGGACAACGGGGCTCCACGATCAACCAAATTAAAGCGTTTTTGACGTACACATTTAACAGCCCTCTCCCCAATTTTGGACAAAGAAAGTCAGGACAGAATGAACAGCAGCTTCACGTCCACTCAGAGAACCAAAATCAAGTTTGTGGGACAGGGAGCTCGAAAGTGCAACGCTTTATACCTACAACCCACCTTGGCAGCAAGGCCAGTATATATGTGGTGCCAACAGCGATTGGCCTGATCACAACATCTTTTTTGGGTAAGTATGTACGCACAAATTAGCACCGTATAAAACTTCGACAATGTCACTACTGACTCGACCAGATAACATGAGGTTGATTAAAACCATTAGATATCTCAAAAGAACTCGCCAACTTTTTTAAGCTCCACTATACCTACTTACAAGAATTAAAACTTGCTTCATAACTATAGTTTTCATCAACACTATTAGTATTTTTATAAACACTAGTAATGACGTGGATTTGTGCTAGGCATCGATTGACATTAAATTAAAAAAATACGATTATAATAGGGTATATATATAGGGTTTAAAATAGAATAATACAATCTACTTAAGTACATAAATAATTTGGTCTACGAGTCTTCAAAAAAATCAAAATCTAAATTTTACCTTAACTTTAGGGAAAATAATTTCAGTTTAGGACAGGAACACTAACCAATTTTCGTTGAGGTGTTGTGTTTCTATTCATCAATCGAAATGAAATCGCCTAAATTATACAAAAAGCAGTAAAAATATTCAGACTTTCCTATGAAATGATCTTTTTCTTTCCTTTTCTTATTTTTGGGAACAATGTTTGCAATGTTTGAAGCCACAAGACGGCATAATCTTGTATAAAACTTAAAATCACACGGGACTCCCGTACGAGACGGAAGTCAGTTTCGTACTGACTGGAGTTTGTATTTGCTTTGGCGTTTGATATTTGCTTTCTGGACCTAAGGATCTGTGTTCTGCACGTTCCATCTGCCTTTTGTTTTAGAAATCTGTGGTAAACACAGTCAAAAGTCAAACTCTGTCAATCAACAATGAAGAATGAATGAACCAGCCAGCAGTGTTTCCACTTTAATCATTTCCTTTCCCTTCTCGCCTCATTTGATATTTCCCCTTTTTTCCCCTCAAAACTTATTCTAGTTCTGGCACCCCCCCCCCCCCCTCAGGAGAGATGATTCAAATTTTAAATAAAATAAGTAATATTTAAGCATCGAAAACCATATTATAAGAAACATCGCTGATTTCTGACTAATTATAGGAAAATTTTCCTCAATATGACGAAGTTTTTGTATTTGTTTGATTAGGCATGAGTTCCCCTTTACATCTCTTTCCCCTTTTTATTCCCCTCTGGACCCTAATTTCCCCTCAATAGGGGAAGTTCCCCTCATTATGGAAACACTGCCAGCCAGTGCTGCCAGCTGGCTACTGTGAAAAGTCATCTTCTTACTTCCTAAAATTATGTAAAAATGCTAAAATTCCCAACGCCCAAAAATGCCCGACGTTCTTCTGGCCACATAATAATATGCCTAGTCTCCGCACACGCCTCTTTTGGTGATGTTATAAAATATTAGTACCTACGTGGAAATAGTAACATTACTTTTATTTCTATTTCGGGTGAATTATGACAGAGTTAATAACAAAGCCGAGTAAAAGTTTGTTCTAAAAGTTGATTTTGATCATCCTTCAAACAGGGTGCCATAGTGACGATTATTTACTGAAAAACAATTAAACATTATGATAAGTAAAATATAAAAATGCACACTTGTGGTATCAGGGCTACATTTTCCAAATCATTCATACCTTCGTTATCCGACGCCCACTGCGTTACTGTTAGTAAAATTACCAAGGTGCTTAGACTGCAAAGTTATCTTGATAAAGTTAAGCTGTTGGGGACAATTTTGACCCCGACACCTTCTAAAGGCTTGTTCGCATTAGGCTAGCAAATTAGTCTAGTAGAGAGTAATTTACTAGCTAAAATACTCGCTACTATTCAAAAATCGTTCGCACCGTGCTTTAGTACAGTTCACAAGTGAGTAGCGTTTCGCAACATGAAGATCCTACAACGCATTTGTTATTATAATAATTAGCATAAGTTATTTTTCTCTCCAGACTAATTCGACAACTTCGAACCTGTTTAATCGGCGAGCCAATGAGCGCACCGCTCGCAACGAACGCGTGGTGGGGGGTGCTACTCGCCCGTTGAAAATAGAACAAAATGGATTGACTCGACTAAATCACTTCCTAAACTACTCGACTAAATTTTCACTGTTCATACACGTTTAGTTGCTAAATTACTCGCCACTAGGCTAAATTACTAGCCTAGTGCGAACAAGCCTTAAGAGTGAATCTTCACTCAGTGTATCAATCAATCTCCTACGTTCTCCTGTAGTAGAAATTGGAACCCTGATTCACAATTCACAACGCAATCAGATTAATCTCGACATTCTCGACACAGAATTGAATCTCTCGGTCTTTGTCTTAATCTTATTAGAATGACAGAGACAGGAATAGGGGAATATGCATGTAGTTTAAATTGGCTTGATATTTTTTTCATAGAATCCTTAATGTCCAGTTTTTATGCCAAAACAATTATTTTATTATTTAGTTGGTCATTAATTACAAAAAAATATATTTAAAAAGTGCAAAATAGGCGAGGGAAATTCAAGTTTGCGAAACGCATCACTATTGGTTGAAACAAATCGTGACGTCACATGACATGTTATCTGATTTAACGGTGTCGATATTCGTACTGAGCTAGTAGTGTTTGAGAGAAAATTCGGGTTCATTTGTATTTTTGTAGTAATTTCGATTAGCTTGTGCAATTCTAGCGTTCTGGGGATGTTAGAAATCATATAGGACGATAACTGAAAGTGGTTTTGTCAAAGTACAATCGGACAATCTACCGAAAATAGATGTACCTACCTACCTATTCATGATAACTGCAAATTTTGCATCAAATCCAGATTTTACGTTCGCTGACGACAAAGGTGTGAAAGCTGCAAAGTAATTATTAAAATTCATAATAATTACAATGTGTTACATAGGTTTTTTATGCAAAGGTAAATATATGCTATCAGCAGTAAACACTTACCTATAAATAATTTTGGAACGTGGAAACTGCTCCTCTACAGTCTATGTTATAACAATTTGGGACTAATTATACATATTGATATTAATATTCATTAAGTTTATTATGTGAAACATTTTTGTCGTGAATACTTTTGTTAGGTAGGTACCTATATATTTTAAGGACAAGTTGCCTTCTAGGTGCTTGATTTTTTAAATACCTATACAGAACTTCCGGCTTATTCACACTGTGATAACGGTACAAATTTTATTATACTTACATTTTAGTGATCTTAACGACGATGTAAATACGCTGTTGAAGATACTTATCTCTTCTTATTATTTTACACCATCGTTTTCAGGTTTTTTTGCATTTCTTGGAACAGCAAAAAATATTTTATCGGCTGTACTTCTAGTAGTATTTTTGCACTTCGGTACAAGGCAAAACCTATAAAATGTTTTTTTAGCTTTTTCCATCGTTTGATTAGCTAGCACAACTCAAAAATCGGTACAAAGTAACTGCAACACTTGTAGTAAACTAACACAGGTCGTGGCCTGTGACCCAGGGGTGGTCGACTCTTCTAGGGCCAGGTGGGATAAAAGTACATACACGTGGGGGTCCCAAACGAAGAGTGGCAACATATATTTGCGTCTCTTTCTAACGCTCCATTTTAGAGATAAGTAACCTGTGAAAAATAAAGATTTTATTTATTACGATATACGATTTTTAGTAACTAATAGTATCGATTTTGAGTCAATGATTAATTTAGTAGCTCTTTTTATGCCCTGGGTGGTGTATTCGCAACGCAACCCAAACGATTCGGGCACGGGATGACAATCCTTGTCTCTGTGATTCCAAACGGATAAGCCAAAGACAGAGAGGTTTGATTCCGTGTCGAGATCAATCAGATTGCGTTGTGAATCTCGGTCCTGAATTTAAACTAAACTTGTAAATCAGATTCGGTAAAGTAGCAACCTGTATCCTGTTTGAACACGTAGGTGTATTTTTTAATAACAGTTTGCTACACAGGTAGTTTCTGGCTGATCTACAACTTATTACTTCGTCCGTTCCTAATTAGTAGATCATTTGGATCCAACTGAAAAAATGTGTAATAACAATTACATTATTAATTATTATCACGTGTATAAATCTCAAGATAAATCGAATAGTAGAAAACAATAAACAGAACTATCGATTATTTTATCATTACTTAAATACTCATCTCTAAAATCGTCACAAAAAAAAAAAATGGCTTCTTGGTTTTGTGTTGTAAAAAGTTTGCATCTTTCTTTGTTTTTGTTCTAAACGAAGTATTCCTGATGTTTTTCATTATGAAAGAGAAAAGAAAATGTGGCAGATCGCCTCCTAGACTTGGAAATAGGAATTATCTACGGTAAGCTTGTGGTACCTAAGTACCTATTAATAAAAGTTCTATGTAGTGCCAAATTGCGATTTTTTTATAATCACATAGTAAGAGCGCCTGGTGTAAACTAAAACATATGAGTTCATTTTAATTATGTTTTCAGTTGCGAGTTGAGGGGCGATGTATTGCTATCTTAAGAAGAATGGTTTTCAAACCCATTTCAAGAACAGCTGTACAAAAGCATCTTGATGTTGTTTATGATAGAAAACAACTCATAAGATCTGCTGGACTAGACGAAAACTGTGATAAGGTAAATATGTGAATCATAAGATAAAATAAATATATTAATCATATTCAAAGGATAACATGATATAATATATGTATATAGATAGTCCTTATTATGCTTGGTAAAATAGTTTATAATCTGTTTCATTTTAGATGCTAAACAGCACTGAACCTGAAGCAAGGCCATCTACAAAGCAGACAGCCGCTGCTAGTAAAAAACGCATCATTTTGAATACTGGCAGTGGTTACTACAACTGAAAATGAAGCAGGTCCATCCGCAAAACAAATGACAATGCGACCGCTGACATAAAGCAAGTGACTACTAGAATGCATAAAAAAAATATGAGGTTGGTATACTCAAGCAATTTAAAAATAAAACACTAATCAGGAAAAATAACAATGTAATTGTGTTAGAATTTGGTGTAGGTTTCATTATTGGTGTATATTTCATTCCACATGGAGCTACGGGCCATAAATATAAACAAAACAAGTTTCGTTTATATTTGGGCTGTAGTTCCTTGTGGTACGTAAACTACCTATTATATTCCAACGAAATTTGAATTTTTTCCGCCTACGCAAACAATACATTTCGAAATTTCCCGCCTACGCAAATTTTTGATTTTAAAATTTCCCGCCTTGAGCCTGGAAAAAGTTTTAAGGGGGCAAACGATAGATAGCGCTACTTTTTCATGAAGTATGGAGTTGGCATTCTTCTCCGTGAGTATATGTTCTGTGCCTGTGACGTAATGCCAGGCGCGGGAAAGATGGCGGCGTTTAAACTGGTCAAATTATATCGATGTTTTTTTGAACATTATTTTAAAAATCTTAATTAATATTAATTTGAGCATTTGCAAGAGTATTTATATTTTTTTATTGTGTTATAATAATGTAAAAAGTGAATTAAAAATATTAAAAAAATGCATGCATATTCCCTATTGTCATTCCGAATTTAAATCGTTTGGATTGCGTTGTGAATCAGGTCCAGTAAACGGGTCTTGTAAAAATTCAAGTGATGTTTTCTACTAGTCAAGCCCTTTCGTTTGATACCCATATTGAGGTAGTAGTGAAAAAATTATATAATTCGCCATTTTGTAGTGGCGGCCATCTAGGATTCGAAATTTGTTATAGTGTATAGTATTCTACTATCCAAACCCTTTCATTTGATACCCATATTGAGGTAGGTTGTGAAGAAATATTTTGGCCTATCCGTTTGAGCTTTACGGTGCCACAGACAGACATACACACACACACACACACACACACACACAAACACACACACACAAACACACACACACAAACACACACGCACACACAGACAGACAGACAGACAGACATCGACGTCAAACTTATAACACCCCTTTTTGGTCGGGGGTTAAAAATAGTTTTGACTACGTGAATCACATAATGTTCGTCGATAGTTCGTAACAGTAAATACATGCAGATAACGGTTGATATTTATGGAAATTAATTTACGATTAATTTCTCCGATCCATAAACCGTTCCAAATGAGTACAGTTAGAAAACTAGTTTAAGCCGATGTATTAGCTTCATAAATTATGTTTCGATATATTATGCTATCTTGTAATGTAATTATGTTATTTTACTATGTTGGCTTTTGAATACAGCACAGTCTATATCTATATAAATAATAATTTCGGGAAAAAAATATACTTACCACTTTCAATTTAAAATTAAATTCGGGCATTCCACCAAATTCTAAACGGATAATAGTTATTTGTTATACAAGAGTGCAAAGTTGATTTTTAACCGCGTGCTCAATTTTGATGACAAATTAGAGTGATTCAAAATTAGAATCCTGAGCGTAGCAAGGGAATCAAAAGAGCACAAGGTGAAAAATCTTTGCACTCGAGTGCAACACGTAACTTTTCATTCCACCTCAGCGAGGAAATCACTAAATTAAATGCAAATTTTTAAAATGTTTTCGCGCTAAGCAAATTAAAAAAAAGTAAGTACACCAAGGAGGTTCCGAGTCTGAGTTTTTAACATATTAAAAAAAATGTATGATGTATTTGGCACCAAGGTAGAAATAAATAGGTTGAATTACGAGTATATATTGAATTCAAAACCTCAGTACACACGATGTTCTAAATTCAAATTTACTTTAACCTCTAGACTCTAGATCTAGAGGGTAAAAACGACTTTTGCGCCCTGGTATGGAGGAGCAAAAAAAAGGACTCTTTCCGAGCTGGTGGGATGAAAATTATTTTTCATATTATCATACTCATCTCCATACGATTCTTATCATAAGATAAATAATATTTTTGTCCAAACCAATCTGAGATTCTATTTTAGCTAAAGACTTTCTCTATATCTACAATGTTTACTGAACTAAACAGGTACAAATCTACATCACAAAACTCTAACCATTGGGAGAAGGACACGATAACAATAGCAAATTAAATATTAGCTTTGAGCAGCTGAGTCGTCGAGTCGCACTATGAATTGAATGAACTGACCAGTGAGCTTGTGTGAGTGTTGTGTATATGTAAATCGTAAACAGATGACACGACCAGTGCTGCCATGTTTACCGTAAATACGGTAAATATACCGTAATCAGTACTACTTTACCACTGGATAATCTATGACCTTGGTGCCCTGGAAGCACGGCAAGTGCTAAATGTGGGAAGCTACGTGTGTTAGCACTGTCGCAGCTACAAACCTGGGTCGGGCCGCCCGTACTCCGGCAGCAGCCGCAGAGGAGACCGCTAGTAAAAAGCGGCAATAACTTAAAATACTCGGCAATGGAGCCGCAATACTTCTTTGATAAGATAAGATAAGATAAGATAGCATTTATTGACATATTAAAAACATACATTAGAATTAGTAACAAATTTCATTAGAAACTAATTGCTGAACATAGTATTAATATATCTCGTCATTTGCAAAAAATATAATGTCATTGAAAATATAAAATAATGTACATCACAAAATTAATAAAATGCTGTATAGGGGCATTATTGTTACTATCTATTATATTTAATACTGTTACTATCTAAATTTAATTATTCTATTAAAATAATATCTATATATTATTGTGGTAATATAAGTACCTAGGCACGTACAGTCTTACATAGCCAATTGCTCGTAAGCGTCATAGAATCATCACTACTACTCGTAGTTAAAATTTAAATATTCACCTATGCTGTACAAAGTCCTCTGGATTAAAAGCTGTTTGATCTTTCCTTCAAATATTAATTTGCTCGAGATGGTTTTAATACTTTCCGGCAAATGATTGTATAAAACTCTACCAAAGTGAATGGGCAGCCTCTTTGCAAATGCAAGTCTGTATGGTATCGGCTGCAACATTATCCGCGTACGTCCTGATCGCCGATCTTTTGCTTCAGTCAATGAATATTTTTCTATATTGTCCCTGGTGTACTTGAGAGCTTCAAATATATAGAGTGCAACCGATGTCATAATTTTTTGCTCTCTATAATGTTCTCGGCAACTCTCCTTAAACTTTGCATTGACTAGGACGCGTATGGCACGCTTCTGCATTTTCAAAATACGTTGGGAGTCACCGGAACAACCCCAGAAAACTATACCATAAGCCATAATCGAATGAACATAAGCATAATATGTCTCTTTCAAACTTTCCGGAGACGTGATTTTCTTCAGCTGTTTTAATGCGTATGTGGCCTTGGCCATTTTCTTACAAGTTTCCTCTATATGATTCTTCCAGCTTAATGCAGGGTCTAGTACAAAACCTAACAATTTTAGTGCGTTCGTGCTCATGATCTCAGTTTCATTTAATAACTTCACAGGTAAGATCCTTTGGTTATGGGCTTTAAGATTAAAGAACATAATGTTTGTTTTATCCGCATTTAAATGTAACCCATTAATTCCAAACCAATAATTGAGTTTTGAGAGAGTTGCTCTGATTTTTGTAATTAACTCTTCAATAGAGCTAGCCTTTAAAATTATCGTGGTGTCGTCTGCATATTGAATAATTATTCCGTCTATTTCCAGCATGGATATATCATTGACGAAAAATAAAAAAAAAGGATATTTCCGAGCGCCGATCCTTGAGGAACGCCTGTGTTGATACAATGAGGGTTGGATTTTTGTCGTTTATTATCGATTTTTATCTCTACCGTTTGTTCCCTGTTCAATAAGAAAGATTTTATTAAGGCCAAGCTCTCGTCCTTAAATCCGTAGATTGTGAGCTTTCCTAACAAAAGCCCGTGATTTATAGAGTCAAACGCTTTAGATAAATCTAAGCAAATTGTGGCTACTTTTAATTTACTCTCCAGACCCCCTACAACATTTTCGACGAGAGCATGAACTGCAGAAATTGTAGAGCGGCCAATCCTATATGCATGTTGTGTGTCGGCGATCACCGTATGCCGACTAAAATAGGCCATTATATTCTGTGCCATTAGGGATTCAATGAGTTTCGAGATAGTCGGTACAATTGTAATAGGTCTGTAGTTATTGACGGATGACTTTTCACCTTTGCCTTTATATAGCGGTGTCAATCTTGATTTTTTCAGAAAGTCGGGATAATTGCTAGACTGGAGAATATTATTTATTAAGTATGTGAAATGATCTTTGAGATTAAATAAAACGCTGAATAAGAAATTGCCAGACACATCGTAGATATCTTTTGTATCAGACTTTTTTTATTTTTATTTTTGCTAAATTTAGAACTTGCGTAGAAGTAACAGTGTCAAATTGAAAATTGTATTGGTCTTGAACTGTCTTTTTCAGAAATAACACTGCTGCTTCCACATCGGGAGGATTTTTAATGCTCAAATTGTTTGATGTTAAAACAAGGTATCTATTAATATGCTCAGCAATTTCGTCTTCGGGTACCGTGACGTTACTCGCACTATCTACAAGGGACCAATCCCATTTCTTTACGTTTTTATTCGTTTCTTTTTTAATGACGTTCCATACTTCCTTTTTAGGGTTTTTAGCATTTGAGATTATATCACCAATGTATTTCTTTTTATTTTCTTTGATATGTTCGTCTCTATATTTTTTTTTGTTATTTATTATTGTTCTAGAAATTTCTGGATACTGACGTTGTAGCTGATGTAAATCATGTATTTCTTGTTGTAATTTCTTGATGTCATTAGTTATCCATGGGCAGCTTTGTTTAAGTATAGTTTTGGTCGTTTTTAAAGGAAAAAATACATTAAAATTCCAAAGGAATTTATTCACAAATTTGTCAAAAGTATCGTGATTGTAGGTTTTAAATATTTCGTCCCAATCGTATGCCAACATAGCATTGCAAAAATCTATAATAATTTGTTCCAGTGGCCGTGGAGACTACGGGCAGTTGGGGAGCCGACGCCAAGGATTTAGTCCGCGAGATTGGGCATCGTTTACGGAACCAAGGTGGTGACTCCCGCTCTGGCTCGTTTCTGAGGCGGAGGATGGCTATCGCCATCCAACGAAGCAATGCAGCCAGTGTTTTGGGCTTTTAGTTTATGACCCTGTATGTGACGTGTATTATATCGGCATGTGACGATGCACAGCATCTATAGTGAGATTGCGCTGTTTTTCTTTCTGGCAACACACAGGAAATACGTCACTATTCTGGTAACTCTAGTCTATGAAAATGGCAAGATACAACCTGATTTCCGGTTCTGGTCACCCGAGCTTGAGCTAAGGCGATCTACCCTCATAGCGTCGTATTCTTTCGTTGAAGCAACAACTCAAGCCGAAACTCTCACCGATTTTGAGAAAATTTCGGTAATTTGAATATTTTAATCCGATAAGGTCAGTTATTTGTCTAGTGAGTCGCGCTAGTGCTATATTAAAATGAAAATAACTGATCAATTGCAATGAGTGATTGCAAATCTAGTGATCGCGACGGGTACCTAGCGGTACCGATAAGAAATGGATTACCTTCGCCCGCCTTGGAAGTGGGCCTCGAGGATGAGCGAGTGTCACACACTCCCAAACAACAGACTTCGTCCGAGGACGAGACTGGGCCGTGCAGCTAGCGGCAGGGTTCAGCGTAAAATGAACCACCGCCGCGATGTCACAAGCGGCTGGCTTCATCAGACTACCATGAATGAGCAGAGGTAAAGAAGAGGAAGCAGGTAAGTGAGATGCACAGTGGTTTTAGTAAATTTCTTGATGAAATACGAGTGATTCCGGAGTTTTGCAATTAAGTAATGAACGGATGGTGTCTGCTATCTTTTCTGAACGCAGCACGTTACAGTAACTTTTTTACCACAAAATCTGAAATCGTTTATGCTATTGAACAGACCAGACAACTGCATCAACGGGGACATTCTTTCGAAACTCGATCTAGGTTTTATTTAAAACATCAGTCAAAGAAACATCGAATTTAACGACCGTTTTTGTCTACTTTTATAGGCAAGAGATTGTCTGGATACTAAGGAAAAGGCGTTGGCTCCTGCTAACTGTACAATGTTTTTCTAACACTATTTACCCTTACTTCAAAATTTCACAAAACTAGTGAGGAAGTCGTACATGTCGTTTGTGGAAATAGAGCTGAATGCACTAAAAACCCGTCGGGAGCGAATCCTGATGGAAATCACCAACAAAAGCTTCGGGTAGGTTTGCGTAAAATCTCCCTGAGTCACTCGGAATCTTTTCATTTTACAATTTCAGCAATATTTCTGTGTTCTGTGTTAAGTGGGTCTCCAACCTGCCTGCGCTCCGGCAAGTGGGTCTCCAACCTGCCTGCGCTCCGGCCAGTGGGTCTCCAACCTGCCTGCGCTCCGGCCAGTGGGTCTCGAAACTGCCTGCGCTCCGGCCAGTGGGTCTCTAACCTGCCTGCGCTCCGGCCAGTGGGTCTCTAACCTGCCTGCGCTCCGGCCAGTGGGTCTCTAACCTGTCTGCGCTCAGGCCAGTAGGCCTCTAAACTGCCTGCGCTCCAGCCTGTGGGAATCTCCAACCTGCCTGCGCTCCAGCCAGTGGGGGTCTCCAACCTGCCTGTGCTCCGGCCAGTGGGTCTCCAACCTGCCTGCTCTACGGCCAGTGGGTTTCCAACCTGCTTTCCCTAAGGGCAGTGTATCTCTAACTCGTCTGCACTCGACCGGTAGGTCTTCTCCATATTGTGTACACTCCGCTTAGTTGATAAGGTAATATCGACGAGTGGATATGGCTGTAATTTTGCCGAAAGGAGGTCCGGTCAGGGCCAAAGATCTAAATTTACTGCTTCTCGTAACACATGTGAACAGTTTTTCTACTTCAGTTTTCAGTTTTTCTAGGTTTTCGACACAGCGCGCCCCATAGATGCTAAGCGTGATTTGTAACTACCCTGCAAGGACCCTGCAAAGGACAAAACCCGTCAGGAAAAGGGGAATGACCGCAAATGAATAGCACATCCTTACATGGAATCTTCAAGGAGGCTGTCTCTGAGCGTATCGGAAACAGTGGCAGACGCTTCGGGCTCCGTAGGCCCTTTGGCAGGTGTTTACCATTAACCCCCAAGCCCGTGCTTGTTTAACCCCACACATAATGTTCAAGGAGGCTGTCACTCGAGCATATCAGTGACAGTGGCAGACGCTTCGGGCTCCGTAGGCCCCTCAGCAAGCGTCTACCATTTACCTCCGAGCCTGTGCTTGTTCAACAAATTTTGCCACTGGATTACTCTTACTCATGGCAGAGGCCCACCGCAAGTTGCTCCAGCTCATACACAAGCACCAGGTTCTGCAAATGACCAGCTTCCCATTCGGACTGTCATGTGCACCAAATAATTTCGCCGCTCTCGAACTGGACGGCGCTGTTTCTTCGGAACAGAGGTATGCGGGTATTGTATGGAGTGAGTCTATAAACTACGAAAAGTCGGTCCTGCGACCATCTCAATCCCTGGATACCGAATACCTCGGTCTGATTTGGGACGCGTGCCAAACCGCTCCCTGTCAACAAGGTACTACACTACAACAACTACAGACTATCTTACAAAGACCGAATTGAGTGCTCCAAAGGGACACATCATCTCTGAAAGAAAGGCCAGATTCTGCCGAGCTTTTAAAACTTCACAACCTTCGAAACACCCTGAGGTTGGCTGCACTGTCATCACATGCAGCGACTGGCGAGATTTCCTAAGCACCAATCTGCTCTACAGCGTGGGCAAATTCCACTAGCAGTAAGAACGGAAGATATAGTGGTGAATTATTGTAGCCGAACAATTGTTTACAACAGAGTCTGTATCAATCTCGAATCCAGCACTTTTTGACAACCGAGACCGCAGACAATGGTCGAAGAGCTCAAATGAAAGACTCTGATATACGGCAGGTGAGACCAGACTCCACTGGCGTTGCAAAGAGAAAGAAATGTACATAGCGGCAATATCCCTCTTCATACACGAATAGAATGTAAGGTAAGGTAAGAATGTCATGTAATTTTACAGACTCGCAACCGAACGATTCGCTCTACAAGACCTAACCTACCAACTGATGCATCTTCTGCAGAGATTGTATGTAACTCTTAGCCACCTGGAGTGTAACCTACTCGTATCAGGCAGACTAAACTAAGTTGTCGACGTGTGGTCCCGAGGGACGAGTGTATTAGAATGACAATTACGAGTACTAAGGCCAGCTCTAGTTTCATCGTCTCGGAAGTTCAATGTACACCAACCAAGATTGAGAGGGGATCGTGTCAACATCACTCGGGCAAAACAGTATATCACAATGCGCGGGTTTTTCCGCAACCGTATCGGCTCCTCATTTTCGAGAATACGTTTGAACTCTCCGAGAAATACGCGCCCAAGCGCGGCCGCAGCCTCAAATTTCAGGGGGCCCAATAATAGTATAAGATGTGGAGTACAAAAGATTTCATTAGTAGCGCCACACAGCTTTGCCTGTGGGATCGCCGTTCCAGTTGTTTTTCTGCGGTAAAAAGTGGCCTGTGTATTATTCATTATTTTGTTTGTGATTTTGCAATTTAAAGCTTTTGATGGGGTCCGTAACCCCCTGTAACCCCTCTATTCGGACCGTACCTGCACGCACCGCCGCTGGGTTCTCACAGACTAATCGGGCCGAACCTTTATTGGTCTGCCCAATTTTAGGTCCTAGTAGACGTGGATACGGACTTGCCTCTTCCACATATACTTATAGTACGGAATGTGGCGATGGACTAACATAGTAGAGTTGAGGTCTGGCGTGGAAAGCAATCTACTTAAGAGCGAATTACTTAGCTAAGATCGAATAAGCGAGACTCTACTCGTAAAACTTATAAACCAGCTTGGGATCATTGTACACAGTAGTGTGCAGCCAATAATTTCAATTATAGCCTCGCGGATCTAAACTCGCTGGGATGGTATCTAGCACATTTGCTTAGCCAGTCACAACACTCTGGTCTTGGTGCTCATATGCTAATCATGTTTGATGAGGGAAAGTTTTGAAACCTATTTTCTTAATAGCTAGAGGAATATATATACTCTTAGCTACCCTAGCTAGCTTGACAGAAGCCTTATGCTACACAACGTTAGTTTGGGACCCAAATGAGATGTTTACGTAGGGAAACAATGATCTATCGCGTATCATTCTGTTTGAAGTATCACATGCCTAGTTGTATACTCTTGTCAGCATTAGGCACCAGGTCATACACGCGTGAGACCTTATTTGTTATTTGTGCATGACGTTACTCCTTCTAGAATATCTTCAGAACATCTTGTAGATGAGGCCGTAACATTACACATACACAATCAGGTTGGGAAACTTTTGGAACATCCCAATAAAGATGTTTGTCCTGTTTTGGAATAAGAGAATTTGTCGAATTGCGTCTACGCACAGCTGATGGCAATAATTCCCTTTTTGTGTTAATTTACTGGTAAACGGATAATGCCAATTTATTAAGACGCCAATATGCAGGCTTCGCTTGAAAATTTTAGTTCAAAGGTAGCGTCTCCTATTTCATCTGAGTGAATACCTAATCATTTGATTTCAGAAATGTCTGGTTTCTACTATATACATGATTTTCAATTATTCATAGCTATAATGCAAAGTTTATTTACTGTTTGTAAAATGATTTATCATAATTATCCAACTAACTTATTTTTTATTCTTTTCTACACATAGTGTCGTCGTGGTCACCAGGAGCTAATAAACACATATCTCACTATAGATGCTGTGCATCGTCACATGCCGATATAATAGTCAAGTTTTACTAAATAAAACTTGTATTATTGAGCAGAGACGATGCACAGCATCCCTTTCAGGCCTCCTGGCGAGTGAGAGACTTCTATGAGGGTAGATCGCCTTAGCTCAAGCTCGGGTGACCAGAACCAGAAATCAGGTTGTATCTTGCCATTTTCATAGACTAGAGTTACCAGAATAGTGACGTATTTCCTGTGTGTTGCCAGAAAGAAAAACAGCGCAATCTCACTATAGATGCTGTGCATCGTCTCTGCTCAATAATACAAGTTTTATTTAATGTAAAACTTGACTATTATTGTACTAAGGAATTAAATAAATGTAATATGTCGTAAAAAAATAAGTTCAAATATTGACAAAATGATTTGTCGTGTATTTGAATAAAGATTCATAAAGAAGAAAAAATCCTTACAAAAATATTGACTCCCGAAACAGTAGAATCAATATTTATAATTTTCTCAGAGGGTTGAAAACCCCCTGAAAACGACTGTGAATTTAACACATTTTTAAGTGAAAACTTCTTTGGGCGCTGAAGATGGCCATGCTATTGGCCACGCCCTCCGGTGTCACCCGCGTAGTTTCCAAAGTAAGCTATCAAATTCTGAGTTATAAGTTTTTACTTTTATCGGCAGTTCCTATGACTCCCAATTTTTTTTTCCAACGGGAATCTGTTCTATGACCTTTGAAGACAAGCTCCACAAAAGGAAAATAGCCCCAAATAGCGCCAAATAGGAAAGAAATAAATGTTTGTTCTGGCAATTTTACAATTTCTAACTGTGAAGGGTTAAAATGAAGGATGAAAGTTATAGAAATAAAAGAGTTCAAAAAATTTAAAGTTAAAACAATTAAATTTTGTAACCAGAAACCTGAAGCCCATACTATTATTTTATAAATGTGAAAGGAACTCTGTCTGTCTGTTACGCTGTAACGCTTAAACCACTGAACCAATTTTGATAAAATATAGATAGATTTGTTATAGAAAAGTGCTAACATATAAAACTTCAATTTGTATGGGTTCAAAATCCTTCCTCCTCCTCAGTTACTTCAGTTACCTTCCTCAGTTACCTTAATATTTATGTATTTCGCAAGGACGAAGTGGCGGGTAAAAGCCGGTAAGCCGGTTTAACGTATATTTTCTACCATTTATCTATACTATTATTATAAAGAGGAAAGATTTGTATTTTTGTATGCTACGAAAAAACTACTGGACCGATTTCGAAAATTCTTTTACCAATAGAAAGCTACATTATCACTGAGTAACATAGGCTATGTTAATCACGAAAAAAAAAAGATATCCTCGGAAAATTTAACTAAAACCAACGCAAGGTGGAATAAAAACAGACATAAAATGGCTTTCATCGCATACGCTGCAGAAAGTACTAATGATAGACCAAAACAATGTTCTACAATATTATAGAGCGTATTAAAATCTACAAAAAACCTCGCAATACCATATGTCTGACTACAGTAGATACGTCGCTACAACTACTTTTTTACATTTTAAAAGTAGATAAAAATGTCTATCAAATTCAGACCATGTTATCCACACATTTGTATGAATTCTTATCCAAATAAATTATTTCTTATTCAAGACATTTAGTACCTATTGATTACTTTTGAATTATTGAATTTTTTATTATTATTGAAGTCGGACATTCCATTCAAAAGGTATTACGATGTTAAAAATATCAATCCTATCAAAATACGGCGCGCGGCGCGGCGCGGCGCGTTGGACACCGAAACACGGGAGAGAAGTGTTTGCAGCTATGAATTTGGAAGGCGCGCGTCTACTTCGCGCGGTCGGCTCGCTATGTACACAGAGGAAGTAATCAGCTATGTAGTGGACGCAAATGATAATATCAAATATTAAACATTTTTTCGTATTCAACTAACTTTTTTATGTTCCAATCAAAAAGGTTTTTCCGAACTGCTTTTAAATAAGTTTATTCTTCCTTTACTGTTATTGTTTAAGTTTTCTCGCGCTTTCTACATAGTATTAGGTACATTAATTTTATTCCATTTCTGTTTCCTCACGATTCACTTTCACCGTTTTAAATTAGAGGCATTACGCAAATGACTTCGAAAAAACAGTGATGCGCGTGTAATTTGAGCTGGGGGGCTCTGGATCGGCAGTCGCCGTTCTGCCGACTAGACCAGCCGAAACTTATGAGGGATATAGCTCATCTCCAAAGGTCCCCTTTACCCTACCTACTAAAGTAGAATAAAATGGATCATTAAGGACTACGTTGATGTGACGATCAGACATCTAGCTGTGTCAATAGATACAATAAGCAGCCCACTAAATATTCCCACTACTGGGACTCGGGGCCCTCTCTCGCAAGGAGAGAGTCAAGTCCATAATCCACCACGCTGGCCCAGTGCGGGTTGGTGGATGACACATGACCTCAAAACATTCTAAGTACATGGCGGTTTCCTCACGATGTTTTCCTTCACCTAAGGTAGCACCATTACTCACATGACTCCGAAAAGACAGTGGTGCACGTGGGATTTAAACCCGGGGCTCCGGATCGGCTGCCGCCGTTCTCCCGACTAGACCAGCCGTAACTATTTAGCATGTATTTAGAACTAATAGAAAACACTATTTTTTTTAAAGATACCCTAAACTACGTTGTAGGTGGCATTAGCGGAGTTTTAACACTAAATTACAACCATTAAATATTTACTGATTTGATTTGATGCGTACAAGTAAAAGTGGAATAAAAACGACGCTAGACACGCCTAAAACTAAAACGTGTGCATGTAGGCATAACGTTTTTAGGGCTAATGATAATATACCATAACAACTAACGCATAACTGTTTTCGCATAATTTTTGCTACCATAGCATACCATGTTTAGCATAAACATCACTTAGCATAATGTTTAAAGGCACACATTGAGAGAAGCATAGCAATACCAAAACATAATGATCAAAGAAGAATTGGTCCTATTAGGGCTTCGATCACGATCGAAGTATTAGGGCTTATTACTGAGATTCGACTCCGGGTGGGCTCCCGGAGCCAGAAGCTCTATGTCCCTGCGTGGCACTTCTCCATACTCGACATACGCTCCGCTATGGAGGCCGGCGTCTACGCTTGGCCTCGCTTGGCTCGCTCCTCTCAGGACCTTGAGATTCTGGCTCCCGCATTTTTTTCATAAAGTAAAGTAGGTAAAATATATGCGTTTTAAATGATAGACAGATGATTGGGATTGATTGTTTTATTTTGGTCGTATGTCCTAAGCATGGCAAGTCTGCCAAGAGTGTGTTAAAATTTATAAGTCTAATAATTTTGTTTTATACTTATTTTCCACAATACCCGTGCCAAGCCGGGGCGGGCTGCTAGTCAATTATATTTATATTATTCTGAAAACGTCGCGTTACCTTTAATTCAATAAAATCTACCCTTTTTTAAACTCAAATCAACGGTGACCTGATTTTTGAGATGGAAACACTGTACTGAATCATTAAGAATGCTAGCATAGTAGCATACGTAGATAAGTCTCAAACGGGTTAGCAGGCTACGTTGCTCGTGGCAAGTTTGTTTATAAAAAATTGATAAGTATTTAAAATTACTATCAGAAAAATTAACCTGTTCAAAATGAATTCAAAGCTTAATAACAGTGAAGTTCCCATTAAAAATATCGATGTATTGAGTAACGATAGAATGAAACGCTTGAATAATGTTTTTCTGGAGGAATTTGGCCGGCAACCTACGTTTTTCGTCAAAGTGCCGGGACGCGTAAATATAATCGGAGAACATATTGATTATTGTGGATACCCAGTATTGCCAATGGCGTTAAAACAGGATATACTCATTGCTGCAGCGATAACAAATGACTCAAATATACAATTGCGAAACATCAACACAAAGTATTCGAATTACGATACGGCGATAAGAACCTACGAAGAAATAAAAATTGAAGCGAATGAATGTGGAAAACCTTTTTGGCATAGCTATGTTTTGTGTGGAATAAAAGGCGCTTTGGAGTTTTTGAAGAATAAATTCAAACATGGTGTTCAACTGTATGTGGACGGAAATATTCCTCCTGCTTCGGGACTTTCAAGCTCTTCGGCTTTAGTGAGCGCAGCTTGTCTAGCATTTCTATACGGTCAAAATGCCAATTTAAATAAATCACATATCGCCGCGTTGTGCGCAGACAGTGAGAGATATATCGGTACTCAAGGCGGTGGCATGGACCAAGCTATAGCTTTTCTTGCTGAAAAATATAGTGCGCAATATATTACTTTTGATCCGTTACTTGCAACACCTGTTGCTTTACCAGAAGATGCTGCTTTTGTAGTAGCTCATAGTTTGGCTGAAGCCAATAAAGCAGCAACAAATGATTTCAATAGACGTGTTATTGAATGTCGACTTGCTGCGCAAGTTATTGCGGCTCAAGAAGGACTAAACACAAACAAGAAAATTATCACTCTAAGTCAATTACAGCGAAGTCTAAATAAAACACTCGACGAAATGATAAAAACAGTTCATAAATGCTTACCCAAAGACCTTTATACTAAAAATGAAATTTGTAATTTACTACAGTTAAGTGAAAATGACATTAACGATGCGTTTTTGACAAAAAATACAAATGAGATAACGGATTTCAAATTGAAACAAAGGGCTTTACATGTTTATGAAGAAGCAGCAAGAGTTGAAAAATTTCGTGAAATATGTTCAAATATTGATGGTTATGAAAATGTTTTACACGAATTGGGAAATTTAATATCTGGAAGTCATGAAAGTTTGAAAAGCCTGTATGAATGTTCACATGAGAATTTAGACTTGATTGTTGAAATTTCTAAAAAAATTGATGTGCGGGCGCGGGTCACCGGTGCTGGCTGGGGCGGATCGATAGTAGCTCTGTGCCATCGAGAAGATATCGATAAATACATTCAGTTATTGACCGACAAGTTTTACGTTGATCACTGTAAGTTAGATACAACAAGTGTTAACGGTTATCTTTTTGCTACAATACCAAATGATGGTGCTACTATTTATATATATTCAAATTAGTATTTTATTAAATATACCTACCTCAAATTATAAGCAATCATCTAGCGAATGTACAAATTACATAGGTACTTACCACATTGTTATGAACGAAATAAAATTTTAAAGAATTAATTATTCTAAATTGTAATTTTATTTTCTCCCATCGTAATTTTTTTACCCGACTGCAAAAAGGCTTATGTTTTACGTAATATATTACGTCTGTATTTTGTCATATTGAGGCATTATAGAATATATCTATAATTCGTAAAACATAGTTAAGTAAGTATCAATTTCGTCAAAGTGTTGGTGCCAATAATTCATTTTGTTAAAGACATATTTTTCTTGAGCTGTGAATTCAATTGTAGCGTCACGCTCGGGAATGGCCATTGGTCATCTAGAAATGCGTCAGCATTTCCCCATTAGCTATCTAGAAATGCCGCAACATTTTAGATGGCCATGCTCATGGCCACGCCCTCCGGTTCCACCCGCATAGTTTCCAAAGTAAGCTATCAAATTCTGATTTCACTTCTATCGGCAGATTTTTTTTTCCTCCTATTCAATTATGGTTCTTGGTACTACAAATAAATATCTCGCATTGTTCAAAAGTAAATATGACTCAGTATAACTTGCGCAATTTTGAAAGAAATATATTAATTGCGTATCCCATATTACACACGATAGTTTGAGATATACTGTACGTTTTGTTATGTACCTACCTACCTAATATTATCCAGACGGGATTCTTTCGTAAATGTGTCCATTTAATTCTAATCTATGCATGGACGTATAAAAAAAATTCGGACGTAGTCTCGCTAAAACTGTGTCCATCGAGTCGGCCACATAATATGCACTGTCACATACAGGCAGCACGCACACATCAGTGGGTCATTACACGCGCTAATTGTGTATATGTGTGAGTGTCAGCCTATCAGTGACAACCTCACAACGCACACGTGCAAATGTGGCCGACTCTAGTGACACAGTTTTAGTGAGACTACGTCCGACTTTTTTATAGGTCCATGAATCTATGTTAGAAATTTCAGCAGTATCTGTTTTAGTACCTATACAAAATTTTATATTACAGTATCTATACTCCTTTATATCTATCCTATAAGATATTGCATCCGTTAAAAAAAACTTTACTGAAATTTTAGGTTTTCTGCATATTTGCAATGGTCTAAGTCTAAAGAACTACCTTCTCAAACTGATAGGAAAAAAATGTCAACTGTATGTTTGGAAATGAAAATAACAGTAACAGAGCTGTTTTCAAAGAGGGTTACAGCCAAAAAGGGTAAAAAAATAATAATTTGGAACCGGATTCCTTTAGATAAAAATCAAATTAATGTAGTTTAACTGAGCATTTAAAACTGTTCGATATCTTATTTTTGTTTAAATTATTTAACTTAGGATTAATAGGTACCCAATTGATATCATTGCAAAATAAGAGGACGGAGGTCGGAAGTCGGAAACAAACTTCGTAAACTACGATACAAAAGTCTGAAGATTTCATCATTTTGTTTTGAATTATAGTTTTAATATTCGCCGTTGTGTGAGTTATAAATGTGAATTAAATATAATATAATTAATGCTTGAGCTTTGTGTAATCGGCTATTAGCTGTGGACTGATTCCTGGAGTCGATAAAACGTAAGTTAGCTAAAATACTGTTTACATCTATTTTAGAAATTTGTTGTGGATATCTCTTGTAATTTTAACTTCTTTTTACTGCTTACTATGGATAGCGACTATGTCATCTATCAAGGTACTTGCAATTTTAATTTACTGTTGCATATGTGTCACATACATTTTTAGGTTATGTTCATAGTTTATTTTTATTTCACAGAAAGCTGATACACAAAGTTTATCACAGAAAAGACGAATTCGAAGAAAACGGGCTCGAAGCTCTCGATCGGAGAATACGACCCAACCTATAAACGTAGAAGTCGATAGTGAACCGATAAAGAAAGTTATTCACCTAAACGAAGACTTACCCCTTGACCAAACTGTGTATTATGGTCCTTGTAATTGTTCCGACTGTAGCTCAATAAAGATAGATATAGGCACTATGACTAACGATCCTGTGGAATCTAGGGAGAAAGTGAAAGCTGCTAGAGAAGCCAAGAAATTAGCTAAACAACAGGCTAAGTTGAAAAAAGATACTGGAATAGACCTTAAACAGGCTCAAACCAGTTCTAAAAATGTAGATAGTGCTGATAATGTCCCAGCTAAAAGTGATAATAGCAAGGAAGAAATAAAAGTAGACAATAACAAAGGATCAGGTAAAGAACTTAAAAGTAAAGATGAAGTAGACAAAGTTGTTATTTTAGAAGATGAAACTGCACAAGGATCTGAAGCTGGGAGAGAGCAGGTTAAAGCTGAGAGAGCAGCAAAGAAAGCTGCCAAGCAAGCTAAGAAGAACGGCACCGCAGGGGGTGACACACCGGCTACTCCCATTGTCAAAGCAGATACAGAAATGACGGTAAGAGATGTCATACAAACTTTAAGAGATATAAAGTCCGTCGCTCTAGAGGTCAAAGCAGTCACTGCTCAAGTTCAGGCTCTTAATTTGGATAAAAAGGAGCTAGAGAAGGTACTTTGAGTTGTGCTTTGCCTCTTTCATTTTACTAACTTGCGTTGCTGGATTGACTTTCTAAACCCTAAATCACAATTTAATAATGTTTTTTTTTTAAAACTCTTATCGAGTTATGAATTTTAAAATAGAATGGGCCTTGACTTGCCTTTTAAGAGTCGAAAAAGTTACCAGAAATTTGTTCAAATACTATTTGAAGTGAATTTGTCTATGAAAAGGGCTGCTGAATGTTTGTTGTTGGGATGTTGGTTTTAGGAACAATACACACTGCAAATAATCCTTCAAAAAGCACAGATCACACATCAGTTTCAAATCATCAGTGTGCTCTCTTATGTTGAATTCACACAAGACACAATTAAATTGATTAATAGCTGGCTATGCATGTTAAGACAAAATATCTCTTATTAGATGTCAGATGATTAAGGGATTTTTTCTGTAGTATCTATAGATGTACTTTAGTTTCCGTGCTTATTAAAAGCCGGGCCACACAGAGGCGGGAGCCGCGAGAAAGCGATCCGATAGCGATCGAGTGCAAAGCGATAGCGGTCCGTATCATGTCACACAAAGCTACTGACCGCAGCCCGCGGCGGGCAGATGGCGAGAACACAGCCGGTGTGACACCAAAAGCGATCAAATTGCTCACGACCTTACGTTGTAAAAAAATACAACTCGTGAGATTGGATCGCGAACGCTCTGTCCTGTGTGACAGCTTGTACTGACTACCGTAGAATAAAGCGCCCGCGCCGGCCGTCCGTCGCGCGTCCTTCCCGCGAAGCATGGCGAAGCGATCTCTTGTTTGTCGTCACGATCTTGTCGCGCGGGAAATCGCATCGCGCCGGATCGCTCCCGCTTGCTATGTGTCAGGTTGCATACAAATTCGAATATTACAAAAATTCCCGTCCCGGATTGCTATCGCTTTCTCGCGGCTCCCGCCTCTGTGTAGCCCGGCTTTAAATTAAAAATAAATACAAACCTTTTGTAATTAAGTGTAGTACTTCTAGAGACACATTTTCCTGGTTGCCAGCTCACAGGTGACACAGAGTGGCCAGAAGAAAACTACTGCAAACCAACAACCCAAGAATGGGAAGTCGCAAACAAGGTAGTAACTGCGGATAGAATAAAATGGGCACTAAAAAGCTTTAAACCTTTCAAATCCGCAGGCCTGGATGGCATATTTCCAGCATTACTACAATGGCAATCAAACCAGGCAACAGAGCACCTACTACCAATCTATAGGGCCTGTTTAGCTTTTAAATATATTCCGAAAACATGGAGGGAGGCGAAGGTAATCTTTCTACCAAAACCTGGTAAGGAAGACTACACGCACGCCAAATCGTTCAGGCCTATCAGTCTAACGTCATTCCTTCTAAAAACTTTAGAACGATTAGTGGACCGACACTTAAGAGACGGGGCACTAAAACATAAACAACTACATCCTCAGCAACATGCATACAGGAAAGGTAGATCAACAGAGTCGGCACTACATATGGTCGTACACAAGATAGAATCGGCTCTCACAAACAAACTTTCAACACTTGCCGCCTTTATCGACATAGAGGGGGCTTTTGATAAAACAATGCACAACAGCATTAACCACGCTCTTTGTAAACTCAAGGTCGAACCAGTTATGAGGAACTGGATCACCGAGCTGGTTAGCAAAAGAGCGGTCCAGATAGTGATGAATACTACCATAAGGGCAAAGGTAGTAAAAGGATGTCCTCAGGGTGGCGTCCTATCACCACTATTGTGGAACATAGTAGTGGACAGCCTCTTAAAGACGCTAAACAATAAAGGATACACTACTATTGGTTATGCGGATGACCTCACAATACTGATAAGCGGAAGCGCTGAAAACGTCCTTTGTAAGTCAATGCGCTCGGCTCTTCAGATTGTGGAGAAATGGTGTGACGAACATAAACTGTCAGTAAATCCGAAAAAACAGAACTTATTCTTTTTCACACACAAAAGAAAGTTACCAGAACTACAACTCCCAAAACTATTTAATACCAAACTCACCCTATCACCTCAAGTTAAGTATCTGGGCGTTATCCTTGACAATAAGTTGAACTGGGCGAGTCATATCGATACAAAAATTAAGAGGGCCTGCCTAACTTTTTGGCAATGCCGGAGACTCATTGGGAGAAAATGGGGTCTCAATCCAAAAATAACACTGTGGTTGTATACTTCAGTGATCAGACCCTCTATGACCTATGGATCGGTTGTGTGGTGGCCTAGAACACAACTGACTACAGTAAAAGCTAAGCTCCAAAGTCTGCAACGCCTGGCAAGCATAGCAGCCACAGGATGCATGAAAACTACACCCTCAGCCGCTTTGGAATATCTCTTAAGCTTGAGACCTCTACACTTAGTCATACAGGAGGAGGCCACGGCAGCCGCCCCACGACTGAGAGCAAACGGACTGTGGAAGCAAAATACAGAAACAGAACACTCAAAGTTCTGCAACGGGTGCTGAAAGAAATACCATTTCTCGAGGCACCCGTGGACAGAACAATATGCCAACATGTCTTTGATCGAAGATACAATATCCAACTCAATGCAGAATTGAAAGACAGCTCTGGCAGCAGAGAAGTAAGGATATATACAGACGGCTCCAAAACCACACAAGGTACAGGAGCCGGTGTCTTCTCAAATGACCTAAACATAAAAATATCAACATCACTAAGTAAGATAAACACAATCTTTCAAGCCGAATGTATTGGCATCACCAGGGCAGCACAGGCGGTCGCAGCCAGAGATGTCGGGGACTTAAACATCAAAATTGTTTCCGACAGCGTCAGTGCTTCAAGCCCTAAAAAATAATACCATAACCTCTGTCCTTATATTGAATGCCATAATGCACTCCAATCCATAGCAGGGACGAATAGAGTAACCCTCCAATGGATTAAAGGACATAGCGACTCACTAGGTAACGACGCAGCCGATGAACTGGCCAAAAGAGGAGCAAAGGCAGTAGTGTTTGGACCGGAACCTTTGATGCCTATACCTCAGGCCCAAATAAAAACATGGCTGCAGGAAAATACTTGGAAAGCACATTCAATGGAATGGAGAAACTCTGAAGGTTGCAGGCAAACCAAAAATGCTGTTCGGTAGCAACAAAAAAACTTGCCCGCAACTTGATCAGATTAAGCAGGGACAAAATCCGTAAAGTTATAGGCACTATGACTGGCCATTGTCCTTTAAACAAGCACCTGTTTAATTTAGGTGTGACAGACAGCCCTCTATGCAGGGGTTGCATGGAGGAGGAAGAAACGCCACAGCATGTGATTGTGGAATGCAGGAGCGTGGCAGATCAACGGGCAGAATTCCTCCACTCCCCAGCAACAGTCCCGGGAGGCCTTCACCAACCTGAATAGGTTGCTTGCCTTCTGGGATAGCCTGGGATGGTTGGAGTAGAAGGGAAATATGAGCCACGCACAATGGCCCAATTAAGAGGCTAAGTGCGGAAAAGGCCCCGTCAAACTAACTAACTAACTAAACCTTTTGTAAATTTTTCAATGTATTTTATACTGTTGTCAAAATACAATCTCTGCTAAAATGAATTTTATTTTTACTTGCATGATGCATGTAAGCTATTTTAGTTACATAGCTGTGTAAGATACATACATTTCAATGTTTATTCTATTAATTAAAAGTGGTTCATTTTTCATTCCCACAGAAGACACCCAAAGACCAAAAAAAAGGATCCTCAACCAAAGGCGTCAGATACAAAGAACTTGGAGACAACAGCAAAAGACTCAGAGGATGGTAAAAGTAAGGCTCAGCTCCGAGCAGAGCGACGGGCCAAGCAGGAGGCCCAGAGGGCTGCGAAGGAGGCTGCAGCACAGGCCAAGGTCGCTGCCAAGGATTCGAATACTCAACCTAGTAAAGATGATACTAAAAGTGCCACAGTTAAGGTAAAATTCATTATTTAGTGATTTATGAAAGTTGAAGGACGGAAACAGGAGTGGGAATGTTTAGTAGGCTGGTTATGCAAAGATTGCAATGCCATTATCTTTATTTCATTATTAAATCTGTACCATGTAGTACTACTGATTGGATTTTGAATTGTCATTCTCACCTCACATGATATTGTGATGTAATTGTTATAATCTTTATATAATGATCATACTTATATCAGAAGAATCTATACTAATATTATAAAGCTGAAGAGATTTTTTGTTTGAACGCGATAACCTGAGGAATGACTGGACAGATTTCACTAATTCTTTCTTTGTTGAATATGTACGGGATCTCTGAGTGCTATGGGCTATGTATGTACCAGGGTGAAGTCGGGGCGAATTGCTAGTGTATAGTAAAGGCGAAAGATTTTTACATGTAGAATGGAACCCAATTTTTTCCAACTGAAAATGTATAAGATTACCGCTGGTTTTAAAATAGTAAGTTATGAAAAAAAATTCATAGTATGAATCCTTTCATGTAAAAAAAACATTTAAACTCATTTCCACCAATGTTGTGCAACGTGGCCCAATGAATATGATTGGTGAATATCAAACACACTCATAGCAATGCTGCATAGCAGATCTCTGGTGTAAAACAACGTTAAGGCAGCATTGGTACATCGCATTGTTATTCACACTGTTTATTTATTATGTGCAATAAATATTAAATGCAGCATTTATTTTATACTAAAATTATTGTTTTAGGAAAAATCTCCAAAGTTAAAGACAGCCATCAAGGCAGCTCCAAAGCAGCAAGCTCACCGGGTGAACTGGTTCCGGCACTTGTACCACGATGATAAGGCGAAGCTCGACAAACTACCTATTAACTCCAAGTAAGTATTTTCTATTTGCATATAAACACCAGATGGCGACAGCCCTCAGCCGAGGTCGGACCGTATATGAAGCCCTTGCGCTAGGTTTTTGGCTGGCCTGGTAGCTTAGTTGGTAGTAAATATGCCTGTGAAGCCGTGGGTGGTGGGTTCGATCCCCACCCAGTGCAAATGTTAGTGTGATGAATTCAAATATTTGTACTGTGCCTGGGTATTTTCTATGTCTAATAAGTATGTATTTATATATTTTCGGGCAGAATTCCTCCACTCCCCAGCAGCAGTCCCAGAGGCCTTCACCAACCTGAATAGGTTGCTTGCCTTCTGGGATAGCCTGGGATGGCTGGAGTAGAAGGGTAGTATGAGCCACGCACAATGGCCCAATTTGAGAGGCTAAGTGCGGAAAAGGCCCCGTTTAACTAACTAACTAACTAAGTATGTATTTAAAAATATATAAGTACTATATCAGCTATCTGGCTTCCATAGTACAAGCTTTGCTTAGTTTGGGGTCAGATGGTGTTGTGTGTGAATTGTCCACCAATATTTATTTATTTTAGGTTAGTAACGCCCTAGCCTACAGTTCTTACTTTATCATAAACTGGGAGCTCTCTGTGGTTTTAACATCGTAACTTCCGTTCTTGTTATTTTCCCGCATTAAAAAGTTAACAAAAATAAGAAGTAAGTAGCCTATGTTCTACCACCTAACTAAATCGGTTATGGCTTGGCTATTGCTGTCTCTATCAGTTCAAGCGAAAAGAAAAGAGAGAGCAACATCATAGCTGAGACAGTTTTACTTAGGCGGTGGACCCTCCCGTCAGTCGTTCCGATATTCTGATGCTCTTATAATATTGCCATTTATTGTTATGTCATTCTATTCTAAACAATATTTATATCATGAACCCAAATCCTTTTGGGTTTTTACTTTATTATACTTTTTTTTGGTACATTGCTAATAAGAGAAGAATTTCTTCTTCGTCGCTGTCTGACTTGAAGCTGCGTTACGAAAGGTCGTGAGCAATTTGATCGCTTTTGGTGCCACACCGGCTGTGTTCTCGCCATCTACCCGCCTCGGGCTGCGGGCGGTAGCCCTGTGTGACATGGTACGGACCGCTATCGGGTCGCTTTCTCGCGGCTCCCGCCCCTGTGTGACCCGGCTTTAAGGTCCGCATTTGACTACCAACTGTATCAATGCGCGTGGTGCGCGATTGCTGCAACTGGTGACTGTTGTAGTGTGCGTATTGCAAACCGGTTTTGCATAGGTCGGTGCATGCGCACACGGGGCAGTGGCGGTTTTGTGTGACGTCACCGTTGCGCGCATGTATGAGGCTTAATCTTGACTATTTGTTTTAATAATGTATGTTGTTTGCGGGTAGAATAATTAATTTATGTCCAGAATTAGTTGTCTGGACAAATCAATAAGATTTTAAGGCAACTTTTGTTTTGTAAGAAAAAAAAATCGGTTACAAAATAAATTAAAAAAAAAATCTACCCTGATGATAAGTGACGTTATGATCGAAGATAACGCACGGTGACCTAGAAGATACCTATTCACTCTGACCTTGAAAGAAACTGTATCTTACGGAACAATATTCCATTAAAAGCCTATTGTCAAGTTATAACTACGAAATGCACCTTTGTACTTATTTTACTTTGTAATATAGTTACAAAAGTGCATTTCGAAAACATTTCCGCATCGTCGCTTAACATCAGGCGAGATGGCGGTCAAGTGTAAACCTATTAAAGTTAAAAAAAAAAATATTGAAGCGATTAAGTGGTCCACGTGGAAGTCACTAAACCGACTTTGGACCCAAGTGAGCCGCTGCAGAGTTAACATGGCGGAATGGGGCTAGCCATAAACTGTACCTCTTGTGACTGTGGTAATATAGACTATCATTGTACCAAACTTAATTTAAATCAGATAGAAACACTTTATTGAACATTACATTTTACAGAAAGTACATTACACTTTTTATACTATTAAAAACTAGTGTGACAATCGGCGGCCTTATCGCTAAGAGCGATCTCTTCCAGGCAACCTTAGGGTGGAAAAGATATGTGAAAGGTTATAAGACGGGGTTAGTAAATCAGTTTAGTAATAGACGGACAATTACTTATCGCCGATATATATATATAACTAACATAAAATTCAGTCTCAAAGACCCAAGAGATAAACTAGTTTCCGATACCTTGAGGAATAATCCATTTTAGAGTGGAACACTCTAGAACATTTTTAGGTCAAGATGTTTGTTTGTTTCTCAATACTTGTTGAAAATTGTAAATGATAATGAATGTTTCTGAAGTGGTCTATGATACTACTAAGTATTTGTTGAAGGCTAAAAGTTGAAATAGATTGTACCTATCTACTGTTCTTATTAAGATACGGTATTACACTTAGATAAGGAATCTTGCGTGACAGAATACGTAATGAGTGTCGCGACCGGCTTAAGACCGACCGCTATGCGTTGACGAGCCTGGTCTGCCGGCAGCGAGTGGGGGAGAGACCTGTTGTAAGCAGGTCTCTTGAGTACGTGCCCTCTCGTTCCGACAGGCGCTGGTAGACTCGTCCCTAGGTTCACTTTGCAACCGCTGTGGGACAATCTTCGATCTTGACCTGGACGTGACCTTGACTTGACCTTGGGGTGACCTTGACTTGACCCCCGGCGTGACACTCGGCGTAACACTTGGCGTGACACTCGGCGTGACAGTTAGCGTGACACTCGGCGTGACAGTCAGCGTGACACTCGGCGTGACAGTCAGCGTGACACTCGGCGTGACAGTCCGCGTGACACTCGGCGTGACAGTCGGCGTGACAGTCGGCGTGACACTCGGCGTGACAGTCGGCGTGACAGTCGGCGTGACACTCGGCGTGACAGTCGGCGTGACAGTCAGCGTGATAGTCGGCGTGACACTCGGCGTGACAGTCAGCGTGACACTCGGTGTGACAGTCAGCGTGACACCGGCGTGACAGTCGGCGTGACAGTCAGCGTGACAGTCGGAGTGACACTCGGCGTAACACTCGGCGTGGCCGTCGGCGTGTCCGACGTGCCCTTGACGATGACACGACGACAACTCGGCGCGATCCCGACGTTCGCTCGACGAGACCTTCTTGGCCGGATCTTGAAAGGGAGCTGGGAGCGGGGTAGTGAAACGCTGATTCTTGAGTCTTCCTTTTATTTTCCTTCCTTTTCTTCCTAGTACTGGAGCCGCTGAGAAGAGCATGCTCCGAACAAAATCGGGATCGCTAAGGTACCCCCTTACCTTTACCTAAAAGAGAGCCCCGTATTTTGAGCCCTCTTTTCGGTTCATTTTCACTATAGAATTGTCACTTTTTTGACCATAACTTTTCCATTCCTGGTCGTAGGCTAACGAATGACCACTCGAAATGTAGCCTACGACCAGGTCTATAAATGAACCTAACATCCTAGGGGATACCTTAGCTTACAATTTAGCTATTTCCTAAAAACTGCCTATTTTTACCAACATTTCCTAACTTAAGGTAAATAAATAGACACCATATACCTGATATTCGAGTAAAACTAAACAATAATTATATTTATTAAGTGTGCCCTACCTAATCCTACCAAAATAAACCTAATTTACAACAATATATCCATTAAATTAAATCTTCATACAATTTTACCAAAGTGTTATAAAAATCGCTATAACTAGTTATGCACATAGATGTGTCGATCGCCAACATCCTCCCCTTCGTGCGCAAGCACCATCTTCTGGCTGGGCGATCTCACCGGTCGGAGGCCTGTTGCTCGTCGTCTCGAACCTCGTGCTCGCCGCTCCATGGAGGCACCAACACCACGGCCTTGGATGTTGCCCGTCGTAGGATTCCGCCATTTGTGCGGACCTCGTTGTCTCGTGTTCTGCCATCTGGTCCGGTGTAGGTGCGGACCACTTCCCCTTTGAGTACCGTCTCTCTGCGCAGCGTGGAACCCACAGCGAGGACTGCATCGCCACGGTGTAGGCGCGGCAGGCAGTCTTCTCGCCTAAACAAGGCTCTCCTTCGCTTCTTACGCCGTCGACCCACTTTGACAATAGTGGGGCCAAGGTAGTCGATGGCCGCACTCGATAAAGGCGGTTCTCCGAAGCGATGTCCCTCTCCTGGTAGGTCCTCTGCTGTCATCGTGTCGATCTTCTTCAACTTTGACGTCTCACGGGGCCTCCCCTTCGTGAGCGTAGTGAGATCTTCCTCTGAGCTCTCGTTCTGGCCTATTGTTCGAAAAACCTTCTCTGCAGCTTCTTTCATCGAGTTATCTCGAGACATCTTCTTCTTCTTCGAAGATCTTCTCCGCGCAGGATCCTTTTTCTTACAATTCTCGCCGTTGTCCAGCTTCTTCTGGATGTCCTTAATTTGGTTCTCCGTGGACTTTTCTGACGTTTCTTTATCTCGGGCGAAGACGTGCGCGCAGGATACGAGGTTGACCGGTTTCGTTGCCCCCGAGTCGCGTCCGTGTAATACCCATCCTAGATAGGTGAGTGATGCGACGGGCTGAGTCTTCTTCCCTTTCCGCGTTCCCCTGGAGACAATCATCTCCCAATTGTCTTGCCCGATGAGTAACTTGGGTCGTTCTTCCTCGTAGCAAAGTTGCTCCGCTATCTTGTCTAGGTGAGAGTACATCTTGACCTTCTCTTTGTCTACTGCTTGAGGTGTCAGGCGAAGTTCGTCTATTGTTCTGGCTCCGGTGATGGTCCTTTTTCGTGTTTGATGAGCTCCTCGAACTTTCATATTGAGCTTCATGGATCTCTTGTTCGACAGCAATTTTCCTCCAACTGTTTCTATGGTGAGTTGCTCTCGAGGTCCCTGTAGTCCCAATTGTTCGGCTACCGATGAGTCCACCAGTGTTACCGTTGACCCTTCATCCAGCAGAGCCAATACCTTGACGCTTCCCTTTGGCCCGTAGATCTCAACTGGTACCATCTTTAAGTAAGCCTTCTTAGTCTTCGCCATGTTGACCTGGAGCACGTTGTTGGTCACTTCCTTGCCATCCGGTTCTTCCTTCAATCCTTCAGGTAGCCGATCTTCATGTAGAAGCTCATGGTGCCATCTGTTGCATACTCTGCATCCTGGCTTCTGGCAGTCTTGCTTCCGATGTCGACCTTGCAAGCATTTGAAGCATAGCTTGCAATTTGATGCAATTTTCCATCGTTCCTTGATCGACGCTTCCGTAAACTTCTTACACTGGTACAGGCGATGGCTTCGTTGACAGTGTGGACAGTTTTCCTTATCTTCTCTTTGTTCCACGGCGGCATGGGTAACTTCTCTCTTCATACCTTGGCTTTTGGTCACGGCTTCTTGTAGTGCATATTGACTGCACCGGTCTGCCTCTCTGTTCAGGAACTTGCTCAGTTGGAGTAAGTCTGGATCTTCCGTATCAGCAGTGAAGTCAAACCACCGGAACCGTATGACCGCAGGCATTTTGTCCACTACCGTCTTTAGCATTTCCGGCGACTGGAGATACTGAGGCTTTCTCAGACTCTTCACGGTTGCCACGATGTTGCTCACTCGACATGCAAAATCACACACGTCTTGAGCGCTCTCCGTCATTTTTTGCAGCCTTTTCAGTTTCTCCATCTCTAACAACACTAGTCCATCTGGTCTTCCGTATTGCCGGCGTAGCGCTTCCATGATGTCTTCAGGTGTATTGTCTGAATACAGTAGACATTTGACCGACTCTCGCGCTGCACCCTTGATGGATTTCCTCAGCCTTATCATGTTTTGGATTGAAGAAAAGTTCTCAGCCGTATCTTCATATGCCCTCTTGAAAGCTAGCCACTCGCTAGCGTTCCCGTCGAACTGTGGGAGATCAAACATGTAGCTAGGTGCTGCTACATTTCTCGTTGACAACTTGATGACGTCCCGTAGAGCTTCAGTGATGCACTTAATATCAGCAGAAGGTTCGGTGATTTTCGTGGCCGTCTGTGCTTTGCCGGGCTTCTCCGGTTCTGACACTTTCCCTGGCAGCCTTTCCGTCGAATCGCTGATCCAATTCTGCACCATCTCTTTTCGATCAATTGATACGCTGATCACAGAATCATCGTCGTCGTCCTCTTCCAGTTGAAGCATCTCCAGTTCTACCTCTGCCAACCCAGCCGCAGCTCGTGCCTCTTCTAGCTTCCGTTTAGCTAACTCCACACGTGCTTCCATCTCTTCCTTCTGGCTGTTGACGCTACAGACGAGGCCTTTGATTTCTGTAGCCTCTCGGAGAGCTTCGAACTTGGGCTTCCCACCAACGTTCTATCTTCCTCGGTTGTGGCCCCAGTCGTAGTCTCGAACGACATCCCAGGCGGGAAGGTACCTTCTGTTCTAGTACCGGATGTCGTGCCGGACTCCATTGTGGTGCCACGTGATGCTCTCTCAGCCGGCGTGCGTTCTTGTCGATCAATTCCCTTCTGGCTTCTTGTAACGGGCATCTTGATCTTCGTTTCCACTCGCACGATGATCACCTCGTCCGTTGTCAAAGCGCAGATGTCTTCAAGTCTTCACTTCCTCGACGAAGTCCCACGATAGTTGCTATGGCGTGAATCCGGCTCGAAGGACCAGCTGTCGCGACCGGCTTAAGACCGACCGCTATGCGTTGACGAGCCTGGTCTGCCGGCAGCGAGTGGGGGAGAGACCTGTTGTAAGCAGGTCTCTTGAGTACGTGCCCTCTCGTTCCGACAGGCGCTGGTAGACTCGTCCCTGGGTTCACTTTGCAACCGCTGTGGGACAATCTTCGATCTTGACCTGGACGTGACCTTGACTTGACCTTGGGGTGACCTTGACTTGACCCCCGGCGTGACACTCGGCGTAACACTTGGCGTGACACTCGGCGTGACAGTTAGCGTGACACTCGGCGTGACAATCAGCGTGACACTCGGCGTGACAGTCAGCGTGACACTCGGCGTGACAGTCAGCGTGACACTCGGCGTGACAGTCCGCGTGACACTCGGCGTGACAGTCGGCGTGACAGTCAGCGTGACACTCGGCGTGACAGTCGGCGTGACAGTCAGCGTGATAGTCGGCGTGACACTCGGCGTGACAGTCAGCGTGACACTCGGTGTGACAGTCAGCGTGACACCGGCGTGACAGTCGGCGTGACAGTCAGCGTGACAGTCGGAGTGACACTCGGCGTAACACTCGGCGTGGCCGTCGGCGTGTCCGACGTGCCCTTGACGATGACACGACGACAACTCGGCGCGATCCCGACGTTCGCTCGACGAGACCTTCTTGGCCGGATCTTGAAAGGGAGCTGGGAGCGGGGTAGTGAAACGCTGATTCTTGAGTCTTCCTTTTATTTTTCTTCCTTTTCTTCCTAGTACTGGAGCCGCTGAGAAGAGCATGCTCCGAACAAAATCGGGATCGCTAAGGTACCCCCTTACGTTTACCTAAAAGAGAGCCCCGTATTTTGAGCCCTCTTTTCGGTTCATTTTCACTATAGAATTGTCACTTTTTTGACCATAACTTTTCCATTCCTGGTCGTAGGCTAACGAATGACCACTCGAAATGTAGCCTACGACCAGGTCTATAAATGAACCTAACATCCTAGGGGGTACCTTAGCTTACAATTTAGCTATTTCCTTAAAACTGCCTATTTTTACCAACATTTCCTAACTTAAGGTAAATAAATAGACACCATATACCTGATATTCGAGTAAAACTAAACAATAATTATATTTATTAAGTGTGCCCTACCTAATCCTACCAAAATAAACCTAATTTACAACAATATATCCATTAAATTAAATCTTCATACAATTTTACCAAAGTGTTATAAAAATCGCTATAACTAGTTATGCACATAGATGTGTCGATCGCCAACAATGAGGATATTCGCAAAAGAACGAAAGTGGCCGACATAGCTCAAAGAGTAAGCAAGCTGAAGTGGCAATGGGCAGGCCACATCGCTCGCAGAACTGACAACCGATGGGGAAGAAAGGTTCTCGAGTGGCGACCACGAACCGGAAGACGCAGTGTTGGACGGCCTCCCACTCGATGGACACATGACCTCATAATAAAGGCACTCACAGTGTATAGCTAGCTCTCCAAGAAATAATCGAAACTCCTTTCATTTGGAGTTACGTAAGTTATACTTAGTAGGGTTTTGTTTTTTAACTTTAATAGGTTAATAGGTTTACACTTGACCGCCATCTCGCCTGATGGTAAGCGATGATGCGGTATACGATGGAGCGTGTTTACCTAGAAGAAACCGATTCACTCTCGATTTGAAGACACCAAGATTATAACTATAAGGAAAAACCCACTCAGACAACTCATTCCACAGCCTAGACATTCTTATCACAAACGTAGAGTCAAACCTCTTTGTCCGTATCTTTGGAATATCCACCATGAAACGGTGCCGCTTCTTCGAGTTACGAGAAGTACGATAGTAAAGAGGGCAAGGTGGTATAAGATCATGCAGATCAGTTGCACACTCTCCGAAGTGTATCCGATAAAAAAACCCGTTTTTTTTTAACTGTTACAACGTATATAGGTGGTACACAGCAAAAAAATCCAATGGATCGAACTGTAGGAATATCGACGACATATAGATTACAGATGATAAATATATCAGGTTTTCAGAGAATTCTTCGTTTTTGGTAGAACTGTATGGTACTGAATAATGTTCGTACCTTTGGTATGGGAAGATGTAGTGCTCGTCGTATAGTTGTATCCAAATGGTTCGTGGAATAGGTATTACACATGGTGCGCCTCGCCAGTTTACTTGAATAAACTTGGCTGGCCACACTGCCGTGTGTCTAGATACGGTATTACCGTATCTAAACTGATGCCTAAGTAACTAACATGATCATACATCTTAAAGATGCAAGATCATGTTAGTAGAGTCCTGCGCCTTTTGCGCTAGCCAAAACTTTGGGAGGCAGTAGGAGCCAGCTTGAGGTTAGTGTCATAAGTCACTTTAAACAAGAACAAAATTAAAATTTTTGACTAACCCCTTATTACCTCAGATTTGTTATCCGTACAACATTCTATTAGTCAAGCCCAAATATGGGTATCAAATGAAAGCATTTGATACCCATATTAAGGGAGTTGTGAAAAAAATAAAATATATTTCGCCATTTTGTGGAAGCGGCCATCTTGGATTTGAAATTTGTCATAGTGCAATGTCTTCTACTAGTCAAGCCCTTTCGTTTGATACCCATATTGAGGTAGAAGTTAAAATAATATAATTCGCCATTTTGTAGTGGCGGCCATCTTGGATTTGATTTTTTATAGTATTGTACTAGTCAAGTCCTTTGATTTGATACCTATATTGAGGTAGGTTGTGAAGAAATATTTTGTCCGCCATTTTGTGGCGGCGGCCATCTTGAATCTATATTAACCAAACATAGCTAAGAACATCCGCACGGAAATTAACTTTCAAATAAAAAAAACGCATCGAAATCGGCTCATCCGTTTGAGATCTCCGGTGCCACAGACAGACACACACACAGACAGACATCGACGTCAAACTTATAACACCCCTTTTTTGGTCGGGGGTTAAAAAACGTTTGGAGAGTGGATCGGCTATGTACCAATTGGAGGCTCTAGAATCAATCAAGAGACGTGCCAATTATCCGGTACATTTCTGGTCTGACATTTACATGATCTAATACCACTTGCCCTTTTTTCTATCGCACTGCTCGTAGTTCGAAGAAGCGACATCGTTTCATGGTTTACTTTCCAAAGACTTGAACGAGGAGTTTTCACTCTACTTTGGTTATAAGAGCGTGTAGGCTGTGGAATGCGTTGCGTGAGTGAGTTTCCCCAATAGTTACAATCTTGATGTATTTTCAAGTTGAGAATGAATCGGTTTCTCCTAGATAACAACGTTTCATCTTAGACTGCATCCAGGCGTGGATCCTAGGGGGGGTGTCCATGGAGTCATGACCCCCCTGGGCAGGGTCCAGTACCTAGGTGGACCACTATTTGAAAGACATGCATGTACTTATCTCACAGTTTTGTGGCTTGATCACGAATATGTGACCCAATGGCGCCATTTGACCTCAAAGCTGGATCCGCCCTTGACTGCATCGTTGCTTAACATCAGGCATGGTGGTGGTCAAAGGCAAAACTAGCCCTTCCACTTTTCTCTTCTATTTCCCGAGGGCTAGCGACTTCTACTCTCTACGGCTTCTACAATCGCTCAGAGCCTCAGCTCTAACCCACTGCCTGGATGCTCCATCTTTACTTTTAAAATACCTATGCAATAACATAAAACAAAAATTATTCGTCTTTGTTCAGCTGTTGAAAATAATTATACGTCAGAAAGTTGCTAACATCGTTTCAACGTTAATATGCATGTAAATTTTTAAACAAATATGGATGTACTGTTTTTTATGTAAAAACATTTTATTTATGATTTCATCCCAAAAAGCCACGTTTCGATACGCGGCGAGTCTCCAAACGAGTCTCGATTTGGTTCGGATAATGAAATTCAAATGTAACAAGTAACAACGATATTTAAACACAATTTAAATGAACGCTCGGCTAACTCACGTGGCTCGTATATCGAGTCCAAGGCTAAATTAGCTGCCAAAAAACTAGGTGTCCTCTCAAAGGTGCGAAGGTACTTCAACTCTGAACAGTTGCTCACATTGTATCAAGCACAGATTCGCTCTTGTATGGAGTACTGTTCGCACCTTTGGGATGGATCGGCTAAGTATCAGCTGGAGGCCCTGGAATCGATCGAGACACGTGCCAAAAGGCTCATAGGCAATGACTCTCTTCTGCGAAAAAGACTACAAAGTCTTGATCATCGCCGAAAAATTGCCAGCCTATCGGTTTTTTATCGGATACACTTTGGAGAGTGTGCGACTGATTTGCATGATCTGATACCACCTTGCCCTTTTTTCTATCGGAATGCTCGTAGCTCGTAAAAGCGACATCGTTTCACGGTTGATGTTCCAAAGACACGAACGAAGAGATTTGACTCTACTTTTGTGATAAGAACGTCTAGGCGTGGAATACGTTGCCTGAGTGGGTTTTCCCCGATGGTTACAATCTTTGTGTCTTCAAATCGAGAGTGAATCGGTATCTTTTAGGTAAACACGCTCCATCGTAGACCGCATCGTCGCTTAACATCAGGCGAGATGGCAGTCAAGTGTAAACCTATAAAAGTTAAAAAAAAAAAAGTGTGTAGTCAGTCCAGTCATACTTAAGTTTCAGCCGCATCCGGCGGCCTTTTCCAAACAGAGTGCACAGTGCAGTGCACATATTTTGTGCAAAACTCACTCACATTATGTGCAAGTAAATATATCTTTGTAAATGTCTTTGTTCCAGTCTCCACCCCGCTATCATCAAGCTGGGCGTGCAGTTGGCGACTCGGGTGGTGACGGGCTCCAACGCGCGGTGTATCGCTCTCCTTGACGCCCTTAAGAAGGTATTGAAATACGTTTAACTAAAGTTTATGGTAAAAGTAGAATTTGTTATGCGAAAGAAAAAAAAATCCTTTCAAAAATGTTTTTATTTTTATTTAGACGGATTTTAAATTTGTCGTGTACGATTTTTGAGATGAGATTTTTCGGCACACGCCTGTTATACGTCTTCACGCCTGACACGGTCCGAAGGAAGGCCTTCGGATCACGCCTGATATTATTTTATATGATTACACTGGACCGCTATTTCTGTCTGATGTTAAGCGACGATGCGGTCTACGATGGAGCGTGCTTACCTAGAAGAAACCGATTCACTTTCAATTTGAAGACACCAAGATTATAACCATCGGCAAAAACCTTCTCAGGCAACGCATTCCACAGTCTAGACGTTCTTATCACAAAAGTAGAATCGACCATCTCTGTTCGTGTCTTTGGAACATCAGCCATGAGACGATGACGCTATTTCGACCTACGAGAAGTCCGATAGAAAAAAAAATGCATCGTAGGGACTGCCGATAGAAGTCAAAACTAAAAACTCAGAATTTGATAGCTCACTTTGGAAACTACGCCGGTGTAACCGGAGTGCGTGGCCATGACCATCTAGATCATCCGAGTTTATCCGGAGATATCTTTCATTTACGAACGTGAGCTTGAGCTCAATCCACGGCCCATGGAAAATGTGTATGTGGTGCGGCAAAATAAGTTTTCAGAAAGGGGAAGGTCTAGGCTAGATCATGTACAGATAGCGCGCGAGTTGAATGCAGTCGGGGTCTGAGGTAAAGAGCGGGAGCAGCTCCCCCCGCCGCCCGCACGCCGCCTCTCGCGCGCTCCTGTAGATGTTGTGGTGTGTGGTCAGATGGTGCGCGACTACTCGCTGCCGGCGCGCACGGAGTTCGCGCGCGGGCTGGAGGCGCACCTGGCGGCCAGCCTGCGCTTCCTGTGGGCGCTGCGCCCGCCGGCCGCCTCGCAGACCAACGCCGTCAACTTCTTCCGCCACCGCCTGGCGCAGCTGCCCAACAACGTCGACGAGTTCGATGTGAGTGCCCCACAGGTGCAGGCTCGCGCCGAGACCGCGACCGGAGACTGCGACACTGAGACATTAAGGTACAAGTTCGCGCTGAGACCGCGACACGAGACCGCGAATTGTATGGGCGCCAGTTCGCGCCGAGACCGCGACACATGTCTCGCGACACGTGTCTCGGTCTCCTGCCGCGGTCTCGGCGCGAACTGGCGCCCATACAACAATTCCATAGTGTCAAGTGCCTGTCGCGGTCTCAGCGCGAACTGCTACCTTAATAATGTCGAAGTTTGATAAATAATTGGACATTTGTATTTGGCAGGCCAAGAAGAGCCTGCAGGAGGAGATCGACCGCTACATCCGCGAGCAGATCGAGATGGCGGGCGAGGCCATCAGCCTCACCGTGCGCTCCAAGATCTGCAAGGACGACCTCATCCTCACCTACGGCTGGTAAGTGAGAGTCTTTACAATGTCTACTTCGAAACGATGTCGCTTTATCGAGCTAGAGTTTCTGCTAAAGCCTCCTTAGAAAGACAACACATGGCACGACCTTTTTGAATCCAGTTTGAAACGCATTGCAAATCAATTGCGTTGTGCGTTGAAACAGGCGTCAAGGAAATTCGTGTTTAAGTTTCATCGGCTTTGGTGTCGTATACGTTTTTTTTTTTTTTCGTTACAACAAAATAGCCGACAAAACATTCAATTTGTGTTACACGTAAAGTATCCTTGCTCGTACAATACAACACTATCAAACTGCTCTCTCAGCATTGAGACTGATAAAACATGGGCAGAAATTGCATGGCGTGTGTGGAAAATAATCGAAATTGGTTTTTAAACTAATCATTTCAAAAGGGTTTCGTTTCACTCGCATTGCGCCGTCTGTTCTGGGCCTAAGGCTACGGACACGAAACTAGTGATGGACGAGAGGACGAGAGACAGCAGCGCGGCGCGGCGGCGACGTGTGACAAACGTTTCGTGGACTGTGAATTGAATTCTAGCGTTACGCTCGGGGATGATAAGAAATCTTCGGGTAAACTCGGGACACCTAAAAATGCGTCACCATTTCCCATGCGTCAGTATTTGTAGATAGCCACGCCCGCCGGTTTCACCCGTGTAGTTTCCAAAGTGAACTATAAAAATGTTGAGTTATAAGTTTTCAGTGCTATCGGCAGTCCCTACGACTGTAATTTTTTTTTTTAGTGTTATCTGTTGTGATCGTTCCCTTCGTCTCCAGCTCGTCGCTGATCGAGCGCATCCTGGTGGAAGCCCACGAGTCGGGCACGCAGTTCCGCGTGGTGGTGGTGGGCGGCGGCGCGGCGGCGCGCGGCGCGCGGGAGATGACGCGCCGGCTGGCCGCGCGCCGCGTGCCCTGCATCTGCGTCGACATCGTCGCGCTCGGCTGCGTCATGTACTCGGTATGTCTACACGGTGACAATCCAGCGAACAACACGGAAGGGAGTAGGCATACACAGCGTTTCCCCTCTGTCAAACTACAAGTCCGCGTGGACCATGGAGTTTGATAATATACTGTGGCTGAGGGCGGGGCTAGATTTGTGAATGGTGCTTTATTTTTTATGTGTTAGTGATTTGACTGTGTGAGTATGATCGGCAATGGATCGGTACAGGTATGTTTTGTATGTAATAGTGCGGCTTTGCGCCAGTGTGCAACTTTCCCCTCCCGCAAGTAATGACAGAAATATTTGAGCAATATTTTTAGCTAAGGCTACTCCGACCTAGATCGAGTTGCTCGATGTGACATACTGATGGTATGTCCATGCTATGCTGTCGGTATGTCCATATCGTGCTAACTGCTGACGTTACTTCCGTTCTATGCTAGCGGTGAGTCCATACCATGCTATCAGTATGTGCACATCATGCTGTCCGTATGTTTCTCAAGTGAGAATGTGGCTGAAAGACAGTCTGGACGGATTATTAAATGTCAATTAATCAACTAATCCATCATCATCATCAGCCGCAACACGTCCACTGCAGAACATAGCCCCCCCTAGATTTCCACAACGAACGGTCCTGCGCAATCTGCAACCAGCGGTTTCCAGCGACCTTTATGAGGTCATCTGTCCATCTAGTGGGAGGCCGTCCAACACTGCGTCTTCCGGTTCGTGGTCGCCACTCGAGAACATTTCTTCCCCATCGTTTGTCGGTTCTGCGAGCGATGTGCCCATTGCTACTTCAGCTTCCTTATTCTTTGAGCTATATCGGCCACTTTCGTTCTTTGTAACTACTAGTCAACTAATATGTCAAGAATATAGATATACACATTCAGGGCACGCACGTACGCGACAAAACGGTTGCGTCAACCGACATACATAATCATATCAGATACACACACACACACTTGGTTGATTTTCATTTGTTACCGACGATATCGTACTTTACTGGTTTGTTAATGAATGAAAGAGGAGTGACGTGTGTGTGGGTATCCAGGTGGACAAGGTGGTGCTGGGCGCGAGCGCGCTGCTGGCCAACGGCTGGGTGCTGGGCGCGGCGGGCACGGGCGCCGTGGCGCTGGCGGCGCGCGGCTGCAACGTGCCCGTGCTGGTCGCCTGCGAGACGCACAAGTTCTCCGAGCGCGTGCACACGGACTCGCTCGTCTGCAACGAGATCGGTGAGTGACCGCCCGACGACCCGGCCCCGGCTCTGCAGCGGTCACGTTAGCGGCGCGCGGCTGCAACGTGCCCGTGTCCCAGCTGTGGGAACATTTAGTGGGCTTACTTACGTTGTTGGGTCTGCCACGCTTCTTCCAGTGCTTCAGGAATGTTCACTGAAGCGCACACTGATGGTTTTCATGCCATTATGAGGAAAAACGCGCACTCCTTACTAAGCAGAATACGTGGCGGCCAAAACAGCATCCTTAACACTATATCTACCAAACCCGATTGTCCAATCCAAAGACACTTAGTGAGTCTAACAAATGGGCTCATAAGTGTTTTGTCTGTAATTTTTTCTTAATTTTTTTAATATTTTGTGTAAAGTTTTATTTTGATGTCCATGTTCACTATGGACTGATGTCTGAAATAAACAATATTATTATATCTAACTACTTTACCATTATAACGGTCTACGTATAACGTTATAACATTGGACAGGTGACCCGGACGACCTGATCGACAAGTCTGACCCAAACTCCCCGCTGCGCGACTGGCGCGCCTGCCCGAGCCTGACGCCGCTGAACCTGACGTACGACGTGACGCCGGCGCACCTCGTCACCGCCGTGGTCACGGAGCTGGCCATCCTGCCCTGCACCAGCGCGCCCGTCGTGCTCCGGTTCAAACTCTCCGAGTATAGTGTATAATGGCTTACCCATCCGGCCATGAGGGCAGTAGGGTAGCGGGCTGGGTCAAATTAAACCATTCTAATCAGTCTGTCAGCTAGAGATCATGGAAAAATACAAGACATGTAATATGGTATTATATGTTATGTAAAAATATGGGTATTATATGTTTTATCAAATTTTTAAACAAAAATGTAGATAATTATTATTTTTGTTGATTTTTAGAGTGGGGGTCGTGACGTCACTTTTGGGTAAATATCGTACCCACATATGACGCCAAACTTGCTAAGTACTGTATCTTCGCCTTTATTTGTTTGTTTAACAAATGAAAAAATACGTATACAATATTTTTAACAATCTAGCTGACAAACTAATTAGTTTTTTTTATGATTAATAGCCTATCCCACACTAGCACACAAAAAAAGTTATGGATCTACCTATGGGCATATGCAGGTCTTTTTTTGAGAATTCTTTATCACGCCCAACGTCGCCACTGCATGAGGGAATACCCTCCAGTCTACTGCTTAACTACATCGGCTTTGGCTTTGTCTTGCTGTCTCTATAATTTCAAGCGAGAAGTAAAGAGAGAGTAATATCAGAGTCATTATGGTTTTAGTTAGGTGATGCCCCTCGGAACGGCTGGTCTGTTCTATATACTCAACAAATTGTGAGCGAATCAGGCGGGCCACTACCGCTGGACTAATTTCCTTGTCTTTGTTATTGTCTCTTCTTTAATTTCAATCGAAAAGTCATAGCAAGGTCATCTTTTAGATAGTAAACTCCCAGATTTCATGGCGAACTTGCCAGTTGTAACTTGACCCTAACCTAATAAAGTTTATTATAATAAAATTAAAAACCAAAAAGTTAGTATTGAGTTTGCTTTTCCAGAATCAAGTCTGTCCTTATACAAAGCTCAAGTTACAATTTTATTGATATAATTACAATAATTTAATTCCTGATATTTTGGTGTATGTACATGCACCGTGTGTACATGTAACAAGACACATGGTTGTGATAAGATTGTACTGATCTTAAATCATTGTTTGAAAACTATCTGAATATTCATGTTTAATTTATTGGAAAAGCTTTCTTAATTTCTAAAGTCTTATAAAGTAGTGTATGTTTGGTTAAATAATAAAACTTGTACAGAATCACATCTCATTGGGAGCAACATTCCAATAAGAATCAAGTTGGAAAAGTTGAAAAATGTTATTATTCTGTTAAAAAGTAGAATCATTATCTATTTTCAGTAATACATGAGATTTGAAATGTTGCAACAGATGCAAGACTATGTTTGATTTCATTTGACTAAAATTGTGTGCTTTTAAAACAAAGTACTTAGTCTGCACATACTATTTTTTTCTTATCTTGTGTAGATATTTTCAAATATGTAATATATGAACTTGTAAATAAATATCTATTTGAAATATACATATTTGCATAATAATTGTTGTGAATACTTTCATTGTACCTACTGCTCTAGATATAAATAAAACAAATGTCATCTTATCAAACAAAATCATTTATTCTCTCACAATAGACACCACAGAAATGCTCTACCACTAAAAAGTGTTAAATAATGATAGTAAAAATAAATGGGATATTATAAATTTAATCTTTGTGAGGATGTTCAGACTTGTGGATTGAGAAATCTAATCTTACGTAAATAATGACTAACAAGAACAGTGCATAGAGGAAGCCAACAACCAGCAACGGCTCCTGAAGCATGAGCAGGCGAGGGAATGTGTAGCGTAGCTGGAAGTCTTGGATATGGTTCTCCACAACATTCTTCTTGGTAAACGTAACAACAGGACGCCCCTTAGTGTCCAAATATGTGTAGTGGAGGCTATCAGGCAGCCTGTTAACAGGATAAGGCACATTCAGATTCAGGCCTGTGGAACTCTCCGGTAAAATAATCTTCGTCACCACCTCATCAACCTGCATATCATCAAATATGTGGTCAACTACCCTCATCTTGAGAAGGTAATCGTTGCCAGACTGGTACAAGTATTCGTAGCTGGGGACATTGTAGCCCAGAGTGTAGTGAGTTCTCCAGCCTCCAAACAGTGGGTATCTCGGCCTCAGGTCCAATTCCACGGAATCCTTCTTGACCTTCATGTTGGATGTAGAGATGTTGCCATTGGTATCACGGTAGTACACATCGGCAGCAGATGCAGGTAGGAAGGTCTTATAAGAGCGAACACTGGCTGGACCACTGTGATGATCCTGTTGGTAATCATAGCGAGAGAATGGTCCCTTTAGCTTGGCTCCAGTGTGTGCAATTTCAATCACTTCCTCTACAGCTACGTTGCCCCAATGAGATACTTCAATAAGTCTCTCAACTCTAAGGACGGTCAAAAATGGAGAATTATTCTTGTAATGAATGCTTAACTCTTTCTCTGTGAAAGGTCCGGTGTTTGCGTATGGGCCGTAAGATATTGATCCATCTAGCTGCGAAAACGGTTTGACTTTAGTGAAGGATTCCACACTCTTCGTGTTTAAATTAACTGTAGTTTTCTGTGATGTGATATAGTATGGTGAGTAGAAGTACAAGTTTCCTATGTATTTGACTAGCTGATCTTCTTGCTGAGTGATAGCAGTCGGGAACGGTTGCAGAGCTTTCGTGAAAACTGATTCTACACCAATATAAGCTGTTGAGCCGGCATTGATAGCCTCTTTCAGGTCGACACGCCACAGTTTCACATAGTCATAACCTTTTACTGTGGTCTCCGTAAGTCGAAGATCCCTGTTGTTGGTATCCTTAGCACCAATGTAGGCTAAATTATTCTTTACTGAAGATTCCACAGCCACTAAAAAGCTTTTTACCGGCGATTTGCCGATATTCTCCAAGGTTATTTTAGATACTATTTTCACGAGTTGCGATGATATGTCAATTGTTCTTTCCACTGATTTAAGCTTAACGTCACTAGATATATTGTCCACATTAGCGCCATTGCTTCTTATAAGCGCATAAAGCAAGAAAAACACGCAAATATTTAATTTCGCCATCGCCGGTATCAATGGCTTTTTGACATTTGACAACGTATTAGCCGGAAGTACACGCCATCCAAGAATTAAAAAAAAATTAAAAGCGGAAACAACACTATGGTTTTAGCTTGTCCAATCCATTCGTAGGTAGCGATTTACAATCCATGAATTCCATGATCGGCGTGTCGGCGATGATCGGAAATATTGTCAACAGCTCGACAGTTTTCCTTCTCTCTTAAAGAGGTCTCTGGACATAACTATTTTAGGGCATTGTTAAAAACAATTGTAACTTTTACAACAAGTGAAACTTTTATTTTCTAGCAAAAAGATGTACCAATAAAAGTTAGATTTGGGTAGTGACCTAGTGACTCTAAACGCAATCAGATCGGCTCAAATTCAAAATGACAATCCTTGTCTTTGTAATGGGGCGTTTTCGAGACGTAAAAAGACCTGTCAAATATAGTTCCTAATTTCTCCGTAGGTGGCGCCACTGTTTTATTTTGTTAGAGAAATTTCACAAAAACCAACAGTGGTGTCACTCTTGGCAATATTTAGAACTATTTTTGACAAGTCTTTTTGCGTCTGGAAAACGCCTCATTCTAAACATACAAGTTACGGCTGGTCTAGTAAGTTACGGCTGATCTAGTAAGTTACGGCTGGTCCAGAAGTTACGGCAGATCTAGTAAGTTACGGCTGGTCTAGTCGGGAGAACGGCGACTGCCCATCCGGAGCCCCGGGTTCGAAACCCACCACGCGCACCACTGTCTTTTCGAAGTCACGTGCGTATCAATGTAAAAAATAAACGGTGAAGGAAAACATCGTGAGGAAACTGATATGTACCTAGAATCTTTCAAAGTCATGTCATGTCATGAGAACGAGCTCAAAGAGCTATATTGAAAGTCGCATACAATAAGCCATTCAGGTACCCAACGGACAAACTTTACGAGGTGACTGATTGTCTATCAGTACGAAAACTCTTCGTTCTATCAGTCACACTAAGGTTCCACAAAATGTCCTTGTTTACTATGACACACTCAAAAAAAGACAGACATAGACGTAATGCATGGGCACTACCCAAAACAAAAACCAGCTTTGGTCAAAGTACTTTTTCTTTTACTGGCCCATTCCTTTATCAATTTATGGACAAAAAGCTGAATATCCTAGAAACGTCACACTATGAATGCAAGAAAAAGGTATCAGCTTGGCTGTCTACACAGGGCTATGCAGAAACAGAAAAAATAGTGACACCGTTTAAGTAATCTAATTTTCCCTAACTAGCTTCGGAAAGTGAGAAAGTGCAACAAGCAGGCAATCCATTTTGGCGTGAAATGACGACACTATACAAACATATATAAACACATCCACTCACGTACACACATAATACCATACAGTATCTCACATACACACGCACACACCCTAATACACATAAATCCCAATATCATTTGCACATCTACATAGTTATATACACATCCTCTAAATTTTTACTATTATTTATACCTACACACATGTCATATTAATATTAACATACCATACATATATATATCTAATATATAAAATTCTCGTGTCACAGTTTTTGTTGCCATACTCCTCCGAAACGGCTTGACCGATTTTGATGAATTTTTTTGTACTTATCCGGTATCTATGAGAATCGGCCAACATCTATTTTTCATCCCCCTAAATGTTAGGGGTAGTCCACCCCTAAATTTTTTATTTTATTTTTTAGACAAAATTTTTAATTTATATTATTTTATGATACAACATACAAAAATACATACAATGCTCAATTTTACCATTCTACGATCAACCCTTATTTTTTAATAGCCATTTTAGTAATTTAATCATTTTTCCTCTCCGGTCGAAAACTGATCAATCGTCATTTAATTAGTCATCCCCGCCAGTTGTCTACAGGTGTCACTTCTGACCCAGTAAACAGCACGATAATTTGGGGATCAAAAGTAGTCTATAGCATATATATAGTTAGTACACGGTAATCTCGGGAACTATCGGACCGATTTAAAAAAATCATTCACCGTTCTTTCGTTCGTACGTAATCCTTGAATGATGTAGGTTATATATATGTACCACGGGCGAAGCCGGGGCGGGCCGCTAGTATAAATATAGATATATATATCTATATATATATGTATTTGTGTTTCTATATTTGTTCTATATATATATATATAGAACAAATATTAGAACAAAATTTAGAAATATAGATATATATCTATATTTCTAAATGATGTATTAAATGTATATTACTAATATATAAAATGTGACGGTAAATTTTTTTTCCAACGCCGATAAAGAAGTTTCACTTCAATAAGTATATGTAATAATATGTATGTCTACAATTATATATGCACGTACATTAGATGCAGGCATTACTTACTTGCTTTACTTTTAGAATTAGACCGTCATAGTTATTATAATAGAATAAATGTTTTTGTTTTTCATAAGTTAAAAAAAAAATTGTTTATGTAAACGTTATGCCTGGTGCCCACGACACAGGTTGCCCTAGTGTGGGTACCAGTGTACTTGTGTTTCAATATATTTGTGTTTTTTTAACTTAAGTAGATATGAACCTGTTTTTTAAGAATTTGTGTTCTTGAACCAAATAAATTTCATTTAATTTCATTTCATGTGTCATCCACCAACCCGCACTTGGCCAGCGTGGTGGATTGTGACCTTGACTCTTTCCTTGCAAGAGGAGGCCCCGAGTCCCAGCAGTGGGAACATTTGGTGGGCTGCTTATGCTAAACAGATAAGACAAAGATCGAGAGATGAGATTCCGTGTCGGTTAAATACGACTGGGATCAGTGTAGCGATTCTGAACCCAGTCGGATTGATCCGACACGGAATCTGACCTCTCCGTCTTTGTCTTATCTGTGTAATATAACAGAGACAGAGATTGTCAATCCAAATTAGAGCCGTTGTCGTTCAGATTGCGTTTAGAATCAGGGTACAGAATCGCTAGGCTGTATATAAATAAGCAAGTGAACTTAAAGTCGTGTTTTAACACACTTAAAGTGTTAACTTATTTTGGCGCATCACCTTTGACGAAGAAAGAAAAGGACAGCCGGTCTCAAACAAAACATTACAAATACAAAACCGCCAATTCAACTTGCTAAAGTTGTCAAAGTTTGACTTAGACAACTGGCTCGCAATATCACGTTAGTGATTGCAATCCGGCGTAATTTTTAGTCCGGCCAAATCCGACTGCATTCTCATCGATCAGGCTGGTTTCTCAAATCGGGAAGATTTTCATTTTTCGGTTCATAATGAACTGTTAGTAAGTTGGTCAAGTGTAAGTTTATAATAAAGATAAGTTATAAAAATTAAAAGTCACGATTTTGGTCGAAAAAATATTATTTATTGTTTTTAAGTTTAAAATTAACATTTACTTACATTAAATGAACTTGTACTTTGACAGAGGGGAAACACTGTGTATGCCTACTCCCATCCGTGTTCCTCGCTGCCGCATCGTTACCAAAATGAGACTATGAGACATAAAATTCTGAGAATCGATATTAAACTAATATTAATAGATTATTCGGGAGTACGGACGGATCTTCCGTGCTTGCACGGAAGATCGAGTTGCTCGATGATTTTATGCGTTTATTTTGTCTATGGTCCATGTTTCGAACAACGTCACTCTCACTCACAGATTACACCTCCTCTCACTCTCCTTCATTCCTTTCACTTTTATTTATGGTTCATTTCATTCTTTCATTCAATCAGTTTTTGTTTGCGCTGGGGTAGGACGTGGTTGATTTTATGATTTTGTCTACAAAAGTTTTTAAAGAAAACGATTTTAATATGAATGTATTGATTATTCACATAAAAGTATAAAGCATCAAAACAGACCTGTAAAGTCTCGTACATATTTACATTCCGTGCCTTACATAAAACAATTTGAGTTACGACGAAGACCCCGCAGGAAGTGGTGATTTATCGACAATGATACGACTATTGATTCGCTTGGGACTCATTTTACTCGGTAAGCTGCTTTTGTTATTGTTTATGAGCTGATTATTATTCAGAATACACAAAAGCGCATACATACAATGGAATATTTTTTTTTAGTACTGAACCAGTGTCTGACGCCTTGTGAGGCGTTGAAAAGTAGAGGTGGCTATGGAAAGTACGGAAAAGGCGAGAAGGATCCTTCGCAGCCGAAAACTCTCGCTGGAACGTCATCAGGTCTCCCCTTCACAGAATTCTACTCGAAGAGGTTTGGGTATATCTGCATGGGGTTTAGTAGCTCTTATTGTGGGACTCATAGTGGCAGTTATGGGGCTCTATTACTTTTCAGTGTGTTACCCCATGTGCCAAAGTCACAGTTCTAGCCATAAGTATGATAAAATGAGTCTACCAACTATGGCATAGTGTAAGTAGCCTAGAATATCATGAACATATCCCGGTGTTTAAGTAATTTAGTTTTAATAAGGTTGTGACCTGTATTTTACTACAGAAGAATGAATACTGTGTAGTCCTTTTTGAAGAAATTTAAAAGTAGGTGTGCCTTTTTACTTGCTTTTGAAAATATGTATTGTAATGTTAAGACTGGTTGGGACCAAATTAAGAATTCTAGCTCGCATGTTTCTATTGAATTTGTGTTCATTTTTGTTATTTTGTTTTATTAGTGAATTAATTTAGACTAAGCAAGACATTAAAAAAAGTTTGAGCATACAATTATACCTCGAATAAAATACAGAACTAACATTTTAGACTACTAGTTAGTACTAGTACTAGGTTGTTAGTTACAGTATTATTATTAAATATTGCATATTTAAAGTGGTTATAAATGAATGGATATAGAAGATGTCATGGACGCACTCCCATGATATTTCATGCACAATGTTCACAGTGATGAATGCGGTGAGGTGACAAATATTTAATGATTCCTATATGTAGCCACAGTACAACAATAACCACTATAATTTATGATAATAGCACAGTATATGATTTTATAAACTCTGATAATGGTGTACATAACTATCTAAAAACATCAATTTTTAGACATTATAATCTAATTAATAGACTATTAGAAACAATTTTGATTCCCAGCTCATACAATTATGTTAACTGACTGATGTTGATACCTTATCACTTATGGCATTTCATACAATTAATATAATCATCAAATACAATGTATAAAGTATAATTTAATGAATGAGCATTTGATGATTGTGGTAACAAAATAGTGATTACACATGTGCTTCAATTCTGAGAGCAACTTCAGAGAGTTCACAGAATTATCAAAGTGCATGAACAAAAAAGATACAGCAGAATATAAATGCTCATTTATTAAATTATACTCAAAATAATGTGAACTACTTTAAATATGTGAACTGATTTCGTTAGGTAAAAATATAAAAATCTTTTAAATAACTCGATTAACATACTAGAGTGCTCTTTAGTTCATCTTGACCTACATAGAGAACAATAATATTCTGGTTCGTTACCATAATCACTGTTTAAATATTTACTCGACTGTATGCCAAAATGAGCTAAGCAAGAATGAATACTGGCATTTTAGTCATTTAGACACTGGCAAATATGGGATTTAAATAGATAGAAAACTGTTTATTGTGAGAGAAACAAACAGAAGTTTTGCATCAAAACACTTATGAACTAATACAAAAACTTTGCATCAAAACAAGTGGTGGCCTTATGGCTGAGAGCAATCTCTTCCAGGCAATCACCATTTAAAGTTCTTTTTACATCCACTATGAACACAGTTGTAACTTTCTTGTGACTGGATGTTTCTATAGTATGTATTATGTGGACACAATACCATCTAGCCCCAACCTGAGCAGAGCTTGTACTACATAGAACATCAAAAGAGTATTTGTATGTACATAGATATATTATATCAGCTCCCATAACATAAGCATTGCTTAGTTTGGTCTTGTGTGGGGAATTTACAACAATATTAACATTACCAAATACAAGTAGTTGTACTATTCATAGTTTGACTCACGAAGAGTCTTCAAAATCAATTTTTCTCGCTTGCACTGTACTGTAGCAGAGAGTAGACGAAATTTTCTGAAAACATTGTTTTATTTTGATGCAAGCTATCTGATATATCTGTTTGTAAAGTGAGTTAGCCAGATAAAGTATGTCAATATGTGACTTATGTAGGGAAAATCCTCCGATTATACTATCTGGAGATTTTCACGTCTTTTCTATCAGTATTACCAACTTGTAAAGTTGAGACTTTAATATTAGAATTTTGTAACCTTTTTACATTTTATAATGCCTAACTTTTTGATAATTTAAGCCTATTATTATATTAAGTGCTCAATAAATCTTATGAATACTTTATACCTACTTGTATTTTTATTTTAAAAGCTTACAGAACAATAGCATAATAGCCCACTTTATGGTCCCACTGCTGGAGCTCAGGGCCTTCTCACAGGCAAGGGTTTAGGCCATAATCCACCACGCTGGCCGATTGCAGATTAAAGTCAAAGTACTTTATTCATGTATATAAATGTACAATTTACACGTCAATTAATAAAAACAAAAACAAAAGAAAGAGCATACAAATTGTATACATTTTCAAAGTTTGAAATTACTACTTTGCTGTATATTATAATAGTTATTGTACAGAAAACTGTCAAGCATTATACAAGTATAATATGATTTTAATACAATTGTACTGGCCCATGTCAAATTTATGTCTTTACATTTTATGGGAACTTTGCCATCACTCTCTAAAAATTCGCTGTAACTATAAAAAGCTTGATCGATAAGCCAGCACTTTAATCTGTTTTTGAAGCTGCAAAAACTTGGGGCCGATATAACTATATTCGGAAGAGTGTTTGATTACATAATCATAATGAGACCTCGAAAAATGTCTTTCATGGAAGACTTCGGTTTCTTAGCGATGTTTTCTTACACCGTTTAAGTTTAGTGAAACGATGACAAACGCGTACATTTGTATTTGGTGAGCGAGCTACATGCTAGCCCGCGTGATTGATTTACATCAGGTGATTAGCGATGAAATGTTGAAATGCAAGCCTCAATAAACCGTATTTTTAACCCCCGACCAAAAAAAGGGGTGCTATAAGTTTGACGTCGATGTCTGTCTGTCTGTGGCACCGTAGAGCTCAAACCGATGGGCCGATTTCGATGCGGTTTTTTTTATTTGAAAGTTAATATCCGTGCGGATGTTCTTAGCTATGTTTGGTTAATATAAATTTAAGATGGCCGCCGTCACAAAATGGCGGACAAAATATTTCTTCACAACTTACCTCAATATGGGTATCAAATGAAAGGGCTTGACTAGTAGAATACATTGCACTATGACAAATTTTAAATCCAAGATGGCCGCTTCCACAAAATGGCGAAATACATTTCTTTTTTCACAACTCCCTTAATATGGGTATGAAATGAAAGGACTTGACTAGTAGAATGTTGTACGGATAACAAATCTGAGGTAGTCGGGGGGTTAGTCAAAATTTTTAATTTTGTTCTTGTTCTTACATTAACTAACGTTTACGCAGACACTAGTATCGGTACGCCTACGTCTATCTCATTTAATAGATGGCACCTAACAAAGTGAAAATGACGCATCTAAAAATCTATCTTTAGATAATCTTTAGCTAAGATTAAGACTAAGGACGCCTAGGGAATCTTCAGCCATAAGATTTTTAAAACCAAATATGAAGACCAGGCTACGGCAGGGTCGCGGGCGCATGCGAGGGTGCTCCGGCGACTCATGGGACTAGCTCCACCATTTAAACACGGTAAGCAACCGTGATAGCTGAAAACATTAACATAGGCTATTGCTGTCTACCATTGCAGTGTAAAGGCCTCCCCAACCTCCCTCAATTTCTGTTGCGAGTTGTTATTCATTCAATCTTTTTGGTTCGCAACGATATTGTCGCCATCGCCATCCTTTACTGAAACTCAGGTGTACTGTAGAATCCACACAGTAGTGAATTTTGCCCAGAATGGGTCCAGTTAAGACAATGATATTAAAACGACGATGAGTAAAGACAAATAAAAAATAATATATTTTTCTATCAAATTTTTATTAAGTGATAAAATTACATTTAAATACGAACACACAGTTTTATAGTTACATTACTGGAAGAATGTTCAACTTATAAAACGACAAACGTACAATTTTACCACAAGTTTTCACCATCACAGACCATACAAGTAACAATTGCAAAAAATAATATACATTCTAGAAAATGTGATTTCAAATATCTAGTCAAAAATACATACAAAAATAAAAGTTAAATACATTTAATCACTGGCAGTTTATACATAAGTTAAGCCTTAACCGCCCCACTTTTTTAAACGACTTAGGTCCGAACGTTACGTCTTGCTAATGGTAAGCGATGGTGTGATGAATGGTGACGCACGCCGACCCAGAAAATAGTTTTATGTATACATCTGGAAAAGGTATCTTAATTCATTGCACTATTTTCGGTCCAGCCGGTTGAAGTAAAATTTAATCTTCAACTATTGACTGCCCTAGTGGCTTAGTTGGTAGTAGCTCTGCCTGCGAAGCCGAGGGTTGTGGGTTCGATCCCCACCCAGTGTAAATATTTGTGTGATGAATTCAAATGTTTGCACTGTGTCTGGGTGTTTCTATGTATAATAAGTATGTATTTAAAACTATATAAGTATTATATCAGCTATCTGGCTGCCATCACACAAGCTTTGCTTAGTTTGGGGTCAGATGGTGTTGTGTGTGAATTGTCCACCAATTATTTATTTATTTATTTCTGATGACTTCCATTCGGATGTGTCAGTGTATTTCGCCAAAATGCTTATGATCATTGCAGGGACCAAAAAAATTCAACATTTACAAAGTTGTAAGAATTTAGGGACAGTGGGAAGATTAAAGCAAATTAAAACCTGGGCTTGCATCAACCAAACCCTTTCATGAGCTCCACTCTCTCTCGCAATCAAAGTGATAGTAATAACAATTATATAAGAAATATCGTTAGCTGAGAGACTTTCGCCGGTCTACCGCCTAACTAATATAGCTATGGTTTTGCAGTTGATCTCATCAATTTTGTTTAGGCAGTTGAGCCATTACAACTCAACTGGAAAATAGATTCATCCATTCCGTGGATATTCGATTGAGATGTATGTGCACATTATTATTTATGTAGATATAATTTATATTTAATAATATTATAATTCATTGTTTTACTTAGAACTTCCTTCCCGTTACATTGAGAATGCAGCTATAATTGACATATTACTACATTCTATTTCATCAGTGATGTAATATTTCTGTGAATAAATTATCATCATCATAAGAATCGATTGCCGATATTTTTTTCAAGGATTTTCTGATTCAAAAACCTTATATCATAAATTACTTAGAACAAATACTACAATTCTTTAAAACTTGATAAAGGTACGTAGGATATTATGAGTGTCAGTCGATAAGATAGCAAAAAACCGGAAGATAGCGATTTGAAACGAAAAAGTGTCACACATTCATTCATATTACAATTTAAATGCAATTTCTTGATATCTCAGACCTTCGGCACACGATTCAAATAACCTACCGTAGACGACGGAGATGGATAACGCAAGTTTATATATCAGTAAATAGATGCTATAGCTAAACATAGGATCCTTCTATAGTAAAAAAAAAATAGGAAGAATATTTTTTTACTGCATATGACAATGCTATACTCAAAATAAAATTTTTAAAACTTTGAATTCGTTTTGAAAAACTCTTCATCTCAATGCAAATAAATAAATCTTTACAAAGTTTCCCATCAAAGTTTCATCATAATCGGAGCAACGCAACGATTTTAAGGTAGATAACAACTTGCCTCATCTATGGACCCTAAATCTGCTTAATTCAGACTAATTCACGCATCATCCGTCTAAACTCCAACGCCATGCAGTTAAATGGCAAATACGAATAATATTCAGTAAAAACTGAGCGGAACTACTGATAGAACAAATTTACTTACTCTGTCATTATTTTCTACGAAATGGATTTATTCCGTAATTTCTGAATATCTGAGTATGGCGTACAGTTTGTGTCGGTAAAAAACCTTTCGATAGATTCTTAGAAACTCTATTTATGTTTTCAGGTCAAACATTATCCTGTTTGTGTCTGTGAGAGTACCATTTGCTTGAATACATATTGATATACTAATATGCAAGTATTATTTAGTGTCCCCTATACTACACGACGCTTTTCTGTTGTTTGTTTAGTAGTTAGAACTTTTTTATAGGACAGCGTTAGACCACCGTTTGTCCTGGTGCTAATCGACTGTGTTCAAAGATGATTGGAAGATGCCTATTCACTCTAACCTTGTTTTCATTCTGTACATTCCATTCTATTATGCACTTTACTGCATCCTCAGGCTATAAAAAAACTATTCAAAGATGATTAGAATAAGGAACAAGTTATTGCTCACTCTGACATTGAAAAGTTTCCATTCAGATTTTAAGTATACCAGTTGTGACCATACGATTAGGCACCTTACTGCATTCTCAGGCCTCCTACCACTACAAAAAACTGTTTAAAGATGATTGAACAAGTTAGAAGATGGCTTACTCTGACTTTGAAGTTTCCATTGTGCACGAAACATGGCTATACTTTTTTACATTATTATGCACCTTACTGCATCCTATTAGTACAAAAAAAACTGTTCATTAACGATTAGAAGATAGTTCTCTTTGACCTGGAAAAGTTTCTATTCTATACGATATGTGTACATATTAATATTATGTACCTTACTGCATCAGGCAGAGTCCTGCCTCTACAAAAAACTTAGAGAAAGGTTCCGTTCAGATTGAGTGTATCAGATGTGGCCATACGATTGTGCACCTTACTGCATCGCGTTGAAGGGTATGTTGTCTTGTGGTAGTATTTATAGCTCGTCCTTCTCGAGGTCGACGTCGGACAGGTCGATGTCGTCCTCCGGCGGCAGCTCGCCGTCCTGGCCGTCCCACGGCTCGGTGGGCGTCGCGGCCGGCATCTGAGCGCCGCGCACCGGCGCCGTCTGCCCGCGCCCGAACGACAGGTCCCTGCACACATATACACAGTTAGATTGATAATAAAGTTACATATTTCAATAAGATAGACCTTCACTTTTTTAAACTATTTATTGTTATGCATTTTTTTATTTACCTACTTCTTAATATTTAATTAAAAAAAAATCTTAAAACCTAGGGTGCGCCGGCAGCGAGGCAGGGCCCAGGCTACCGGTGGTTAGGGCTGCAGAGTGAGGAACCTCCTGACGATGCGCGCTTTGTCGAGAATGACCGCCGCGTGCATCTGGCCCGCCATCCAATCGTCTAGCGAAAGTCTCTTGAGATGTTGGTTTTTGACATAATTAATTAAATTATGTCAAACATTACAAAATAATAAAGAGTATGAATTGAGATCGAAATTAAATTATAAACATTATCGAAGTCTATATAGAGGCATGGATCTATAAACAGCGATGAATATTTTTGTATCGTTATTTCCCCAGTAGGACTCTGCACAAGTCCTACCATCTCAAATGACGAACGCAGTCCAAACCAAAGTTTAGTCATGGTTTACTAAATAGCCGTATTTTAATTACTTTCAGTATGGTATAAGGATAATTTCCGAGGTCGACAGTTCAATTGGAGCCGCGGAGTAAGGCAATTGTCGAAAAAAGGTCGCGCTTCGGATTGCGCAACCCCATTGTTTCCACTTCACGGTACACCGAGTGTACCGCCGCACTGGCGACACCGGGGTTTGTATTTCGTGTCGCTTGTCAGTTAGCACAATTAATGAGTGGCCGTAAACAGTGTTTTTTGAGTAGTCTATCTAAGTAGAGCCGACTCGCAATGCGATATGACTCAGTCACTATCGTTTCGTCATGCAGTGACGAGATATTTATTTTCGAAATGGCTACTTTTTGGCGCACCACACACAGATTTTTCGTGGACTGTGAATTGAGCTCAATCGTCTTGAAAGAAATGTTCTGGTGAACTCGGGACTATGACCAGCAGGTCTACTACGAAGTCCGATAAACGATATATCGGCCGAAGTTTGGATGTTTTATACCACGAAACACAATCGGTTGGTTGATATGATCGGGCGTTTCGTTCATCCCGACCGACGCTGATTTGACAGTTTTTGTGTCATCAACCGACCGATTGTGTTTCGTGGTAGAAAACATCCAAACTTCGGCCGATATATCGTTTATCGGACTTCGTAGTAGACCTGCAGAAATGCGTTTTTCTAGATGGCTATGGCATATTTTACCATTACAAATTTACATATATCTAACCATGAAGATTATTTAGACAACAATGCTTTAAAGATTAATTCCAGACTAGCGGCGCCCTCCGGTTTCAGCCTCGTAGTTTCCAAAGTGAGCTATCTAATCCTAAGTTTTTTTTTTAAATTTAAATTTAGCAACTCCACAGACTCCGGGTTCCGTGACCTTTGTCATTTGTTTCCTTCCTAATTCTAAGTTATAAGTGTTCACTTCTATCGGCAGTCCCTATGACTGTAAATTTCTTTTTTAAGTTCTCTACACTTTTTAATTCGGTTAAGTACTTTTTGGGTGATCAAAAATTATGGACCTTGCGTCATCGTCACCCAGCGCTTTACGAAAATAAAATATTTTTTCTTCAGGCTACACTTTTCCGAACCTACGCTCAGACGATTTTATTAAAAAAATGTAAACGAATATCTTCATAGCAAGTCAATATTCATAGGATAAGTGTCAATTATTTTATATTTATTACAGTTTTGTAATGAACGATGTCATTGTTTTTACAATTGTGTCCTAGTTTTACCATTCGTTTCTAAGAACTCGCCGTAACTAAGAAAAGTTCAGACGACTAGACACCGTTTTAAATGATTGTGATAAGCTCATCAAAAAGAGTTCTTAGAAACTAATGGTAAAGCTATGATACAAAGATACAATTGTACAAAAATGACATTGTTCATTACAAAACGGCCTGGAGCTGAGTTAACTGTTCAGGAAGACTGTTATATGATAGTTCCGGTTTAATGATGTGACATGTCAGTCAGTTTTACTGACTTATTGAGAGTGTGAAGTACCAGCTTGTGAGCGTTGTGTATGTAGCAATAATGTAGGTTATTTCTTACATAAAGAGCCCCCTTGCCATGCCAAGCTCTTTAGAATATAGTTTGACAGATGTGCATTGCGACAAGTCAACGCACGGCACGTTTATGACGTTAGGTTTTATACGTTAAGCACGCTCCCAGTGCGTGGCGCGCGCGTTATTTCGACGCCGTACTGGAGCCGCGAAGGCACTGTGGCAAAGTAACACGCACGAGACGCATCCGTGGCCCGCGGTCCGCGGACCCCACTCAGGATGTACGCCTTAGCGCAAAGTATACACTGCTTACTTTTGTACACACATAGTCAATGCGGTGTTCTTACATCATGCTGCGATCAATCCAGAGCCCCGGAAATGTGGTTCTGTATCTGACACCGTAAAGCGAGACTTAGCTATTTTGTATAGTCCCACTCACTTTTGTCTGCCGGGCTAGAGAAATTGTCGCCTTTGACATTTTGTTGTCTATTTCATACAAACATTTATTCTAAATTTTCTTTTTTTTAATTGGTTAACACTCAACATTATTTAGCTGGATAGCTGATACAATACCTTTAACGAAGAGAGGTTGATTTCACATATATGTAATTCTTGAAATCATTGATAATTGCTGTAAATGCTATTAATATTATAACTGTGAGTGTTTGTTACTCAACTGGTCCGGCGTAATCAGACCCGGAAACGAATCGGTTTGTCAATAACTGCAATATTTGTTTTTTGGAATGAAATTACATACAGCAGGTTTGACTTCGCTGCGCGACGAATTGAAATAAATGTGAGACTGGAACCGTAAGAATAATGTATGATGGAAGTGAAGAACTGTCCGTTACCAGTGTTGCTATCTTTATTTTTCAAATGAGTGATGATACAAAAAAAATATTATTTGTGGTACAACAATAAAATTAATATTTTTTTTACAAATCATGTTATTATAATAATAACCCTTTTTTATTCCATGATTCATTTTTACAATTCGAATGATTTAGATGACGTTAATATTGTTAGTATGATTTAACTTATTTTATGTTAGTTGCATTAAGTATCATGGATCCCTCTTTGGGTGAAGGCCTCCTCCAATTTCAACCATTCCTCTCGTCTTTTCCTATTTTTTCCCAATGACTCACAAATCATGTTGGTTCTATATTATACGTAGGACCTTCGTCCTTACCCGTCCCTCTACCGCCTAACTAAATCATGTTGGTTCTATATTATACGTAGGACCTTCGTCCTTACCCGTCTCTCTCCCGCCTAACTAAATCGGCTATGGCTGTGCTATTGCTGTCTCTATCATGTCAAGCGAAAAGAAAAGAGATAGCAATATCGAAGCTAAGACAGTTTTAGTTAGGCGGTGGACCCTCTGGTGTCCCATGGCAACACATCTTTATTCTTTCGTGGAATTTGGAATACAGTATATTATATAGAATATCTCATAATTTGAAATCTGGGATAGCACATTGCTTCTCAATTTAGTATGCTAGCTTACTGAATGCTAAATGTAATAAGTCTTTAATTATTACATTTGTCTAAATATTGTCGCTACTGAATTCAATAAAGTGTAAATAGCATTTAATAAGCTAGCACACTCCAATTCAGAAGCGAGGATGGCCTGCCTCTGAATTCAGAAGACTAAACCTGCTTCTGAATTGAGTTTACTAAATTTAGCCAAGTGTTATTAGACTTTTAGCTAATAGGGATGTTAACAATTTCTTGTAATTGCTTATATTTTGAAGATTGACCCTCGTTTACCATAAAAATAACATTTTTTTTTTTCAAAATATTAGTATTTTCGATGAGTAAATATACAATATTAGACTAATTTTGAATTTTGCCGCTAAAACACTAACGACTGACATGACGTCACTACTACCCGCAAAACATTGGTCGCGATTCATGACTGTATGTCCAGTATATGTGTTTTCTTATCATTACTTGAATACAAATTATCAAAATCGTCGTCGCTAAGATCGCAAACTATAATAAAAATTCAGAAAAGTAAACAGTTTAATCAGTTTCAACAGTTTGTTTTGCAACTAGTGACGTAAGAATTCTTAATGGTGTTTCCAGTCACGTGACAACAGATTAAAAATATAGCATTTAAAATCATTTACGATAAATTTACTACGTAATATCCCTACGTAATATATAAGAGTAATACCCCTGGGACAGTCCGAGAGGCGGGGCGGAAGATCTGTCCACCGTGTGATAGTAATGACGACCCTGGCGCGAATACGGACTTGAGATGCCCTGTGTGCGGGAAAATTTACAAGAGACGAGCCTGGTACCAAAAGCATTTAAAGACACATGATGGTGTTGAAGCACGACAGCCGTCGGTCAGTACTTCGACAAACACTATGGATAGAGTTGACCCTCATATATCCCAAGGTGAACCATCGAGTGAAAACTACCAGGAGTCCATTGTCATCAGGACACGTCTTGGCATTCCCAGTTTAAAAAACTCTACCTGGAAAGTTCATGACGAAAACTTGGCGATCTTATTAGAACATCCTGGGTCAAAACAAGACCTAAACAGCCAAGTAGAAACTTTCCAGGACACCATATATACATACTTCTCGGAACATTACCCACCATCAACTTGTTATGCTCAAAATAGCAAGGAAAATATGTTCAAAATGAAATTGCGGAGGAAGAAAAGAGAGTTAATAAAACGTCTTCGTGTAGCTAAAACCATGGGCGATAACCATCTAAGTCACCAACTGTCCAGGGCTCTAAGATCAATCCTTAAATTAATACAAGGAATATCGCTTCAAATTAGTAAAATCGTGATAATTTTAACAGAGCTAAACACGAAGTAGACTTTGATAAAAACCCTTTCAATACTCCAAAAATATTTTCAGGGAGCAAAATGGAAAGCTTATCTTGACTAACGCGCAAATTTACGATCACTTTAAAAGCACATACGAAGTGCCTAAACGCGGGAGCTCGTACGTAGAACCAAACATCCAAAGACCTAATGATCCTCTGACAAACTTTCAAAGCACCCCACCTAGTGAAGAGGAAGTAAACTATCAAATTAAAAAGAAAACTACTAAATCAGCTCCTGGCCCAGATGGCATTCCTTACTTAGTGTATAAAAGTGTCCATCAGTTCGTAAACATATCTTGAATATATTCATTAAGATCTGGTCAAGAAAGCAAGTCCCAGTAGCATTCGGAAGAGCAATTTTGTCCTCATCCCTAAAAAGCAGGAAGTAACTCATCCCAAAGACACCAGACCGATAGCCCTAACCAATACAATTTCTAAAATCTTTTCAGTATATTGCAAACAAAATGACCACATTTATGACTAGCAATAAGTATTTCAGGCCCAATCACCAGAAAGGGTTCTTGCCTGGTATTTCTGGATGCCTGGAACACAATACATTACTAGCAGAAAGTTTGAAAGATGCCAGAACACATGAGAGGCAAATAACAGTCTGCTGGATAGACCTAGAGAACGCGTTTGGTTCTGTCCAGCATGAACTTATGATATTTGCCCTAAAATGGTATAACTTTCCTGCTGAAATTATTGACATAATTAATTCTTATTATTGCCACTTAAAATTCGTCATAGCAGTAAACAAGGAATACACAAAACCACTTGAATACAATGTAGGACTATTCCAAGGGTGCTGCTTATCACCAATAGCATTTAATATAGTTATAAATATTTTAGTAGACAAATTAATATCCCGTGAAAAGAAATGGGGCTACCGGTTTAAAATCAACAATAAGTACACTAAGTCAATCTTGGCCTTTGCGGACGACCTTGCAATACTTACACGTAATCCTAAACAGTGTCAAGAATTGTTGAACGAAGTCGATGAGTTCTGTACATGGACGGAGGAGACCATCTAAATGTCATTGCCTTTGTCTGGGTAGACGAAATACCAAATATACGTCTTACGATCCGGGACTCTCCATAAGTGGCCAAGGAGTTGCCACAATTGCAGAGGCAGTACCTTTCAAATTTCTTGGTAGAAAGATAGATCACAAAGGACGTACACCATCATTAGAGGTGGTTGTTGAAAATTTCATGAACAACCTCAATAAGGTAGACCAGCAGCCTATCAGCAATATCAAGAAAGCATGGATATATGACAACTACCTCACGTCACGTCTCACTTGGCCTTTTCTAGTATATGACATCGGTAAAACTCTCCTGGCAAAGCTAGATGCCAGTGTCATAAAGATATTGAAGTCATGGTTAGGATTGGCACATCCGGCTGATCCCTCTACTCTTTTTAGGGATCACAATAGTTTTGGGCTGAAACTAAAGAAACCGTCTGAACTTTACAAACACCTAAGAGTTACAAAACGCATGTTTTGGGAAAGTCGCAAGACGACTTAATTACATCTCTCCCAAAAGACAAAAATGCTTCAGACCTAGAATCTAGACTTCAATTCCATAAACAATTTATGGCAGGTGCACAAGTAAATACTGCTGGGTTGGGTGCGAGAAGGAAAAGGGAAGACCGAGACTTGGTAAAAACCTTTCTACAACAAGACGAAAATAACGGTTACAAAGTGCACGCTATGAATTTAGAAATGCAAAGTGAGTGGTTAACCATAGGTGAGTTCTGTATCCCATTAGCTCTAAAGTGGCGCACCTTGATCTATGACTGGTCTCCTGCCTTATTAAAATTTTATCTAAATGCATTCCAAATGACCCTCCCTGACCAGAGTAACTTGGTAAGGTGGGGAAAAGCCTCTGAAAAATGTTGCTATACTTGTAGAGAGGCGATATGTACAGCAAGGCACATATTGGTGGGATGCAAGGTGCTCCTTAATGGGGTCATTATTCACGGCGTCATGACAGAGTACTTGAAATCATACGTGAAGCCATGAGCCTTTCAGTGGCTAGAGCCCAAAAGGGATTGACGACAAACAAAAGACAAATCAACTTTGTAAAAGCAGGCTCAACTTCAAACTCCAGGAACAAGCCTTACTCAATCCTGGGTACAGCACCTGATTGGACTATTTTAATGGACACGTATGAAAAGCACTACAAAATCCCAGAGGATGTGGGTGTTTCGTCATCCAGACCGGACATTTTCCTTTTTCTAGAGCTGCGAAACGCATAGTCCTTGTAGAACTTACCGTACCGTGGGAAACTAATATACCTAAAGACCACGCGATGAAACAAAATAAGTATTACGACCTCCTAAACGAATTAACAAAAACGGCTATGTAGTTAGTTTGTATGCTGTAGAAGTGGGAGCGAGAGGTATACCAGCAAAATCTCTATAACCTACTGAAAGACCTTGGCTTATCCAGAAGTGCAGTAAGTTCTATACTAGAACGAGTATCTAAAGCTGCACTAGTAGGCTCATATCAGATTTGGCTGGGCAGGAGAGAAAACGAGTGGTGAAGGTGAGTGTTGATGTACGTCAGAAAGGGCCCCTTAAACCTACGCCTGAGTCACAAGTCTCGGGAACTACTCGAGTTTTTCTCTCTCTGCCACACGATGGACCCGGCACCCGCACGGTGAATCCATGGAATGCTAAGAAGATCGTCTGTATTATAATAATGTGAAAAAAAGGAGTCCATTCCAACTGACTCCTACTTTTCGAGGTGTGTCCGTGCCAGTTTCTGACCGTCTTGAGCTTTTGGGCGTTACTTTAACATCTACGCTCAACTTTGGCTCATATATCGAGTCCAAGGCCAAATTAGCTGCCAAAAAACTGGGTGTCCTCTCAAAGGTGCGAATTTGGGGTATTTTAAGCCTGAACAGTTGCTCACTTTATATCAAGCACAGATTCGCTCCTGTATGGAGTACTGTTCGCACCTTTGGGATGGATCGGCTAAGTATCAGCTGGGGACTCTGGAATCGATCGAGAGACGTGCCAAAAGGCTCATAAGCAATGATACTCTTGTGCGAAAAAGACTTCAAAGTCTTGAACATCGCCGAAAAATTGCTAGCGTATCGGTTTTTTATCGGATACACTTCGGAGAGTGTGCAACTAGTTTGCATGATTTGATACCACCTTGCCCTTTTTTTTATCGGAATGCTCGTAGCTCGAAAAAGCGACATCGTTTCATGGTTGATGTTCCAAAGACACGAACGAAGAGATTTGACTCTAATTTTGTGATAAGAACGTCTAGGCTGTGGAATACATTGCCTGAGTGGGTTTTCCCCGATGATTACAATCTTTGTGTCTTCAAATCGAGAGTGAATCGGTTTTTTCTAGGTAAACACGCTCCATCGTAGACCGCATTATCGTTTAACATCAGGCGAGATGGCGGTCAAGTGTAAACCTATAAAAGTTAAAAAAAAAATGTGATTTTCGATATTCTATTAATGCAAACTATCATAAAATTAACAGTAAACATAAATGTGCGATTAGTGTTAGCATCCCTATTTTTAACCGACTTCAAAAAAGGAGGTTTCTCAATTCGACCGTATATATTTTTTTTTTACTTACTTGCAATTAGGTTACGCGAATTACACTGCCAAAACAGACGCAGACCGTTGCTGCGTTGTAAATAAGTATAAAATAAGTATGACTGGTGACCTGAGGAACTCGTTGATGCCGGTCTCGGAGAAGGAGCCGCGGAGCGCGGAGAACTTGAGCTTCTTGGCGTTGACGACCGCCATGGCGGGGGTACCCGAACCCGCCCAGCTCCAGCGCCTCCTCCAGCGCCGCCTGCGCGCCCGCCTCCGCCCACACCCAGCTGCCGACAGGGACCGGTTACAGGCAATCCATCATTTAACTCACACCACACCCCGGACACTCCACTAAAACTCCATACAACCGCCGCTGTGGAGTTGCCTACTCTTCACACAACTACGCAGATGTCGTTCGTACACACGCGTGAATGTGTGCGTTAGCGCTAGGGCTACTGAATTGTTTTATTGAATAGTTGTGCCCCTTGAGTTCACCTGGTGACGTAGTCTATAAACTTGCTATAATGTTGAGTTACATAAATAGAGAATGGAGCCAAATTATACTATTCTAATTATAAGGGTGTTTGCACAGATTTCTAAATTGTTTCAGAAATCTGTGGGTATTTGTGTTGCTGCGTAAAATGAAACGAAACCGATGATAGATTAGATCAGGTACCTAGATATCTTTATATTTCTGTTAGTAGGTACATATTCGCATTTTTTTTACACTTACCCATGAAGGAAACTTTATTCTGTAACTACAATTATTCCTCCAGGCATTATCAATCCGTGCTTGGGCACATAAGTTACTGGCTGTGTGAGTTACGAACTTTGAGTTAAAAACGACTTCGTTATTATATATAAATAAATAAATATTGGTAGACAATTTCACACACAACACCATCTGACCCCAAACTAAGCAAAGCTTGTAATATTAGAAAGCAACATTATTGAAAAGTTTCTAATCTTACGTTATTTTATCATTAGGAAATTAAATAAAGCTTTTAATCTTGTCCCGTTTAGTTGACGGACAGCCGTAAACAGCACAACAACCCACCATGATGATATTTCGTTAGGAGTTAGATGTTCGATACCAGCCCTTCGTTGAGTGCTCCTAGCGTATCCGAAACGGCCTGAGGGGTGAGGAAGCTTGAAATTGGCGAGGGGTGAGGAGTGTCCGTTCTATCTGTATTATCTATTCTATGCTCACACGAATTTCATCATTTTTATACCCGTCCCTACACAGAGATGTGCCCCCTCTCAATTGTTGGGAAGAGTGAGCTCACTCATTCCGTTCCAGTCGGTTGCAGGAAGCGGTGAACGCCTGACGTTTTTACTTATCACTATTCGTTGTCAACAACCAAAATAATTAGAACCACAGCATATCGCGCCGCTAGCGATTCTAGGGTTACTGATTGGTTACTGACGGGGACCGGAGAAGATGGCCAGAATGTTCGAGAGTCTTACAAGCTTTCTATACATCGCTCAACCGCATAAAAACAAAGTATCACGCTGCTATTGGACAACGGAGAGTCCAGATCAACCTACACAATCGTAGATAGCAGGATAGCTAAATGGTGATTACATCAGCAAGCGTTTTCTTGCACAGATGGCAACACGCGCTGCCGCTGTCTATACTTGACAAAAATAACGCGTTTTCAGGGGGAATAGGTACCAATGGTTACGTAAACATGGGTCGGGGGTAATAGTTTCGCTTATGTATGATACAATGGTTGACCCTCCCGGTCAATAATTAAAAAGAAGTGTGGCACTCGGAGACTGCCGCGGTACAGCTATTGCATGTTGCATGCATTTTTATCAACATAAGCAATAGGAAATCCGTTAAGTTGGCAACACTGCTAAGAGCATTTAGTCTGTAAAGCTAATACAAATAGGATTCAAAGTCGAATGACCGAGTGGGGAGGACGGCGTTACGGTCTTCCATCCCTCTTTCTTGTGAACATTAAAAAGAGATGCACGATCACTAAATTTCGGTCCCCAGGCCCGCGATAAAAGCTATGCAATAGATTAATAATTAGTTAAGACGGATAAATAATTGTATTAAATCTGCTTTCGTTATACTTGAATGGTCCCTAGGCACCAGTAGGTAAGGGTCAGGTACTCACCCCCACATCTTGTTCTTGTACTTGTCCCCGAGGCGAGCCAGCAGCGCCAGGTAGTCGTTCCGGCAGGCCGCGTTGCAGTCCAGGATGTGCGGCAGCACGGACACCACGCACAGCGGCTTGTCCGTGCACGCCTTCAGCGTCGCCTCGCTCACCACCTGGGGGCGTGCCATGACTACACTTACCATTTATTCATTTCAAAAGTCCTCACAAAAACTTGACATTTCGATAAAAGTGAAAAATAAACATACCACAAAAATTACCGAGGTATACAAGACAAAATTAAAACAATCATATTGAATTTTTTGTTAACAATTATTAAAATACAGTGGTGTCCGTTGGCAATCCCTAGGCAAGCCTGTATCGGGAAAACCAAAATCTAGAGGAAACAATAACTTTTAATCTGATCTGTGGTGTGCAGTGCACGTTGTGTGAAATGTTTGCCACATTATGTTGTTTTCATAATAGAACGTACCTCATCTTCCTTTCTTTATTTTTATCAATGCTTTTAACTAAATAAATAAATATTGGTGGCCAATTTACACACGACCCCGTTTGAGACCCCAAACTAAGCAAAGTTTGTACTATGGCGCCACCCGCCAGCCATTTGCCTGAGTTGAACGCTGAGCGCGTGCGTCAATAATATCGCGTCATTATTGTATTGTGAATGGCTGCCATAGCCAGACACTGAAATCACTCGTGATCTTTTTTAAATTGCCGAAACAGAAAGCAAGATTTTAAAAAAGTGTTTTTGTTTCCTTTATATACAATATCTTGATACAAAATTCCATGGTTTTATCTTCAACAATGACAAGCTCTCATATAAAATTTCCTACCTTTCACCCTTTGAAGCCTTGACTTGTGACAAAAAGTAGGCTATGTCCTTTCTTGGGGTCTAAATCGATTCAGTGGTTCAGGCTTTATAACATAACTAGCTGTTACCCGCGACTTCGTCCGCGTAGAATTTTGATTTGTTTTGTGTGTAAATTCACTGCTTTCAAAAAATGGTAAAAATGTAGAGTTGTTGTCTTACTTTGTTTATTATAGTTCTTATAATAACTCCGTAGTTATTTTTGTATGTTTCACTCTTTACCAGGGAATACAAACATAGTTTATGTGAATTCTTACAAAAACAATAATTTTGGCAAATTAGTAACGTTGCGTCGCGTCGGCAGAGTTTTAGTCAGCTGTATGCCGATTCAGAGTATATACCTTATTTCGCCAAAACCGGCTGACATACAAAATACCTTAAAATCTTTCGTGTTTATCGTCGTTATGTTATGCTATGTTGTATTGTGTTGTGTTGAGTTCTGTTCTGATCTGTTTCGTTCCGTTCCGTAACGTAAACGTAACGCAAACGTAACGCAACGCAACGCAAAAACGCACGCAAACGTCAACGCAAACGCAACGCAAACGCAACGCAAAAACGCAACGCAAACGCAACGCGCAACGCAAACGCAACGCAAACGCAACGCAAACGCAACGCAAACGCAACGCAAACGCAACGCAAACGCAACGCAAACGCAACGCAAACGCAACGCAACGCAACGCAACGCAAACGCAAACGCAACGCAACGCAACGCAACGCAACGCAAACGCAAGGCAAACGCAACGCAAACGCAAACGCAAACGCACGCGCAAACGCAACGCAAACGCAACGCAAACGCAACGCAAACGCAACGCAAACGCAACGCAAACGCAACGCAAACGCAACGCAAACGCAACGCAAACGTAACGTAACATTATTATTATAATATTATTAGTAGGATAGGATTTCAGACTAAGAACTATTTGTGTTTCAAATTGCAACAAAATCTAATAAGGCGTTCCGATATTAAATGTATACTTGATCCTTTAGGAACTGTGTATGTTTTCGGGATAGTAAATAGCCTGTTTTATTTTGATGTTTGAATCTGTGTTTCGAATTGCAACAAAATCTAGTTAGGCGTTCCGATCTTACATTTATTTATACTTGATCCCTAAGGAACCGTGCATGATTTCGGGATAAAATGTAGCCTATGTGTTATTCCAGACTATAAGCTATCTGTGTACTAAGTTTCAGCTCGATCTGTAGAGCCGTTTGGGCGTGATTGAGCAACAAACATCCAAACATTCAAACATTCATACATTAAGATTTATAATATGAGTAGGAAGTAGGATTTCATGCAAATATGTCCAAGGAATAAAAAGTTTCATGCAATCGTTCATCCCCTAATTCATCGCTTTAGGGGTTTAATTTAGATAAATCTTCCCTTAGTGGCTACGTACGCTATAAAAATAATATATGTGTGAAATTTAAAGTGTGTCCTAAGGTTTCGCCCTGTGCGTTAATATAAAACTTTCATCCCTTGTCTAACACTCTTAGGGGACGACTTTTGAAAAAAAGTACTACATAGCTCATTATTTTGGCCGTACTAAGTACCTAAGAAATTTAATGTAAATATGTCCAAGGAATAAAAAGTTTCTATACAAACTTTCATCCCTTATTTCATCCCTTGGAGGGTTGAATTCTGTCAAACTCTCATTATTTTGGCAGTACTAAGTACCTAAGAAATTTGATGTAAATATGTCCAAGGAATAAAAAGTTTCTATATAAACTTTCATCCCTTATTTCATCCCTTGGAGGGTTGAATTTTGTTAAACGCTGTAATACGTGTCTCATGATTTTAGCCAAACTCAATTTTTATGAAATTTCATGCCAATATATCTAAGGAATAAAAAGTTTCATACAATCATTCATCCCCTATTTCATCCCCTTGGAGGTAGAATTTATCAAAATCCTTTCTTAGCGGATGCCTCCGTCATAACATCTACTTGTGTGCCAAATTTCAGCCTGATCCCTCCAGTGGTTTGGGCTGTGCGTAATGTAAATATGTCCAAGGAATAAAAAGTTTCTATACAAACTTTCATCCCTTATTTCATCCCTTGGAGGGTTGAATTCTGTCAAACTCTCATTATTTTGGCAGTACTAAGTACCTAAGAAATTTGATGTAAATATGTCCAAGGAATAAAAAGTTTCTATATAAACTTTCATCCCTTATTTCATCCCTTGGAGGGTTGAATTTTGTTAAACGCTGTAATACGTGTCTCATGATTTTAGCCAAACTCAATTTTTATGAAATTTCATGCCAATATATCTAAGGAATAAAAAGTTTCATACAATCATTCATCCCCTATTTCATCCCCTTGGAGGTAGAATTTATCAAAATCCTTTCTTAGCGGATGCCTCCGTCATAACATCTACTTGTGTGCCAAATTTCAGCCTGATCCCTCCAGTGGTTTGGGCTGTGCGTTGATAGATCACTATGTCAGTCAGTCAGTCAGTCAGTCAGTCAGTCACCTTTGAGTTTTATATATATAGATTGATAAAGTTACTTTCATAATACTCGTATTCCTTACAACTGCCTACATTGTATAACTAAAATATACTTCAGGAACAATTTACTATAATACGTACCTACAAAAAAAGCTATAGAATTTTTAGTCGACTTCAAAAAAGGAGGAGGTTCTGGGTTGATTTTTTGTATGTAAGAAAGTTTCGCGATTGCTCCGCTAACTGTGAATCAATTTTGATGGTTGGTTTTGTTTGGTAGATCAGAAATATAAATTATACCGAGATCGGTGAAGTGATTTTAATGACATAATTAAATTAAATACGTCAAGTTGAGTCAAAGATTTTATTCAGACTAACTTTAAAATTTTTATTACGATGGTGTATAAAGATAACTTATTATCTATTCCAGACGCAGCATATGTAGGTGGTATGGTGTCATGTCGAACGATACTGCGTAAGCGGTAGAGGTAGGTCAGCATACACCCATTTCTTGTGTACTCATGTATTTTGTATTTCGTTATTGTGGTAATAAACATTTTTTTTCATTTTATTTAAAACAATCAATATGTAATTTTCATTTTATTTAAAACAAACAAAGAAAATTAGAATTTTCGGTTTAGTTTTTTTTTCACCTTATCGTATTTCGTACAACCCTAGCACGTTTGGTCAGTGACCCGTGACAACCAGACGACATGGCACGCTGTGCTCCCGGCATTCACAACTCTCCGTGCATGTGCATAGGTGTATTTTTGGTTGCTGTTAATAGGAGGTAAGTTGTATACGTTTAGGTGAATAACGATATTTGATATTTGCACTTTAGTTCGGGAGTGATGTATCTGTTACGCAGTAACTATTTTCTTATCTGTGACAATGTTTACAATGTTTAAAGACACAAGACGGCATAATTAAAAAAAAACTAGAAATCACAAGGGATTCACCTACAAGACGATGTCCGTTTCGTACTGACTGGAGTTTGTATTTGCTTTGGCGTTTTGTATTTGCTTTGTCGGCCACAGTATATGCGTTCCGTGAGCTCTATCTGCCTTTTGTTCTGTAATCTGAGATTCCAACAGAATAATTATAATCCGACGTCCAACAGCTAGATTATTGAATAATACGAAATACGTATTTTTTTGTTTTCACCAAATTATTAAAAATCAACAAAGATCATTAAACGGAGTGGTTGACGTCACATCTTCGTGAAACACGAGCCCTGAAATCAGAGGAAATGACGTAAAAGTAGTGGGGAGGAGCCTACATCGCACCATATGATTGGTGATTTATGGTGCGATGTAGTGTCCTCCCCACTAGTTTTACGTAGTTTCCTCTGATTTTAGGGCTCGCGTGTAGAAGGTTTTACTCTAAACTTCTAAGCACTGTATCTTCGTCATTTTTTGATTTTTGAAACAAAATAAAAAATACGTGTACAATGTATTTTTTTTATACTTTAACTGACAGAGTAAATAGTAATATGTTTTAGTAATACCTATGAGAGATAAAATAGTGAAGTCTTTAAATATTTAAAACGAGTATTATGTACAAAGCCCAGGAGTAGTTTCAACGAGGTTTCATTATCGCAGTCCGTATATCGGCGGCCGTAAACTTTATGACCAATATCGGAGCCGACTGGAAACCATAACACAGTCGCAGCTCGTTTTGATTTCACGCCTTCATATAATGTAACAACTAACGGAAATCTATAAACTAGTGTATTTTTATCGAAGCTCGTGTGAAGTGGTACATCTATTAATGTATCCAGTGAACTTCATAAGGATATTTTTGACGTGACAACGTCTAATAAATCGATGAACGCCGGCGGCATGCACGAAAAAGTGTCGCGTTATGTCCCGTTGCGCTCATTATACGCTTGCGCCGCATCTATCAATGTTGTGTTAATACATTGTCACGTTATACTCATCGATATAAATCAACGAATGTGCTTTGAGCACCTTGAAATTGTTAACCAATTTCGTCTTTGTGTGTAGCGTGAGTGGTTTCCAATTACCAATCTACTTGACCCCTAGAATCGCTAGCGGCGAGGTATGTTGCGGTTCCACTTATTTTGGCTGTTGACAACGAATAGCGATAGGTATAAACGTACAATCGACTAAAAACTAAAACGGAAAGAGTGAGCTCACTCTTCTCAACGATAACATAATTCCGTGCGTCTGAAGTTTGAGAGGGCACATCCATTGATTTACTTCGATGGTTAAACTATCGTCCTTAAACCAACCGATTTTACAGTCAACCTACTTTTTTCTCAGTGATTTTACCCGAATAGTAAGTATTTCAACTTTGTTTTTGAGAAACTCTATTTTTGTTTTGTAAAATCTGTTCCCTTTTTGTCTAAAATAGAGGTATTTTTTTTTCGTTAATATCGGTCCAGACGTTTCAGAGATAAATAACGATTAAAAAAAACGTCAACTTTAGTTTAACATTTTCTGTATCATGTCATCTTAACACCTAATACAGCATCATTTATGATGTTATTTTTAATTGTGTGATTTAGTAGCTTATATCTTTATTTAAACGTAGTTTATTAAATACAAGTAATTTAAAATACAGCAATATAGATTTTTGTAATAGTATGTCCTCTTGTACTCTTGTAGTGTCCGTGCCTGCCATTGGACTTTATACCGGTAGCTCAAGATTGCCAAAAATCAAGTCAGAATGATATATATATTCGTACCTGTACAACATTGCCAATAATCAAGCTAGAACGGTAAATATACCTATTGTAATTTTCTTTAACCTGATTGCCAGGAAGAGATTACTCTCAGCAATAAGAGCACCATTTGTGGCGCTAGTTCATAAGTGTTTTACTGTAATAGTTCTGTTTTTTTTTTGGGTCACAACAAAGAGTTATCTATTCTTTTTTATAGTATAGAGTGACGAGACGAGCAGGACATGTGCCTGATGGTAAGCAACATGCCTGCCACGTAAGAGTGACACGGAGCTATTGGAATATGAAGAGTCCAAATCATTACCTTGCACAGCACTGCGCTCGTCACCCAGCTATCTAAGACATTGTATTTCTCAGCCCTGTAATTTCTCTGGAACCATTGCCCTTCAAACTGGAACACAGTTATGTCAGTCAATTATACCTGTACGATCTCCGGCGGCGGCACGTTCTCGGACAGCTTGTCGAGAGCCCAGGACACGATGTCGCTGGCCGTCCGGCCGCCGTTGTAGTCTTCCACGCTGTCGCTGGACTTCTTGCCCGAGCGGAACATCTTGATGGTGGGGTAGCCCTGCACCTGGTAGCGCGCCGCCATGTTGGTGTGGACGGTGGCGTCGAGGGCGCCCACTTTCACCTGGGAAGGCGAACGTACTCCTAAATAAAACTCGGTAACTAATATCAAACCCCCACACGCACCACTGTCTTTTCAAAGTCATGTGCGTAATGCCGCTAACTTAAAACGGTGAAGGAACTCGCGAGGAAACCGACATGTACTTAGAACCCATCGAAGTCATGTGTCATCCACCAACCCGCACTGGGCCAGCGTGGTGGATTATGGCCATAACTCTCTCCTTGCGAGAGACGGTCCGAGTCCCAGGAGTGGGAACATTTAGTGGGCTGTTGATGAACTAATATCAAAATGGGTGGACGATATGCTGGCCCAACAAACTTAAAGAAATCATAAGAACAATATTTTTAAAATTAAGTTACCCCCAACCACTTAGGATTTACGAGCAGTTACGGCTGGTCTAGTCTGGAGAACGGCGTCTGCCGATCCGGAGGCCTGTGTTCAAATCCCACGCGCACCATTGTTTTTTCGCTTAATGCCGCCAACTTAAAAACGGTGAAGGAAAACATCGTGAGGAAACCGACATATTCTTAGAATCTTTCAAGGCCTTTCTTTTGTCATCCGCCAACCCGCACTTGGCCAACGTGGTAGATTACTATCTTGACTATCTCCTTGCGAGAGAAGGCCCCGGGTCCCAACAGTGGGAACATTTAGTGGGCTCCTTATGCTACTTAGGATTTGAAATTTGTCTTTTCACAAGAGGTGCTACGTTATTATGGATTCGTTTGATATCTATCAATCATATTCATCTGTACCTACTCTAAGTCATCAACTCATCGTAGCATAGTGAAATGATCACATAATTTCCGAGCTTAGCTTCCGCGTCGTCACAGCGTGCGTAGTCATCTCTAGTGGAAAAGTAGGTAAAAGGTCCTCATTAGCCCTTCTCGGGGACGTTGAAGCCCCCTTCCCAATGACACTGGTACACCTTGCCCCGGTGCTTACCTTCCCCTTAGGCTCGGTAATGGCCTTGGCCCAATGTGGCTCGAGATTCTTGAAGGAGATGCACCACGATATCCAAGGTCTTCGCTCATCAGGCCACGCTTGCGGCCGTTGAAGCCCCCTTCCTAGTGAGACTGGTTCTTCTAGCCCTATTGCTTACCTTCTTCTTGAGCTCGGTGGTAGCCTTGGCCCACTGCGGTTCGAGATTCTTGAAGGAGATGCACCACGATATCCAAGGTCTTCGCTCATCAGCCCACGCTTGCGGCCGTTGAAGCCCAATTCCCAGTGAGACTGGTCCTTCTAGCCCCATTGCTTACCTTCCCCTTGAGCTCGGTGGCGGCCTTGGCCCACTGCGGCTCGAGGTTCTTGCAGTGGCCGCACCACGGCGCGTAGAACTCCACCAGCCACAGGTCCTCGCTCTCCAGCACCAGCTCGCGGAAGTTGGAGTCCGTCAGCGTGATCACGTCTGATGATGACTGGAAACACAAATCAAAATTTATAAGAATAAAATAACATAATATCATCAATAGTATCATATAGTCTCGAACACTGCCGCAAAGTAGTTTTCTTGACGTTCTTTGATTAGATACATTTCGTAGAGTATGCATCTACCCCTATTATTTTTATTACACTGGGCTAATACCAACGAGCCTTCTTTTGGGCATCCCAAAACTAGAAAAAGCGACCCCGGTATATGGTTGACGTTACGAAACCTCGAACCAAGCGGTTTTCCACTATCGTTGAACTTTCAGCAAAAAATAGGATATACTGCCAGAATGGTATTTCCCATAGGATACAATGTGAGTGACTTTAAATCTAGAAAAAATTGGTTTTTACTACGTCTGCGTCATCTTAGACCACATCTTGCTTGACTACCGTCTAGCCCGGTGTAGACGATCTACATTATTGATTATCTTTGGTTAAAAAACCCTGTAGTTTTGAAGGTGAGCTTAAATCCTGAAAGTTTTAAAACAATTTATTTTAATGGTTTTGTTTCAGAAATCAGATAAATGACGAATAACTTCTGAAATCATCATGCCAGACAGAAAAGTGTAACACAGAAACAAAAATACGATCAGGAAAAGGAAGACTATCAGTAAATCAACCCCGACGTTGTCGTCCTCAAGCATTTTAGCGATTGTAATATTTTGTAAGAGTGTCGAAATGAGCAGGACATGTGCCTGATGGTGAGCAACATGTCTGCCACATAACACCACAGTGACACGCAGCTATTGGAACATGATTTTTTTTTTGCAAACTAGTAGAGCCTTGCGGTGTTGCCCGCAACCTTAACGACCACTAACTTTAACGAGATAAAAAGTAGCCTTTGTCCTAATCCAGTTAATGGACTGAGTAAATATTTAATTTCATTTACGGTCGTCGAACCGTTTCCTACTCACACACAAACTTTCACCTAAATAATATTAGTGTGATCCGAAATCGGAACCCACGCCTGTATAACAAAAGCTACGATTTTACGTAATCGTTAAGTTTTGCGTACAGCCAAGCAATGGAATATTCTGCCTGAGTTGATCTTTCCCAAGGAGTAATCAAACAATCTGGGTAGTAGTGGGTATCTTCAAATCAAAGTGAACCGGTTTCTTCGAGGTAAGCGCACTCCATATTTGACCGCATCATCGCTTTACATCGGACGACATGTCGGTCAACCGCAAACGTATCTTTAGTTAAAAACACACCCGTTTACTTATTTGTCTTTAACCAGCTTATCAGGATTGATGACTCCCAAGAATAAGAAACAAGATTTAAAAACCTTAAAAAAAGTCGGTTTTATCATTTTCCTTGTACAAATATCATCGTAGCCAATTCAATTTAACATTTCAATGATAAAAAATACACAAAATCATCTCATTAATTAGATCCTACCCACACAAAACACTTCATAAATGGAGGTCAGTGGTGTGATGACTAAACTGACGTGGCCCAGTAATATCGAAATAGAAAAGTGAACGGGTGTGTAGGACTGTGTGGGCGTAATATATTTCGATAGATATGTGACGAAAGTTTTAGTGTTAGTCACTGAATTTACAACGTAATAATTGTTTGACATGGACACTAAAGTCGCAGTCCACAAATTCAATGCGGCACAGTACTACGCAAAGAGGTCTGCTGTACTCTGTACTGTATGCTTGGATTTTCTCTGCGGAAACGAAGTGATCCGTCAAAGAACTATTTTAACTATCTACAGAGCTGTTTTAATCCCCAAGATACGGGTTGTTAACACCCAGTTCTGATGGGTAGCGGTTAGAGTAGCATGACATGATGAATGTACTATTGTTTGGATGAATAATTAATGTGATAGCTCAACGCAGTGTCAAACTGACGTGGCAGTGGGCTGGTCATATCTGTTGCAGAACCGATAATCGTTGGTGTAGACGTTCTCTGAGGGGAAAACAGCAAATCGGTAAACATAGGGTAGGACACCCTTTCACAAGATGGAGGCACGATATACAGAAGACAGCTAGCAGGCAAGGATTGAAACATTAACTTGAGGATTGGACTTTAATGGCGAGCCATGAGAAAGGCCTATCTCCAGTAGTGGACTATGAATAGGCTAATAATGAATTGTTTGAAAGGATATCTAATGGGATAACATGGACATAGATTGAGGTATCAACACTTGACATGCACAAATTTTATGATTGATCCAGTCATTCCAGTCTCTGGGTTTTTTTTAACTAAACTAACGATGCGGTCTACGATGGTGCATGCTTACCTAGAAGAAACCAATTCACTCTAGATTTGCAGACACTAAGATTGTTGTAACCATCGGGGAAAAACCCACTCAGGCTACGCATTCCACAGCCTAAACGTTCTTAACATAAAAGTAGATGGCGGTCAAGTATTATTTTATATTATATCAAACCTATTATTATTTTTACTGTCCCTCTAGCAATAACATTACCTACTGCAAGCCCAGGCCGCGCTACCCACGCTCTATCCCTTTTAGTACTCTACCCCGAGCAGTTGTCATCACTGTAGGTACATGCCACAGAGCGCCCAAATCTCCAGAGGCCTCGTAAAAAGACGTCAAAAAGAACGGTAAAATAAAGGTCAAAATATTAGAAGGCGTTTACAAAACACATTATTTACCTACCTATCAAAATAGTTCCCAAATTCGCCAAAGGCGGCGCTAATGTTTCCTTTTGTTGTAGAAATTTCACAAGATTGGCGCCACTTTTTTGCGTAATTCATAACTATCTTTCAGATATATTTGAATTCAGAAAATGTATTTTTACAAAAAGAAATGGTATGTTATTAGTTACCTCATGTTATTCTGTAAATTATATTAATTAGTATCTACTGATATCTCCACCACGTATTAGTTACCTACAATCATTATTATCAGAGCAAAAGCTTTGAAAGGATTTAACATTCCTTATCATAATTATACAGTAAGATGCTAATACATGGGCTCTTTGGTATTTATTAACAAGAACAAAATTAAAAATTTTGACTAACCCCCGACTACCTAAGATTTGTTATCTGTACAACATTCTACTAGTCAAGCCCTTTCATTTGATACCCATATTAAGGGAGTTGTGAAAAAAGAAATGTAATTCGCCATTTTGTGGTATCGGCCATCATGGATTTGAAATTTATCATAGTGCAAGTAATATAATAAGTATTCTACTAATCAAGCCCTTTCGTTTGATACCCATATTGAAGTAGCAGTGAAAAAAAAAATATAATTCGCCATTTTGTGGTGGCGGCCATCTTGGATTTGAAATTTGTTATAGCGTATAGTACTCTACTAGTTAAGCCCTTTCATTTGATACCCATATTGAGGTAGGTTGTGAAGAAATATTTTATCGGCCATTTTGAATCGATATTAACCAAGCATAGCTAAGAACACCCGCACGGTAATTAACTTTCAAATAAAAAAAACCGCATCGAAATCGGCCCATCCGTTTGAGCTCTACTGTGCCACAGATAGACACACACACAGACAGACAGACAGACAGACAAACAGACATACAGACAGACATCGACGTCAAACTTATAACACCCCTTTTTTTGGTCGGGGGTGTTAAAAAAATATGTACTTTATTTTCAGGACGTTGGACTACCTAGACTGGCTTTATGGCTCTACCAATGCTCAACATATGGAAATATCGGGTTCTAAATATAATGTTGATTCAACGATCATAGCGCCGACGATCTGAAACTACTCAGTGAACGGCGTTATAGCGAAAAGCCTCGACCAAGATCGTCCACAGAGGCTTTCGCTAGACGGTTGGATCAAGAGTTAGATGCAGAGGGCAATTATCCGTGGTCGCGCATCGTCAAGAGATTACTCACTCTGCAGTCCTAACCACCGGCAGCTTGGACGCTGCCCCGCAGCGGCAGTCTAGCTTTAAGTTTTTATAATGTTTATATATCATATATTTATCGTAAAAGAACTTGAAAAATTAATTAAATAAATAGATATTTCTATTTATTTTTTATTTATTTAGATTACAGTCTGAAATAGCACATAAAGGAAAAAGTTTGGATGTAGGACAACCAAGTCGAAAAACAGAACTTACTACGCTAATTCGGAACTCTGGTTGTTAACAGCCTGGAATGCCACCTTATTTTTTATTTATTTAGATGTTTTTGCTCAATCACGTCGGAATGCATCGGGGTCAGATCGGATTGTAATGTTTAAACACAGTTAGATTATAGTTTGGAATATCATCTGAGCTACTTTTCATCATGAAAACAACGGGAACTGTGCTGGTACAACCACACAGCACTAATAGTGACTTATATATACAGAGATGAGATTTATAACAGAATTGAACCTATTTTTAGTGTGATGAGTTGCTACTGATAAATTACCAGAGCCAGAATGTACACAACACATACTGATAAGATCTATGTCAATGATCTCTTATCTTCAAAATACACTTTGAATTACTACAATAACAAGAAAATTATAAACTAACTAGCAACCCGTTCTGGCTTCGTTCGGATATTGTCACATAAAGAGTATTAATTGAAACAAAACTATCCTATCTCTCAAGTTGGATCCAACTGCAAACGGTGTGCTAATTTGATTAAAATCAGTTAAATAGTTTAGGAGTCCATCGCGAAATACCAACATGATGCGTAATTTATAAATATTAAGATAGATAAATACTAGCGTGCTCCCGGCTTACTCGCACTGCATCAGTGCTATCTTTTCTTAAAAAAGAAACAGAAGTTATCTATCTTAATAAGCCTTTTACTGATGCAGTGCGAGTAAGCTGGAGCACGCTTACAAGAAACCGATTTACGATAGATTTTAAACAAGATTGAATTGACTGGGAAATATCCACTGGGGCAGCATACACCATTGCTTAGCTTTTGTGCTTATGTTGTTACACATACAGCTAAGCAACGGAGGAGTGGAGTCTTCTCGTGACCACAGTGGTTGTAATACTGCCGAAATGTTGAGGTATTTAAACAATTAATTATTCGTGATTAAGCCCTGTAGTTTATAAACATTATTTGAGTGAAACCTCTTCGTTCAAGTTTTCGACGACAACTACGACTGGCATTTATTCTAAAATGGCCATAAAGCAGTGACGACTGCCACACAAATGAAAGTTGTATATTTACAAGCAACTGAGTTGAACTATCTGTACACATTCTTACTTAAACAGGGTTATGCAAGCTCTTCGAAAGGGTAGCGTTTTCTTCATTAAGACGAGATAAAAAATAATAATGTAATCATAGAGCAAATCTACAATCTTACTGATATTATAAATGTGAAAGTTTAGATTTTTGCTAGTAGATCATTCCGCGGAACGCCTGAATGGACTACCATAATAAAATTAGAGCATTAACACAACATTTAAAATATTTAATGTCTCATTTGTAACGTCATTGCTTTTACAATTCTAGGTGTGTCACTATCAGGGAAGTTTCTACGGAACAAATGCCTCTGTAGTTGTTGCATCCTTTTTTTCCCGTAAGCCGTGGTGACGACTCGAGGTTGATAGAACAGCCTCTCAAGTTTCACTTCTTGCTGCTTCTTCAGCCTGGTTATTCTTTTCCATGGTATACTAGCGGTTCTACTCGGTTTTGTAACTGTCTTGCCTAATCTTGGTACTCTTTTCCAGGGTATGCTATGGCCGTACGGTTTTATCTGTTGTGTGGATTTTAGTGTGGTGAAATAAGTATTTTTCAGGGGGTTATTTGGTTTTGTTATTATTTATTTATTTAATTTATTGAATAATAGGCGAGCACCTCTTGCTGATATGCCTATATCTCAGTGTTGAAATAACAATAACAAATTTACTTAAGTAATGAATTGATTAGTGTAACAAGAGCAAGAAATAGTAATAATTGCAAGTAAGTGTTTCAACAGCCCTGTTGTTTTTTTCAAAGGACTTGAATAAATAAATAAACAACTATAGTGTTTTTTCAAAATTAAAAAAAACAATTATAAAAAATAATTTAGAATGCAAATAAGTCCTGTGTACTGTCTTCAATTTGAAACCAAATTATGAATGTTAAGGTGACATTGACATTGCCATGTACGTTTTCTTATTTACCATCTTAAAGCTCATAGAACTTCATCGAAAATTGTAAAACATCATTATAGGGCCACTGGGCTGTGAGTACCTTATGGTCATATTTTTAAGTGATCTCTCTTTTTTTAATGCAATAGTATTTAATACTAAATTCATTATAATAGGGTTTGATACTTCTTTAGCATGGCTGTTATTGTGCATGGATTCGTTGTAAAATATTTTGAAAAAAGTTGTAGATTAAAAATAGAATATGTATAAATGTCCATTTGTAATGAAACTAAAATGGTTGTAACAGTGTCAAACAGCACACAGTCCCTTTGAAATAGATCACTGAATGAGCCTGAAACTTAGGTTGAACTTCAACCATATCACATGTGAGTAACCCATTGATTAATTAAAAAATGTATGAGAGATTATGAAATGTAGTATATATGACTTTTTCTTAGTATAGATAATATGTATATATCATGTTTGGTTTTATATTTACCTTATCTGAGCCACCCTTCTTTCCAAGACCAGAGTAGGCTTTGTCCTTAACCGCCTTGAGTGCTCCATCTACAATCCCTTCAGCAGTGTTGGAGCCCTCGAGCTTGCTGGCTTTGCCATTTACAAACACTTTGAGTGTGGGGAACCCAGTGATGCTATACTTTTGACCGATGCTCTTGTGTTCATCTGCATCTATGGCACCTAGTTTCACTATGCCCTGAAATTTATTAGTAAGATGGTAAATTTACATCAAATTATGGCTAGTCTAGTCAGGAGAATGAGACCTGCCAATCTGGAACCCTAGGTTCAAATCCCACGTGCAGAGCTGTCCATTCGAAGTCATGTGCATAATGCTACTAATTTAAAACGGTGAAGGAAAACATCAGCAAACCGACACTTACCTAGAATCTTTCGAGGTCATGTGTCATTCACCAAGTTTCTACTAGGGTAGCCAGATAACTAGTATGTTATAAATCCATTATAGGTTCCTACAGCAGGACATTGGTTTTCTCTCAGAAGCGTAATATGAATAACTTTTTTTAAACTGTTATAGGTTTACACTTGACTGCTATCTATCCTGATGTTAAACAACGATGCATTTTACGATGGAATGTGTTTACCTAGGTCCTTGGACCTTGGTTTATCCAGAAGTGCAGTAAGTTCTATACTAGAACGAGTATCTAAAGCTGCACTAGTAGGCTCATATCAGATTTGGCTGGGCAGGGAGAGAAAAACGAGTAGTGAAGGTGAGTGTTGATGTACGTCAGAAAGGGGCCCTTTAAACCTACGTCCGAGTCACAAGTCTCGGGATCTACTCGAGTTTTATCTCTCTGCCACACGATGGACCCGGCACCCGCACGGTAAATCCATGGAATGCTAAGATGATCTCTAACTGATTCACTATCGATTTGAAGACACAAAGATTGTAACCATCGGGAAAAACACACTCAGGCAACATATTCCATAGCCTTTATATATTTTTGGACCATCAACCATGAAACTTACATTTATATCATAATAATATATAAATGGGAATCAAACCCACAACCAAAGTCTTAGGGAGCACAAAGCCAGGTCTTTCGTTACTAGGCCCCACAATGACACGGTACAATTTGTATGTTTTCACTACAAGTACAATTGTTATGAACATAAGAAACTGCATTAAATCTTAAAACAAGCATGCCATAGGTAGTTATGGTCTGTTGAGGTACTTTGTGGAGTAACATAATTGTAACTTTTCTAGCTGAATGAAAATAGATAGAATGACAATATTTTACTAAATAAAAAATTACCTTGAGCGCTTTGGCAGCCTTCTTGTACGGTTCCACAAGATTCTTACAGTGCCCACACCACGGTGCGAAGAATTCCACTACCCACACTTCATCTGATTTTAAAACTAACTTCTCAAAACTACTCGGTGTTAGGACTACCACGTCAGAGGCAGAGTCGTAAAGGGCATACGACCCTGCTGCACAAAGCAAAATACCTAAAAAGAAACATAAAACAGTGTGAAATTACCGGCAAATTAAAATCCCAATAATAACGCGATAAGCTAATGACTATGAAGTAAATGTTTTTCAAACATACCTAGGTAAACGGTGTACAGCATCTTAAACAACTATTTTAATAAATTAAGTAATATTAACCACGTTTCGTCTATTTTTGTGATCGCGCAAGTAAAATTTGAAGATATACGATACACGTCAGTCTTGAAGCTTTGTAGTTTTGGCAATATGAAACGGGGTAATGACTTGTCTTGTCGATGGATTTCGTGGGACAACTCTATTGGTGATTTTAAAATTGGCGCTGATATTTTTTTAATTTTTATAAAATAAAAAATAAAAGCTGTGGCTCCGAGGCTCCGATGTTTTATTGAACTTGCACTACCTTCTAAGATTGTACCTTCGAGTTTTATTATTTTCTGGATAGAAAATGTTATCTTCTCTGCTCTTCTCTTGGTCTTTCATCTTATCTGCTTAGAATGACAGAGACAAGGATTGTTATTCAGAATTTGAGCCGTTCGGATAATTTAGAATCACTGTGACCTATCCCACCCTGAATTTTATCCATTGACCAATGAAGAATGAAGGTCTAGAAAATCAAGGTGGCCGTACCCACCCAGTACCACCCAGTCGGAAGCATGCGCAGCATGCTAACTTGCTAGCGGCATTTCCTATACTTACGTTGAGTCCAAAAAATTGGTAGTCATAGGGACTGCCGATAGAAGTGAAAACTTATAACTCAATATTAGACAGCTCATTTTGGAAACTTCGTGGGTGAAACTATGGTTACCAAGTTACTATATCTCAGTCTGTCCTGAGATTTCAGTATTTTTGGACTCTTCTCAGGATTGCTGCCGGATTTTGAATATCTCAGGATTTCTAGAATTTCTAACAAAATACAGCTTACATTTTAGAGACCTCCTGTAACCTGTAACTCCTGTTCGGTGTAACACCAAACACATAATTTATCAACGCGCGCCATGCGTCGTCAGCATTGTCGGTGCATGGAACGCAAACATTTTTAATGCACTTTATGGAACCGCCGCGACCTTTAGTAAAATCTAAACAAAGTAAAAATAATCTTCTTTTGATAATAATTGCAAGCTGTATGTGTGTCAGCGTAATATTACAGGGCCAAATTCTTCCACAATTAATTAATCTCTTTCACACTACTCTTCTAGTAGAAGTGTAACAGTTTCCAATATTACACTGTCTCAACTGTAGCCGGTTCGACCACGTGAATGCACAATGCCACTCGACTCCAATATGCCACCGATGTGCCCAGCCTCATTCTGGGGAATCCTACAGTAGCGAGGAGTGCGAAGTCATATGCCTCCACTGCTCCACCCAACATTTTGCTGTCAATTAGAGCTGCCCAGAGCAAGGTAGACAGAATGTGAATAAAATTTTGATGTCTCAATCTTAAGACAATATTCCATATGCAGAAGCCTCCCTCCGTTGTCCTTTTTTTATGTGGTGTAAATAATTTTACGTTTGCCCACCATGCTGCGGCATGGTGGGGTATGTCGGGCTCGACACCATGGGATACGACATGATGAAACCCCTACCGATTGAAACCCCCACAGATTTCTCCTGCATGGCGATGAGTCAGGGTCGCAGGGTCACTTTTCGCACTCCTATGACGACCCTGACCCATCTGCCACTGTCCTTGCGGATTGCGGACCCGCCTCGCGGGGGGCGTTAGTACCCCCACATTAGGCTCTAGTGACGCACGCACCGGAAATCAGCGGCGCGTCACCTCCTCGAAAGCCTATCCCTAGGTGGGGCGATGGACGGCCCTAAACATCCAACGCCCCAGGCCTTCGTGTGGATACAGGCTACAATTTCTAGATAACTTGGATTAAATAATTATAGGTATACAGTTAGATATACAGACAACATATTTAATTTAAAGTCAGTTTGATGTTTGGCATACAATAAGATATACAGACAACATAAACATACCTACTTAAAATTTAAAATTCTATTCTATTCTGACAAACTCCGAACTCCGTGCGAACTGCGAAGCCGGAACGGGCTGCTAAAAGTAGCTTAACAAATACAAAATTAAAAACGTTGACTAACCCCCGACTAGCTTAAATTTGTCATCTGTACAACATTCTACTAGTCAAGCCCTTTCATTTTTCATTTGATACCCATATTGAGGTAGGTTGTAAAGAAATATTTTGTCCGCCATTTTGTGGACGCGGCCATCTTAAATCGATATTAACAAAACATAGCTAAAAACATCCGCACGGATATTCACTTTCAAATAAAAAAAAACCGCATCGAAATCGGCCCATCCGTTTGAGATCTGCGGTGCCACAGCAGACACACACACACAGACAGACGGACAAACAGACAGACATTGACGTCAAATTTATAACATTATAACCTTTTTTTGGTCAGGGGTTTAAAACCGATAAAACCCTAGCAAGCACAGACTAAGTAGCAAGTAGCAAACGAAAAGTGACAAGCTAAAAATACTCTACTTGTCTGTGAGGTAGTGAGGTAATACGGAACAAACAAAATGGCCGATACCGATAGCGTAGCATGTCAGACAAAAACAATACCTATAAATTTAATTCGTTGTACATGTATTTGTTGAAAAATGTAATACAATTGTAATTCCCAATTATTTGATGAGTTCAATATGTTTGGTCTTCGATTTATTCATAAATTAAAAATTAAAGGTTCGTGTATTTATTAGCTCTTTTATTTGACAGTTCGTTCAACCCTGAACGTTTCGCGCGTTGTTTATTTATGGGACATTTTCGGCGGGAAAGCCAGTCGATGTGTTGAGCGGTGGGATATTAAATCTGATTATCCTGTATTACAGCCTTTATTCGGCGCAAAATGAGTTCTAACGTTGTTAAACCATTCACTGTTTTCGTGGAGGGTAATATTGGCAGCGGTAAAACCACTTTTCTGGAACATTTTCGGCAATTCGAAGACATTACGTTGCTGACCGAGCCTGTTGAAGAGTGGCGCGATCTCAAAGGATGGAATCTATTAGTGAGTCTCTGGTCCTTATTATTTCTATATACTTCGTTTAAAAAACGCCCACTTCACCGTTTGAGTGTAATTTTTCAGTAACATAACCAAACTGACTTGATTGTAAAATCATGGCAATCAGATTTTTCACTCTTATTTGAATCGATAAGAATGTCCTGTAAATGCGCGATACTTCGTCTGGGTAGAATTTAGAGTTAGACAATGAGTATTCCCTAAGGAACTCAGTATTTTTTCTGGATGATAAACCTATCTTACTTCCAAATTGCATCTTTCAGTTACTACAATAAAATTACAAGAAACATCAAAAATGTCTCTCTAATGTTAGTAAGATGAAGCTTTCCACAAAAAAGATTTCACTAGTTTGTTGTTGCTCTAATTATGCTCTAATTTGGCTTATATTAGATATTAACTTTAAATTTTGAAGAACTTAAAATAAAATGAATTCTGCAGGAACTCATGTACAAAGAGCCATCGAAATGGGCGATGACCTTCCAGTCTTACGTCTCGCTGACAATGCTGGATATGCATCGACGACCTGCCACAACTCCTGTGAAGCTGATGGAAAGATCTATATTCAGTGCCCGCTACTGTTTTGTGGAACACATGATGAGGAATGGGACTATACATCCAGCAGAGTTTGCAGTCCTAGACGAATGGTTCAGGTTTATTAACCACCAAATACCTATTGATGCGGATCTCATAGGTAAGCACATGAAATTTGTAATTTACTGGAACAATAGTACAATTAGACAAAATGTCATAAGTCACCTTTCATGCATACAATACATTTTTGTTTTTATTATTCAATATATTTGAACTGACACATGATAATGAAACAAAGGCTAGCTAGAAAAGCAATCCGAAAAGCTATCTGGATAACAATAATAAATCTGGAGTTGGTGATTATACTAATAAGGTTAGGCAAGAATATTATTTATACCAACTGAACAAGTACTGTGTTGTTATCAATGTGTGACCTACTTGTGACTCTTGCAATGTTGCAATAGCTGGTTTTCAATGTTAAAGCCAGTGACAATGACAAACTTGTGTCTGTACTAGGAACAATACTCATAGGCAGGATTTGTACCTGTTTTCACGATTGTGAATCGGATGTTCCTGTTAATAGACCACTACAACTCTTCTAAAAAAATTGAGATTAAGTAGCCTATGCGTTTGTTATTCCAGATTTTAATCTGTTCCAAATGTCCACCTGATTCATTCAGATAACATGATTGAGCAATAAAAAGCCAAACATAAGCAGGATAAACATATTTTGGCAGATACACGAGATTATATGGGTTAAAGACAATTATTGCTAAAAGTACTATCTGGTATCAGAACTAGCTGAGAACCCTAAAAATCAAAATGTATTTATGGAACCTGAACAGATTTTATTATGTAGATCGTTATTTTTATATGGTTTTATTTCAGAGTAGGGTACTTAGAGAATAAGCAAAAGTAATCTTATTCTTATCCCAAACAAGAATTTACAGGAAAATATAGTTAACAACATGCATAGGTCTATAATGATTTTGGTGCTGCCAAATATCAAACTGGTTTTAAGTTAAGTATGTTGTCTGTATATCTAACTGTATACCTAACAAATTTTTAATCCAATTTATCTAGAAATTGTATATACTTAATATAAGAAAATCAACAATTCAAAATATTAATTCATATATCAATAAATATATATTGATGGACAATTCACACACAACACCATCTGACCCCAAACTAAGCAAAGCTTGTACTATGGAAGCCAGATAGCTGATATAATATACATACAAAAAAAAAATGGCAGTCATAGGCACTGCTGGTAGAAGTGAAAACTAATAACTCAAAATATGATAGCGCATTTTGGAAACTATGCCGGTGAAACTGAAGGGTGTGGTCATGGCCATGACCACCAATCATCCGAGTTTAACTGAAAGTTTCTTTATTTTGAGAATGTGTAACTTGAATTCTTTTCACAGCCCTAGGAAAATATGTATGTATGGTGCGTCAAAAGAAGTTATCACTACAACAATCCAGTAGATTATTTTACAGAAGAGCTTCTTTTCACAGTTTTTTTATGACATAAATATTTATATTACTTCTGTTTAAAACTCCAACAGTAATTGGCCATGGTCATCTCTGCTACATTGGTCTATGTGTATTTGGACAGTTTTAAACCTCATTGGAAACATACTTTTTGTGCTTCAGTATATTTTTATAAGGTGGTTTATGAGGTCCATTGAAATTACAGGCCAAAAAGAAAATATCTCATATCTCTGGGTGACGAGCGCAGTGCAGTCCTAGGTAATGATTGGGGCTCTGTATGGTGCAATAGCTTGAGTGTCACTGTGCTGTGATATGGCAGGCATGTTGCTTACCATAAGGCACATCTCCTGCTCGTCACATTACTATATTACCGATAAAAAAAATATTGTGTGGTTTTATGAAAGCCACGGTAGATAATAGTAAACCATTTTTTCGTATTATAAACATTTAACTATAAATTTGTGGAAAAATATTCAATTTAAGTAACTTAACGAGTAACACTGCCATATTGGCGTGGGCAGCTGTGTCGACACCTACTCCGCGCCCGACCGTCACGCGACATGCAGTAGATAGACGAAAAAGCTTAGATGCGATGTAATAAAAATTTAAAAAAAAAGAAGTGTTTGACGACTACAACTCGGCTGTCGCTTATCAATGACTTTCTCAATTCCAGTGTACCTGAAGGCGACCCCGTCGCGCGTGTACGAGCGGATCAAGAAGCGGGCGCGCTCGGAGGAGCAGTGCGTGCCGCTGTCCTACATCGAGGAGCTGCACACGTTGCATGAGGACTGGCTCATCAACCGTGTGCACGGGGAGTGTCCTGCTCCTGTTAGTATCATTCTATCTTATATATATATAAAAGTTAATTGCTGTTTGTTAGTCTCACCAAAACTGGAGAATGGCTGAACTGACTTGGTCAATTTTGGTTTTGAATTATTTGTGGAAGTCACTATCTCATGCTATTATGGGCAGTATAATATCCTACTTGTCTCGTCACTCAATACTACAAGAAAAAGAAATGGGAGAGTTCTTACTTTTTTCTTCTAATGTTTGAACTTCGATAATTTCAGGTTCTAGTGTTGGACGCTGACTTGGACCTCTCGGAAATAACAGAAGAGTACAAAAAGAGTGAACACCAAATACTGAGGAAGGCTGTGGACGTCGTCATGAGGTCTCCGGTAAAACACAGTCCAAAGAAACCGATCAGTGCATCACCAATCAAGATTATTCCGCAAAGGAGAGTATTATAATATTGACACACACCTTTCTAGTTAAAGGTTTAAATTATTTAACTTTGCTTTGATAATTTTTTGATTATAAATCTGACTATTAAATGACGGTACCTACAATTTTGGCTGTAAAGGTACACATTTTCTATGATTTCTGCAAATATACTATATTGTATTTTTTTGAACTGTGTACTCTGAAGTGGTGAGTGTATTCACAGTTGTAAAGTGAATGAGTTTTCGTGGTTTAAACTAATTGAAAACTGGAAAAATGAGTCGTTTGTAACCCACCTATTTAATGCGATGGAAATGATGCAAAGCTGTTTATTAGAAATCCAAGGGATTTTAGTGCAATATCCAAAGTAAATTACAGAGTACACCTTGTACATAATGTATCGACTGCTACACTTACCACTTTGCTTCGAGAGTACACACCATTCATGGCCTTGGTTTTTTACTTGAAGTAAAATTGAAAACAAAACATGAGAATAGTTTAAAATTATTAAATTTTATGATACTTATATTTGTGTGGATCACAAATATGGTAGATAAGTGATTTTGTGCCTCCAAAGCGAGCCTCCATAATAGATTTGACCTTTTAAAGGTTTATTCCATGTAACAGGAAGTGTTTCATTTCCAAAATGATAGTTGTAGATAGAAATGAATATTTTCTCATTTCAAATGAATCATTGAATAGCAAATCAATTGTTATTGAAAATTATTTTAGATATGATATGAGATATCATATAAAAAGAATAAACAACTTGTCATCAAGATTTATCTTACATTCTGTACAATATATCACTTATGTTAATTAAGGTTTCACAAAAATTCTCATATTTCATTTGGTATTTATAAGATTAGAATAAATAGTAATATAATTTTATAATGTATTTTAGTTTACACCAATGGCTTTACCTATCTAGAGTTCCAATTCTTACAATATCCTTCTATAGTAAACTAAATGACCTAGCCTTGTTTACAACTAGCACACTACATTGTTTAAACTGACTGAGAAATTATCATCTAGATCCTCATGTAGAGTATATTATTGTGGAGATAGATTACTATGGTTATTAGACTCCACTGAGGATTGAAGTTAATACAATATTCACCAGATTCCAAATGTATAGTAAATATTTTTTGACTAAGCAGTTTGCATTTAAAATCAGGAGTCAACCACAGAATTTACTGACTCGTCTCAACTGTTAGGAAATTTCAAGTGTTTGATGATGTGTATTGCGAGTGACGTCATAGGCATTATTTATAATGAAAATGTAAGTTAGGAATGCTACTGAGCTGAGACTCCAGGACTTTGGTATTACAAATTAATTGAAATCTTATGAATGTCATTGTAATCTTCAACTTCAACTTTTATCTTTGGCTTCTGTAAGCAGCTTTGCCTCATTGTAATCTTGTCTTGTCTCTGTCATATTTTCTGCTGTACGCTTTAACGTACGCGCCGTCCTTTTTTAAACGGTATTATTTCTTTAAAAATTTAGATTATTTATTATATTTATACTTGACATTGGCGAAATTGTGAGGCTAAACCACAATAAAAGCCATAAACCAAGAGTTGAAGTTGAACTGTTACCCAGAAACATGGGGCGATTAATCTTGCACTAACATATTAATTGGGGTGTTTTGTGCATTTCAGTCTATCAATGTTCATCTGAGCCAGCCCAACTTATAATTCCACTGTGAGACTAGGCCACTGGAATAGAAACTACACTGGTGAAGATGTCATTGATTCGTGTTGTGATAATTCCAGTTTAGTTAGTTCTGCCAAACACAACCACAGTTCTTGCATCTTATCGTAGTGTCACAACACTAGCTCAGCTTCTCTTGGTCAAATAAAATTCTGTTCCTTAAAAAAAATATACTTTTGTGATTCCATTATGTTCTTGTTTTATCATTTCATATCTTTGGTTAAGAGAAATATCCATAAGTCTAATCTTTCTATAACTCCACTTCTGAATCTGAAGTCAGGGCTTCTATTAATAGAGGGTATGATTTAAAGTCTCTGGTTCCAATAAATCCACTATCTCAGTAACATTCCTAATGTAAATCAAAACTGTAAATGGTCACTTAGTACAAATGGTTCTTTTACCGACCCAATAATTGCATTTATTTCATTTTAATTTACACTGGTGCTATCAATTGCGGGATATTTACTGCAGTATAATGGCGGACCGTGTCTCAATATTACATTTCATTTTAATTAGTTGCTTTGTCTATCTCAGTGAAAACTTTATTGTATCTTATAAGAAAGTTTTAATATAAAGTGCTTCTGTGTTCATACCTAAACAAATAGTTTTATTGTTTTGTTGGTTTTTTAGTTAACAATTCTATCAATAGTCCTATAGTCCATTAAAATTTACAATTGAATGAATTAGTATTGCATTTTTAGACGACGTAATTTTATCTATGGTACATGTGTGCGGATTAATAGAACCTTAACCCAAAGTTTGTGGGCTGCCACCCTTGTCGCCCGGCTGCCTTTCTTATCTTGGAAAACGCCGTTTTCGATAAATCTTTCAAACTACCAATCCTACAATTTTTTTTTATTACTTATTCCTAAATAAACTTCAAATGAATAAGTTTAAGCAAAATTCCCACAAATGTTCCAAAAATAAAATTCGTCCTCCAATGAATGCAAAGCTCACGTAACATTTCAATGGACTATTTACCCATTCAGTAAAATCATAAGCAGCTCATAAGTTCAGGTTGCTGAAAATCGCGACCTTCTCTGACAAGAAGAGAGTTAAGGCCGTAATTCGCCAAGGATTGGGTTAGCAGATGACACATGACATCGAAAGATGTCTTTCTTGGAACTTGCCTTGTGCCTTACGATGTTTTCCTTCGCTGTTAAAGCTAGTGGTTACGACAAAAATTAACATTTGCTCTTGGAAAAACACTCAAAGGTCCAGGCAGGAACTGAACAACCTATGTCCCCACAATTATAATAATATCAGATGTTCTCCCTTAGCCCACGCCGACTTCAGATGTATCACCACCGGCTAGATCTTCTAAAATCTACTGTATAATAAGTACTATATTATGCTGTTGAAATAATAAACGTTTACTAGTAGCCAAATCCGCTTTATAAAATTATTATTCTGATTTTTATTTTTATTTGAATTTACAAATTCTGAAAATTTCATAATGAACTATGATGAAACGTGTTTGTTTGTTTAGAAGAAACCGATTCACTCTCGACTAGAAAACACCAAGATTGTAACTATTGGGAAACATCTACCTACTCAGACAATGCATATTGGAATAGGTAGAGTTTAAGCTGTCCACAGCCTAAAGCCTTTCTAATCACAAAAGTGAGAAATTCCCCGTGTCTCCGAGTTACAAATCGGTTCGGCGCCATCGATATAAATCAATCGATGTACCCTCCCAAACTTCAGGCACACGGAATTATGTTATCGATGGGAAGAGTGAGCTCATTCTTTCCGTTTCGAACGGTGGACGTTTAAACCATTTTTCACCGTTAGCCATTCTAGGGCGCAGTTGGATCGGTAGTTCGGTAGTAATAAATCACTCGTGCTACACACAGACGCAATTTCAGGTTGCTCAGTGCACATCATTTGATTTATATCTATGCCATCTACTAGACGAAATAATCCAGTACGAGGACATCATATATCAACTACGCCGCACCAGTGATATCGCGAAAAATAATTCGCGTTAGTAATATTTCACCGAAAATAATATTAGGTAGGTATTCCAAAGTGAATGATCCATTATCTGATTAAAAATCGACTAATGGAATGTGTAGTAAATAAATCGCAGCCTACTAAAAAAACATACCTCTTTTCGTAGGACCTTATCTACCCTTATCATCATCAGCCGCAAGACGTCCACTGCTGAACATAGGCCTTTGGCCTCCCCCCTAGACTAGATTTCCACAGAGAACGGTCCTACGCAACCTGCAACCAGGCGTATCCAGCGACCTTTGTGAGGTCATCTGTCAATCTCACAGGTCAATCTAGTGGTGCCTTTCGCAACGCGATAACGCCCCCTTGTGGGCGCTGCAGGCCTAAAGGAGGGCGGTGAAAAAAATGGAGGCGTTATGTAGTGGCTTGGAGTCTGTTGTGTACTATCTACTGGGCTCGCTTCTCAAGTTAAGTCTTGACGATTATAGTATGTCTCGTTTAGAATAAATGTTGAATCTCAGCTAGTATAGCTTATAATAATTAATTAATAAATTATTTGAAATTTTCAAGCACTGAAACAAAACCTTATGTTAAAAAAGTGGGGGCGCTACAAAATAATTAATACATAAAGTGGGCAGCAGACAAAATAAGTTTGGGAACCCCTGATCTAGAGGGAGGTCGACAATAGAGAACCTTTCTTCCCCATCGGTTGTCAGTTCGGCGAGCGCTGTGGCCTGCTCATTGTCACTTCAGCTTGCTTACTCTTTGAGCTATGTCCGCCACTTTCGTTCTTTTGCGAATATCCTCATTACGGATTCTGTCGCGCAAAGATTCTTCATAGCTCGCTGTGCGACTTTGAGCTTTATTATGAAGCCTAACCTACATTGTACACTGTACAATTACTACCTTCATAGTGTTTTTTTTAATAGACAAATATTGTGTTGTGGTACATATTAAACTTCATAAAAAAACCTTTTTTCGTTATAGTGACAGTCTGACAGTAAAGTTGTCAATGTCATGTTTGTTTTTCGTTGTCAGGTGGTTGTCAGATGTTTACAATCAATCTAGGACTGGTTTTTAGGTCAATTTTTAAATAATTTTATTAATAATATCTTATCATTTACAACAAACTAGTGCAATATATTTGTTAAATCAATTTAATAGTTAAAAATTGTGGTGATGAGTTGCTGTGGTAATGACATACTCTTTAATTCGGTCGCGCACGAAATTGTGTCTAGTAATATAAACCAATTTTCGTATTTTATTGATATTGTGCGTGATAATTGGGGTTTCTTTGGTGCTATTTTGATTGGGGCAGCGGTTGTGGTTGTAACTCGTCGGATCGGTGTCAAGTTCCAGCAGCGTGCCGGTTGATAACTTGCTTTTGAAAGTAAAAGTAATGTCGGCTGGCGTAACTCAGTAGACTTCGTCGGTCTAAGGTATGTTCGTATTTAATATCAATTTTCTTCCTTACCCTATTACATACTGTATAGAAGAATATGTAATAAGTAAATTAATGCCCACGCCCTATGTTTTCCTTAGTAAGTCCAGTTGTTAGGAAATCCTTGACCTGGAACGGCAGGGTCAACCAGTGCTGCATCATAACTTAATGTGCCATAATATTCTATACATAATATAATAAATAAATACTACCAATGTTGTTAGTGCAGATGTTGTGAGTACAATATTTTCATGCTGTTCATTCATAACACACGGATATGACACAGATGTGACACGGATGGATGAAAGAGAAGAAATTATTTCCAATAAATTAATATTTTTTAAGAGTAGCAGATTGTTTTCCAGTAATACCATTGTGAATTTTTCATTAATTCTCGCCAAGATTTATTTCTCATTTTTTTTGTAGTTATGTAGACTTTTCTCTGTTACTAATTATTTTTAGATTTTTAATATGTTTTTTAAAAACAAAAAAAGGGTTCAACCTGGAAACTTTGGAAGCCAAAGATAAAATTGTAATATTTTTCTAGGACTATGAAAATACTAAGTAATTGTTTTCCATTGTCACAGTTGTTATTGTTTATGATCTATTTAGCTAGTAGCCTAATTATAACTTATCAGATTTAACATATAAACAAGGTAATTAATATAAACAACAAATAATTATATTTATGCTTTGCCTTGTAGGATCTTAGTACCAGTGTCTAAGTATAAATGAATGACCATAAACAGGGCAAGTTTAGTATGCTAGCTTATAGCTTTTTTTTTATCTGGAATAAGTGCAATTACTCGGGGTTATGACAGACTTGGCACTTAGCACCTCTAGTGGTACTGTTAGTAGTGTATTACATCATAACTAGGTATATTAAAACCACTGGATTCCAACTTTATGTATTGCTTACCATTCCTATCATGGCTTGTTTGTCCTATCAAGATAGATAGATAGATAGATAAACTCTTTATTGCACTTAACAAAACAAACAACTTAAAAAACAATCTTAAAGTATAGTAGCAAATGGCGACCTTATCGCTAAAAGCGATCTCTTCCAGGCAACCATGGGATGGAAAAGAAGTTAAAGTATAGAAAGACGTGAGTAATCAAATAAAGAGTTATTTGATACCTTAATATATATAAATAAAAAAAAAAAGAATTTAATTAAGATACTAAACATTGACTAAAATAAAATAGACATACATTCTAATAAGAATACATGCTATAAAATATATATATATTATAAAAGAACATTAAAAATTTTTAGCAAATCATATTTCTTACAGAGGATGTCGAAATTAATTATACATACATATTTATAAATAGCGTAATTGTTATTAATTTCTAATGCTATTTTGGAATAATACTATTGCATTATTAATTAATTGCAATACTATTCATAGGTATGTTTGTGCAATTTTGGGATGGATTTGAAATTAGTGATTGGTTACTTTAGGGACATAGTATATAACTTCATACACATTTCATGTTTGACCTGGTCACAGCTGTTTTTTTAATAATATAGAGTGACAAGATGTGCAGGACATGTTCGTTATGGTAAGCAACATGCCTGCCCACAATATAACAGTGACACGCAGCTATTAGAACATGTAAAGCCCAAATCATTACCTAGCACTGTTACACGCTCGTCACTTTGAGATATTATGAGCTATTATCTATATGCCCTTCGAACCGGAACACAGTAATGTTTGCACACTACTGCTTGGCGGCAGAATAACTGGCAAAGGTGTGGTTCTTCACAGGCAGACTCTGCACCTCTCCACTCTGCTCTACCACTACAAAAAAGCTGGTTGTATTTGTGAGAGATATATTGATTTAAATTGTTTCTTCAAGAAATCATGAAATTTAAACAGCAGTTGCTTATTTAGTTTAACATTACACTCATAAGGGTAGAATTAAGAACTTTTTTTAGTTTTTGGTTTGTATTCCTATTTCTTATTTATATAATACATTGAAAGGCTACACTTGGTTTCTTTTAGATAAATGACCTCCATGATAGACCAATTGGTAATTTAACATTGGTTGAAATGGCGGTCAATCATATTCTTATAATTGTTTTAATTCGAAGCTTTTCAAAGCTTAAATTCTAAAAGCATTATAAATGTGAAAGTTTGGGGACATTTGTTGGTCCAAGAACAGATAGAGTTAGATTATATTTTGGAATAGATTATTCGGATTTAAACGCGGCGAATTACCGGCGCTTCTCTTCTTAATATAGGAGTTCAGCAGGCTTTTACAACTCCTATATTATTTAAGATCATAGAGTGACGACACGAGCAATACATGTGGCTGATGATAAGCCTGCCAATAACTGTCAAACACCAAGAAGCTACTTGAACATGAACAGTCCAAATCAATGTCTAGAACTCTGCACTGCGGTCGCCACCCGGAGATATAAGGTTAATTCTCTTAATCCAACAATTTCTCTGCAACTTTAAAAACTTTGCCTTTCACACCGGAACACAGTAATGTTTGCACATTCCTTGACTGTAGAATAATTGGCAAAGTTGTGGTACTTCCCCAGATGTATCTGAAAAGAGCCCTACCACTGCTATTTAGGACGCCAATTCCAATTCTTGTCACACTTCTATCTATCTTCTCCCCCGTTATGTGTGACGAAATATATGAACTTAAACTTCCTAATATCCCTTATTTCTTAAAAGCAGTAACCGCGACTCGAAAGGGTACTGTAAGTACGAATACCCTTCGACGTTCCAGCTGCGAGCCAATGAAAGTGAGCGCGTCGATCGAAGCTAGTTCGCAGCCACTTTACAACCAGTGTTATCTTTCGCCCACTTTTTCACTTTCCTCTCGTACAAACGGCCAGAAAGCGTGACGCTTGTCGTATTCATAATCTTATTTACGCATTCACATCTTTTGAAGACGCTGGACTGCGTTTAAACCGTAGTTCGCTGCAATTACGATGGTGTAGTAAAATGTATGCCGTGTAACTAAAGAATAGATGATAAATACTTTGCTTTCGTCAACGAACAAAACTCTCAAGGGTATGTATGTCCAGTGAAACTACAGGGCATAGGGATAACCGTTGAAACATCTTATATCAGTGTAGTGCTAGGTAATAATTTGGACTCTTCAAGTTTCAATAGCTGCGTGCCACTGTGCTGTTGTGAGTAGGAACGTTGCTTACCATCAGGTACAAGACCGGTTCGTCTCGTTACTCTATGTTACAAAAAACATTGTACAAAACCGAAAGAGTACCAATATGCAGTGTAATAATATTCTTATCCTAGTCATCCTGCTAATTTATAAATGTCAAAATTTGATTGTTTTAATGTTTGTAGCTCAAAAACGTCGTGAGCAGGCGTTCTTTACCGTCGGGGACAAGACCACCACATCTCGTCACTCTATAATATAAAAAAGAACAAAATTAAAAATTTTGATTAACCCCCGACTACTTCGGATTTGTTAACTGTACAACATTCTACTAGTCAAGCTCTTTCATTTTATCATATTAAGGGAGTTTTGAAAAAATAAATATATTTCGTCATTTTGTGAGAGCGGCCATCTTGGATTTGAAATTTGTCATAGTGTAAAGTATTCTACTAGTCAAGCCCTTTCGTTTTATACCCATATTGTGGTAGTAATGAAAAAAAATATATAATTCGCCATTTTGTGGTGGCGGCCATCTTGGATTTGAAATTTGTTATAGTGTATAGTGTTCTACTAGTCAAGCCCTTTTATTTGATACCCATATTGAGGTAAGTTGTGAAGAAATATTTTGTCCGCCATTTTGTGGAGGCGTCCATTTTGAATCGATATTAACCTAACACTTATGTTCACAACATGTTCTTAGCTACATCCGCACAGATATTAACCTTCAAATAAAAAAAAACCGCATCTAAATCGGCCCATCCGTTTGAACTCTACAGTGCCACAGACAGACACTCACACACACACAGACAGACAGACAGACAGACATCGACGTCAAACTTATAACACCCCTTTTTTGGTCGGGGGTTAAAAATGAACGTTTTCTGTTGGAATAGGCCAAACTTACTGAAAAAAGTATACTAAAGTTAACTTTATGACAGTGAATTTTTTGCCTGTAGGTCTATATTATCTATTCTATGCTGTAGGTAAAAATGGCTAAATGTAATGGCTAATGGTAGAAAATGTCTTGAACCATTGTCTATTAAAAGGTATGCAAAACAATTTGTATTCACGCTATTTAATCTTAATCCTCAGTTGACATGTTGTGACGCTTTTTAAATTATCGATTTTTGTTTTGACTTATGTAAGTAATGCAACAATTTGTCGTAAGTAGTAATAGTCAATAAATATCTATGTTTCTAAACACTTAGAAATTATCTAGGCACTTTGCGATGATTTTATCAGTAATTGAGAAGGTTATGTGGATCGACAGTATTGGCTTGTATTGACGTACGTTGAACGGTTTTTTTCAATGTCCACGTTTCATCAAAATCGTTCAGTAAAAATGAGTAAAATAATCTTGAGTGACTTTTACAACACGTCTAGGACGACAAATTGTAGATCATTTCTTCTTCGAGTTGATGATGTTCCACCGTGCCTGTTTGTCATCTAAGAATTTTTTAATTTTGATATATAATCTGTTGCACTTTACTCACTACACTTTTGTTACATACTAAATTCCCAAGAGTTCTAAGAAATTAAAAAAATATTAAACGCCAAGTAGCGTAGAATAGCAGTTTTATTACTAATCCATTCCTAATTTCCCCGTCTTCCTTTTCACGAATATCACATTCCATCCCACGGTTGCCTAAAAGAGACCGCTCTAAATGATGAGGTCGTCAATTGCTACTTAGTTCTGTTTAGATATTGTGTATTTATTGTTTACTTTAAATTGAACGTAATAAAGAGTTAAGTATCCTATTCTTAAGTATTTATTGACAAACCAACAAATTTCTTGTCTTGTCATTAAACTAAGTAAAGTTATTAGTACTACAAATTATTCTAGCTTGAATATAATGAAGACCGCAATAACATCATACGCCATACCATCTACCATCCTGAGTTACCTCACGACGGTCATCAGCCAAAATCAGCGAGCTACACGGAAGGGAGTAGGCATACGCAGCGTTTCCCCTCTGTCAAAGTACAAGTCCGCGTGGACCATGAAGTTTGATAATGTACTGTGGCTGAGGCTGGGCTAGATTTGTGAATGGTGCTTAATTTTTTATGTGTTAGTGATTTGACAAAAACTAAGTAGCAGACATCGCGAAACCTAATGACTGAAACTGTAAACCGAGTCCAAAAGAACCACTAAAACAGATGGGTTTGATGCCCTTAACGGCGTAGACTATTTGCAGAACAAAAAGCTCGATCCGCTCATGAGGGGTTATTAATGGGGTCCATTTGCAAGTGCGTTTGCCCCCAGCGACGGCCATTTCGCTAATGCGATCTTCTTTACCAACGCTTCATCATCATTTGTTCACGAACTGCGGTCTCAATGACGGTTTTTATCGTAATTAGTCAAGTTTTTTCTTTCAGTAAACGCCGTTGCTTGTCTTATGGTTTACGCCCACTTCGAGCTTCCGTTTAGCAAATGAAACAATATCAATTAGGAACTGACTCATTTGAGTTTTGTGTACCTTTTGATTCTAATAAGATTATTGGGGAACTGTTGATGAGATGGATGAACTTTGAAGATCATGTTCGATCGCTGAAATGTGATATCGTCATTCCTGGAAATATTATTTCTGACTTATCCAGCTTTTGACCGTCATGCGCCATTGCTTATGCCCCACGTTTGACGATTCTCCTGTATGTTTTTCACTGAATCTCATTTACAGAGTTTATAATCCATGAGAACATTAATTTTCCATCTTGTTCAGGCTTTTCCTCATTATTATTTGTATAATATTGACTGACGTGATGCAAAGAGGTTGGTGTGATGGTAAGTAACATGCCTACGTATAACAGCACAGTGACACGCAGTTATTTCAATGTACTGCATAACACTGAACACTGAAAGATGATTTATCTGTTTCCCCTGTAACTTCACTGAAAACATTGACCTACAAACTTGCACATTACTGCTTGGTGGTAGAATATAATAGGCGGACTCTGCAAAGAGTCATACCACTACATCCCAACTTCGGGTGTTATTTGCTATTGTTATTTCCCCACGGGTAATGAGTATTCTCTTGCTTTTTTACATAAATACACGGGTAACTCACGTTTAATATAGTCAGTCCAGTCCGACTCAAGTTTCGATCGCGTCCGGCTATCTTTTTCAAGGAGAGTGCGCGCGCGGGGTCGCAGCTCGTTTAGTACTGAGCACTCTCCTTGAAAAAGATCGCCGGACGCGATCGAAACTTGAGTCGGACTGGACTTACTATATTAAACGTGAGTTACCCGTGTATTTATGTAAAATGTGTAATAACCACGTTAGTTTTCATACTAAAAGTATTCTCTTGCATTTTCAATATATTGGGGAAATCGATCAAAACATTAATTTACCAACTGAATTGTAGTCCTAAAACAATTGATTATATTTAGATCGACTAAATGTCTAAACCTAACAAAAACAACCTTAAGCAGTTACACAGCGGGAACATTCGCGTAGCTAATGGTCTAAATTGGCATTGCCCTCCAAATCAGCCCGATTTGAATCGGGCCACTTCTATCAATCAGTACCAATATAAGCCTCAATTTAACTGTGTTTTGTGCAAAAAAAGAGTCGAGCGATCAGTTTGTCATTTTCAATTTAATCTATCTACGTCAATCTACGGACCTAGAGATGCTTGGAGGACGATGAGGCCGAATCCATTCGTGTAACTACTCTATTGCCGAGTATAAAAAATATTAACCGATTTAAAACCTATAGCTCGAAGTTACAGCTGCTCTAGTCGGGAGAACGGCGTCTGCCGATCCGGAACCCCTGATTCCCACGCGCACCACTGTCTTTTCGAAGTCAGGTGCGTAATGCCGATGACTTAAAACGGCGAAGGAAAACATCGTGAGGAAACCAACATGTAACTAGCATCTTTAAAGGGCATGTGTCATCTACCAACCTGCACTTGGCCAGCGTGGTGGACTATGCCGCCTTGCGAGAGCAGGCCCCGAGTCTCAGCCGTGGGAACATTTCGTGGGCTGTTTATGTTGGGTGGCGGTACAATAACTAGCTGCTTACTACTTACTAGGTCTTGCCTAAGAACTAATAAAAATTGTTGCGTCTATTGTGGTTTGGTGGGACACTATTCACGGGACAGCCGTCCGAAAATCTTTGTTGCCTGCGATCGTTTAAAACAGCGTTTTGTGGCATCATGTGGATGATGCCGTAAGCAAAGCCGCCTACGCATTTGACAGCAACCGAACCTCTTTAAACCTCTTTAATGTTATCCTACTTGTGTGCTGTAAGTGTAATTGACCTCTATTTCGCCCTCTCAAATATTTAAAAAGATAACACAGGTACATTTGTATATCTACACTTAAAGAAACTAGGTTACTAAGTGAAAACATTGATAAATATGCCAATATGTCAATTCGATAAAACTGTGTACCTCGTATCAAACTGATTGCCGGTATCAGAATATTTTCACTTTTTTCGGCTCGATCGTATGTCGTAACGTTTACTAATTTCTTTTATTGATTTCATGATGATTAATGACATTTTGATAAGTGTACTGACGGAATCACGCGTGTGGTAGTAGGTATTATCTGGTATACTGCTATAGCAGTTCAAGTTCAAAGTCGAAATTTCTTTATTGGTTGCAATAGCTGACGCCCCACGATCATATTATATTTATGCTGTTTTTCCGTTGCTTGTAGCTCGAAAAATCGACATCATTTCATGGTTGACGCTGCAAAATTCAGAACGAAGAGATTTTACTTCATTTTCGTAATAATAATACGTTGCCAGATTGGGTACCTCCTGATGGATTTAGAAGCCACGAGAAGTCAGATAGAAAAAAAGGGCAATGTTATGGATAAAAAAACTGATAAGCTAGCTACTTTGCGGCGATGTGATGTTCAAGACTCTGAAGTCTTTTTCCATGCTAGCCCAAATTTTAATTGGCAGTGGACGCCATCTGAGGCAGGTTGTCACTGGCAGGTTGTCACACTTACAGGCGCGGTCGCAGCCTCACGTTTTAAATAGACTTTAGTTTTTTTTTTTTTATAAAGAGTGACGAGACGAGCAGGACATGTGCCTGATGGGAAACAACATGCCTGCCACATAACAGCGCAGTGACATGCAGCTTTTGGAACATGAAGAGTCCAAATCATAACCTAGCACTGTAGTCACGTCGTCGAGATATCTATGATGTTATATCTCTAAGCCCTGTAATTTCTCTGGAAACATTGCCCTTCAAACCGGAACACAGTGATGTTTGTACATTACTGCTTGGCGGTAGAATAACTGGTAAAGGTGTGGTACTTCTCCAGGCGGACTCTGCTAGGAGTCCTACTTACTAGTAGCGATTTTACCCGCATAGTTGTCGTTCCAGTTGTCTTCCCGCGCTAAAGTTGTTAGTTGTTAGGGGGCTCCAAATTTAATTTAAAATTTCGTAAGTAATCATAAATATTCCCCCATGTCCCCTGTGGTCCACGGTTCCCTTCGGGTGCGCCTGGCTCTTTATGATATTTTTTTTCTTTATGATATAAAAGTGGCCGTGTTGACAAATGTAGACACGCATGAAGTTATAGGTTGTAATGTTATTTTTTAAAGAGTATTATTACTAACAAAGACGCGCAACTAACGCTCCTTCTGCCCCAGCACAAAGTTGGCTAAGCTGTAGAAGCTACTTGACAAGGCCAACTGTCACTGGCCCCATTAAAAAAATGACAACTAACTTCATTGTGTCAAATTCGGGTGTCGCTGTACGCGGATATCAAGAAAAAATCAATTTGAACCAAAGATACCTGATGTAAGCTAAAATAAATCTAATAGTTTAAAAAAACTAAAAAGCACGCTTTTAGCACGCACTATAAATTACAAAAGTATCCCGTTCAGCAAACCCTTTCATTTGGTACCCATATCGTGGGGGTGCATTTCAAATAGCCAATTCGCCATCTTAGATGTCCGCCGTGTTGGATTTAAGTCACGTGACTATTTTTTTCGTATTCCTGACAGCAAACACTTTCATTTGATACGCATATAATAGGGATGGATTTCAAACAGCCAGTCCGCCATCTTGGGGAGTCCGCCATATTAGATTTGTAATGACGTTTCTTAGCTAGTCATTTATGGAATCAGAACTCAGAGCGTGTGCAAAGTTTCATCCTAATCGAAGTGGGTCAAAGTAAGTTTTCAAGATTTCCTTACATACATAGTTACAAGTGAAGGTAATAAAAGCGTGTTAAAAAAAATTGGTTGCCTGTAAAGTCGGTATACGGGCGAAAGTTTTACGTGACAACGACTTTGAGTGGTAAAATAATTTTACGGAAGGGACGCGTGCCTTTCACTTTTTATATCTGTCTCTCTCGCTCTTAGGCGGGCTAACCATGCCCGAGTGGAAGGGACGCGTGCCTCTCACTCGCTCTCGTTGTGAGCGCATAACGTGAGCGGAGCGTAACGCAGTTTCTTGAAGTGTCACCCGGCAAACCAATTTATAAGACGTTGTCACGTCAAAATCGGAATCTATGCTTAGAAGAGGCAGTTGTCAGCCAACTTCAGCATTTTCTTTTTTTGGCTATCGGTGTGCGCACCAAAAGTTACTTAGTAACATCAAAAAATAAACATAGATTATGTAGGCTGTAGTAGAGTAATGGCCGGCCGTGGTTGATGATCGTTCGATAAAATATTAATGAATGAATTCGTTGGCTTCGGGGTCGCGTTGAGGAAAACCTGCGTGAAACAAGCACGGCGGTAAGTAGGTCGATCGTAACTGACTTTATTATACAAAGGTCGCTAAACTAAAACTACACTTTTTTTACTATTATAGATTTATACTTGACGTAAAGCGACGATGCGGTCATCGATAGAGCGCGCTTAACTAGAAGAAACCGATCCACGCTCGAATCGCAGACACCAAGAATGTAACCATAAGGAAAAATCCACTCGGACGACGCATTCCATGGCATGGTTATTATCACAAAAGTGGAGACAAATCTTCTCATTCGAGTCTTCGGAATGTCAACGATGTCGTTGTTTCGAATTACGAACTGCGCGATAGATAAGTGGCATACTCTCTGATATGTATCCGATAAAAAACGTATAAGCTAGCAATTTTTCAGCGAAGCGACGTTGTAGACTTTGAAATCTAGAATATGTCTATTTTGATCCAATGTTTTTTTTAACTATAATAGATTCGCACTTGACCAACATCTCGCCTGATATTAAGCGATGCTGAGATCTACGATGGAGCGTGCTTACCTAGAAAAAAACCGATTCACTCTAGATTTGAAGACACCAAGATTGTAACCATCAGGGAAAACCCACTCAGGCAACGCATTCCACAACCTAGATGTTCTTATCACAAGAGTCAAATCTCTTCGTTCGCGTTTTTGGAACATCAACTATGAAACGATGTCGCCCTTTTGTGGAACGAGAAGTCCGATAGAAGAAAGGGCAAGGTGGTATTTGATCATGCAGATCAGTTGCACACTCTCCGAAGTGTATCCGATAAAAAAACCGATAAGCTAGCGGTTTTGCGGCGATGATCAAGACTTTGAAGTCTTTTACGCACAAGAGTGTCATTGCCTAAAAGTCTTTTGGCACGTCTCTCAATCGATTCCAGAGTCCCCAGCTGATACTTAGCCGATCCATCCCAAAGGTGCGAACAGTACTCTATACAGGAGCGAATCTGTGCTTTGTATAACGTGAGCAACTGTTCAGAATTGAAGTATCTTCGCACCTTTGAGAGGACACCTAGTTTTTTGGCGGCTAATTTAGCCTTAGACTCAATATATGTGCCAAAGTTGAGTGTCGATGACAGAGAAACCACAAAAGCTCGAGATGGTCAGTAACCGGCGCGGACACGCCTCGAAAAGTAGGAGCCAGTTGGAACGGACTCCTTTTAGCGGAGAACAAACACGCCTGTGTCTTTCCTTCTTCTTCGTGAGACCTGGCCAAATTGGCATCGCCCCATTTAGAGACTGTCTCAAGGGCCAAGTTGTTGGGCAAAGGGTCTCCCTACCCTCTTTCCCATGTTACTTATCTATATAACACTTATCTACGATTTAACAGTAAATATGTCAAGTCTTTTGCCTCACCGTTTGCGATCTAGCTTCCACTGCGTGGTAATTTTGGCCCAACGATCATCGGACATGCAAACGTGTCCACTGTCCAACACAATGCCACTTCAAATTTGTTTTGTGAATAAAATGCTCCAATATTTTAAGTACTAGCTAGCTGCGACCAATCAATGCTACTTGGCTGGCTTTATCGTAGGATCCGGCATTTTTGGGGATAAAAAGTAGCCTTTATGTTAATCTGATGTACAAGTTAAGTTTCTGTAAAGTTTTGTCTTAATGTATTTCTTAGAAAATTATGGTTTCCTCACTAGATTAAATGCTAGTGGCGATGACTTGTTGATATCTGCACTCGAAAAATACAACAGAGGTGAGACGAGCTTCGAACCTACGACCTTATAAGCTCATGGGACGTTGCGACAACGTCTCATGAGCTGATCCACCAAGCTTTTTCGTTTATATTTTCTCTTTTCAATGAATAAAAAAACACATCTTGCTCAAAGGATTATAGTCCCTAAATGGCCCTTGCTTAGGTAATAACCTACTAAGCAACCGAGTCAGTTTTCAACATGTGCAATTTTACAAGTATTCAGGGTGGTTGCCACACAAAACTAGCTGATAGGGATCTTAATTGCTTAGCACTACTTAGCAGATAACCGGGAATGCAGGCCGCCTCGGCATAAATAGGCGGTTAGGTTATAATGTACAATTTTAGAGCTTATGCCACAACCAGCCCATTATATTTTATTTAACTATTGGCTGTGACCGCGGTTTCACTTGTGTATTACGAGTTTTTGACGTGACTACGTCTAGTAAATCGATGAAAGCCGGCTGCATGCACGAAAAAGTGTCCCGTTACGCTTGTTGTACGATTGCTCCGCATCTATCAATGTTTTGTTATGACGTCAAGTTAAACTATCGTCCGTAAACCAAGTGACTTTATAGACAACCAATTTTTTTAAAATTTCGTGGTTCCATTTATTTTCTTCAAGTAAGAGTAGCCTAAGTTATGCATAACATAAGCTATCTAACGGACAGACATTCGGATAGATAGACAGACAGACATACGAACAGATAGTATAAATTATAAACTCCTGAAGTGGCAGTTGTCACTCAACTTCAACATGTCGCTTTTCGATATCGGTGCGCACGCGCTTCATTAAAGATTCAATCTCATTTTTTTTTAATCGCGCTAAAAGAATTCTATTTAAGTATAACTTCAAAAATAAAATAAAACTTTATGGCATTATTGGCTTCCATCAGTAACCCAGCGTAGCCGGCGAGGTCGCTGATGGCCCCGTTTCAAACGGTGCCAGTTTCAGAGCGCCTTAAAACCGCAATGTAACAGGACTATGGAAATTCGATAAAATAAGAGAGAAAGTGCTGTCAAACATGTTTTAATACCGAAGCCGCTGAAGCTTTGAGATGGCGTATTACTAATTTGATTTAATTTCTTTCTTTATAATCAACTATAATCCTCCTTTTGTAGTTGTATGGCTCTTTGCTGAGTCCGCTTGGGGAAGTATCACATCTTTGCCAGCTATTCTGCCGCCAAGCAGTATTTTGTAAATATTACGATGTTCTAGTTTGAAGGGCAATGTTTCCAGACAAATTACTGTGCTAAGAGATAAAACACGTACACGTATCTACACGAACACAGTGTAAAGTTCTAAGAACGGTGCTAGGCAATGATTTGGACTCTTCATATTTCAATTGTGCTGTTATGAGCAGGAACGTTGCTTATCATCAGGCCCATGTCCTGCTCGTTTTGTCACTCTATACAATAAAAAAAAAAACATCATCATCACCATTTGCAGAGTCCGCCTGGAGAGGTATCACACGTTTATCAGTTATTCAACGGCCAAGTAATCTTGCTTGCGGCCACTGTCTTTTCGAAGTCATGTGCGTAATGCCGCTAACTTATAACGGCGAAGGAAAACATCGTGAAGAAAACGACATGTACTACTAGAATCTTTCGAAGTCATGTGTCATCCACTAACCCGCACTGGGCCAGCGTGGTGGATTATGGGCCTTGACTCTCTCCTTACGAGAGAAGGCCCCGAGTACATTTAGTGGGCTGTTTATGCATCATCATCATCAACAAACATGACGGTGTCCTCACGATGTTTTCCTTCACCTTTTTAAGTTAGCGGCATTACGCACATGACTTCGAAAAGACAGTGGTGCGTGTGGTTTTGAACTTGGGGTGAACGACGTGAAGACAGTGAAGGGTGAAGACAGTGATGTGTGTGGGGTTTGAACCCGGGGTATTTATGCATGCATTATGCATATCTATATTTTTATATAGGTTTGTAGATCATCAAAGTTCCAAAGTTGGGGGTTGGAACGTCACGTTATCGTAAAAATTGTACCACGAAGTGACATCACTTTATCGTAAAAATCGTGCCATGAAGTGACGTCATTCGAAATTTCTAAGCACTGCATCTTCGTCATTATTTGTTTGTGAAACAAAATAAAAAATATTCATACAATATATTTTAGTAATCTAACTAACAAACTAATTAGATTCTAGTCTCTATATATATATATCAATCAATCAGTCATTTATTGCATAATAATACAAAGCTGACAAAATAGGCTAAGCATTTACCCTGTTAAGGCATGGCAATATTAAAATTGTATAGTTACAATCTTAGTATGAGTAGACAGTATTACTTAATATATCTAGTACCTGGTTGACCGAGCTTTGTTCGGTTTTTTTAAATGATATTTAGGCCGGTACGAATTACGAAGTGATGACTTACTTAGACCTACTAAAAGGCTCTAAATATAAGATTTTCTCAGAAAAAAAAAGAAAAGCACCACCAGGATTCAAACCGGAGCCTGTTGACTTCGAGGGCGAGCAAAAAAAAAAAACAAAAAGAAGAGTAACCACCAGGATTCGAACCGGGGCCTGTTGTCTCCGAGGGCGAGCATATTCCGTCTGAGCTATTTAGACTTAACGAACAGTGGCGAAATAAGTTATCGTATTCTAATGACATTGTAGGAGTTTTTCATTGTCTAAAAACACGCATAAAATGATGTTTTAAAAAAATAAAACCTAGCTAGATCGATTTATCGTCCCCGAAACCCCCTGTATACATAATGTCATGAAAATCGTTCGAGTCGTTTCCGAGATTCAGATTATATATATACAAGAATTGCTCGTTTAAAGGTATAAGATATACAGATATTACCGATATTATTTAGTTTTTGGAGTAGTATAGGATGTATAACTCTATCATAGGCCTTTTCTATATGAGTCCGACTGCATAATGTTTTTCTTTAACCGAGTTCGGGTAGCTTCAAAAACCGATTAAAAAGCTGGCTTATCGATCAAACTTTTTATAGTTACAGCGAGTTTTTATATAGTGATGGCAAACTCACAATAAAGTTGTAAACAATTGACATTGTTCATTACAATTGTAATAAGTACATATTTATATTTTAATTTTTGACACTTATTTGTACGATACCTTTATCGTACAATATAAAGTTCAATTTAAACTTTAAAAATGTATACGCTTATTTTGTTTTTTTTTTTTTATAAAATTGACGTGTAAATTGTACATTTATCAATAAAGAACTTTGACTTTGACTTTAATATAATCCAGGATTTTTGCGTATATTTGTATCGCCTATTGTTCTGCGCTATCACCGCTTCTTTTTTGCGTCGTCGTGTAAACCCACGATCACGCACCGCGCCGCGTGACGTCTGGCGAGTTTGTTTGTGATCGCTGTGAGGGTAGATTATTCAGCACCCATATGAGATGAGGTCGCTTGCGTCCGAACCGCTGCTTATGTAAGAGTATCTACTCAAAATTCCACATCAATATTAACAGCGACAGCCTGCGTCATGCCTGTATCGCTATTGCGCAAAAAAACTTATCGCATGAACATGGCCGTTTTGGGGTTTCGTACCCGCGATTTATGTTCTTCTACGAGTAGAAACATTAGGTTGAACGTAGTTTAATAGGATTATTTCATTCATTGTGTTTTGTGGTGGTAGGACTCTTTGTAGAGTCTGCCTGGGGAAGTACCACACCTTCCCAGTTATCTTGCCGTAAACAGCAGTGTGCAAACATTACTGTGTTCCGGTTTGAAGGGCAATGTTGCCAGAGAAATTATCTCCGGGCGTCGAACGCAGTGCGGTGCTAGGTAATGATTTGGACTCTTCATGTTCACTGTGCTGTTATGACAAGACGAGAAAGATATGTGCCTGATAGTTGCTATCACGCATGCCTATAACAGCTAGTAGTGGCACGTAGTTAGGTGCTTTCCATATCGCTGCAGTACGCTCCCCGCTCAGAGATGTTAAATTATTTATCTGTTTGCACTGTAATATCTCTAGACTTGACGGCCACCTCGCCTGAAGCTCGCCAGTTCGTTCTCGACTATTCATGTGCACTACAATAGCGTCATTAATTGCAGGACATTTACCGTAGTTGTAATAGTGGTTCAATCTCTCTCTGTGGTCGGTCCCTCATGACTGATCGTGGTCCTCGCTTGATGTGGATGCTCTACAGCTGGATTTTGTTGTCTGCTTCCACCGGTGTATGCTAAGCGCGACACTGGCGACCGTGCGAAATTTGGTGGAAAAGTGGATCAATATAACTACCGTTAATAGCACGTACAACTCGATGCTCCATTTTTACGCTACCAAAAGATACTCGCAGTCTTGTAACTGCAGCTGAAGCTCGCGCCGTAACGAGAAATGATGATGTTTTAGTTCGATCTTTTTAACCCCAGACCAAAAAAGGGTGTTATAAGTTTGACGTCGATGTCTGTCTGTCTGTTTGTGTGTGTGCTCAAACGGATGAGCCGATTTCGGTGCGGTTTTTTATTTGAATATCCGTGCGGGTGTTCTTAGCTAGGCTTGGTTAATATCGATTCAAGATGGCGGCCTCTACAAAATGGCGTACAATATATTTCTTCAAAACCTACCTCAATATGGGTATCAAATGAAAGGGCTTTACTAGTAAAATATTATACCCTGTAAAAAATTCAAATCCAAGATGGCTGCCACCACAAAATGGCGAATCACATTATTTTTTTCACTTGTACCTCAATATGGGTATAAAACTGTCTAACTTTCAAGCAAAACACACTTTTATAAACATATACGGAACAGACGGTAGCGGTACACGACCCCGCTTCGCACTAGGTGGTTGTTCAAATTCAAAATGTAAAATTCAATGTTACGAGCTGCATTATTGAATTGTTTTTCTAAAAGTATTAAACGGTTAGAAATCAGTCACAAGGATCGGATAAATCCATACGCAAACAAATAAAAACAAGAATAAGTTACTCAGTATTTATGCTTTACTATGCCTCGCGATTTCATTTGCTATAATACAAGAAATGTAGTTTTTTAAGTTAAATTCGCGTGCTTGGAAACAAGTTAAATTTTTTAACGATATTCGCGCACACCGACAGCCTGTAAACGACATGATGAAGTCGATAACTGTTTCCTCAGAGTGAATTTTTACGATGCTCGGTCACATCGACAGCCCGTAAACGACGTGATGAAGTCGACAACTGTTTCTTCAGAGTGAATTTTTACGATGCTCCCGCACACCGACATATAACCTACTTGAAGTCGAAAGCTGTTTCTTCAGAGTGTTTTTTTACGATGAACATGATTTTGACAGAGACAACCAAATTGGACACACTGACCATTGACGTTAGTTACGCGTTTTTAGAGGGATCTATGACAGCTAGCCTCTACTGCCGTACTGCCTGGCCAACTTTGGGCCAGCGCCCAATTTAATTTAATTTGAAGCAAATGTACTTAAAATTAAGACTTACAATGCAAATAAGCGATTAGTCTTGTAACAGCAGTAATTTTTTTATCAAATATATTTACATATTATATACAAAAATCGATCAAGCCGTTTTGAAGGAGTTTGGTTACAAATACTTAAATAAGAGAATTTTAAACATTTTTTAGTATGAAAACTAACGTGGTTATTACACATTTTATATAATACACGATCGAAACTTGAGTCAGACTGGACTGACTATGTCTATCGTGAGTTATTTGTGCATTTATTTAATTAATTAAATTTTAAACGTAGTATATTATATTAAGACCGCTGCTGCAGACTGGAGTGTTGGGACAAGAACCAAACTATTTAACGTTAAATTGACAGCTTGTATTACTCGCGACTGGAAAAAGCCGAGACCGTCTCACGGTTTCTCATGGTGGACGTTCCAAAGACTGACGAAGAAATTCGACTCCACTTTCGTAATAAGGATGTCTGGAATCCTTTGTGGAATGTGGCTGAGTGAGTATTTTCTAATGGTTACAATCATGATGCCTTCAAATCAAGAGTGAATCGGTTTCTTCTAGGTAAGCACGCTCCATTATACCGCATCGTCGACTGCAGCCGAGATTATGGTCAAGTGCAAACCTAACATTGTTAAAAAATTACATACCTAGTAGCGTAGTAGCACGGTTGCGATGCGAAGTCAAAGGGCGTGAAGTAGTAAAAACTCATTTGCTATAATCCATCCCACAATGTTGCCTGCTAACGAACGGCATGGTTTTGCGGCTACTGAAGCGTAGGGTTTCCATCTCGTTAGTATTACGTTTCATTCTAATCTATGGTTGTTTTTTTTTGCGGCGTCTAACACATGTTGTACCGTCCATCTTCTATGGTTGTTCAGAAAAGTTAAACTAATGAAAAGAGTGCAAATACCTTAAGAAAGCCAGCGTGATTCAGCTCGACCACAAATTTTGTTATCAACAGGCTATCTAGTAGTCAAAGGTGGACTCGGAAACTGTTTCAATGCAATGTTTGAAGCAGTTACTTAAAAAAAATTGCCAAAACACACTCATGGCCTTAATTAATTAATAGATAGATAGATAGATAGACAAACCAAAAAAAGATACACAGAAAAAATTACACTATATTGTAGTACGACAGTGGGCGGCGATAACCGTATTTGGCAGGATATGGCCTGTGCTTTTTGCTCCCTCGCGCTGTGCGGTTACAAAGATTTTCCATTGCGATTTCTGATAGGTCAACAGTGGCGGCGTTGGGGTAGGGCGCGGTAGGGCGGCCGCGCCGAGCGCTGGATATAAAGGATCGCCGCGCCACAAGCGCAGTATAGCTCACACAAGACGCCCATACATGTCTAGTAAACTACTAGGTCTCGCTATATGAGCGATCATTTGTATACATACAAAAGTAAAAACTGAATCTTACCCAAGGCGCTGGTAGTGCTTAAACCGGCACTGCTGCTCAAAAAGTTCCTTCAAGCGTTTACGAAAATAAAGTGGACAGAAAATACAGTGTCCCAAGTCTCTACGGAGATAAAGTGGTTCCAACTTTTTTTGAGTTCAGGAACGTCAATAATTCTATTAACTTGTCACTGTAGAGGGAATCTAGAGACTGAAAGCTGGTGCACCGTTTCAGAGATAAGAGCAGTACTGGTCTGGGAGATGAAAGCACCCGAGTTTTGGAAGCACAAGCCGCTTTCTGGGTTACAGAAGTTACTGCGTGTCTCTTCATAAAATCACACAGAGCCTGCCGATAGAAGTGAACACTATATTATAACTTCGATTTTTAGAATAAAACAGCAGTAAGGGTGCACAATACGTCATCTGTACTTATAACTACAAATATACATATTGCTATTACGCATGTCGGGGACATGAACTCAAAAAATTATACCCATCAAAAAATCTTATTACGGGCACGTTCTGTTCCGCTGGTCCGACATTACGTCGCTACATTACCATGTTGGTGACGGGACTCCGTTTTTCCCTACCACAAATGCACAACGCAGATAAAAAAGATTTCACTTTAAAAGTAAAATACGACTTCTCGAAATGTCCCGCTAATTTAGATCCTGTGGTTAACCTACCGCGTGTGTAATCTCACTAACCTCGCGGGAACGAAGTGTTGCGTCAACAAAAAATTAAAATAAAAAGACAAACGGAATGAGTTCAAACAAATGATTGCTTTAAAAGCTATTCAGAAATTCTGTTCATACCTAACAATCACACGACAGAAGCCGCGTTCACGACTAGCCTTTCTACCGCCTAACTACGAGTAAATCATCTATGGTTTTGTTGTCTCTATGGCTTTGCTGTCTCTATCATTTCAAGCGAAAATAAGAGAGCGGGCGACATTAAAACTAAAAAAAAGACAGTTTTCGTTAGGGCGTAGACCCCCAGTAAGCGAAACGCTAACATGCTCCGTTATAACTAGGTCTACGCTTGTGCAGAATCGTAGCAAGTCTTCGGGTCAAGTAGTATTGGTCATTGAGAATCCTTTTTTAACCCCCGACCAAAAGAAAAGGGGTGTTATAAGTTTGACGTCGATGTCTGTCTGTCTGTCTGTGGCACCGTAGAGCTCAAACGGATGGGCGATTTCGATGCGGTTTTTTTATTTGAATGTTAAATACCGTGCGGATGTTCTTGTTTGGAAAATATCGATTCAAGATGGTCGCCTCCACAAAATGACGGATAAAATATTTCTTCACAACCTACCTCAATATGGGTATCAAATGAATGCGCGTCCAAATCATTACCTAGCACTGCACTGCGCTCATCACCCCGAGATCTAAGATGTTATATCTCTAAGCCCTGTAATTTCTCTGACAATAAATTATTTGTATTGTCTTATTTGTCATTTACGTGCTGCTATATTTCTGGAAATAATTGAATTATCTTTATCTTATCTTTATAATCCTCATCATCATCAGCCTGTATTTGCTCAGTGCTATAAATCGGCCTCTCGCATAATACGCCTTTCGGCCCGATTATCAGTCTTGCGTTTCCAACTGCCACTACCTGTCTGTCGTGTATCGTCACTCTATTCAGAGCGTTGTACACTGCGTTTATGGATTCGCGGCGTCCACTCAAGAATCCGTCTATCCTAACGGTTATCGAGACTGAGACATGACTTGAGATTGAGATACCTTTGAACTCCGAACCGTCAGAGTTCACGTTTCAGCACCATATGTCAAGACGAATAAAATGCACTGATTAAATACTGATTGTCTTCATTTACTGTGGGCTGGGTAACGACAAGCCTCGACGAATTTTCCTAAACGCTGCCTGCCTAGCCGGATTCTTCCCATCCATGGACTTACTTACCCCCAAACCTATTTCCACCTAGTTCGAGCATCTGCCCTGGGTACAAACATATATCTGAACATTCTATAGCCAGATTCCATTTACGGCAATTGGTCCCCCGAGCAACAAAGTCATGCGATCAATGCGTTGAAAAGTTTCAGCCAGGCCGTCTACCATGCAGTGTAAGTTATCCAACGATACAGTCATTGTACCTATGATGTCCGCCAATCGTATATAAAAGATAGTTTCGCCATTGATGTTTATGCCACATCTCGCTGGAGAACAATTTCGGCCAAATTACACCCTATTGTCTCCGCCTTGATGCAGAGCAATTTGTTGCATCTGCTGGCTTTGAAATTGGACCGTCATCGTAGCAGCGTTATACAAACACCTTATCACCTCGATGTATCGCCAATCAATCTGGAATCGGAGTAAGGACTACAAAACAGCCCAGGTTTCAACTGTAGGTGTAATCCTGCTAAGGCGAATAAGAGCGGATAAGGCAGAAATTTGGAACTCGGATAGTATTTTGTGATAACAGATACTTTTCCTCAGGAAATAATACAGTAGTCCTTTTTTCTTTGCCCTTTTCTAAAGTCTCGCGGCGAATTCGCTGGTACCAATGCTTTCAACCTAGCTTTCAGACGTTACTTAGATTAGTTGTTCCCGTGACCGGTGATCGTACGTAATTTTGTGTAGATTATCCCCGTGTACAACATTTATCACAATTAAGCCCTATAAAATGCTTTTCAAATCGTGAAAGTTTAATAGTTATTTATGGCTGAAAGTCAGAGCCGCCACAATGGTTGGTTGCCGGAACCGCCGGCGCGAGCGAGCGGTGTCCGGGCGCGCCGGTAGAGCAGTGGAGCAGTGACGTAAGTGAGCGGAGAATATTCGGCTGTCAGGCTTTTCGGGGCCCCCTCCAGTGCGGTTTGTTTACAGACGACGCCTCCGCCGCTCGGCGGCCGCAGTTGGGCTGCCCGCCGCCTTCCTCGCGACACGTCTCACGGCCACCTGTCCTCACCTAGCCATTCATAAACAAGCGACAGTCGAGGGCCCGCGAAAAACGACGCCGGCTGCTTACTCACAGAAAAAAAAACATTAACTCGATCAGCGTTTCCCAGTATAACGTACGCGACCGCAGTGTGTGTGTTACTTCGCCGAATCGACCAAATTAGTCGTAAGTAAAAAAACATTGTTTTTAAAACTCGCACTAAACCTGTTTCGAGAATTTACGTAATTCGATTAAATGTATGCAAATGTAATTTCGAAATCGGATCTAATATTGTTCTGATCGTCGATGATATGCCCGATAGTTTTGGGCGCAGTGTCGCACTTGAAGGTCGCGGGTTTATGTCACTTGCGCTCCTTTTCGAAATGTAAAACCGGTTGGGATGTTTTTAAGCTGGTGTAATAAAATTAACATAACGTTGGGTGCGTTCGGTACACGTGTCGCGACGGGCTCTGGGAGGCTCTCCTGAGGCTCCGGTCTGAGGCGCAGCGATCCACCTAGCATGGTTATACTTGCGGCCCCACTTAGTGCAGGAAACCAATAGCCTGACGCAATTTAGAATAATTTGCTCTTAAACTTTCGCCGTTTGAACTAATATTGAAAACTATACACAGGACTTCAATCGCGATCTAAAATATGTTCACTTTTTTGTGTATTTACGTGTTTTATTAAAGAAGACGAGAGTCTTCTCGTGACCGCGGGCGTCGCGTCGTAACGCGGCCGAAATGTCGGGAGTAACAATAATTTAATCCTGTAAGACTTAATTACGACTTAATGTACATGACATGACAATTAATTTTAAGAATAACGTACATTTTATACTTGGACGGTATTACGGTGTAGAGAATTAAAATCGTAAATTTATGCCCATCTTCGGGATTTGAAACCATTGTAACTCCGATGTTGTAGATACCCATAAATCGGAGCATGCCTGCTTCTTTGTCTGTCTTTCTGTATGGTAACATGCAGTGGCTTTAATTTTTGTTATGTAATGTTAATTATTAATATAAATACGTTGACGATCACTTCTTTCAAGGACTTATCATGTTATGTTTAGTCAAAAATTTACCATCAAATTTTATACCTAGCAGTCTGCCCCAACATTGATCGGGTCGAACAATTAACTAATCTATTCTACGGGCCAGGAAAAGGAATCAAATTGTTAATCTAAACCATTCCCGAAAACAAGATACATACAACACAATTTTAACAGAGTAGGTATACTATAAAACCACTGGATCGATTTCAGGAACTCTTTCACCATTACAATTCTACATTATTCCTGATGCCTCAGTTACACGAGGCTACTTTTTCAAGCTAGTGTTGACAAGTTAACAAGCTAGCTTCTAGCTTCGTGTAGACAACGCAACACAACGTTTTGACTATACGAAGCTAGAAGTATTAAGTAGTATTTTTTCCTAGCTTGAAAAACTAGCCTCGTGTAGTTCGGGTATGAGTAACAGGCTAGCCTATTATAGTTATTCAACTCGAATGAAGCTGGGGCGGGTCGTTAGTACGATTTAAACAACCACCAAAATATTTTCAAACATACTCATCCTGTCGCTTCTAGTAAATCAGTTTCTCTAATTAAATTGAGTTACTGTCTTCTAAAATAAATACTGAGTTTGGTATTCTGTTCTATACCATATAATATACAGTTATTTCAGAAGATAAATGTTCGTCCTAAGAACAAAAACGCTAATTCATATTTCAAACTGTAACTCGTCACAAAAACTACGTTCACTGTTAATATTTTACATGAACGTTGTATGTTGGTTAACGTCTAGACTAACATACCATAAAAGAAAGTTCTGTATTTTGGTATGTTTGTAACCTAAAAAGTACTAGACTGATTTCGAAAGAAAAAACACCATTAGAATGATACAGTACAGTTGCATAACGAGACTATTTTGGGTTAATCAAATATTTATTTTTAGTTTTATAGGTTTTGGGTAGATAGTTAAAATGTATAGTTCAGTTTTTACAACAATATTTTCCTGAATAAAAATATGGGGATTACCTTTGCAGAGGAAGTTAAACGATCGGCATTCCTTTGCAGCAATCGTATTGAAAAAGGTATCGAACGAGAGGCTCGTGGAGGAAAACAGTAGTTCAGGTGACCCGCATCCAGCCAATGAACTCGATTCTTAATTCGTTCATCGATTGATTCACTTGTACTATCTTGATGATTCGTATGCTTCTACTGCATTTATGCTAGGTTTTAAAGGGCTAAACTTTCGCTTCACTTTTTTTTTTAATTTAAAAATTACATTTTTACCTCTTTCGTGGACTAGATTGCTACAGGAGCGAGGAAGATGGCATGATAAAAGAGAGGCCTATACTCAGCCGTGCGATAGAAAAAGCTGTGGTTGATGACAGATATAAAATTTGAAACACAATTTTAGTTCCGATGGCAATACAGTTAGTTCTTTTGTCTCTAACCACGCGACTGAGTCATTGTCATTTATATGTTTCCTAAAGCCGTATAACTTAAATATTGTCACATTTTTAACCCCCGACCAAAAAAAAGGGGTGTTATAAGTTTGACGTCGATGTCTGTCTGTCTGTGTGTGTGTCTGTCCGTGGCATCGTAGAGCTCAAACGGATGGGTCGATTTCGATGCGGTTTTTTGTTATTTGAAGGTTAATACCCGTGCGGATGTTCTTAGCTATGCTTGGTTAATATCGATTCAAAATGGCCGCCTCCACAAAATGGCGGACAAAATATTTCTTCACAACCTACCTCAATATGGGTATCAAATGAAAGGGCTTAACTAGTAGAATATTATACACTATAACAAATTTCAAATCCAAGATGGCCGCCACCACAAAATGGCGAATTGTATTACTTTTTTTACTACTACCTCAATATGGGTATCAAATGAAAGGGCTTGACTAATAGAGTACTTTTTACTATGACAAATTTAAATCCAAGATGGCCGCTACCACAAAATAGCGAAATACATGTCTGTTGTTCACAACTATGCCAGTTATTCTACCGCCAAGCAGTAATGTGCAAACATTACTGTGTTCCGGTTTGAAGGGCAATGTTTCCAGAGAAATTACAGGGCTTAGAGATATAAGATCTTAGATCTCTGGGTGACGAGCGCAGTGCAGTGCTAGGTAATGATTTGGACTCTTCATTTTCCAATAGCTGCGTGTCACTGTGCTGTTATGTGTCAGGCATGTTGCTTACCATCAAACACATTTCCTGATCGTCTCGTCACTCGTTATTAAAAAAAAAAAAGAACGTTATACAAATAATCCGAGATCCGAGGTAGTCGGGGGTTAATCAAAATTTTAATTTTGTTCTTGTTTCTTTTGTTAATAATCTTGGTATCTTCAAATTGAGTGTATAGTTTTTCTATTTATACAGGACAATTATTTATGAGATGAATACTATATATTTATTATAGGTATATTATTATATAATATACATATATTTGGTCTGATTTGTCTTGAGTGTTTCAAGTGTGTCTTTAAAATTTGGTATTAAGTATTTTCTTCAGCTGTCTGGTACCCATAATTCAAGCTTAGCTTAGTTTTGGCCTAGTTAGTGTTATATATCATGTATAGGTGTATATATTTAATCATGTATGTGCGAAGTTATGGGAATAAATTAGTGTCATGTAGCTTGGTTTTAATCACAAGTTACCATTTCCCTGCGATATGTCAGTCAGATCACAATAGAAAACAGATTTTTTTGATTGCAAGTAGAATCTGGATATTTTCGTGCATCTTGAGTCGCCAGTCCGCGATACTTTTATGATTTAAAATATTTTAAATGGTTGTTTTTGTCTTGGTTTTATTCTTTTGTACGTGTACGTATATTTACGATTGTGCCTTTTCCAGTATCCTTGTATTGACATTGCGAGATCTTGACTGTTATCGGTGCCCGATAACACTCTATCGCTCGCCAAATATATAGACGGGGTTACTCGGAGCATTCGTACTAAACTGAAAGGGTTTCACTCGTTATGATCAACTTGTTTTTAGTGGAGATTTGAAACAGTATTGTCTAGCGCCGACCTGTCAAACAAATTGACCACTCCAATAGGCGCGATGGTGGTGAGGCGTAAACTTATCAAGAATAAAAAAAAAACAAACAAGACTCACAAGATACGTATTACGGAAATCAGATAAATACATGTTGGTGTAAAGTGTACCTACATCCTTTACATAGCATAATCTAGCCGCCAAACTTTATGAAAATTTTATTTTAGTGAATATTTGAGTATTTGAGTACCTACTATGGGGACCAGATAGATAATATACGTAAATTCGTATGTATGGTTGTAAACATACATAATTTGTTTATTTGCAGATATATTTGTTTTGAAAATCAAAATCACAGCCTTCTCTTCGCAATTTCATTTCCGGATTGGTTTCATAAGAATGTTATGACTAATGTTTGTTCGACTACCCTTTCGACGTAGTACAGGTGTCCTGGATAACCTCGTAGTATTTGATTTGCTCGCCTTATACATCTTGTTGTTTGGACAGCGGTATTGTAGACTCTGTCGTAGATTAGAATGTCAAGGGAGGTTAAAATGGAACGTCTGCTTATTTATTATTACGATTTTTGCCGGTTTTTAACGTATTTAATCGATACTTACAGAATGACACGCACATTTCCTGTAGGGTTAGGCGTGGTGTCCGGAAATGTGGAATGAAGCTTTAGTATGAAAAGTAACGTACTAGACTACAGGCCCGTGAACAAAATGTATGGGTCATATGAACCGCCAGGAGACCTATGTAGGATGATAGAAGGGCATAAAACAAGAAAAAATTAAACATTTTGATTAACCCCCGACTACCTCGGACTATCTGTATAACGTTCTACTAGTCAAGCCCTTTCATTTGATACCCAGATTGAGGTAGCAACCAAACATAGCTAAGAACATCCGCACGGATATTATTAACCTTCACAAATCGCATCGAAATCGGCCCATCCGTTTGAGCTCTACGGTGCCACAGATAGACACACACTCACACACAGACAGACAGACACACAGACAGACAGACATCGACGTCAAACTTATAGCACCTCTTTTTTTGGTCGGGGGTTAATAATAAGATTCAGCACTATGCCCGGAATTTGTAAGCTGTCCACACTCAGTACTCAGTTGAGTGCAAGTTGAAGAGTGTTGCAAGTTGCAAGACCATTTCTCCTTGTCGCATGATTTTTGTACGGCGTTGCGGAATAATTCATTAGATGAGGCATTAACTGACAAGGTTGCACTCAGCTGGCGCTCCGACACTACGCCGCTACATTAGCGTGTCGGTGACGTGCCCCTATGAAATTTTCCCCTATCGAAAAGTGCTCAAGGCTGCTAAATAAGTTAAAAAAATACATTTTAAACTACGGTACACCATTCTGTACTAATTTAATAGTAACTTTACTTTTAAGAAAGTCGGTACGTTCTACGAATTGTATTTATAATTTCTCAAACTAGGTATAGACCAAATTATTCGATCTATTAACTGTAACAAGGTATTATAAATAATGCAGAAATCGCACAGATTGGATAAATTATACGCGCTATATATAGTTATGTTACATTATGCGCGTCCGTGAAATATTGATTTGATTGTTCCATATATTGCAGAGTTTAAATTACTTGCTGTATTCATTAGCTACGTAGTTAGACTAACAAATCTATATTCAATGTTTTTTGGATAATACTACACCAATAATTTCATCAAAATCGGTCCAGCCGATTAGGAAACAGGAATAACAAACACACGCACACAAGATTAACTCTATGTATAAAGATATCGTCTGTTAAAATTAGTCGTACCTTTTCATATCCCTTTTGGAAATATTCTCAGGAGGTGCAGACAAGGTTCTACTCTGTCAAGCGTGTGAAGTCGGTCAGTATCGCCACTGGGTATCACGGCTTCATAAACAAATATTAAATTCATTTTTTTTTTATTATTTTTTTAAAAGAGTGACGAGACGATCAAGACATGTGCCTGATGGTAAGCAACATGCCTGACACATAACAGCACAGTGACACGCAGCTATTGGAACATGAAGAGTCCAAATCATTACCTAGCACTGCACTGCGCTCGTCACACAGAGATCTAAGATCTTATATCTCTAAGCCCTGTAATTTCTCTAGAAACATTGCCCTTCAAACCGGAACACAGTAATGTTTGCACATTACTGCTTGGCGGTAGAATAACTGGCAAAGGTGTGGTACTTCCCCAGGCGGGCTCTGCCAAGAGTCCTACCACTACATAAATTACCACCACTACAATACATTACCATTGTTTTAATGATACGTAGCTAGGTACATCGATATTAGTCGATGCCGAAAAAACACAGATAGGAATCTATCTGTCGTTTTTGTTTTGGGGACACTTAATTTACGATTTTAAAGTTCAAAATTAATTGGAATAAATTCGTTTTCCTTTTTTTTCGACCGTTTTAAGCGTGAAACGTAGGGTTAACCGGAAAACATCCATGTTACACATAAAAAAAACATTCTGGCTGCCGATAGAAGCGGAAACTTCGAATTGTAGTGTTAAACATCGCTAAAGTTGTACACTCCGCGAGGCATAAGCTGAGCTTTGCATTTGTGTGAGTGTACATGGATAGTGTAGGTGTGACAACCGGCCTTAGGCGCGGCGCCATTCTGTCTCGCCGCGCTCCTGCCTGATTGGTGATCACTCACACTAATGCAAAGCTCAGCCTATACCTCGCCGAGTGTACCTTGCTACGTAATCATTTGGAATCTTCATGTTCCAATAGGTGCTTGTCACTGTGCTGTTAAGGGCAGGCACGTTGCTTGCCATCAGGCATATTTATGTCCTGCTCGTCTCTCGTCACTATACTTTTAAAAAAACAATTCGTCACCTGTATAGCTATATATAAACATACTTACAGATATGCGAACTGACAAAATTTCACCCATCCGAGAAGCGTCTATGTCGCGTATGTCACATTCCACTGCTCTGCTGCCGCTTCGACGCTACCCGCCCGATTCGAACATAGCGGTGACGCGAACCCATACAATTTTCCTACCAAAACTGACTTCTTCAAAAGTTTTTCTACCAAAAACTACCGCTTACTCCTATTTTAGCTTGAGGGACCAAAATCCCCTCCAGGCCACGTGGTTCGACAGCGTAGTTCGATCAATCGGACCACGTGAACTTTTTTTCCCTCTTGATTGATCGAACTACGCTGTCGAACCACGTGGCCTGGAGGCAAAATCCTAAGTTACGTCTGTCATCATTATTTCTAAGACTAACCTGAATAAGTCAGGTGGTATTCAAATACAAGAAAGAAACGATAGCCACAAAGGGTAGCTGTTGTAACAAAATTCTGCTATTGTAGCGAATTTATCTGAAGACGTGACCTGAAGAAATGTTTAGGTGCGGTAGGCAGTACCGACAATTTGAGGCCAATATTACTAACTCAAATTGGCCCACTACTGGGCAAAGGCCTTCTCTCCAGATAGCCCCCGTCTACGGTTTTGGTGGGCCAATCTTTAAGTCTTTTACAGAATAAACAAATGTTTGTGACTGAGTTTTTGACTTTGACGAACCGTGAGTTCTATATTATAACTCTATTTATTTATTTCATACTTTTTTTAGTAGTTTGTTATATAACAAAATCATAAAGTATTTAAATAGTTCGTAACTATAGTAGATAGTTCACGTGTGTGTATGAAGTATTTTTTAATTAATTTATTATTTATTTCACAATAACAAAAATAATGTACGAGTACAAACGGAAATCTTAATGCTAGAGGGGTATTTTCAACCAGCTACCCGCTGAGTAGGACATAAATGTTATGTAGGCAAAGAACGGTACAATACGATTAAGTATAACATGGTCATTTCTGCATACCCTAGTTATCGGTTCCGGCATTAAATTTCATGTTATGTAGTGTTTGTAAGTCTATGGGTTTCACTCCTCCGTCTCCCTTTCCAAGCGACCTCTAGACATTCGACCTTTACCTCCTCGCACACGACGGAATTATTCTTGCCTTTGTTACGTTTCGATTTTAAGAAAGCCATTTGAATAAGGAATTTGAATTTTAAAAAAGCAGTTACGTCCTATTGGGAGAGACCAGCGGCTGCCGTGGGGTCGTAGGTTCGATCTTCGGTTTGCTCTTCTGAGAATGTTCTTAACTGTCGGATGACATGAGTTCCTACTATTATGAAAAACGCAAAAATGTATAAGAATATATGGATGTATGTTTGTTACTCTTTCACGCTAAAACTACTGAAGGGATTTGGATGAAATTTAGTACATAGATAGATAATGGTCTGGAACAACATATAGGCTACTACAACTATTTTTATCCCGGGAAAATAACAGGTTCTGGAGCTACGCTGGTGAAACCGCAGAGCGCTATACGAGGGTCAAACTGAAAGTTCTTAGAACTGGCCACTTATAAACAAAATAATAAAAAAATAATTCTATAATTTGAAAATAGAACTCTTTGCCAATATTACTGAGTATATACTTCATTCATTTGTCATTTGTTTTACGATTTGGCGGCAAATAAAATTGTCTGTGTCACGTCAACATGAATTTAACACGAGAAAATTTTCGTGCAATGATTTTTTATGACTTTCGATGTCATTTAAGTCAACAAGAAAGTTATGATAGACTACGATTGGCCTTTCACGATGAAGCCCCATCTCGTGCGACTGTTTACAACTGGTTTAATGAGTTTAAACGTGGTCGCACTAATCTCACTGATGATTTACGTGAGGGACGGCCTTCTACGGCGACGACTGAAGATAACATCTGTGTTGTGCGGCGTATGATAGAGACTGACAAAGAGTGACCTATCAGCAGATTCGGACAAGCTTAGGCATCGGTATGAGTCAAGTGCACAAAATCCTACACGAACATTTAGCGGTCAGGAAGCTTTGCGCCCGGTGGATACCTCATAATTTGACTGAGGCTCAAAAACTCCATCGTGTGGATTGGTGCCGTAAAATGATTGAAAGATTTAACGGAGGTGACTCAAATGCTGTGTTCGACATACTAACAGGTGACGAAAGCTGGATTTACTGTTATGATCCTGAAACCAAAAGACAATCTGCTCAGTGGGTGTTTCCTTTCGAGGAGTTGCCAACTAAAGTGAAGAGAGAGAAGTGCGGGGAAAAAATGGTGGCCTCGTTCTTTGGAAGGATAGGTCATTTCGCAACAATTGTGTTAGAGGATCAAAAACAGTTTCTGCAGAATGGTACACTACCAATTGTTTGCCACTTGTCTTGGAAAAGTTCGAGAGAAACGACCTCGCAGTAGGATCCTCCTTCACCACGACAACGCCTCATCGCACACCGCCAAGCGAACGATCGACTATTTGGCGACATCAAACGTTGAATTACTGGGTCACCCGCCGTATAGCCCCGACCTCGCGCCTTGTGATTTTTATTTATTTTCAAAAATTAAAGAAAAACTTAAAGGAAAGCGGTTTACGAATGCTGAAGAAGCGGTGGCTGCGTATCGCGATGCCATTGAAGAGACCCCTAAGAACGAGTGGGCAAAGTGCTTTTCCCAGTGGTTCCATCGCATGCAGCGGTGTATTGACGTGAATGGACAATATTTTGAAAAGATATAATAAAACTAATAACTGGCTAATGTAATCAGTTTTTGATTTTCTAAGAACTTTCAGTTTGACCCTCGTATTATCTATCTATATAGCTATATACCGCAAAATATGATGTACTAGCAACATCATAATTCGAGGACATTATTATGCCATCCGAAAAACCGCACATTTTCAACGATCATCGATGTTACCTGTTGTACACCTCTCAATATTACCTTCAGTGATAGAGCAAGTTATATAATAGGTATAAATGACTTACTTTTTTTGATAAGATGCTGACTAGATGTGATGTCATCTTTTGAGGACATGTGCACTTCGACAACCTTAATAAATATGCGACATCATTTCATAGTTGACGTTACAAAGGCTCGAACGAAGAGTCTCTAATTTTGTGATAAGAACTGTGAGTTTTTCGTAACGCTTACAATCTTAGTGTCTTCAAATCGAGAGTGAATCGGTTTCTTCTAGGTAAGCACGCTCCATCGTAGACCGCATCGTCGCTTAACATCAGGCGAGATCAAGTTCAAGTGTAAACCTATAAAAGTTAAAAAACGCGCACATTGCCAGCTCTGTGGATTATGATAATTCTTTGACTCTATCGTGAGATGAGATCCCGATTCCCAGCAGTGGGAACTTTAAACAGGCTGTTTATGCTATCCCATAAAGGCCTGAGTTAATGTTTCGTTTGTTACGTATCGATCTTAAGAAAACTATTTAAATATATAATACGGCTTTGATTATTGTGGCTTCCTTTTGAATTGGTGTAATTGTGTCCGCCCGTGCCTCAAGGTCAGCTCCTAGTTCGGTCGAGTTTGGTGTCGCTACGTAGCATATCGAATGGTTATGTAATATTCAACTGATACATAAATAACGAGGCATTTAGAACATTAATGTGTCGAATGATATGCGTTAAACGGAGTTACATAAATACTATTACTACATATCCTTAGATCCGTTCTGATAATCCGACGTGATTGAGCAACGAACTAACAAACTGGCATTTATAAAAGTTGCAGAATTAGCTAAAGAAAGTCACTGCGTTGCATTGACATAGTGATGGTAGGACTCTTAGCAGAGTCCGCCTGGGAACCTTTGTCAGTTATTCTACTGCCAAGCAGTAATGTGCAAACATTACTGTGTTCCGGTTTGAAGGGCAATGTTTTCAGAGAAATTACAGGGCTTGGAGAAATCATATCTTAGATCTCTGGGTGATGAGCGCAGTGCAGTGCTAGGTAACGATGTGGACTCTTCATTATCCAATAGGTGCGTGTCACTGTGCTGTTACGAGTATGTGGCAGGCGTGTTGCTTACCATCAGGCACATGTCCTGCTCGTCTCTTTACTCTATACTATAAAAAAATGCATATTGATCTCGCTTTTGTACAACATCTGTGTAACCTCGTATTTCTATCATACAAGTGTATTTATTGGTCACGTTCTGCTTGGACGTACGCGTCGACATCGTTGGCCGTCTTCCAGCGGAGGTCTGTCGAGATTTTGCACTCGCTGAATGTTAAGTGTGGAAATGTTGCTATATTTTACATTGATGGCCACGTAATACCGTAAAGTAAGGTCTTACTAGAATTATAAATGCGAAACTCTGTATGTATGTATGTTTGATGATCTTTTAAGCAAACACTACTGAAGCAATCTGGATGAATTGCTACATAAAATAAATTATGTAAACATTTTGGACAAGACAATGTTATCGTTGGTTGAGGTAGATAAATATAGGTACTATACTAAATACTAAAAATTCAGAAAAAATTCAAAGTTGAAACTTATTCTACACTTAAAACCATCTCTCGCACAGATGGCGGCTTTATCGTTAATAGCGATAACTTCCAGGCAACTTTAGGGTAGAATATTTTATTTCTACGAAAAAAAAAAATTTCTTTTAAGACTCCGATTTCATAGATAAATGAAAGCAAATTTTAGTTTTTTTGTTGTTATTTCAAGAACCTCCACACCGATTTCGATATAATAAAAAAATGGCACTCATAGGGGTTGCCGATAGCAGTAAAAACTTATAACTCATGGCTCACTTTGGAAACTACGCGGGTGAGCCCGAAGGGCACTACTAGCCTGGAATAAATCTTCAAAGCATTTTCGTCTAAATAGGTCGTCTAAGCATGGCCATGCTTCTAATATGCGTTAGCATTTCTAGATGCCCATGGTCCCTAGTTCACCCCAAGATTTATTTCATTTACGAGAGTGACGCTTGAGCTCAATTAACAGCCAACGAAAAATCTGTGTGTTGCGCCAAAAGGAGCTTTCACTTCAAAAAACAATAAAAAACATATACCCGACTTGAGAAGCTCCTCCATTTTTGGAGTCGGTTAAAAATAAATATGCAAAGTTATAATACTGTTTCTCCAGAGAACATTTATGCTTATCTATACATATATGTATAATACAAATAAATAAAATTGGAGTGTCTGAATGTAATATATAGTGACAGTTTTTCACAAAGTTCAAATGAAAGTATATACGGTGCCTATTTCTAAAACATTATTTGTATAATTTTTTGGCTGTCTGACTGTATGTTTGTAACGGCTAATCTCCGCAACGGCTGCACCGATTTTCACGGGACTTTCACTACCAGATAGCTGATCTTGTAAGGCATAACATAGCCTACTCTTACTTGAAGAAAATAATTAGGGCTCCGTGAAAAAAAGAAAACCCTTAAAACGCGGATGAAACCGCGAACGCAGTTAAGAATATTTTTGTAAAGTATGGCCGGTGTTGTAGTTACTTTGCTTGTTAATACGGTCATTGCAATGATAACCTGAATGCATGATTAATACTATAGTAGAGTGCAGGCCCGTGAACAAAATTTATGGGTCAAATGAACCACCAGGAGACCTATGTAGGACGATAGAAGGGTATTAAGGAATAAGATTCATTCATCACTTTACGGTCACTTGTAAGCTGTCCAATTGAGTGCTGTTGATTGAGGGTCTAATCTATTATTTCGCAACGTCGTACAAAAATCACGCGACAAGGCGAAATGATCGCTGGTTGCAACCCCCCTCTTCGACTGCACTCAGTTGGACAGCTTACAAGTGACGGCATAGTGCTGTATCTTATTACTTTATACCCTTCTATCATCCTACATAGGTCTCCTGGTGGTTAATTTGACCCATACATTTTGTTCACGGGCCTGTAATCTATCTTATACCTTTAAACGAGCAATTCTTGTATATATATATAGAATCTGAATCTCGGAAACGGCTCGAACGATTTTCATGAAATTATGTATACAGGGGGTTTCGAGGACGATAAATCGATCTAGCTAGGTTTTATTTTTTTAAAACATCGTTTTATGCGCGTTTTTAGACAATGAAAGACTTCTACAATGTCATTAGAATACGATAACTTATTTCGCCACTGTTCTTTAAGTCTAAATGGCTCAGACGGAATATGCTCGCCCTCGGAGTCAACAGGTCCCGGTTCGAATCCTGACTCGGGGCTTTTCTTTTTGTTCTTTCTTTTTTTTTCTGAGAAAATCTTATACTTAGAGCCTTAAGTAAGTCATCACTACGTAATTCGTACCGGCCTAAATATCATTTAAAAAAACCGAACAAAGCTCGGTCAACCAGGTACTAGTACTTTAACCGCCGTAGTAACGAACTACGGCGGTCACAGTACTATTGTATTAATCAAGTGAAGTGATTACATCGCGGTGTGAACGACCGATAAGGCGACGGCCGAGTTATCTTCGGTCGCAGCTCCAAGTGGCCCAAGGACTTTTGCATCATAGCCGTACTTACTTTATGATGATGTCGAGGGGAGAAGGAGTTAAATTATGTTGAGGTTTTTAACTTGGAAGGTTCTTATTTGCATAAGCTAAAATTGATCTAGGGACTGCCGACAGAAGTGACAACTATTTTTTTTCAATGTAGAGTGATAAGATGAGCAGGACATGTCTCTGATGGTAAGCAACATGCCTGCCACATAACAGCACAGTGACACGCAGCTATCGGAACGTGAAGAGTCCAAATCGTTACCTAGCACTGCACTGGGGTCGTCACCCAGAGATCTAAGATGTTATATCTCCAAGCCTTGTAATTTCTCTGATTACATTGGTTACATTGGAATTCAAACTGGAACACAGTATTAATGTTAGCGCATTATTCCTTCGCAGTAGATTAACTGGCAAAGGTGTGGTACTTCCCCCAGGCAGACTCTACCAAGAGTCCTACCACTTATAACTCCGAATTTGATAGTTCACTTTGGAAACTACGCGGGCGAGACAGGAGGGAGCTGCTTGTATGGAATACATTTTCAAAGCATTGTCGCCTCAAAGTCTTCTATAAGCATGACCATCTAGACTAGGTACATACATATATGGCCATTCTTCTAACCATGCCAATCTAGTAATGGTTTAGCGTTTCTAGATGGCCATGGTCCCGAGGTCACCCGCAGATTTCTTTCATTTACGAGCGTGGCGTTTGAGCTCAATTCATAGCCCACGAAAAATCTGTGTGTGGTTCGACAAAATAAGTTTTTACTTCAAAATCGTAAAAAAAATATGTAAATGATGATTTGCACTTGACCGCCATCTCGCCTGACGTCAGGCGACGATAGAGTGTACTTACTTAGAAAAAAACCAATTCACCACAAAACACCAAGATTGCAATCATCGGGGTAAATCCACTCAGGCAACGCATTACATAGCCTAGACGTATTTATTACGAAAGTAGAGCTAAACCTTGTCGTTGTCTTAGGAAAGTTAATCATGAAACGTGCACAAATAATTATATCAGCTATCTAGCTCCCATACTACAAGCATTACTTAGTTCGAGGTTAGATAGCGTTGTATCAGGAATGACTAATAACGAGTATATGTTTATTTTAAAGCAACTTCAAAAAGGTTCTTATTTCGTTTTATTTTTTTGACGGGACAACGTCTAATAAATCGATGAACGCCGGCTGTATGCACGAAAAACTGTCCCGTTATGTCCCGTTACGGTCATTGTACGCTTGCGCGCCATCTATCAATGTTTTATTATGACGTTGTCACGTTAAACTATCGTCCGTAAACCAAACTCTTAAAAACGGCAGAAGCGGCAAACGCGCTTCTACAATGGCGATGCAAAATCAGGTGACGTCTCCTGATTCAGTCTCAGTCGCAACAAGGAGTTGTGTACATTCGCTGACAATTCAATTTTCAAATTTTTCAAACAAATTTTCGCCACGTTATGTTGTCTTTAGATTATGGCATACCTCATCTTCGTTTCTTTAATTATATCGACGCCGTAAACCAATCGATTTTACAGACAACCAATTTTTTCGGAATAAATTCTAATATGTAAGTGCAGTATTACAAAACCAGATCTCCTCTCTCTTCTCCCCTTCGATTTCAGCTTTTATCTTTGGTCTTTGTATGCGTAACCTCAACATCTTATCTTGTGTGTCGTGGATGGCCAAACACTGAACTTAATGTCTATGGTTTCTTTGAGTCCGTTTGGCGACTGAATTCGCTGCTAATACCTGGAGCGATTTGATTTTTTTATAAAATTTCACAGGTTTTTGGCTCGCCTTAAGTAAATATTTTTTTGCTAAGCTACATGTGCTATTTTGCTCGAGAACACCGACGTGCAACCGGCTTGATGTGAAAGAATAAGACAGTTTTAGTTCGGCGGTATGCCATTCAAATTTATGAGCGTTCAAACATTTCGTAGATCCGTTTTCTTGTAAAAGATTGTACCCCAAGTTATAGTACAAATGTTGAACATTGCGAATAATACGATCTAACCATGAACTGGTTAGATGAAAGCGAAATCACATAATTACTTTCATTTGTTCTGAATCGGTTTAAGTGGGACTCGACGACCCAGATACCGAGCGTCGGCTTGTAACCAAGCGGCCGGCGGAAACCAGCCTCGGAGCCGCGCACGCGCAGGACCGCCGTACCTCGTACAACTTACAATGTACAGAGACTCTTGTACATTCTACTTTGGAAATTCTACTGATACAGTAGAACCTCGATAAGTTGAAGTCCAAGGGAAACAAAAAATATTATAAGTTATAGAGGTTTTAAGTTATCAAGGGTTTAGGTTTTGGGTTCTGATGGGAAGGGAACATATTATTTTTTGGAGTTTTAAGTTACCGAGGTTTGAGTTATCGAGGTTTTACTGTATTATAATATGGTCCAAGTCGAACCTGCCCTTCTACCGCCTAAACTAAATCGGCTTTGGCTTTGCTATTGCTGTCTCTATCATTTCAAGGGAAAAGAAGAAGTAGAGAAGAGAGAGGTATATCAAAGCTAAGACAGTTTTAGTTCAGCGGTAGACCCTCTGGACTCGATTGGCACAGGGCTGAGGAAGATGGCATGACAAAAGATAGGCCAATACCCTGTACGTATTATATGGATATACTATAGCAGCGGGGTAAATGGGCTGTGAATGATGATGATAACGATTTCGTAGTGGTGGTCCAAATCATTACCCAGTACCGAGTGGTCGAGTGACCAGATAAAAGATGTTTTTTTATCTCTATGACCCGTAATTTCACGGGCAACATTGCCCTGCAAACCGGAACACAGTAATGTTTGCACATTACTGCTTGGCGGCAGAATAATTGGCAAAGGTTTGTGACTTCCCCGGACGGACTATGCAAAGAGACCTACCACTATGGGAGATAGATAGCTGATGATAAAATACTTATATAATCGGAAATACATGCTTACTAAAAGATTATTTTATCTATTAGTAAATATGTAAAATATAGCAACAATAATAATCACAAACATTAAATTGTAAATTAATGCTAACTTATTACTTATAACATAGAAACACACGGACACAACGAATTTGTATTCATCACATAAATACTTGTCCTTGATGATCATGTTTATAGAGGTACATGATGTGATGAAATACTGACTATGGAAATTATAATACTAGTTATAAATGTCGTGTGCAACTAACTAACAATTACTATACTTAAATTTTAAAATGAGCTCGTGGTGGTCCTTTTAAGCTATTGCATAGCTTTTATCGCGGGCCTGGAGACCGAATTTTAGTGATCGTGCATCTCTTTCTTATGTTCAGAAGAAAGAGGGATGGAAGACCGTAACGCCGTCCTCCCCACTCGGTCATTCGACTTTGAATCTTATTTGTATGAGCTTTACAGACTAAATGCTCTTAGCAGTGTTGCCAACTTAACGGATTTCCCGTGATATTTTTTAAGGTAAACAAATGTCACTCTTTAAAATAAAAGCAATTCCGAAAAATTGTTAACATCCCTATTGCTTGTGTTGATAAAAATGCATGCAACATGCAATAGCTTTACCGCGGCAGTCCCCGAGTGCCACACTTCTTTTTTTTTAACTATAATAGGTTCGCACTTGCCTATCATTTCGCCTGATGTTAAGTCCATCAATATCTAGATACATATTTATTTTATTTAGCACCGTCCCACGTAGCTATTTGTGTATGAAGAATACAAATTACTGCATGGCTCTTCATAAATACATATACAAATCCGTGTTGAAATATGATTTATTTTATTGTCCTGTAATTTCTTTGGCAACATTGCCCTTCAATTCACACGAACACGTTAATTTTTGTATTTACTCTCTGGCTGTAGAATAACTGCGCTGTGGGGAAGTACCTTCCCCAGGTGGACTCTTAAGAGTCCTACTTCTAATGGCTAATTTATACATCTTTACAACGAATACTCATGTAACAAAAATGGGCTATTGAAATTATATCCTAACAATACTAATATTATAGATGCGTTTAGACGTAGGTACGTCTGAGTTTGTGAGTAACAGTTGGGGTTGATATTTGGAACACAGATTGTATTCTGGAATGGTTAACGGACGATAGCTTAACATGACAACGTCATTACAAACCATTGATAGACGCGGCGCAAGCGTACAATGAGCGTAACGGGACATAACGGGACATTTTTTCGTGCATGCAGCCGGCGTTCATCGATTTATTAGACGTCAAAAAAACGGAGACTGCGCGCGTAATCAGGCGGGGCTCTGGAAGTAAACGATATATTGTGATATTGTGTGGACTGTAATTGTAACAGAGATTATAAAGTGGTTTCGCGTAGTGGACCTCTCAATTTCAAGACATCGCTCTAGATATTCGTTTTCCTCAAGTTTCCTTTCACGTTCGCGTGTTTCCCGTAGTTGGATCACGCTTCGCTCTCGATCGGTCTTTTCATACCGAAAGTAAAAGTTTACTTTCGGCATCTCGTACGGATGAAAGTAATCCAGCCGACTAGTTTGTATTAGTTTCGCTCTCGGCCGCCTCTACAGCTCTCTGTAGCCACTGGCCTCGCGGCTTAGTTGTTAGTGAGTCTACTCGCTGTGGTCGTAGGTTCTATTGCCGCCCAGGATAAGTATTTGTGTGATGAATAAGGATGTTTGTTTTATGTCTAAGTGCTTCTATGTCTCATCCCTACAGATATTATAAATGCGAAATCAACTATGTATGTCTGTTGCCTGTGTGATTTCACGCCTAAATAACTGACCCTATTTTATATGAAGTTTGGTACAGATATAATCTTGTAGCCTGAAAAAGGATACTTTCTAATGCTACTTTTTAATTATTTTTTTTTTAACTTTTATAGGTTTACACTTGACCGCCATCTCGCCTGATGTTAAGCGACGATGCGGTCTACGATGGAGCGTGTTTACCTAGAAGAAACCGATTCACTCTCGATTTGAAGACACCAATGTATGATTAATTTAATTTAATGTGATGAAAGAGTTGAAAGGGATTGAAAGGAGGGATGAAGGCTTTCATGGATTCGTCATCTTTGTAGCTAGAAACTTGAAACTTATTTTCAGGGTCTTGATCACCTATATATAAAAAAAACTTGTGGCCCATTCCGGCTTCGCTCGGATATTGTCATATAAAGCCACCATTAATTGAAATAAAAACTATCCTATCTCTCAAGTCGGACTAAATCACATATAAATGATAACTTTCGTGAATATCGGTTGAATTGCAGAAAAGGAAAGGAAAAAATACGAGAGGGAAAGAGATACAGAAATAGATAGAGGGGTAGAGAGAGGAGTAGAGAGAGGGGTAGAGTGATGGGTAGAGAGAAGGTTAGAGAGATAGGTAGAGAGAGAGGGATAGAGAGATGAGTAGAGAGAGAGAAGGGTAGAGAGAATAATTAAATAATAAATAGAGTGTTCTGGGAACAAACACCATGACACTGGATTTTAATATATTAAGATGTGGCATTCAAAGTTAGAAAGCCAGGATAGCTGAAATACATCGAAAGTTTAGTGGGCACTTCAAATTCGATGCGAGGTTTCGCTATTTCCCAATTTTGCAATTCGCTGTGTTTAAATTCGTGTCGCATATATTTTAATCAGCCTTTATGTGTGCAAAAAAAGCGAAATTGAAGCGTGATTGCGTAGGTTCGGGAGAAAGTTGCGCCGTAGCGGGTGCGCGTGCGCCGGCAGATTAACGTATCGGTGACGCGCGGGCGAATATCCGCGGGCATTGCAGCGGTCGATAGTGTGACTATTTAGGTGAATATTTGCATGGAAGCATCGCAAATGAGCGTTGGAGAGTTACATTTCAAATATTGTTTTAAGATATGCACTACATTATAAACTACCATTGTGAAAAAAATACAAATCTTTTATTGCGCAGATAACAATAAATATTCATTAAATTTAATCACAAAAAAGTACATGTAAAAAGAAATAGTAAACGCCTTCAAATGAATCTAACGCGTCAGATTATAATCTTACGTTGTATGTTATGTTAGAGTTAATTTATAATAATCTGACGTCGTTGGATTATAATCTGATGGAATTTACGATTTCACTGTGACACATATACAAATTGAGTTAGTGTGCGCTGGACCTCACACGAGAGTGGCCTGTGTTGTGGGATCCAGATTTATAAATAACAATTATGTACTCGTGAGAGACAGTAGTGAATGTTGCTGTGGACCCACTGAGGTGTTTAACAGCACGGGAGTTATAATCCAAGCTAGCGGTCCGCCCTGGCTTCGCCTGTACAACATTATCGCTCTCTCTTGGTCGGTTCCTCATGTCTGAGGATCGTGGTCAGCATCAGGTTTGCATCTGGAGCGGATGATCTGCCTCCGCCGGTTTCTGTCCCGCGCGTCTCTTACGACCGAGTAAAATTTTGAGGAAGACTGGTCCTTTACTTGATCTGTCCATCTGGTTGGTGAGCAACCACGCGATCGTTTGCAACGTTTCGTCTGTACAACATTGTATGTTGCCTTTACCACTCAGGGAATACGCAAATAATCAACTGTTAAAGAATTTTTGTAATCAGTCCAGTAGTTCATGTGATTAGCGCGTACAAACAAAAAACCTCTTATGCTTTATAATATAAGTATTACTACAAACAGGATATTTACCGTGGTTATATAAACCATGTGTCGAGATAATAGTTATTATTCTCCGAAAAACCACCCTGACTATTTAAATTTAATATACATACATACAAATAAATAAAATAAAATTTAAACTGAATATGTCAACTAAACACACTGCTTCAATATGATAACAAGATTTCGGAGTAGGTAAACGAAAATATCGTTCATGTGTAAATTTTTTAGATTTTGTAAACACTGACTACAGATTTCGATGAGATTCAAATTAATCCTGATAAGTGTACTCCTTGAAATTGCTTTATAAAACAAGGTTCCCACGAATTGAGAACTTCCTCCTAAGTCGGTTATAAAAGGTCAAAATGACTCGAGAAGAAGTCGAACACCTATTTGTCCAATAATGTTTGTCATACTTTGCAATAGTTATAGAGATGTTGTATGCAGGAGAGAGTGCAGTGTAATAATTACGCAATTCAACGATTACTCAAATTGAACTACCCGAAGAAATGTGGCACAGTTTAACTAAAGGTGCGAGCGCTGTAGAACTTAAAAGCTCCGTACTCATTCATTGAAAGAGAAATTGGTGCCATCGCTGAATCCGCGCACTGGATTCGCTGGACCGTACGCTCTTTGTCGAAGTAAAAGTGTGTTCCGAAAAAATTTTAGTCGCGAAATTACATTGCGATTTCGCCGTAACGAGGTCGCAGATGTAGGCCGAGTAACAGCTATCTGTTGCTGATAGTTTTTTGTTATTTGATACATTTAGCATCCGGCTGCCAGGTCACGGCCATCCTGTCGTTCGGGGTCCCCAACATTACCATAGTAATATCGCGTGAAACTATTAAATTGGTTTTACGTGGAGCAGTCGTGACTCATGTTTTTACGCTCTTTGTGCTGCATAATTGCATGAAATCACCGAAATGCGGTAACTGCCTCGATGTATCTCGGTCTATCTACTCGATTATTGTTGTAAATTAACCACCCAGATTTGGTAGATATTGGTACACCATCTCACAGGTGTTTCCTAGTTTGTGTACCAATTCTACATGTATGTTTGAGATTTACATTTACAGTAGAATCTCGATAAGTTAAAGTCCAAGGGAAACAAAAAATATTTTAAGTTATAGAGGTTTTAAGTTATCAAGGGTTTCGGTTTTGGGCTCTGATGGGAAGGGAACATATTATTTTTTGAAGTTATAGAGGTTTTTAAGTTACCGAGGTTTGAGTTATCGAGGTTCTACTGTATTAACTTTACGTATTGTTTTGTGGTGTTTTTTAAGCAAATAAATAGTTCATTTTTATCAATACTGCTTATAGCAAACTTGTTACGTTTGTTTGCGGTGATTGATAGGATCGTTGGAAAGGAAACCTCAGTGTAACCGATACGGTGGTATGCTGCAAAGTTCCTGTCCGTAAGATGTCACGTGACACCTCGCGTGTCGCGAGTCTCGATGTGGCAACAGGTCCAGACGACGCACAAATCGACTTGACCAGTGTATCACTTTACAGCGGCTATTTACCGCCACTTTATTCGTTGTCGAGGATAATTTTAGCGGCATCCCATTTAGTGGTTGAGCCTAAATTCGGTGAAACAGACTAAATGTAATCTGATTTCGCGTGTTTTTTTTTTTAAACCATAGTGTCCTTTATCAAATCAATGTAATATCATATATTGCATATCGTGTATCATTCTGTAAATAATTGTTTTTTTAATGTTTTGTTCATGTTGTTAGTAAGTGTGTAATAAAGAAGTCATTGAACTGACTACCGGATTCTTCTCGTTCCTATCTCTGTTGTTATATCCGAGAGATAACCCCTCAAACGCTCAAACAGGCACTAAGAAGCATCAAAACACGAATGATAACGTGCGTGATATAATACTAAACTAACCTTACGCTTGTTCTTGAACCTTATTACATGAAAATGATATCATGTGGATAAACAAATTATTTATTATATCATTCGAACATTTCCAGAAACTCAAATTTGAATGAAAATATGGATCGTGTATTTTAAAATGTTTGTTAATTAAACATAAACTTTATTGTTTAATAGTTGAATTGTGACAATTTGTTTAGTAATAATTAATTACTGTATGTAATGTGAATTATTTTTTGTGACGTGTAATGTAATGTATGTTACCAATAAAGAATCTGAATCTGAATCGTGTTGAAGGGCTGTTTAACATTTGTAAAACAAATTGTTCATTTCATTAAAAATCATCATTGTCTGCTTACCTCTATCCATTATTTCCTATCATTATTTCGTATCATTCACTCACTCTCTTTTTATTAATTTCCTCATTAAAATTGAAGGAAGTATGGAAGGACTGTGCTTCCATACTTCCTTCAGTTTTCCTCGACCATTGCGAACATTTACTCTCATACTATTTAATTTTAAATTCTCAATCGATCCTCAAGTATGATTCCGTAAACAGTAAGGCTCAATATTGACCGGAGTTTCTAGTTTTTTTTTAATAAGAGTAATCAGTGATTTTGATTTCGCAGAAGGCTAAATTATTGCACGTTAATTCGCCCAATAACGATTCAATAAAAACTCCCAATACAATGATACGGAAATAAAAACTAGAATCGATTGTAAAGTTCATTGAAGCCAGCCGTTCCACGTATTGTATGTCTCCAGTTCATCTCACTCGGCTCTACGTTTTTACTTCAGTTTCTTGGCATTTATTTTTATAGTCCGTTTCCCTTCTACGTGCTCTGGGTTTATCACCTCTGCTTTGTAATATTTCAATTTAATTTATGTTTACTTGTTCGAAACAGCTCGTGTTCATTAGGAAAGGTTGCAGCTTGATTTTAATAAGTTTGTGTATCTTCTGAGCTAAATTATATTTTATGATATTTTATGATCACTCTTTTACCGCCTAACTAAAACGGCTTTGGCTTTGCCATTGCCATACAGGCGCGGTCCCAGCCTCGAATTTTGGAGGGGGTCACCAGTACAAAGCCTCAGATTTTGGGGGGGTCACCAGTAGAGATATAATAAATCGAGTAAAAAAACTTTACTAGCCTCACGGTTTCACCCGCGTAGTACCCGTTCCAGTTGTTTTCCCGCGTTAAAAAATAGTCGATGTATTAAGAGATAGTTTTATTTTTTTTCGATTTTTAATGTATCATATAGGATTTGGGGGGGGGGTCATGTCCCCTGTGACCCCCCCCCCTTTGGACCGCGCATGTTGCCATATCTATCATTTCAAACGAAAAGAAAAGAGAGAGAAAACGTCAAAGCTAAGACAGTTTTCATTCGGCGGTAGACACCCTGAAGGGATCTAATGACGTTTTGTATTTTTTTTTTAAATAAGTTGTGACGAGTCGAACAGGACATGTGCCTGATGGTAAGCAACATGCCTGCCATATAACAGCACAGTGACACGCAACTATTGGAACATGAAGATTCCAAATCATTACCTAGCACTGCCCTGCGCGCGTCACCCAGAGATCTAAGATGTTATATCTCTAAGCCCAGTAATTTCTCTGGAAACATTGCCCTTCAAATTCTCGGCTTGGAATAACACGTAAGAAGCTTTAACTTGTAACTATACTAATGTTATAAAGCTGATGAAATTCGAGAATATCGAACCTCGGACCGATATTAATCTTTCTCATCTCTTTCTCAATCTTATCTCTGAATTTTAGGCTATATATGTATGTACTCGTACCTCGGGCGAAGCTGGGGCGTAGTGGTAATTGAAATATAAATATATGTATTTATATTAACATTATCATCATCATCATCAGCCGCAAGACGTCCACTGCTGAACATAGGCCTCCCCCCTAGATTTCCACAACGAACGGTCCTGCGCAACCTGCAACCAGCGGTTTCCAGCGACCTTTGTGAGGTCATCCGTCCATCTAGTGGGAGGCCGTCCAACACTGCGTCTTCCGGTTCGTGGTCGCCACTCGAGAACCTATCTTCCCCATCGGTTGTCAGTTCTGCGAGCGATGTGGCCTGCCCATTGCCACTTCAGCTTGATTACTCTTTGAGCTATGTCGGCCACTTCCGTTCTTTTGCGAATATCCTCATTACGGGTTCTGTCGCGCAAAGAGACTCCGAGCATAGCTCTCTCCATAGCTCGCTGTGTGACTTTGCGCTTCGTTATGAGGCCCACAGTAAAGAAGAAGTGAGGATTTATAATATATATAAATAGAAATATAATATATAGTGCGAACCTGTGTGTCGTGTCCTCGTGTCGTGCCCTCGAGATCTATAGAGGCGTATAGTTTCCATCTTACTCTGTTTACGTGACGGAAGTGGCCGCCCGGTTGTTTGACCAGGACACCTTGACACCGGACTAATGTTCGTTCAACTATTCAGCCTTCTAAAACGTGTTTTAGATGTATAAACTAATTCATATTTGTATTGAGAAAACGTGTTTAAATATTAATCGTCGCATTAATCTGTTAATAGCATCTAACACCTTGCCCTTTTTTAACCCCCGACCAAAAAAAGGGGTGTTATAAGTTTGACGTCTATGTCTGTCTGTCTGTCTGTGTGTGTGTCTGTCTGTGGCACCGTAGAGCTCAAACGGATGGGCCGATTTCGATGCGGTTTTTTTTATTTGAAAGTTAATTGCCGTGCAGATGTTCTTAGCTATGTTTGGTTAATATCGATTCAAAATGGCCGCCTCCACAAAATGGCGGATAAAATATTTCTTCACAACCTACCTCAATATGGGTATCAAACGAAAGGGCTTGATTAGTAGAATACTTTGCACTACGACAAATGCCAAATCCAAGATGGCCGATACCACAAAATGGCGAATTACATTTCTTTTTTCACAACTCCCTTAATATGGGTATCACATGAAAGGGCTTGACTAGTAGAATGTTGTACAGATAACAAATCTTAGGTAGTCGGGGGTTAGTCAAAATTTTTAATTTTGTTCTTGTTCTATACGACTACTCATAGCTCGAAAAAGCGATATCGTTTCATTGTTGACGTTCTCAAACAAAGGGGTTCTTGGGCTGTGCAAGGAGTTGCCTGTTGGACCTATTATATAGTATACTTTTACTTATAGACAAAGGCTGTCACGGACTTCGGCCACGGTAATATTATCTATATATCATCGTGCTTCGGCGCACGTCAGCGCGCACAACGAGAGCTCTCAAAAAAAGGATTTTTTTCCGTTTTTTGTTACATTTTTCATTCATGCTCCTCTCCTATTGATAGTAGCGTAATGTTTTGTAGCCTACAGCCTTCCTCGATAAATAGACTATCCAACAGAAAAATAATCTTTCAATTATGACCGGTAGTTCCCGAGATCCTAGGGTTCAAACAAACAAACTTTTCAGTTTTATAATACTAGTATAGATGCCTGTCTGATTCACAATCGTGATCTACGGCCATAGGTTCGAATCCCGTCTGCTCCTACTGAGTATTTTTGCAAGTTCAGATGTAAAAGTTTATTACCACCACTGGGTATAACGGTGAAAGAGAACATCGTGAGGAAATCGACATGCTCCAAGAATGTTTCGAAGCCATGCGTCATGTGCCAACCCGCACCGGGTCAGTGTGTTTGATTAAGTCCTTGACTCTCTCATTGCGAGTGTAGGCCGCGCGTCCCAGCAGTGGGAATGTTTAGTGGGCTGTATACGTACATTACGCATATTGCATATTATGCTTGTTCCTTATACGAGTAGCTTTAGTAGATTTAGGGCCCTTTGCCGCCCTGGGGAAGTATCAACTTAGCCAGTCATTCTCCCGCCAAGCAGTACTGTACAAACATTTGCTGTGTTCCGGTTTGAAGGGTAATGTTTCCAGAGAAATTCCGTTGCTAAGAGAAAAAACACCTTATATCTCCGGGGGACAAGCGGAGTACAGTGCTAGGTAATGATTTGGACTCTTCATGTTCCAGTAGCTGAGTGTAACTGTGTTGTTATGGGCAGACATGTTGCTTACCATCAGGCACATGTCTTGTCACTCTATAATATATTTAAAAGAAAAGCATCCCGTGGTTTCATTCATGTAGTTCCGATCTCGTAAAATTATGTTACCTTGAGTTACATTTCAGTTAAATTCTTTCACCGTTGGGAATGAACGTGGTCCCAGAGTGCTATATAGACTATATATTAGGTATGCACCACGGGCGAAGCCGGGGAGGACCGCTAGTAATCTACAAAACTCAGCAAAGATGTAGGCTATCTAATAACGAAATAATTTCTGACGCCAATTGTTCACTGGTAGGTACAATTTGCGCGAAAGAATAACAAGCAAGAAATCAATTTTTTCCAAAATTAGTTCAGATAAATGAATTATCTTTAAATTTCACTTTGCGAATTCGTTTGTCGTATGCAAATGTCGCGGCGGTACCCCTAGGTCGCCGCTGTTTGCCGACGCGGTGTTTTATCATCCGCACAGCGCCAAAACTGAGATACGCGCACTTTCACTCGGATACCTTTAAACTTTTTACGATTCGTAATTTTATTGTCAACTTATCTTGTTGCTATGTCGTTGAGGATTATTTTCTGAGGATTCTGATCGTTAAAACATGGTAAGGCTCTTTGAAAGAGTCATCCTGGGGAAGTACCACACCGTTGCAATGTTAATATAATTTAGCAGTCATATAAAGTCAAAGTTCTTTATTCATAATGTACAATTTACACGTCAAATATATAATCTGTTCTACAAATTGCGTAGTACATTATCCCGGTCCTAAGCTCAGAGACATTTTATCCTAGCTATCTCTGTTAGCTATCACAATAAATAAATATTTGTGGAAAATTCACACACAACACCATCTGACCCCAAACTAAGCAAAGCTTGTAAGATGGCGACTAGATAGCTGATACAATACTTTATTTTTTTAAATAAGAAATGACGAGACGAGCAGGACATGTGCTTGATTGTAAGCAACATGCCTGCCACATAACAGCACAGTGACACGCAGCTATTGGAACATGAAGAGTCCAAATCATTACCTAGCACTGCACTGCGCTCATCACCCAGAGATCTAAGATGTTATATCTCTAAGCCCTGTAATTTCTCTGTAATTTTAATACTTATATAGTTGTAAATACATACAATAGAGAGTTTCTTACCGGCAATTGTTGAGCGTCTCAGAAAAATAAAGCTATTTACGCAAAATTAGCTTGATACTAATCAATTGGAAACGTTGTACCAGGGCGGGATCCTGGTTTATAATAGCGCAGAAAGTGCAGGGCCTCGGTCCCATTGTCAGGCCTTCAATGAATTCGATATCCAAATTGATATTACCTTCAAATGTGACATCTGTTTCATGACAGATGATTGTTAAACGATTACGGGGCAATGTTTCGTTTCTTCATTTACACGTTCCACTTTGTCCAATGAGCGAGGTGACAAATGTCAAACTGATGGTAGGTACTACAGATTTGTTTGAAACGACCTTGTTCAATGGGCTTCTACTTGTTTTAAGCTATGACGATTGTACGCTACACTAGTATTTGTCAAATTACCGGATATTTGACGTGCTTGAATGGGTAGAGTCCCCGGTATTACGGTGCATGTTCAGATATCCGGTGTTCTCACACGGATGTATCTATACCGACGCCTAAAATACAAAAAATACCCATGAACGTGCTGTTTTGTGCACCGAAACATCGAGGACATGCTCCTATTTAACTACGATAAATATCCCGTGATTAATCGTAGAAATGGTTCAGCTATTTTGTGCCGCGAGGAATCTGCGCTTTTTCAAATTCTATGACTACCTTTTAACAGAATGGGCTTTACGGGCCGGCTAAGGAACAAAGTGTAATACGCTTCCAGACAAACTACAGAGCAATAATTTAAAAAAAAGTCGTAAAAGCGTAATTAAAAAAATATGACATTTAACTGTATTTGACGTGAATTTTGAGGCGTTTAGTTAGATGATAAAAAAATATGTATCCACTTCGCCGCCCCGGCTTCGCCTGTGATACGTATAAAATATTACCTATATATACATCACTAGGGATCACGTATATATTCAGCACTGAAAGAATTTTTGAATTTTTGGTCCGTTAGTTTGGCTCGTTCAAACAAATAAGCTCTTAAGCTTTATAATATTAGTCTAGGATATGAGTTGCAATACATTTAAATATATTTTTACTCTGATAAAATCAGATGAGATTGCGCTCAAGCTTCATAAGGATTAAAAAAAGGATGTTTAGGCTCGGCTTAAGCTTGGAATTTACCAACACAATACAATCAGCAGAGCTACACAGAGCAATAACTCGAGTGCAGATAAGTGCTACATAAAGTTACAATGTTAGCTTTATGGCCGCTAACGCTGCTAGTTGTGGGGCAGTTATCCTCGGCGAAGTAATTCATATGCGCCACGTCAGATACCGGAGTTGGAACTTTCCACTCCATTGGTAGTGGTAGGACTCTTTGCCGAGTCCTGGGAAAATACTTGGAGTCTTCAAATCGGTTTTTTTCTAGGTAAACACGCTATATCGTAGACCGCATCATCAAGATTGCGGTCAAGTGTAAACTTATAATAGGTAAAAAAATACAACTTAATTTTACCAGAGCTAGTATAGCCTAACAGTAATGTGCAAACATCATTGTCCTCCGGTTTGAAGGCCAATGGTTCCAGAGAAATTACAGAGCATATAGATGAATCAACTTAAAAATCTGGGTGAAGAGTGCAGTGCTAGGTAATGATCTCGACTCTTCGTGTTCAATTAGCTGCGGGACACTGCTCTTATGGACTGGCATGTTGCTTACCATCAGGCACATGTCCTGACTTACATAAAAAAGAGGCGTTAGTGTTTTTTGGCAGGAACATCAACCGGTTCAAGGCGTGCTTCAGCTACTTCGTATATTGATTCTATTGTTTAATAACCTTCAACATGGTCCGAGCCTTCAGGGTCGGATTTAAGGGATGGTATTCAGGACAACAGATCCGGGGGCTTCTACAGTAGAGTAGCCACCACATTAGAAACACAATTTAAAAGTTCCGACCAGTAAACAAATTATCTTTTGATTTTGTTTTCGTTGTTTTACCTATACTTATGTCTGTGTTAAATTTTAATAGAATCTGCTGGGTTTCCAAAAAAATGTTGAATGACAACCTCGACTGAAAAAATAAAAAATATGTATTTGGAAATTAGTTTCGAGCTTCCATTTATTCGTGTCACCTAGGCATTATATCTAAATACATAACTAAATCCAGTACTGTTCAACATAAGTAGCATTACCAAAAAAAGACTGTACGGTACACACTGTCAGTTTCTGTTTCCTCGATTTAAATGGACTGTAAAATTTATTTTATTTTATTATATTATTAAGTGGCAGGCGAAGGTGGGATCGAAGATGACGTAGGCTGAACTAGAAGATACTCGTACCTATTTTGATCTGTATATCATAGCATCGCATAAGGAGCCTACTCATGATCCCGCTGATGCCACTCGGGGCATTCTCTCAAAACGATAGAGTGAATGCCCTAATCCACCATTGGATTGAAGAAACTGTCGTTCCCCAAACCTATCATTTTGGAGAACGACAGTTTCTTAATGATGTTTTCCTGTACTGCTAAAGGCAGTGGAGATCATGTTGTAGTGTAGGATAAGCATCAAGCTCACTTTAAATTCCAACCGCTGGGACTTGGGTGTTCTGTCTCCAGGAGAGAGTTCCGTCACAACCCATTACGCTCGCCCAGTGAGGGTTGGTGAATGTTGCATGTCCTCGAAATATGTCTTGGAACGCACCGCTTTCCTCACGATGTTTTCCTTCACTGCTAAAACTTAATACACGTAAAAATATTTTGAAGTCCTGGTGGGAATCGTAACTACGACCACACAATTGTTAAATCGGAAATTCTCACGACTAGTACGCCGCGTCTTCCTTCTGTATGCGTACACCTATCATTACAGTGACGAGCGATGTGAATAGCCGCGTTTTTTTACCAGCTCCGGAGTTCTTGCACCGTATTGTTAAACGACTGTTAATTAATCTTCACCTTTTTGGTATATCTCGCCATTAACGTCCCGGGTAATGATATGATGCTTTTCTGAAACTGGTTTTGCTTTATCTAAATATCCACGTATATGTTTTGTACGTACAAAGTGTATACGGTGATAAGATCATTGCAGAAGTAGAGTTTACTTAAAATTGCGTCGTCCATTTAATGGGTTCCGTCTATAAATTCATTTACTTGGTGATTCCATGTATCATAAATATGTATAAAAGATGTCTTTCTAATAGAACAGGACACTCGTGAAAACTAAACTGCGTTTCTCTGTAAACAAAGTTTATTTTATAGTTTTACAATAAACAAACAGTATATCTGTTGGCAAAGTACCTAGTACAAGATTACAATATAAGAACTAAAAATAACAAACACACAAACTCACCTGTAAACAAAGAAACAACATTCAAAGCTTATTATTATACACGAATATTGTCCCTTCTATAAATAAGTAATTTAAATACAACACACAAATTTTACGAAATGAATATAATTTATATATAATATTTTTTATTGAATATGAATGAATTGTACGTGGCCGCCTTTTTTAGAGCTATGCTCCTGTTACTTGTCATGTTGTCATTTTGACATATGACGTTAATGTATATGAATGAACGCGGGTAAATTTTAAATGAATGAAAATAAGCTTATTTTCATTACATGTATTTATAGCAGAACCCCCCTGTTTCACCCACGTAGTTACCGATCTCGGTCTTTTCCTGAGGTTAAACCTGGCGTACGTATTATTCCAGACTAGTCTCTATCTATTTAACAAATTTCATGGAACATGCCGATTTTTTTTAAATAAGACGTGACGAGACGAGCAGGACATGTGCCTGATGGTAAGCAACATGCCTGCCACATAACAGCACAGTGACACGCAGCTATTGGAATATGAAAAGTCCAAATCAATTTTTGAGCAGATCAATTTTTTTCCAAAAAATTCAAGAGCATTAATTGTACAATTGATTTTGCTGAGATAATTAGTCCTACCTACCTACTTACATTTATACCGTACATTGACAAAGAACTATCTTAATGTTAAATATCTGTAATATGTATCTTATCTTAAGCATTTGCTCAAATAAACGGTTTTATTTTTATTTAAATCATTACCTAGCACTGCACTGCGCTCATCACCCAGAGATCTAAGATGTTATATCTCTAAGCCCTGTAATTTCTCTGGAGACATTGCCCTTCAAACCGGAACACAGTAATGTTTTCACATTACTGTTTGGCGGTAGGATTATAGGCGGTAGGATAGGCGGTAGGTGGGTTGGATTTCCGCACCATGTTTTTTTCACCGTTTTTAAGTTAACGGTATTACGCACATGACTTCGAAAAGACAGTGGTGCGTGTGGGTTTCGCCCCAGGGTTTCCGAATCGGTGGTTGCCGTTCTCCCTCCCGACTAGACCAGGCGTAACTTAGACCTGCCGTAAGTTCCCCAATGAATATATCATGGAATAGGTATAAGTCAGAATGCCGGGACAGCGCGGAACGCCGAGGGGCGTCTTGTCTGGACTTGGTTTATGGGTGTTGAGACACTCGGAAGATTGCATTTGCACGACCGTTCAATGAGTTATTAGCTTAAATCGGACACGCGACCTCTTTTATCCCTTGTTTGGGTTTCGATTTCGATAATCGTTTTCTTTATCGTTTCGCCCTTTTCGAAGAGTTTCGACCTCCGACGTAAAAATGACGAGGTCTTATAAGTTTGAAGTGGCTTTCTTTGTCTGTGGCAAAGTAGCTCCCTAACGGATTAACCGCTTTTGATTTAGTTTTTTTTTGTGGGAAAGGTGAATTAGTAGAGAGTGTTCTTAACACTTCTTAAGTTCTTTTTGTTTAATGAAAATCGGTTCAGTCGTTTCAAAGTTATCTGCTCTTTTGTTAGCTGTGGTAGCAATCTTAGACAACTAATTGGTATTTGCTTTACTTGCAAACATACGCGAGACGTGAGATAACTACGTTGGTGTCTATTAATTTTATGTAAACATGTTTCATGTCTCGTATTTCATTCATTGATTGAGTGAATATTTTGTTTAATTAGAATCTGATGTCGGGAAATTGTGCTTGAAAACATTACGTAATATTACAACGTAATATTTAGCGTGATTATAATAATTGTGATTTCGACTGATCTTAACGACTACGTAAAATATCTTTTTAAACTCTTACAATTAGGAACGTTTTAAAAAGGATAACTTTAAGCACCTGCCCGGGCTGGCAAATAATCGTCTTTCATTTTGCAGACGTTTAAAAGTGGCGGTTACCATTTACCATCAGATGGGTGGTCTGCTTGTTTATCATTCATTCTGGAAAAAAATTAGTCATAGCATTGTTTCTGCATATCGAATGAGTTGCATCGAGCGGCCATTTTTGCTTTTCACCTGGTTCCAGGTTCTATAATGTTTTTTTATATATATAGAGGAACGGAACGAGCTATACATACGCTTGATAGTAAGCAACACTCCTGCCCATAACAGCACAATATCATGTAGTTATTTTAACATGAAGAGTGCAAAACACTCACATCAATGCTAGCCACATTGCTGATGATTTAGATTCACTCTGAAAAAGAAATGCCCTTTGAATTGGAACACATTGCTACATGGCTGTAGAATAAACTTGCAATAGTGTTGCACTTCCACAGGCGAAACCTGCAAAGACTGCTGACCATTACAGATATGCTTGTGCAATATAAATCAATAGTCTCAGCAACAGCTGCTGTTTAGAATTAATACACGTATTAAGGCGAATTAGATTTGCAAATAGAGGCACCACAGCGGTTGTCACGCGAGTACCTCGTTCTTAGCTGTCGTTGGGTTGGTCTCAAGAGCAGTGCTCAATTTAAAATACGTACCTGCAACTTGCTCCCAGGAATCTGCAGCAAACGAATATCAATTTTAAATGCTAATATATTCTTTCCAAAAACCATTCTCCGTGGTACAGATGATTTACTCCGTGTTTGCTGGACGTATTTTTAGAACATCATGAGGTGTAAAGATTGTGAAAATGAATCATCTTTTAGTTCTTATTATCATATTATGGAGTTGTTTTCTTGTAATTCTTTGTAATGGCACTAATTCGTCTTTTTGTAACAATGGCATATTATAAGTTATGAATTATTCATGATGATTTATTCACCCGCGATCTTTTTATGTTTAGTTTAATATTAGTTGCTTCTAATGACTTGTCGTTATCTGTCAATGGTTCTACAATATTGCCGGTTCCCAGCTTCTAAATATGAGGGTGTCTCTACCGGAAATGTTCATTAACGATTGAATAGTTTATTGTAAGTGTATAATTCAAAATATCGTCTTTGTTAATCCATTAAACGCTTATATGTCAGTCTGTAAGGTTTTTTGTTTTATTCTACCACATAGTTCTCAGCACGAGAGTGGTACTGCCAATACTTTAGTTGCCAACAAAAATAAAAGCTTTTGTTCGTCTGGTCGTCCACTTTTGTCTTGTGGATGTGGTCTTTTTTATTTATTACACAAGAGCTTCGAATTCTAATTTCCATGGAATCGTAGAGTAAGTACAATTGCTAATTTGACAATTGTACGAGTTGTCCACATCGAGAGCGAGACCGTCCCTATCAGATACACTCTATCTGTTTGTGATGTGTAATGTTTCTGTCTACGGCACTCCACGATGTATGTCTCGTTCATTACTAACCCTGCTATTGTAAATTGTACCTTATGACATTCGGGCCGGTTTCAGCTGAAGATTAATGTCGAGTGCGCAGTGTCATCGGCAACAGGTACAGGCTTACCTTGACCGCGCACGTTGTCCTCTCACTTGTACTAGAGTCCTATGATCGGCGTCGGATGCGCCCGCGCCGCGACGGCACTCAACAAACCCCATGCTCTATATGTCCTCAGATCACGAACGCTGTCTTTATTGTCGAGCCCCATGCTTCTTGAACAACCGAGAATTTTCATAATTTGATTGGGAGTGCCACGCGACTACACCCGTGTAGTACCCGATACCGTCATTTTCGCGGGATAAAAATAGTTTCGTGCTGATCGTGATTCGTGTTTTCGCGTGATATCGTGACAATCAAACTTACTTTCGCGTTTATAATATAAGTAGAGACATTTTGTTTATAGATTTTTTTTTCATACCAATACTGTGTTGTTTCTAGGGTTTACATCTTTTGAATAAATTAACGACTCAAGAAGTCCCATGATAACCATGAATAGTTACATTTTTCGACTGCTATGAAACAGAATTGCAATCCCTGCAGGAGTCTTCGAGTTCCCGAAAATATGGGAGTTGTCGTTTTGTATGTCCATACTGCCACAAGCTTGGGGTTTGACGTGGGTTGACGTTGACGTTATTCTTGTGCTTCTCGTACGTCGTTTTGTAATCCCACTGAATGGTAAGTGAGGACACGTTGGGCAATTTTTCGTTTCCATTCGTACATCTTGTGTTTGACGTCCGACGCCAATATGAATATATCATCTTTTTATGGGTTATATTGGGACGTTTTATTCAATTTGCTCCAATGGAAGGTCCGCCGGCGAGTCGTGATTCATTGCCACTCAATTTCAATCGCTGCTTAAGATTAAATAAATCGACAACAATCGTACTCCTTTCCCCTCTCACTGACTGCTGCAGTGCGTGTTTTCATGCAATAATGTAATCGTGTAAGCGTCATCCAAGCACGCATGACAACATATACCGGCTACTGACATAAATATTCTGTTATCAGAATCCGATTTTATCAGCCCTAATAACTATTAACCAGCGTGCCTCGCGTTCCGGCTCCTTACAAGTATATTATGTTTCTGATTTATCGGTCGGCGCGTACCTGAGGTGCGGCGAGTGCACGCACAATCCATAAATCATCAGTTTGGCCAAGTACCAAAGCAGGTTCATTTTTCGCGGAATATAATTATAATGTTTGCGAATTTCCACGCGAAGCGCTCGGGCGCCAGAGTCGTGACATTTGCGATAAATAGGGCGTCTTGAAGATCAGGCGTGCGGCCGCTAACCCGCCGCGCTCGGCCTATTTGCTGCGTCCCGTTATCACTGGAGCGATAGCGCTCGATAACCGGCCACTGCACGGGCGCGGCTTATCTCGCCATGCAGTCCCCGATGCGCTTCTCACACCGACACTCGTCCAAAATTTGCCCCCGATCGTAACATCCCTAAAAGGCGTCCGGCCAATTTGTCGGCCGTATCTCGTCTATAGTTTCGCGGAATACGTGGCGCGGCGGGGCCGGTGGTCATCGGCCCCCATCGGTGAGTTTCGCAAGTCCAGTTAACCGTATGACTCGATCGCATTAATATTCTACGGCTGCAGTTATTGCGAACTTGGCGTTCGTCTTCTTTGGCGCAACCTTCGTGCGATTCGATGAGGGCTCGCATCGCCTCTAGTTTAAACGTACTCGGTGAGAGGAATCATCTGCATCGTTTGAAATAGATTTACCGAAAACGTAAGTTACCCCTCGAAGAGAACAAAATACATTCCTAAGTGTCGAGACGACACGGAATCCTCGAAGGGCGCGCTCGGACGGCTTTCATCGTGCGTGAATGTCGTCGGATAAAAAACGGATAGACGAGGAATAAAAAGTCGCGTGGGGAGCAGCGAGGGGGCCGCGGTGCAGCCCGCGTGCAGCCCGCGTGCAGCCCGCGCTGCAGCGGGCAGTCGGTCTCCGGCGCGCGCCATGCGAGCACGCAGCCTCCTCCTCCCGATCCGCCCTCAGTCGCGGCGCACTCGCCCGGTGCCGTTACCCGGAACTCTCGCGTGCATTCACTCCGAGCTTCCACTGGCGCGAAGGGTCGAGATCTAGCGTCTCTCGATAATATGACGTGAGTTCGATCGTCCGTTTTCTGAGGAATTCTTGATAGATCATAATGTAATTTTTCTGTTGTCGCAGGGTCGCAGGAGGCGAGTCGGACGCGCGAGGCGCGGGCGCGGCCGAGGACGCCATGAAGGGCGCCGAGGGCACGCCGGAGGAGCAGGAGCGGTTGGCGGCCGGCAACAACAATGGCTCGCTGGAGTGCAAGCCGGCGCGGCCGCGGGGCGCCTTCCACTCCACGCACATGTTCATGCTGGTGTTCCTCTCGGGCTGGGTGCTGCAGGGGATGTTCCTCACGTACTTCGTGAGCGTGACGACGACGCTGGAGAAGCTGTACAAGGTGGAGTCGAAGACGACGGGGACGTTGTTGGCTGCGACGGAGATCGGTCAGATCTGCACGGCGCTGTTTTTGACGTACCTGGCGGGGCGCGGGCACCGGCCGCGGTGGATCGCCTGCATGATGCTGGTGCTGGCTGTTGGCGTGCTGGGCTGCGTGCTGCCGCACGCTGTGTACGGGACGCGCCTGCTGGACGTGCACCGCGCCGAGCACCGCGCGGGCGCCGCGCCGCTGTGCGACGCGCTGCGGGACACCAACGCGTCGTGCACGGGCGCGCACTTCACCAACGCCGACACGCGCAACAGCATCGCGGCCGTGGTCATCCCGTGGCTGTTCGTGTGCCTGCTCGTGGTCGGCGTGGGCCAGACCGGCATCGCCACGCTCGGGATCCCCTACGTGGACGACAACGTGGGCAGCCGCCAGTCGCCTCTCTACATGGGTGAGTCTCTCTACCACTCTATCTTTCCTATACTCGTATTTTCAAAACTAGCGTTATGTATTTTCATAAATCCACCATGCTGGCCCAGTGCGAGTTGGTGGATGGCACAACCTCAAAAGTTTCTAGGTACATGTCGGTTTTCTCACGATGTTTCTCTTCATCATTTTTAAGATAGCGGCATTACACACATGATTTCGAAAAGTAAGTGGTGCGCGTGGGATTTGAAACCGGGGCTCGGGATCGGCAGACTCCGCTCTCCCGACTAGATTAGCCGTAACTTTTTCTTACCGTTCATATGTTTACGCGTGTTTTATTCCGAAAATTTCTTTTCCTTTCCGAATACCGCAATACCGAACATACATTTACAGAACCCTTAATGAGGTATCTTTACGACCATAAATTACACGCATTCTTATCCTCCCGATCGAAGAGAAATTTTGTCGAATAACACAGCGTGAGCGTACAGCCGGTTATTCTGACACGTAATGCAGCCGGGGAGAAATCAATGGGTCGTTATTGAGACAAAAGCTCAAGGATGCGCATCGAACCGCTAAAACCAAAAAACTGTGCGTTACCACTCGAGTCTTCTGGCGAATACATTGATCCATACTTTTTTCAAAACGTCTAACAAAAACTATGTAGTGTAATGCTACGCGGAATTGGAAATGAATACTAGTAATGTTGGAGGGTCCACCTTAGCTGCTGCGTCGCCTCCGTCCCACTTTTCCTTTGGCATCTTCGTTAAACCATATTATAAGCATTCCATTAAGTGTCCTATGCACATATTTGGTGGGCTATACCGTCATATGTCACTGCTGGGACTCTGTGCCTTCTTCTCGCAAGGAGAGTATGGCTTGGACATAATCCACCACGCTCGTTAATGCGGACTGGTGGCTCATGACCTCGAAAGATTTTAGGAACATCTCGATTTTACCATTAACCGTGTTAAGTTGGCAGCGTTACTGTTGCTGAAGTAAAATCATAATCATCACTAACCTGCAGGGCAGGCTGCGCTTTTGTTGCAATCTTCAGTTGTTTATGACGCTGGCGTACACGCCCAAAGCAATTATCTGATTACAAATTTCGATTCGTCGAAATTAACAATGCACCGTTGGGGTCATATCTTACACGGGGAAGAGGATAAAGTGTACGGTCGTGGCTTTATGTCGCGTATAATATATTTGGTCGGTCGGGTTGCATTATACGAATATATTGGGTTGTGTGGGAAGCGAGTGCTCGGTCGAAAGGATTTCATTGTTGTTATCACTTTCTCCAATTTCTCTGTATCATTGCGGCTTGTAGATTACGTAGTTTACCCATTTCGGTTTCACTATTTTAAAACTACTTATCGTATCAATATCGATATTATAAATAGATAACGGAAATTATTCTAGTTATGTTTACGTGTGCGGTAATCTTTCTTCACTGCAGCAATGATCTTACTCGTATTTTAATTCATAGATAGAGGCATAGAAATAAATAATTTCTACGCCCCATAATTTCAACGAGTACAATGCAATGCTAGGGTATGATTTGGCCTATTTATGTACTAATTAATTATTTTTTAAATTTTCCTCTGACTGTCTGTTGGTTTATTCTGGCTAATGTCTTCAACAGTTGGACCTATTTGACGGGTTTGAAACTGGCAGATAGCTGATATGGAGTAATAATTTAAGCTACTTTTATTAAAAAAAAAAAATAGTGTTTCGGGAAAATCAAAAAATAAGCATCACGCTCAATAGTTTAGGTAAGCTGCGTATTACACCGCGGGGTGGTGCAGGTGATTAACGACGAAAAAAAAAGTTGATTTGTGGTAAAACTTGCTACATCTACACACTTGATACAGCTTGAATTATATTTAAGAACTTTGGTACATTTGTGCATATTTAAAACAGCGCTTATGTCGATAGTTAGCAACAAATGTCGTTTGTGTCTTGGTTCAGTAATCTCGAGCACAACTGGTAAACTTGTCGTGCGTAACCCGACATATGGAGGGAGCAAAAAACAATAGTTGTTTGGGTGGGACGGGAGCTGCGCCAGACTGCGCCGGCGCAGCGCAGAGACCCTACACTCTACACTCAGTTACGTGAGGTTGCGTCTGCGTCATTCGACGTCTGCTGATCCCTAATATGTTTTTTAACTGACTTCAAAAAATATCGGAGGTTCTCAATTTTGTTCTATGTTTTTTGTATTGACATACATATTATGTTACGCGATTGTTCCGCCTGTTGTGATTGATTTTGCTGGTTAATTTATTTGTTTGCTAGATCGTAGTTCAAAGGTGATCCCATGTCATTTTATCGCGATATCGTGAGGTGGTTTTTGAAAACTGAAAAAAAAAAACTTAAATATAGTGTCATGTATAGACGCCTAACTTGTGATGGTTTCACGTTACATTTTGGTCGAGTGTCTTAAATTTATTTTTAAATTGAAGTCGGGTTTTTTGGTTTTTCGGAAAAAATAAATTATTGAGCAACAAACATCCAAACAGATAAACTTTCGCATTTGTAATAGTAGTATAATTTAAGCTAGATATCTGTAACAAGTTTAACCACATTTTTTTTATATCTGCACCCCGTAGAAACTTTGGAATAAAATTGGTAGGATTTTAATTTATATTTCCGAATTTGAGAGCGCGCAGTAAATGTTACAAAAGTGATTTTATCATTTCATTCAGAGTTCAAAACAACTGTTTCAAAATCAACTTCGCATTCGGGATAAAAATACCTAAATCTATCTACTTTACAAATTTCAGTCAAATTCAAACAGATCAATGAATGGAGGAGATGGAATCAAGTTATCCAAACTATTTGGAGTAACATTCCTTTCAAGCAGTTTTACGTTGTTTGATTTCGGTGCGGTAGCTTCAAAGATAGAGTAAGAGTGTAAACACAACAGAGGAATTGGCATTCTCTCTAGAGCAGGGGTCGCAAACGCGCGGCCCGCGACCTGTCTCCGTGCGGCCCGCGACGGTTTTAAAGAATTTATTTCCGGCTCATACAGCTACCTAGGCATACAACTACATAAATGTATTAATCCGCTACTTATGTTATCGCGAACGCAGTTTTTCGTGAGTGCGCAGCCGTTCAGCCTGATCCCTCCAGTGGTTTGGGCTGTGTGTTGATAGATCACTATGTCAGTCAGTCAGTCAGTCAGTCACCTTTGAGTTTTATATAGATATTAGCGACTCCAGAAGAATCAATGAATTACAAACTTTCAGAAGTGCAGCCTTTTGTGCGCTTTTATCTATTTTTTTCATCTTGTGGCTCATGGCTCCTGAAACGTTTACGACCCCTGGTCTAGAGTATACATATATGAGATTAATTCTGTCCACAAACAATTCTACATACGGTTTGGGAAAAATATATACATATACAAGCACCCATGCGCGTTTAAATTTGTTACCGTTTATCAAGTTAACGTTTTAGAAATACCCTGAAAAATATAGTTTTCAACTTTCACGATTTGAATTTATATTGTCAAAATTACACAGGTCTTCATCACGATCTAAATTGATATTAAATTAGTTAAATAACAATTCTTAGCCGCCAAATATAGTTCTAGGTAGAGCCAATTCATTTTATTAGAAAAACATAACAATTGAAACGCGTAGTGGCTAGCCTAGTAGCTTAGTTAGTAGTAAAACCCTCTACACACGAGCCCTAAAATCAGAGGAAATTACGTAAAACTAGTGGGGAGGACCCTACATTGCATCATACATCACCAATCATATGGTGCGATGTAGGCTCCTCCCCACTACTTTTACGTCTTTTCCTTTGATTTCAGGGCTCGTGTGTGGTGGAGCGTTTAAGTCTGCCTGCGAAACCTTTTCAAACAATGGGAGCCAGATAGCTGATATCTTAATCTATAAAAATCCAGTGTCATGTTCTTTGTTACCAGTGAACTCTTTACCTATTTAATCAATCTTCAGGAAAGTTGACATTCATGCGTAATTTGATTCAACTTGAGAGATAAGTTATTATTTCGATAAATGTCTTTAAATGTGACACTATCCGATCGAAGACAGAACGAGCCGCTAGTAAGTCTTCATTATCTATACTTATAATAAAACTGTAACGGGTCGAATTCTGTACATTGAAGATATTTTGAAAATTTTTTTTTTGGGGCACTCCATAGTCGATACTGATGGCGAAACTGCATTTTTTTTCTTTCATGTCTGTCTGTCTGTCTGTCTGTCTGTCTGTCTGTCTTTCTGTATAGAGATCACGCATCACGCCGAAACTACTGATTCAATTCAGCTGAAACTTAGCATGATTTTAGTTTATACTAAGGACATTGCTGTAGGCTACTTTTGATCCCCAAATTCTGATCGGTTTTCTTGCAGGAGAGGGTGAAAGTCAGAATGTGTATTTGGTTGTAACTCATGTTTGCGTTGTTTAATTTCATTAATTCTTTTTTTGTTAGAAAGAACACATTTTTTATATTGTCCCGTCAAAATTTGAACAATATCGGTCTGTTGGTTCGGAAATTACACAAACATTAAATAATAACGACACGCGTGGCGCGTTCGGTACATACTAACTTCTAAGTATTCTGTGTATCACAGACGATCCACAGAATATCTAGATTCCAAATTCTAGAAAGTGCCCACGTGATCGCGTCGCGTCGTCTTGGATGACAAAATAATTGTCAAAAATATATTTTTGTGTGGAAAAACAAACATCACTCGGTTATAATTACAGACTAAGTAGAGAGATACACAAATCGACTTCAAACAAGGAGGATGTTCTCAATCGGGTTGCATGTTTTTTTATTTCTTTTTATTTTACGCGATAAATCCGCTAATTGTTAGTTGATTTTGATAATTTCTTTTTTGTTTGGTAGAAAATACTTCAGAGGTGATCTTAGATATCGAAAACAGGGAGGTAGTTTTTCAAATATCAACAGAAAACTAAAATTACCTGTCATTAAAGTAGATTTTTGTTATTTTGGAGAAAACATATCAGCATAATAAGTAGCAGCATAAACAACCCATTAAATGTTCCCTCTGCTGGGCGTCGGGGCCTTCTCTCGCAAGAGAGAGACAAGGCTATAATCCACCACGCTGGGCCAGTGTCGGTTGGTGGATGACATATGACTTAGAACTTAGATTATAGGTAGATTTCGGTTTCTTCGCGGTGTTTTCCTTCACCGTTTTAATTACCGGCATTACGAACATGACTCTGAAAAGATAGTGGTGCGCGTGGTTTTGAACCCTGGGTCTCCGGATCGACAGTCGCCGTTCTCCCGACTAGGTCAGCTGTAACTTACTAGACCAGCCGTAACTTATTAGAAAACGTATTATTTCAGTACAAATACTGTTTAAAATTTAAAGGTAGTGTTCAACAAGCTTCGGTGACCGAAGCAGACCGTTGTTAGGGTTCTGTACCCAAAGGGTAAAAACGGGACCCTATTACTGAGACTTCGCTATCTGTCCGTCCGTCTGTCACCAGGCTGTATCTCAAGAACGGTGATAGCTAGACAGTTGAAATTTTCGCAGATGGTGTATTTCTATTGCTGCTTTAACAAAAAACACTAAAAATAAAATAAATATTTAAGAGGTGCACCCATACAACAAACTTGATTTTTTACCGTTTCTTGCTCGATACTAATAATAACGTACCCGTAGACGCTTTAACTATTCACTTACGTTGGAACGGCTGAATGTATCGAGTTAAAATTAAAGACACATTCTTGGTTTAGCTTAAGTAATACATAGAGTACTTATACAAAGGAAATGTTTAGCCTATGTGTTCTTCCAGACTGTAAACTAATTCTATTTCAAATTTCAACCCGATCGCGTACGTTCCGCCATGATTAAGTAACAAACATCCAAACAGTAACATTCATAATATTTACAGGACAACGTTGGAACGGCTGAACATATTTGGATGGAATTCGAAACACACGTAGTTTGAACTCAGAATTAGCAAATCGGTTACTTATAGGTTACTGTGACGTAGGAAAGACTAAGCAAATTTGGTAGAAAATTGAAACAGAGATAACTCATAGTCTGAAATACCACATTTATGTATTTATTACCTATCAACCTGAAAAGAAGCATGGGCCCTAAGGAACCAAATATTAACTATCACGTCAAAACGGCACAACGATATGGGTTGACATACGAAACACATATAGTTTAGAGTCAAAATTTTCACATGGGCTAATAAGTCTACATTTTCATTAAACTCCATATTAATATAAGCATATATTTTCGTAAGGAACTTGATGTGATGGTAAGGTAAAAGCCAAAATGAAAATATATGCACCCGTTTTGGCGTAGATAATATAGGTGATTTGCGTTCACAATCAAAATAACAAGCAACATAATATTCTCATTAGACGGCGCTAATGCCAGTTTAAATCTAAAAGCACTAAAGGCCATTTAAATCGATGTTTTGCTATTGTGGTATGTATTTTTCTTTCATCACTAGGTGGCGTTACTGGTATTCTAGCTGCAGCAATTTTGCTGCTAAAAGGATTATGATGCCGAATTTGGATTCTTTCGTTCTTGATTTTTTTCTGTGTTACCTACAATTAAATTCATACATTAACATTTCACTAGGAGTTGGCTTAGATTTACGGGTTCAACTTGCTTGAATATCATTAAAACTCAAAATTTTAATTATTTTGATTCCACACAGGCTTCGTTCAAAATTTTACGCCGGCGAAGTCGCGGGTAACAGCTAGAAAACAGCTTGCGGATAAAATGAAATAGGTAAGTAGGTATCAGATCATGCACATTAGCTTCAGACTTTTCATAATGTATCCTATAAAAATCCTACAATCTTAACACTTGCGGCTATGTTCGATACTACGAAACCTTACCAAGTATGTTTGATTTTGTTTAAAGAAAGAAAAATAAAGATGATAAAATTAAATAAATTTTTGTGTGGAAAAACAAATTCACTCAAACTCAAAGGTTTTTCAATGACTACTTATCCAAATATTTGACGTACGATACTTCTAATCAATGTATAAATCAGTAACATCTGCTTACGCGAACGAAGTAGCGGGTTCAGCTAGTTTTAAATAAATACTTATTACACACAGAATAAACATACGTAATCATATCGTAACACAAATGCTGTGAAATTTCATGAAATAAAACTGAATTATTACCACCCAAAGTTAATCGCTAGTTTAGGGTTAAAGTTCATAATAAATAACAACTTTGACTTTTAGTTTATTTTTACGGATAAAATAGTCAAACCAAAGCTCTGTAAATGGGGTCTTATCGCGATAAGGGTTTTACCCGGACCTTTGGGCTTGTATCTTGTCTACAATTTATTTAAAACATTTGTAGCTAAGTTATAAATAAAATACAAATTGACTTATAAATTTTCCTTATGGTGCAAATAAGAGGGTTCTGTTCTTTTTTATAATTTTAAAGAGAAGCAGCGTTCTCACACAATATTCCTCAATATGGACCAAGTAATATCCTTCATATTATCATTTTGTAACTAATATTAGTTTTATTGAAATTGAGACATATATCTTATTGTTTTTATTTCATTAAATTAAATTTACGAGATGACTTGTAAGTTATGCCCGAAAGAAAGAGGCTGCGATCACATTCTATTGTATACCTTTAAACGACCAATTCTTGTAGGTATATAGGTATATACGAGTATGTATAGAATCTGAATCTCGGAAACGGCTCGAACGATTTTCATGAAATTATGTATACCGGGGGTTTCGGGGACGATAAATCGATCTAGCTAGGTTTTATTTTTTAAAAACATCATTTTATGCGCGTTTTTAGACAATGAAAAAACTCCTACAATGTCATTAGAATACGATTACTTATTTCGCCACTGTTCTCTAAGTCTAAATGGCTCAGACGGAATATGCTCGCCCTCGGAGTCAACAGGCTCCGGTTCGAATCCTGATGGTTACACTCGGGTCTTTTCTTTTTTTTTTTCTGAGATTTTTTTTTACTTAGAGCCCTTTATAAATGCATTTAAACCGAGCAACGCTCGGTCAACCAGGTACTATTACATAATATATTACACTATTTTTGACATGTACGTGTATTGTTTTGTAAATGTATGAAGTTACAAATTTAGTAATGAATAGATTGTTGGTATTATTAAGCACGTTAGGTAGGTTAGTTAGCAGGCTGGGTCCCGAGCTCGGCGCTCGGCCTTGCCACGATTTATGTTTTGGATGCCGAAAATAGAACTCTATTTTAAACATCTCGAGTAGTTTACCAATCTCCGTACACGAACCGACTTTGTTCATTTACTATAATGGTAATAATTTGGTCTGAAAAAGATGAAAGCATGAAAAGAGGAGAATAACTACCAAAAGTGTGGTAGGACGTTTTCACAAGAATACCTTTAATTGATACCTTTCTTGTCAATTGTCACTTTTGAAACGAATCTTACTACTGTAAAACAAATTTGGTATGAAATTCCGTCACGAAATGGAATGTTTCGGAAAGTGACAAGAGGGGTATCAATTTATGTGAAAACACTCGGCTCTCCTCCAACCACATTGAGACTTACAATTAAGTACAATGTATCACAATGTATTGTATTGTATAACATTCACAAGTAATCTACGATCGCATAATATATTATACTCCAAGTATTTAGGTCAGTGTTGTTGTGCCCCACATATTCTCTTTCAATTAATATATATTTAGTTATCAATTGGTCTAATTTGTTTTCCAATTATGGATCGTTGAACTCATTTACTTATCACGGATCTACACATGAATTAACCCTAACGTTCAACTACAAATTTAAAGATAGAATTACTAGTATCTAATTACTCGTTGCTGTTATGTAATTTGTGCGTTAAATACGGGACTGACATAGTCAAATGTGACTCAAAGTCCCCAATTAAAATGAGATAATAATAAAAAAAAAACAGATTAATAGCCAATTACATAACTTCAAAGCAAAAAACTTTGTTAAATATTGGTAATTTTGTAATCGTACTACAGTGTTATAATGTACTGTACCGGATAACTTTGCTCAGTTTAAACGCAAATAAAGACGTAAGACTTATCGCCCCCCAAAAACCCCTGCATACCAACTTTCATGAAAATCGTTGGAACCGTTCCCGAGATTCAGATTCTACCACTATATACAGGGTTACTAGTAATTAGCTTGCATCCATTAAAGGGCTTGTTCTATAACTTTTGTTAAAACTCAATACGTACCTTTACCATTTTTTTTTAAGTTTTGTTGTTCTCTCTAGCACTATGTAGATCTATTATTCACGTCAGCACTTCATTTATCGAGCGTTAAAAAGTGCGCGCTGCACGTGCTCTTGTTATGAAACGTTCGATGTTTTTAGATCGGGCAAATACAGTTTTTATTTCGTATGGAAAAAAAACTATACGATTTTTTTTTTACTTTACAAAAGTTGACAGGTTTAATGTACCTCGTAGGTAAAAGGTCCTTATAAGGACAAGTTAGGTTACCACTTTACCACTTACATTACCAATAACCTTGTATAGATACATACATATATACAAGAATTGGTGCTCGTTTAACGGTATTAGATAGATAGTTTAGATACAAAACGGTAGGAAGGGACATGTAGAGATCATCTGAGATCAACAAAAAAGTTACAGTTTTTATATTTATTTCTATTCAATTTAAACATGTATGTTATCCCTACTAATAGTATAAATGTGAAGGTAACTCTGTCTGTTAGGCTTTTACGCCTAAACTTAACCGATATCAATTAAACTTTGTACAGAAATTAGTGACTCTTATTGAAAAAAATATACACGATAAAATTGATTTTTTAATATTTAGCTAGGTACCTCCCGACGCTTGCATCGGGTAATCGTAAAATAAATCGCGTATATTTTGTAATTAAGACACTAGCAGCGGTCCCTAATTTTACGGGGGTAGTTCCCATTTTTTTTACCGAGATTAAAAGTAGAATGTTTGCTATTCCAGACTATATTCCGTATTCCAAATCTCAACTCGATCAATCGTATCGACGTAATTGAGCGACATGCAACCAAAGTTGTGCATATACATGTAATGTTACTAGGATTCTAAACGACCTAAATAGGGTCGTCTGAGTACATCGGTAAGTCACTGTGCGTCACAAGCGGCTACAAGAACTGGGTCGCCCATATCACGTATTGGTAATTGGTAATACATAACTTTCCGAGATGAAATCGTCTCGCCCTGTACATCAGTGTGGTCTTGTGACGGCATGGTAAGAAGTAGGGCACTGCACATAAATTAGAAATCAAGGATAGTGCAAGCATATGTAGCTCAATTTAATGTTCTCGCTATGTGAGTCAAGGCTACAATCAGCTAGGCAAATGCAGGTTGGCCGATGACAAATACGAATCGAAGCCATGTGTCATGCCCGAGCGACACTAGGTTAGTGTTTCAAGCTAGGATAGCAAGCTAGTACTACTAGCTTCGTGTAGATAATGCTAGTTTTTTGTCCACAACTGGCTTTAACTTGCTAGCTTACTAGCACTAACTAGCTTGTTATCCTAGCTTGACAAACTAGCCTCGTGTCGCTCGGGCATCAGAGGACAAAGTTGTCGACATAGCTCAGCGTATCAGCAAGCTGAAGTGGCAGTGGGCTTGTCATATCTGTCGTAGGACCGATGACCGTTGGAGTAGACGTATTCTAGAGTGGAGACCGCGAATAGACAAACGTAGCGTAGGAGACCCTGGCACTCGATAGAGTGACGGTAAGGCTGTGGCTGGAGAAGAAAATCAGAGGATAGGGCTGAGTGGCGTATCATGAGAGAGGCCACTGTCCAGCAGTGAACCAGGGTGGGGTGGAGGTGATGGATGACACATGTCTCTGAAAGTTTTTGAAAGATGCGTTTTCTTGGAACTAGTCGATTTGGTCACGATGTTTACTTTCAGACTTTTATATATCGTGTGACGTGAGATTGTATCAACGACGAACCGCTTCAGTGGCATCATTATTAGTTGCTTCAGTTTCAAGGAATGATGATGAAGTCCTAAGTAAACCTGACACGATCTGTGCTATAAAATTATCTGCTTCATTAGCTTAACCTTGCAGTATTTCGTTTGAAAACAGCAAGTCATGATGGCTGGTTAAATTTGTTTTAGTGTGTACGTACCTACGTGAAATTGTTCGTGTTGATCAATATGGTGAAATTAAACGTCTGTATTGTTGCACGAGGCTCTTCGTAATACGGCTTTTTATAGGACTTTTTTAGTCAAGCAACGGAATACGCTGCTCGAGTGAGTCTTTCTGAATGGATACAGTCTAGATGTCTTGAGATCTAAAGTGAATTGGTTTCTTTTGGGCTCTATATTAGACTGCATTGTCGTTTCACAACAGGCGAGATGCCGGTCAAGCCTACTTTGGTTAAAAAAAAGTAACAAATTATCGTCCCGATACTGTCAACTTTTTCTGGCTGCCACATTGCTCACCATCATATCTGTCTTGCTCGTATGGTCGCAATATTTCAAAGAAAAAATAGTGTCACTCCAGGAGTGTCGACAGAAATGGAAACTTGAACAGTTATCACACTATACAATGTACAAACAATATATAATGGACAAACTTATATGGAGCGGTTATAGTGTCGCGAGTTCAATTGGTTTTTTCACGTCTCAAAAAATCCTACACGGTAAGAAGTTTTGGCTTCAAAAATAAATAAACATTCTGACTGTACGTCCACGTACGCGTACAATATGTCCTATTCTAAATAGTAAAATGTACAGCGTTACATTTCTTGAATCTATTGCAACAAACAGGTACCTAGTGAGATAGTTGATAAGCGGCGAGGAGCCAATGCTATTTCAGGGATACAAGTGTGTCAGTGGGGCGCGGCATCTGGATCTGGATCTTAAGTCCTTTCGTTTCATCACATTCAAGTCCCGTGTAATGTGTGTAACCTAATCCTGCTAATATTATAAATGTTGGGATGCTTGTTGCTCAATCACGTCGTTACGGATTTGGTTGAAATTTGAAACACTGTTAGGTTATAGTCTGGAAAAACAGATAGGCTACTTTTTGTATTGAGAAAATAACGGAACTGGAAACTACGCAGGTAAAATCGCGGGGCGCTGCAAGTTACACATTTTTGTAGTGGTAGGACTCCTAGCTGAGTCCGCTTGGGGATACTTTCCCCTTTGCCAGTTATTCTACCGCCAAGCAGTAATGTGAAAACATTACTGTGTTCCGGTTTGAAGGGCAATGTTTCCAGAGAAATTACAGGGCTTAGAGTTATAATATCTTAGATCTCTGGGTGATGAGCGCAGTGCAGTGCTAGGTAACTCTTCATGTTCTAATAGCTGCGTGTCACTGTGCAGTTATGTGGCAGGCATGTTGTTTCAAGCACATGTCATGCTCATCTTTTCACTCTTTATAAAAAAAAAAAACATGCAAAATCGTAAATATTGGTGTATATAATGGTGGCCCTGGATGAGTTAACTTGTCGAAGAGTTCAGTTGGTAACATTCATCATGACACTGGATTTTATGTCTTAACATGTACTCGCGTATTCAGTGCAATGTGTCTGGACAGTCAGTTGCAGTCTTACTGGATGCAATTGCTATTTCAGTGCGTCGAGTCCATAATTATGTCAGTAGGGCGGGGCGTCTCCGCGACAGTTTCAGTTGGAGCTACCAGTTACCACATTGTCACGCACGGGCTTCCTTGTCTCTTTATTGGCCCAATTTCGTCTTGCGTCATTCGCTCACATTATGAGACTGTTTGGACATTGTTTAGATCTATGAGCAAAAACTGTCATGTCACTAGTAGACCGCAGGCCCGTGAACAAAATTTATGGGTCATCTGATACAGCAGGAGACCTATGTAGGTTGATAGAAGGGTATAAAGTAATAAGATTGAGCACAATGCCGTCACTTGTAAACTGTCCAACTGAGTGCTGTTGAAGAGGGGGGGTTCTAAACCTCGATCATTTCTCGTTATCGCATGATTTTTATACGGCGTTGCGGAATAATAGATTAGAAGAGGTATTGAAACGATAAAAATTACTTATTGTTTGTAAAAAAAATTCATGATTTTCCGACGATTTACAGAGTAAGTTTGGTCATTTGATTATGTTCGGCTTTGGTTCCATACAGTTTCAATACCTCTTCTAATACATTATTTCGCAATGCCGTACAAAAATCATGCGACAAGGAGAAATGATCGAGGTTTAGAACCCCCCCTCTTCAACTGCACTCAGTTGGACAGCTTACAAGTGACGGCATAGTGCTCAATCTTATTACTTTATACCCTTCTATCATCCTACATAGGTCTCCTGCTGTATCAGATGACCCATAAATTTTGTTCACGGGCCTGCAGTCTATAGGTTCTATCTGCTATACGATGTATTCCACTTCTTGTGTGTCTTTTGATCACTCGTTATTTTCAATTTCTATAGTGGTAGGACTCTTTGCAGAATCCGCCTGGGGAAGTACCACGCCTTTCCAATTATTCGTATCATCAAGCATCATTTGAAGGGCAATATTTCACTTGATTTACGGTTTATGTAGATCCATCATCTCACACCTCCGTGAGACAAGCACAGTGCAGTCCTAGGCAGGGATTTAGATTTTTTTTTTAACTTTTATAGGTTACACTTGACCGCCATCTCGCCTGATGTTAAGCGACGATGCGGTCTACGATGGAGCGTGTTTACCTAGAAGAAACCGATTCACTCTCGATTATTATAACTATCGGGAAAAACCCACTCAGGCAACTCATTCCACAGCCTAGATGTTCTTATCACAAACGCAGAGTCAAACCTCTTCGTCCGTGTCTTTGGAATATCCACCATGAAACGGTGCCGCTTCTTTGAGTTACGAGAAGTACGATAGAAAAAAGGGCAAGGAGGTATTAGATCATGCAGATCAGTTGCACACTCCCCGAAGTGAGGTTAGAATAGCTTCGTGCCCCGGTCTTGTTATGGACAGATATGTTGCTTATCATTAGACACATATCATCCTTGTACCCTTTATATTATTTAAAGGAAACTTCTATACAATCTATTAAGGTACTATCGTAGAGGAATACGGTAGCTTTAATTTCGATGCTATAATTTGTGGTCTGTTTATGATGATTATAAAAACTTGTTATGTAATTGACGTTACCTTTTTCCTTATGGTTCTATTCTTGTGTTCTTCAGGTGATTCATTTTTTTCGCCCGAATTCTGAATATTTGCTCAAAATACAACTCGGTCGATGAACTCTTTTGAACTGTTCCAGCCTTGATTTCACCATTTGAACGCAAATTCATATTGTATTATTAGATTAGGATGTTGTTTCTTGGCAATCCATTGGTTAGTTTGTTGTGCGTATTTTGGCCAATTTGCGATTTAATGCGTCTTGTTACTCAGATTGTATTGAATAACGTCTGTTGTGGTTTCGTAAGCGTTGGCCTGCTGCGCCTGTGTATTTTGATATTCGTATGTGGGATTTGTTTGCGAAACAGAAGTATAAACACGTTAAGTCACGTTTGTTTCTTGAAAAGCAAACGTAAACACCTAAGCCTAAATGAAAACACCTAGGGCCAAATGTAAACACATAGGCCCAAATGAAAACACCTAGGACCAAAATGTAAACAACTAGGCCCAAATGAAAACACCTAGGGCCAAATGTAAACACATAGGCCCAAATGAAAACACCTAGGACCAAAATGTAAACAACTAGGCCCAAATGTAAACACATAGGGCCAAATGTAAACACATAGGCCCAAATGTAAACATATCGTGCATCAGAAACTGTTGCAATTATAATCTCCTTTCCTGCAACCCCTTGCAGTGTATACTTTTACGGCAAAGGCTCTTTCACTGCACGGGGCTTCTTTCACTGCAAGAGCCTCCTTTCACTGCAAGAGCCTTCTTTCATTGCAAGAGCCTTCTTTCACAAGGATTGATTCACGGTCATAATACATTTGATAGGCAACGGATTGACGGTTATCATTTAGTCTATAAAAAAATAACAACTATTTTGGATAATTTAGAAATGGTTGGCCACTATATGGCCTAGTGCGGGTTGGAGGATGATAGAACCTCTAAAAATAAGCAGTAATGTGACAATACTATTGAGTTCCGGTTTGAAGGGGAATGTTTCAAGAGGAATTACGGGGATAAAAGATAAATCTTATATCTGTGTGTGACGAAAGCGTTGCAGTGTTGTGTAGCTTTATAAACTGTTCAAGTTCAAATAGCTCGGTGGGACTGATGTTATGGGCAGACGTGATTCTTACCATCAGGCACATGTCAAAATAAACATATAAGGCGTGGATTAATTTATTATGATTGTACCAATCGCTCTATATGCCGGCTCTCACAGTCGACTGCTGAAATATGCGTCTGTTATGCAATTTTTTGCAATTATAGTATCAAGTGTCCGTATCGCAACGATTGCGGCGGTTGTCATAGGTCAGTACGTTTGCATCGCAGATTAGATTACAAACGAAAGTCGATAAGATACCGGCATTCAATATTCTTTATCGTTTCACTTTCGATCATTTTGTTTTGATACGCCGCGCCGTGAGAATCGCATTATTACAATGTATCAATTAAACTTGAAAAAGATAACAATTGTAAAGCATTAACGGAAATAATTGTTGTGGTAGGCCTCTTTTGTAGAGTCTGGGGAAGTGTCACACCGTTGCCAGTTGCCCGCCAAGTAGTAGTGTGCAGACATTACTGTGTTCCGGTTTGAAGGGTTTACCAGAGAAATTACTGGGCTAAGAGATAAAACATTTTATACCTCCGGGTGACGAGCGCAGTGCGGTGCTAGGTAATGATTTAGGCTCTCCATGTTCCTATACCTGCGTGTCACTGTGCTATTATAGGCAGGAATTTTGCTTACCATCAGGTACATGTCCTGCTCGTCTTGTCACTCTATGCTATGTACAAAAAAATACATAGCATAATAATCGTTGGGGTAGACGTGTCGAGTGGAGGTTGCCGATCGGTGACTAGACGAGCAGGATATGTGACTGATGGTAAGCAACATGCCTGCCACAAACACACACACAGCAACACGAAGCTATTGGAACATGAAGAGTCCAAATCAATACCTAGCACTCCACTGCGCTCGTTATCCAGAGATCTAAGATGTTATATCTCTAAGCCCTGTAATTTATCTGGCAATATTGCCCTTCAAACCAAAACACCAAGCAGTAATGTTAGCACATTACTGCTTGACGGTAGAATAACTGGCAAAGGTGTGGTACTTCCCGAGATGGGCTTTGCAAAGAGTCCTGCCACTACTAAAGTAGCGTAGGGACACCGAGATGAGATGTAGGGATGAAGTAAAAGTGAGTCGTATGCATGGTGCTTTTGTGTGGGGAGCACCCCCAAAGGTGCACCGGTGGCACACTCAGTTATCCAATACATTATAGATCCACTTACAACTTTCGGGAATTAGATAGATAGATAGATTAACTCTTTATTGCACTTCACAAGTAAACAAAGTTACAAAAACTAAAAAATAAATAAAGTAACAATTAGAATTAGAGTGTCCCCCAAAACGAATTGACGAAAAAAAGTATGTATAGTAGTGGCCTCGAATAGGACGATGATGATGATGGTGATGTACGGCAATATCCGGTTGCCTAGAAGAGATCGCTCTTAGCGATAAGGCCGCCATTTGTTTCACTAGATTTATGAATTTATCTTTTTGTTTATTCATTTTTGTTTTTGTATTGTGAACAATAAAGTGTTTCTATCTATCTATCTATATAACACAAATTGTAGTGGTGGAATCTACCTCGATAGCAATTTCTACCAAAAAAATAATTATCGTCAATAGTCTAAATCGATTCACAATTAAAGATAAATTTTACTAATATAGTGACATGTTTATTTGATTATTGTGATTTTTTTAAAATTATTATTTTATTGTATTAATTGTTGTAAGTGAAATAATATTTTTGTAATAACGTCGTGACATTGTAATAATTCTATGAGTCATGTAACTTGAAATAAATAATTTTGAATTTGAATATTAGTAGAGCTATCATAAAAAAATACATACAACCAAAATGGGAGCCTCCTCCATTTTTGAAGCCGGCTAAAAACAAAACTGATGAACTTACCAGTCCATTGAACTCTTTTAGAAAGTCATTGTTAACTCTGAATTGATCAGCGACGCTGTATTGACGCGTGTTTGAGCAGGTGGGCAAGTACACTCCGCGAGGTATAAGCTGAGCTTTGCATTAGTGTGAGTGATCACCAATCAGGCAGGAGCTTGAAATTTTGTCCGCGAGGTAAAGGCTGAGTTTTGCATTAGTATGAGTGATCACCAATCAGGCAGGAGCGCGGCGAGACAGAATGGCGCCGCGCCTGAGGCCGGTTGTCACACCTACACTATCCATGTACACTCACACAAATGCAAAGCTCAGCTTATGCCTCGCGGAGTGTAACGCGCTCGTCGTCCGCGCCTATGAATACGTAGCCGCATAGAATTCGTCATTCGCCTGAAACGTAAGACAAATTTGCAACAAAAGTGCCGAGAGCATTGACCGGCTGTCCCGATTACGAGTTGGTCATTAAAAACGTCGTGAACGACGACGCGGCTTGAATACCGACCATCAAGAGAGCCTTTCTTGTGCGAGCCGTATGAATGACTGTCAATTTGTATAATTGTCGATGACTGTGGTTGCCACCTGTCAAATCTAATTTGGAGATTAGGATGACAGATAGAAAGGTAATTTTTTTTATTGCACTTTGATGTAACACATGTTGAGATAAAACCTAGAAATGCAGTAACAACTGGCGACCTCATTGCTAAAAATTATCTCTTCCACAACTTTACGAATTAAAATGAAATGTCGAAAGTTAGATGACGGGGTGTGGAAATATTAGTGCTGGAGGGTAGAATAGCTGGCTCTTATACTTCCCCAGGCGGAATCTGTAAAGACTTAGACTGCGACTGGCTTCGTGGCTTAGTTGGTAGTAAGCCTGCAAAGCCGTGGTTCGTATGTTCGATTCCCCACTGCAAATATTTATGTGATGAATACAAATATTTGTTCTGTGGCTGGGTGTATCTATGTATAAAAAGTGTCTTTTTAGTATAAAAGTGTTATATTAGATTATATCCGCTATCCGAGTCCCATAGTAGGTACAAGCTTTGCTTAGTTTGGGGATAGGTGGTGTTGTATGTGATAATGGCCACTAATATTCATGTTTATTAATTAAGTTATATGAGTTTGTACTCTCTATGTTATTTAAATAGTAGTACCTGGGTGACCTTAGATACATACTGATTTTCTAAAAAAAAGAACTTGAAAAAAGTACGCGGCCGGTTGGATTCGAACCCGGACCTACCATATTTCAACCACCCGCACGACAGTATATTACAGCGCACGACAGTATATTAGCTCAGTCGGGAATCTTCCCGATGTTGCGTCATCGCGCCATCGCATTCTGATCTTTATGTAACAGTTTTTCGTTGTCTAAAAACGCGCATAAAACGGCGTTTTTTAAAAATCAAACCTGGCTAGATCGATTTATCGTCCCCGAAACCCCCTTTATACATAATTTCATGAAAATCGTTCGAGCCGTTTTCGAGATTCAGATTCTATATATATATATATACTTACAAGAATTGCTCGTTTAAAGGTAAAAGATAAGATAAGATGTGTTCGGTGCAGCGACGATTATTACTTTTGCCAAGTGACCTTATTGAATGCACTGCACAAGGTTATCTCGCTTTGCCCCGCTTTTCGTATCTGTTTGTTTTCTCCTATCTAAATAGACGAGCTTGTTTACTGTTCACTGAGATTTCGTATATTTAAATATAGCACCTGGGAGACCCAGCTTTGCTCGGTTACTTAGATACATACTGGTTTTCTAAAAAAAAAAATGAACTCGAAAAAAGAACGCGGCCGGTTGGATTCTAACCCGGACCTACCATATTTCAACCACCCATCTTCCTGACTGAGCTAATATACTTTGTTTCTTCAAGTCGAGAGTGCATCGTTTCCTTCTAGGTAAGAGCGCTCTATCGTAGGCTGCAAAGTTGCTAGATGGTTGTCCAGTGCAAACCAGCGAGTATACACAGCGTTTCCCCTCTGTCAAAGTACAAGTCCGCGTGGACCATGGAGTTTGATAAAATACTGTGGCTGAGGGCGGGGCTAGATTTGTGAATGGTGCTTTATTTTTTATGTGTTAGTGATTTGGCTGTGTGTGTATGATCGGTACAGGTATGTTTTGTATGTAATAAGTGCGGCCTTGCGCTATCTTTCCCCTCCTGCAAGAAATGACAGAAAGATTTGAACAATATTTTTTAGCTAATTCCCTTCCGTGCTTGCGGAAGATCGAGTTGCTCGATGGTGCAAACGTATTATCGATATGAAAATCGATAATTATTGAGCCTTGATTTGAAAGAGCCGTGCAGCGTTAATGACGCCGCGGAACCGGTCCTGGGGAGCGAGTGAGCAGCAGGTACTGAACACGACACAGTACGAGCCGATAAAAACTTGCACCGCTCCCTGGCCGTTTTGAGAAACGATCCTCAACAACCATTACTTATACTGGTATCGTGGTTATGTAGAAGCCTATTTTAACCGTTCAATTAACAGCCTAGCCTGTTCACTAAATGACGTCGTTTAGCTAGTGTAGCCGTTTAGTAGTGGCAGGACTCATGGCAGAGTCCGCCTGGGGAAGTACCACACCTTTGCCAGTTATTGTACTGCCAAGAAATAATGTGCAAACATTACTGTGTTCCGGTTTGAAGGGCAATGTTTCAACAGGCTTTATAGATATAACATCTTAGATCTCTGGGTGACGAGCGCAGTGCAGTACTAGGTAATGATTTGGACTCTTCAACTCTTCATTTACCAATAGCTGCGTGTCGTTATGTGGCAGGCATGTTGCTTACCATCAGGCACATGCCCTGCTCGTCTCGTCACCCTATACTATACAAAAAAAAAGAACTAGCGGCCTGATTGATATTCATGCATTTAATCAAGCAGTTAGAGCAAATAACTTAGATCGTTGACATTTAATCACACTCACTATGTCACTGCTTTTATTATTTGAAACACAATTTGCGTAAAGAGTCGCGTAAATCTGTATGTGTAATTAACTATTACAAAAGCGAATGATAATAATAGGCACGTATAAACGTATAACCTGCGCCGGCGCACCGCGCACGCGATCCGCGGCCCAACATTTTTTGGCAGACGATGCGCTCGGTTCCGCGAAAGATTACATTTGCTAAGTACCTGATTGTTTTCCGGTCACTCACCCCGCCCCTTTGTTATTTTATTATAACAGGTTATATTTCATTTCAATATCTGGGACGTCTCTCCGTCTCTCCGCTTTCGCCCATTGTCCTGCGGTGGACGTGTTTTAAAAATAATCTCGGGACATTACATCAGGATCTAAGAGCGCTTTTGGAATATTTAATGTGAGCTCGGGTTAACCTTAAGTTTGTCCTTTTATCACAGGTACGAATATATCTGGGTTGAATTATTTGTCTATGCCGTGGAAGCTCTCAAGCGGTATTTTTTGCCGACATGGTGTAGTCATTTATTCATAACCAGGAGTTACACGTCCCTCCATTTACATTATAATAGTCTGAAATGAATAATATGAAAATAACACTTCAAAATGACTAGTAGGTTTTAACTTTATCTTGTCTGTAGATACTAGATACATATATTTATAAAATCTGGGACATCTGCGGTGAGCAATCTGTAGTAATGTAGTTTTCGTATTGCTTAGACATGTTTATTTTAAGGTTGTAGTAGTTTTTGTTAAATAAACATACAAAAGCGAGGTTCCCGTCTTTATTTTTACTTATTTAATTAATGTCATTAAAATATTCATGTAAGTAGATAAATATAAAACACAAACAACATTTTTTTTGCAGTGACATATAGTTTCTTATAGTTTCTTTTTGTAAATCCCTAAACTTAGTCTGGCAGACTTTGGAGTATTCACTCACTTATCACTATATACTAGTACTAGATGTCTGCCCCGGCTTCGCCCGTGGTACATTATATAGCACTCATCAGGATCCCGAACATATCCAACGGTGAAATAATGACTGGAATCGTCAGTCATTCCTGAGAATATCGCTTTCAAACAAAAAACCTCTTCAGCTATCTGCTACCCCACCTCTCGGAAATTGGTCGTACCAACTCAGATTTAGAAACACGTTTGATTAGCAAAGTTTTATATTAAATGACGCAATCTTAGACACATGCTGTCATGTGTCATGTCAAAGCACGAAACGTACGAAAACTCTCAAAAAGGAATATTTTTTCCCGATGTTGTTACATTCTTGATTGATGCTCCGCTTCTATTGATAGTAGCGTTATGTTCTATAGCCTATAGCCTTCTTCGATAAATGGACTATCCAATAGAAAAATAATCTTTCAATTCGGACCAGTACTTCCCGAGATCCTAGCGTTCAAACAAACAAACTCTTCAGCTTTATAATATTAGTATAGATTATTTTAACAGGAAGGTTTTCATTATCAATGGACTGTAACAGAATTTAAACATTATAAGTATGATTGACGCCCTGACGTGTTGACCAGTTGCGAACATTGCAACCTTCGCAACAAACATTGCAGTGGTTGCTATGAACACCACATCCGTAATGCAATTTGCGTAATGCACATTGCAACCATTCTCGCGGATATTACAAACGTTACAATGCACATTGCAACCGTAGCGTCGCTGAAAACATTGAAACTATAACCGCGAACATTGCAACCGTAGAGTCACTGCAGACATTGCAACCGGCGCCGTATTAGGTCCCTGTTCGACGTTCGAGTCGCAATTCATCTTGCGGTAATTTGCAGTGGGGGTTCAACGACTCTCAATTAGCCAGAGCCCTAGTCCTATTGAGTCTCCGTTCTGGACCTATATTCCCTATTACCAATAAACAAAACGCGCGTATAACTTGACTGCAAGACTGACTACGATTATGCGCAATCGTAGTTCAAGTTGTGACCACGTGTGTTTGCGTTTTGGTGCTCGGGAATTAGTTCCCTGTACGGAGTCCGTCTCAATTTGCATAATGATCCTCCCCGCCTCAGTGATTACGCCCATCGATATTAGCAGCCACATAATATTTCCTCGAATTAAATGAGCTTACAACACACTAGCTAAAATTAAGTCTTTATTATACAACGCTGGCGACCCGTCCTTACTTCGTCCGGGTCGAATGAACTCACATACTTACAAAAGTCTTAAAAAGTTAGTTTTTGAACATCTAGAGTAATTTACTATTCGAAGGATTTAAGATTTATAGATTTTAGTATCACATACTCTCATACGAATGAACAAATCTGGTAAAATCGGCGATGTCTCTTTATAATATTACTAATGATAGTGAGTATCTGTATGTGGAGAATGAATGGTAGATGGACCTGACCTATCTTTGCGGTAGGACTCTATATAAGTTTTATGATTTACGACAAGGTATGGGTCAGCTAAAACCGATATTTTTCTAAGAGTTTTCCATATCCTCAAGGAAGAAATTTTCTATCGTCCAAGAAATTATAGATCTGTAGGCTGACTTTTGCTTGTCGCATGACATAAAATATGTCCTCGAATGTTCTTATTTTGACATGTTGGCTTCTTTCACCGTTGGAGCTAGTGGTGACGAAAATCTTGTACATCTACATTTGCAATACCCAGGTATTAAACTAACTGGCTAGATTCGACCCTACGACCTTACGCTTTTGAAGTCAGACTCTCTCGCTACTGTTTTAAAATATATAGTTAATACAATCTTGTGGACTTAGTTAATCGCTTTGTGTACAGTGGTTTCAAGACTCTATCACGACTAATTAAAAATCTCTAGTCAATACAATCTTTTCATATTCATATTCATTTAATCCTTGCTAAAATAGGTACAAACAAATAAATTGTGATCTTTAATACATAAGTGAACCTCTATTTTCGCTATATCAGCATGCAAGTTTTTAAAATACATGTGTAGGTTCTTTTCCAATTTCTTTGTGTGTAGGTAATGTTGGAGCAGATAAAATCAAATAATCATTTATATGTCAATGTCAATTAAAAAAATAAACAAAAAAAAAAAATCTAATGGACGTAGTTAATCGCTTTGTGTACAGTAGTTACAAGATTCTCTCGCTACTGATTAAAAATCTCTAGTTAATACAATCTTGTGGACTTAGTGCACAGCGGTTTCAACTGAGCGTGTGTTGGAGAATGCACGCGTTCGCTCGCTGCATTACGTGTCCAGCTAACGTAACATTAGTTAACGTTTCGTGTGGACTGCAACTATGTAATATGTTAATGCTGAGACGAGTTTCTTGAATATTTTCTTTATTTTATTACCTTTATCTAATCCGAAATTATCTCATGGTCGACGCCCAGTCGGCTGATTTTAAACGACGTTGCTTTCTATTGGAAATGCAGAAAGCAATGCAAATGACTCCGTTGGAGACCACCTGTCTATATACTTTACAAATTAAATGTGTATATATAGCCGCTGTCGAAGCGATGCCATTCAAAAGAGAGGTTCAAAGATATATAAAAATATTTGTTTCCGCAGTACGAGACGTGAATAAGTTGAGAAGTCGAAGATAATATTTTTATTATATATTTTTATTATATAATAAGAATATTTTTCAGAAAAGCAATTTCAATGTTTGCGTTGCGTTCAAGGTTTGATTGAATTTCATTAATTTGATCGTATTTTTCTTACGATGTAAGAATATAATTGATTGATTAATTTTATGGTCGTGTTAATGAAAAAAAAGTAATTAAGTTGTCCGATGATGACTTGTCAACCTAATCACGAGTTATACGGAATTACTCCCTATCTTATAGGGCTAAAAGATTTTTGACTTTGATCTTGTCCTTTAATGTATTAGAAAATGTGCAGAAAATATGTTATTTTTAATAGTGAACTTGTTTCATTGTTTAGTTTTTAAAGTTTTGCGACTTAAACTCGTATCTGAAACGTAATTAAATAATAATTTAGATCGTGATTACGTCATGTGTATTGTTTTATCTATACTTTGTTTTGATCGCTCGGATCTCAGGAACTACATGACCGATTTCAAAACTTCTTTTACTGTTGAATATGTGCGTGATCCCTGAGCGCTATATACTGTATGTGTACCCCAGGCGAAGCCGGGGCGGACCGCTAATCTAAGAAAAGTTTACCAATTCCCAACTTTGTCTGAGGTTAAGCCAATACATAGGGCTAGTTAAGAGGTGCTGTCTATAATTGTTGTGTTTGTTTGTGTGCAGCAATAACGATCGGCATCCGAGTGATCGGCCCAGCGCTGGGCTTCCTGTTGGGCGCGCTGTGCACGCGGCTGTACGTGGACCCGCTGTCGGACCCGGGGTACGACTCCTCCGACCCGCGGTGGGTCGGCGCCTGGTGGCTCGGTGAGTACGAACTAAACTACACTATTTTATCCATCGATATAAACCAATGGATGTGCCCTGAGTAACTTGAAATTGGTAATAAGCTGCGTCTCTATGTGTGTCGTAAGTAGTTTACGCATAACCAATCTACTTGACCCCTAGAATCGCCAGCGGCGCGATATGCTGTGGTTCTACTTATTTTAGTTGTCGACAACGAAAAGTGATAAGTAAAAACGTCCGGCGTTCACCGCTTCCTGCAACCGACTGGAACGGAATGAGTGAGCTCACTCTTCCCAACAATGACATGATTCCGTGCGCCCTGAAGTTTGGGAGGGCACATCTGTGTATTGAGATCTTTGATTTTATCCACATCAAAAATAACTTAGTATCTACTTAAATCATAAAAACAAAGATATTGAGACAAATGTAAATGTACCCACACTAGGGCAAACTGCGTCGTGGGCACCAGGCATAACGATTACATAAACAAAATGTTGAAAATTTGATGAAAAACAAAACATTTGTTCTAATAAACGTTTTTAACTGATGGTATACGGAAGACAGCAGGCAGTGGATGGAGACATAAAGTTGAGACTGAATGGCGAGCCATGGGAGAGGCCTATGTCCAGCTGTGGTCTTCGTCAGAGGTTTTCGTATTCTGCAAACGCTATAAAAAAGCATGCGCAACTGTAAAAAAAATACATAATATGTATTTTGAACCTATCTGTCACTCGTAACTGTCATTCTTACAACGCGACGCCTTGTTATGGAAGTACAAGTGTTCTCTGTTATAATTATAGTTGCGTAACAATAAGACGGAGTACATGCGCATACGCAATGCACATTACTAATACATAATGCACGCAGGATGCATATAGTCCCTAGCTCCACTATGCGCCTAGATTCTTGCGCTATTACTGTTCGCGCCAAGAATACTCTAACCACGAACGTAGCCAACTAACTCGACAATGTAACGAGACGAAACGGTCCGTGTTTATGTAAGAAATAGTATTAAATGACAGATTAATTAATTCCCCAGAATTGATTCACTGATCACACGAGATGAGGGAAGGGATCCTTAGCTGCCGTCATTCAGTTATCCTTGTGTGTTTTGTGCGGCTGATTTCCATGATCTAATACTTACCACCTTGCTTTTTTTTCCATCGGACAGCTCGTACCTCGAAAGGGCGATATCGATTCGTGGTTGATGTTCGAAATGCTCGTAATTAGGTTTCACTCCGCTTTCGTAATCAGAATGTTTAGGATGTGGAACGCGTTGTCTGAGTGAGTTTATCCCGATGGTAGAATAGGCATGATGACTCATTTTTGATTTAATGTGCCATCAAAAGGCTACTCAATAACTGAAACACAGGTGAAAGAATTACTTTGTTATCTTCTAAACTTCCCGTGATATCACGATTTTAAAATCACAATTTTGCACTCTCCCAAAAACGCTTCATACAAATCACTACAGAAACGTGACGTCACACTGTCGTATTTTCTATGCGGCGCGCGTAAAGTTTGTATGGTAGTTATGTTAAATATTGCGTTTAGGAAACTGGTTTCAAAACAAAAGTAACTTGAAATTGAATGGGTTATCCAATGGTAAATGCATTTTCTAATAATTACGTACTTTTAAAATGGACTTGCCCATCCAGCTTTGAATGATCATAAAGTAAGTTAAACTATGAAATATCAAAATTAAAATTGGTACATATTTTATTCTATTTGAATACTGTCATTATATCAAATAATTTAATATAATTGGAGGACCTGTCGTCACGCCTATTGTAATGTTGGTGTCTTCCATTCGTGAGGATGAGGTTTTTCTAGCCAAGCACGCATCGTAGACTGCATCGGCGCTTAATAATAAGTGAGGTGGCAATCAAGAACAGAAATAATATACGGTCAAATGGAGAAAACTCATCCCTTTTTTTTTTGAAGTAGGTAAAAAAAAAAACGATTGGTTCCACAGATTAGGGAGAGTCTGTAAAGGGTGCCATCAAAACAGGAGATGAACCGGCTCCGGCCAAGATTCCAAGTACGGTACCCGAGTAGGTGTCTTCCTCTGCGCTCCCGGCATTCCGGCGGCCGCATACCGTTACCGCCCGTGCGAATCCGCGACAAACGCGCGAAGAAAGCGCGCGTGACCCGCCTACCAACCCACACACACACCCTCGCATGCTAATCTCCCTATTACCATCCGCTTAAAGCACACAATTCACCGATTTTAATTTTCGGAAAATAATAACAGACCCATAGAAAACTACGTCGGTCGTGCCCCGACTACCGACGCGGCAAATTCGCGAATCCACGCATTGTATCGGTTCCCCGTATTTCCTCATTATAATTCTTTTAGTTTATGAATGAAGCTTTGAATTTTAATAACTCGAAAACCATTTTATTCGTGAGTAAGCCGATGTTAGTACGTTACCGTCGTATTAAAATTCTTAGTACATTTTATTGAACTGTGAATGAAATTCGTTGAATATTTTCCGCGGTATTACGCCTCGTTTTATTCGCTTGACATTTGGCGGTTTGCGTTGAAATAAGACGATTTCTCAACGAGTAATGATCGTCTGAGTGCTTCGTGCAGTGTAATGATCGTCATTATAACTTCCCTCGTTGCGTCTGATCGCCACAATTGCTGTAATTGATTCTGGCCGATTCGACGGGGTGTGCGACTGTGCGGACCGACTCGGTAGCTTTACGACGATGTTGAATGTGTTTGGTTTGTTGTATGATGACTTTTTTTTAAATAAAAAAAAGATAATTATAATGACAAAGGTCACGGACCCTAGAGTCTGTGGAGCGGCAAAATAATAATATATAAAAAAAAAATAGTGACGAGACGAGCAGGACATGTGCCTGATGCTAAGCAACACGCCTGCCACATAATAGCACAGCGACATGCAGCTATTGGAACATGATGAGTCCAAATTATTACCTAGCACTGCACTGCGCTCGTCACCCAGTGATCTAAAATGTCATTCTAATTACAGGGCTTAGAGATATACCTCTAAGCCCTGTAATTTCACTGGAAACATTGCCCTTCAAATCGGAACATATCAATGTTTGTAGATTACTGCTTGGCGGTAGAATAACTGGCAAAAATGTGGTATTTCCACAGGCGGACTCTGCTAAGAGTCCTACCACTACAAACGGTATGTTGTATCATGCCGTGAGTGTGTGAGAAATATTCCGTTTAGTAAGAGGCGTTTAGTGGTCAGAATTCCATCCAATAAGATATTGTTATGATTGAAAAAACGGGTCTGTCCGCGGTGGTTTGATTGACGAGGCGGGGTTTGAAATGAGACTCGTATGCCAAATAGCGTGTCATAGATAAAAACGTTATTTTTCGTCTTTTTCTATACGCAAACCGGGTTCGTAGAAACGCTACAAGAATACTATTTGGTACGCAACGTACTGCATTACAATGTAGTATGAAATGAAAGGCAGGTACATGTGCTCCAAAGAGAGGATGTGTCATAACCTCATAACGTTCCGTTCTTCACTAAATAGGCTTTTAGATAATAATAGAATTTAACTTTACTCTAAATTTCCGATCCAATTTTTTATTATTGTAAGGGCTAGAATTTTATGATGCTTTTATGATCAGTAAGTCAGAATAATAGTAAGTGTAAGTATGATGAGTCAGTATGATAGTAAGTGATCCCAAACCTTATCTATACTAATATTATAAAGCTGAAGAGTTTGTTTGTTTGAACGCTAGAATCTCGGGAAGTACTGGTCCGAATTGAAAGATTCTTTCTCTATTGGATAGTCCATTTATCAAGGAAGGCTATATATAGGCTATAGAATTTAACGCTACTGTCAATAGAAGCATGAATCAAGAATGTAACAGAAACGGGAAAAAGTATTTCTTTTTGAGAGTTTTAGTAGCGTGCTTTGACATGACAGCATGTGTGTAAGATTGGGTCATTGAATATAAACCTTTGCTAATCAAATTTGTTTCTAAATTTGAGTTGGTACGACCAATTTCTGACAGGTGGCGTAGCAGGTAGCTGAAGAGGTTTTTTGTTTGAAAGCGATATTATCAGGAACGACTGAACCGATTTCAGTCATTCTTTTACTGTTGGATATGTACGGGATCCCGATGAGTGCTACAAAATGTACCACGGTTGAAGCCGGGGCGGACATCTAGTACAAAATAAAATTGGATCGAAAATGTAGTGCAAAGTTGGCCAAAAAAAAAAACGTTTATTTTTACGGGCCTAAGACCGATACTGACAGGTTTTGCTCTGCCGTGCATTGTAGCCTAGTTTCGGCGACCCTCATTAGTTGAGAATCGTTATCCTTATGGGAATTTGCTTTGTGGTTTTTTTTTGTAAAATTCCCATAGATAACATATCTAGATTTGTTTGTTTACACATTAAATAAATAGTTTTTGTTAAATTACTATAGATAACATAAAAAAAAAAAATGTTGTAAAGCTCACATTGATTATATAATATCGATACTCTATTTGACATAAAAAAACGTTTTTTTTTGCGATATTCCTATCGATATTATAGGGATACTTTTTTTTAATTTTCATCTGTTACAATATCCATATTCCTCTTAAAATTAAATAGGTAAATAGTTTTTTTGGAAATACCCAACGATTACATATCGGGTCAAACCGGCCGTCAAAGAGGTTAAATCTCAGTGATAGACTCTAATCGGTCCGATTTTCAAAAGTCAATAACAGAATTAAATCAGAATTGATAGTTTCCATAGACAACAACATCTGTTCCTGATTTCATTTTGGTAAATGTTAAATTTGTAAAATGAAAAATTTATGAAATGAAATATGTACAAAAAACAAAATGTCATTCAATACATCATTGTCTAAGTGAAACTTTTGCCATATAATTAGTTGTAAAGTGATGGTTTGTAAAATAAAACATTTGGTGATGTAAGATATTTTTTAAATATATTTTTTTAAACATTTTTACATTGTAAAGTTTTTGCAATGAATGTTATACTTTAGGTTTTAGAGTGATATTTTGTTAAAAAATGTTCGTGAAACATTAGTGAACCGTGCAAACATTACTGTGTTCCGGTTCGAAGGGCAATGTTTCCTAGAGAAATTACTTAGAGATATAACTTCTTAGATCTTCTGAGTGACGAGCGCAGTGCAGTGCTAGGCGATGATATGGATCCTTCATGTTCCAATAGCTGCGTGTCACTGTGCTGTTATGTGGCAGGCATGTTGCTTACCATCAGGCACATGTCGTGGTCCGTCTCGTCACTCTTTCTGTGAAAAAAGAAAAAAAAAAAGGTAAATAAGAATGTAAAGCCAGAAACCAACTACGGCCATATAGTACGTCTTTTACAACATTTTTTCTTCAAACATTTCATTATAAAAGTATGAATATATAATATTTTTGAATCTCGATTTTTCCATAAATTACTTCCGAGATTTCATATCAGAGATGGCCGTTAATTAATGATTGTATTGTGCGGCTGAGTATAACAATCAGTATTTAATGTTACAGAGTAACATAATTATCTGGATCACTAAGATGCATCGCTTTCGAATTTTATTTTCTTTTACTTGGTTCGTACTGAATTCTAATAATAATTTTAACAAAAAATAACCGACTTTCAACGGAAAACTTATAAAGTAAAAAAGTTTTCCTCGATTTCTCTAGGATGCCATCATCAGATCCTGGTTTCCTTATCACGGTACCACCCTTGGAATATCGTCTTTACAACAAAAAAATCATTATCAAAATCGGTTCATAAAAAATAAACTATTTTTTACAAAAAATTAAACCGACTTCAACACCACAAATAGGCACTCAAAAGCGAAAAATAATTTAATATAGGTAATTATTATAACCGCTACTCACTCATCCATATGAAGTCGGTGCCAGGCTAGTTAAAAAGTTAGTAGATATACTACGTACGAGGTAGTAAGTAAGTAGGCATAGGTAAGTAGTATCTATCTACTACCTGTTAGATTTGGCTGGCACCGACTTCATATAGATGAGTGAGTAGCGGTTATAATAATTACCTATATTAAATTATTTTTCGCTTTTGAGTGCCTATTTGTGGTGTTGAAGTCGGTTTAATTTTTTGTAAAAAATAGTTTATTTTACCCTTTTTAGTGCTAACCAAGTTTTCACTAATGCATTTACACGATTTCGTGTTGAGATCTTAATACATGAATTAAACCCAAACACTGGGTAGTTCCTGTAAGCCGTTAAGAAATTCCCTTGACTGTCCTTTATCTTCATCATCAGACCACTAATGACAGTCACAACCCATCTATGTAAAAGTTCTCATCAATACAAATTCATCGAGCCCAAAACACAAGGTAACTACTATGTACCGTCGAGGAGTTCCCTCGACCGTCTTCCCGCTCCCTCATCAGATCGACTCCAGACCATCTTTAAACTATACTGCTTTAAAATGCTCAAGCAAAAACTTAACTAACGGACTAGTCATCTTTACAATTTTCGAAAGTTATCCTCGATTTCTCTAGGATACCATCATCAGATCCTGGTTTCCTTATCATGGTACCACCCTTGGAATATCTCCTTACAACAAAAAAAGAATCATCAAAATCGGTTCATAAACGACGAAGTTATCCGCGAACACACATCAAAAAAAAAAAAAGGAACATACATACGGTCGAATTGAGAAACCTCCTTTTTTTGAAGTCGGTTAAAAAAATATACATACGGTCGAATTGAGAAACCGCCTTTTTTGAAGTCGGTTAAAACAATTAAATAACGTACTCCTGCTAATATCATGAAAGAAAAAATTTGGACCCTGATTCTTTCAGTCATTCCGTAATTGAGTAACACACGTCCAAACATCTAAACCTTCGCATTTATAACTCTACTCCACGGTGCGTATATAGAATTCGTATAAAGGAATCTTTCGAAGTGTGACAGCGTGCAATTAGCTGGTGTGGTTAGTTTACTAACTGCAAATTTGTTAAAAAATATCCAAATTTATTTAGTAAAGTTGCAGACAACTGGCGCTACCCGATTAGGACATTACACAAATACAACTTAAACGTACCAACATCAAAACTAACTTTACACAGTACCGGTCCGCATGCGATGGCTACAAAAATTTATAATAAACTTCCCATAAAACTTAAGGAAACTGAAGACGAGCGTAGGTTTGTCAGGACCTTGAGAGATCTGTTATTGTCAAAAGCCTATTATATTATAGTCTATCCGAGTTTTTAACCGATGACCTAAGAACCTTCGAGGAAGAAAACCAAGTACCTATTTGACTGTGAAATGAAACGCTTTGCTCCAAAGTGACACTTAAATTGCAATGCCCGGTTGGGGTATGTTGTGTTACGACAACATTTTGTTCTAAATGTACTTATTTATTACTGTAACATAATGAAGCAATAAATGGTTGAGTATAGTTTTGTTAGTATATATTAGTACAGTTTGAATCTCTCGTAGGATTCATGTCTATTTGTTTATTATCCGGCATACGAAGCGTTTATATACGTTTGTCGGAGTACGCGGCGTCGAGCGTCGAGCGCTGCACCCTCGCGTCGGATCGTCGCATGCGCTTCTATCTGCTTTCGCTTTCTCGCTCCTTGCTGCGCGCGCGCCGCCGCGCCGCCGTCACGCCGCCTCTAGCCCGCGTTACACAACCGCGTTACATCAGAGCACGTCACAGCGGCTAAAATAACGTCGTATCGCCGGTCACGGCCAAGGCTGTTCGCTGTAGACAATTATGCCGCGAGTAATGAGGATTTAGTGGGTGGACGCGCGCCCGGACACTCTTACTCTCAAACCGGTCCCGGCTGACCTTCGCCCGGAGACGGCGCGACAGCTCGACGCGGTCCCATCCCGATGTTGCTCTGTTTACTAGGTTTTGTACGTTTCAGGAAATTTTCGATTCGGAAGCGTTAACCTCTGATAGCTGCATTCAGAAGTTGTAGTTCAGTTGTGCTAATATTATGATAGTCAGAATTTTGAGGCCGCTTTTACGGCTCCTAATTCAAAATCAAGTTTAGGTGTTTATCAAACACCCTATAATATACGTAACTTAACATGATTCTTTTTATTTTCTTCATGAATATAATAGAATCATCTAGCGGGGTTGAAACAGCTAATGATTTTGAAAAGACATTAATTTGAAATATTGATATTCTCTCTCTTTATTCAGATATCGGGTTCTCATAGTACAAACTCTGATTAGTTGGAGGCTAGATAGTGTCGTGTGTGAAAATGGTAACAGATATTGTATTGTTTTGTTATTGATGACTTCCACAGGTTAAAAAAACTGCACTCTAGGCAGAGTGCAGATTTTTTAACCTGTGGAAGTCATCACATGTAACAGATATTTTATTGTTTTGTTATTGATGACTTCCACAGGTTAAAAAAACTGCACTCTAGGCAGAGTGCACTTTTTTAACCTATGACAGTTAGCCTCAATTGGCCTCTACTGCCTACCGCAATCTGGGGTAGCGCCAAAGGCTAACTCATCTTACTAGATACCTATAGGTACTTAGAACTTAGAACATACCTTACATCTCTACATATAATTACTATATTAACTTACCGACAGAGTACGGTGATTTGTACTCTTTGAAATTATATTTCTTTTGGCGCGTTAGGGAAAAATTATGAGAGTCAATTTTTCTTCTTTTGTACCCGAAAAACCCCACACCCTGAAATGACCTAGTCAACATTTTAATAAACATAGAAACTAACTTCAGGTTAATACTGCTTCTGTTCAAGATATTATCTATTCTATGGTTGTATGTTGTTTTATTTTGGGTTGGATGGTGTTATAAGTTATATTTCTTAAAACGAGGAAGAAAGTGAATAATTATTACATTCTTGCGTGCGTACATACGTCCATACACTATTTTTTTTAAATAGTGCGAGGCACTTTATTGTCTATTGTCAGGCGTGTTACAGTCTAGCATCCAATTTATCTGGTCACATCACTTTATTCAATAAAAAAAAAACTACGTACATGATTTGAAAGTCGGACTTTGCGCAGTAAGGGCCGGTAGTAAACAATTTGCCGCTCGTACGTTCGGCGGCGTCCATACCTAAAGCGTCTAGCGAACGCCCTTGACTGCTCGCGACCGGGCGACCTTGGGGCCGGCAAACGCTGCGATCTTCGCCCCATCCGAAACATTCCCATTTTACCGACGATGCTTTTCCGTTCCGACAGTAACACGAGCAATAAACATCATTTATCTATCTCCTGCTGGGGCTCGAGAGTTACTCTCAAAACGAGAGAATCAAGGTTGTATTCCATCACGCTGACCGTGTGTGGGCTTTATAGATGTCATATTTCTTTGAAAGATATCTTTGTATGGGATAGGAATATTGTCGTATTTCTTCACGAAGCAACTTCATCAAAGGAACAGATTTTAACAAATTTGTACATTTGTTATTGGTAAAACGCTTGGTAAAGAGCTGCAGGTGGGGTTTGGAACTTTGAACCTATCACTGTTTTGAGCTATTTAGTGACAGTGAGGACATAGGTACGACCTCAGTTTTCAACTATTTCGGTTAACTACACTAGTGTTATTAATAGTGTCCGACCGAAACTGATTTTCCGGCCGAAACCGAAACCGAATGTTCGGCCGTGGCTTCAGTTTCGGCCGAAACCGAAACTCACGTTGTCAAGTATATAATTTATTAAAATACTGAAATTTGGTGCCTTTTACCTATTATTTTGCCTTAATTAGGACATGAAATGGAAACACAATATATATTATAAAAGGATAGATAAGAAATCAGTAAGAAGTCTTGTAAGTCCTTACAAGTTCTGATAGATGGCTCTAGTTTTCACTATTTTATAATAGCAATATTATAATCTCGTACTTATTTGTACGAGGTTAATTAATAGTGTCCTCGTACCTCGTACGAAAGACTACAAATCTCGTATTAGTACGAGGAACCTCGTACGATTGGCATCGCTGGTTGCTACAGAACTATCCGAACGGCGCACGATAATTCCCGAAAAGGACCGACAGCGTCCGTCAATTCGTTGCCGCGGAAAACAAAGTTAGGCGATCGTGAACGTGCTTGAACTTGTTAAGTTTCGGTTTCGGCAAAAGTTTCGGCCGATTTTGGCCGAAACGGAAACTGTGGCCGAAACTTGATTTTTGGCCGAAACTCGGCCGAAACCGAAACCGAACTTTCGGTCGGACACTAGCCTTATTAAATACGAGAATTTACCGTGCTTCTATGTCTAACTCGTGCACGTGGTAGTTGAAACGGCATCGAAACATCAGATACTCATTAAACCATATAACCTCGGTAAATTCCACTATTACATCGAAACGCGAAAGTTTCTAATGGATGTATGTTTGTTGCTCTTTCACGCAAAAACTACTGAAGGGATTTGGATGAAATTTGGTACATAGATAGATATTGGTCTGGAATAACATATAGGCTATTTTTAATCCCGGGAAAATAACAAGACCGGGAAATAAACAGGTGAAACCGCGGGGTGTTGTTAGTTTAACTATAAAACCTCGGTAAATATTGTTTTTTTGTAATAAACTGTCGCGATTAGAACTCATAACGTTTATATAGTACCTACGGGGCTTAATGACGAATAATTTAGTCTTCTCGTGACCACGGCGGTTGTAACGCTGCCGAAACTTCGAGGTATTTATACAATGAATTGTTCGTGATTAAGCCCCGTAGGTACTATATAAATTCGGTAAATATTCCGTAATTAATAGTACTAGTCTATGACCTTAATCTTTCAAATCCGATGTCCTATTTAGCCACTGGACTGGCTAACATTGAAGTGATAGCCTAGTTTCGATCGTCAATAGGATACAAACTACGAAAACAAAATGATTGTGACACATTTAACTAATACGGGTCACACATGCGTGTTAGCATAAGCAACCCACTAAATGTTCCCACTGCTGGGACTCGGGGCCTTCGCTCGCAAGGAGAGAGTTAAGGCCATAATCCACCACGCTGGCCAAGTGCGGGTTGGTGGATGATACGTGACTTCGAAAGATTCTAGGTACATGTCGGTTTCCTCACGATGTTTTCCTTCACCGTTTTTAAGTTAGCGGCATTACGCACATGACCTCGAAAAGACAGTGGTGCGCGTGGGGGGATTCGAACCCGGGGGCTCCGGATCGGCAGACGCCGTTCTCCAGACTAGACCAGCCGTAGACTTAAGGTCGGCTGAATACTTTTTTAACTTTTATAAGTTCACACTTGACCGGCGACGATGCGGTCTACGATGGAGCGTGCTTACTTAGAAGAAACCGATTCACTCTCGATTTTACGGCACCAAGATTGTAATCATTGACAAACCTACTCAGGCAAAACGCATTCCACAACCTAGACGTTATTATCACAAAAATAGAGTAAAAAAAAATTGGTTGCCTGTAAAGTCGGTATACGGGCGAAAGTTTTACGTGACAACGACTTTGAGTGGTAAAATAATTTTACGGAAGGGACGCGTGCTTTTCACTTTTTATGTCTGTCTCTCTCGCTCTTAGGCGGGCTAACCATGCTCGAGTGGAAGGGACGCGTGCCTCTCACTCGCTCTCGTTGTGAGCGCATAACGTGAGCGGAGCGTAACGCAGTTTCTTGAAGTGTCACCCGGCAAACCAATTTATAAGACGTTGTCACGTCAAAAATTTTGTTCGAGTCTTTTGGAACATCAACCGTAGCTCGAAGAGATATTTAAAACCCTCCTACCCTAGCATTCACACGGGTCTCTTGTTACGGGGATTAGGCTATTATGAGACGTCACGCTGAGGCATTGCGTGTCGAGGAACTTTCACCGCCGCTTTTATAGAGTTCAAAGTCTCTTGAAGAGAAGGATTTCTCGTGATACGTTCCTTCGTTAAAGTAATTGGTTCATATTAGTGCTTTAACAAATATTTGCATTTATCACAAATATTGGGTGGGAATCAGAGTCACGATATACAATTCCGCGGGTATACTTACTAACTTAGTACTACTTAAATCAAGATACTAGATAAAAGTTAGGACCAAATAAGATTTGAAAATGCGAAAGTAGATGATGTTTGTTGCTCAGTCGCGTCTGAACGGATCAGACTAAGATTTGGAACTCACGGCAAAATAAGGGGAACGGGATCTAGACGGTTAAAACCGCGGACTACTGCTAGTATTGTTGTAGGTTGAAAATACATAAACAGAAATTCTTTTCAGAGTACTTTTCTTGAGTACGTCAGTACGAGTGTTTCGGCACCACTGGCTTTGAGGGCGAATGAAAACATCGTGAGTAAATGTTACTAGAATTTTCGAAGTCATGGATGATCCGCCAACTCGCCAGCATTTTTTTTTAACTTTTATAGGTGTACACTTGACCGCCATCTCGCCTGATGTTAAGCGACGATGCGGTCTACGATGGAGCGTGTTTACCTAGAAGAAACCGATTCACTCTCGATTTGAAGATACCAAGATTAGAACTATCGGGAAAAACCCACTTAGGCAACTCATTCCACAGCCTAGACGTTATCACAAACGTGGAGTCAAACCTCTTTGTCCGTGTCTTTGGAATATCCACCATGAAAAGGTGCCGCTTCTTCAGTATGACGGATTATGACCTTATGAGAGAACGCCTCGGGTCCCGGGTCCCCCAGCCCTGACAACATTTAGTCGGCTGCTTAAGATGAAAACAAATAAACATCACAAATACAAAAAAAAAAATTGGTTGCCTGTAAAGTCGGTATACGGGCGAAAGTTTTACGTGACAACGACTTTGAGTGGTAAAATAATTTTACAGAAGGGACGCGTGTCTTTCACTTTTTATGTCTGTCTCTCTCGCTCTTAGGCGGGCTAACCATGCCCGAGTGGAAGGGACGCGTGCCTCTCACTCGCTCTCGTTGTGAGCACATAACGTGAGCGGAGCGTAACGCAGTTTCTTGAAGTGTCACCCGGCAAACCAATTTATAAGACGTTGTCACGTCAAAACTTTGAAATAAAACGTTGAATGCTAAATAAACTATTTAAAAGTAAATTTAGTGATGTGAGTCAACCAAGGTCACTAATAACTCATCGTTAACTCTGTTCTTATTTATATTGTCTTCGTTTGGGGTTTCCCCTTCATCGATAATGCGAGTACCTACTTCCTACGTCCTCCTAACTTGTAAATTCACAGATAATATTACGTGCCAGTTCAATAGTCGGAGATCCCACACATTTACTTAGTAGATTTCGGGCACTATTTACCTATTTGATGCCTAATGGTGTTTGTTTGGAATTTGGCACATCGCAACTAATTTAAACAAAAAACACATACATTTTGGGATGGATTTTTTTTACATTTCACGTTTATTGTTTCTTTGCGTTTGCCACACAAATACATACACATCCTCTACATTTTTACTATTATTTATAGACACATGTCATATTAACATACCACATATATATATATATATATATATATATATATATATATATATATTTACATCCTACAATATTTTTGGCGTCATGCACGTCGTGCATCATTACGACGTCCTCCGGTTCCTCTTGCTTATTTTAACATCTCTTAATGAATATTGCTTAGTTTTTCGATTGCCAGCTCCGTGGGATACATCGTTTTCTGATAATTTTATTTTTTCGCGATATTCCTCTTACGTTCGTGCCGCAACATTTTTGAACCCCGAACCATGGTCATTAATTATAAACGTCCTGGATATATTGATCTTGATTTACCAATAGCATCGACTATTTAGCGTCTGGATATGATGAACGGCATTTGTGAGTGCGACGTTGCCAGCTAGTTTAGATTTACTTTCTCTTTCTTTTACTTCAATTTCGTAAGATCTATAGCTATACGGATGCCCGATATTTTTATATTCTATATTATTATCTATCTACAAATTTATTCTCACAATGTTAAGGTATTGAAATTGTTATAAGGCGTCTTGTTGTGAATGATCACAGATGAATGAATTGTGTGATAAATGTATGTCACACTTCCACGAAAGTGTCCATTCCATTGTTACTAGTTAGTAACAATGGATTTTGACAAAGTTTAGTAAACAATTACTTAATAAGATAAAAAAAATTAAGCTCCTATTTATAAGATTATTACACCAATAATCGCAGGTAGTATCTAGAATAACAAGCATAAATGTAGATGTACATGTTTGTTTAGTCATATTTTTTATTAATTTAAGACAAGTAGGTACGTAATAACCTCATTTGTAAGTCAACACAAATATAGATAAGATAAAATCGGGATTGTATCCTGCCATGGACTGAACCAATATTATGTATAGACGTCCAATGTAATATACGGACGTCCAATATGATATACGGACGTCCAATATCTATATACAGACGCCTAATAGTTATATACGGATGTCCAATAGCCTGGCCACTTTAATTATAAAAATACGGCACTATGTGAAGCAGTTATGTTTGGCAACGAGCTACTGTATGGTAGAAATACTACTGCCAATCGTGTTGCGCCATACTGGTTTATTCCCATTTGTCTCCACACATTTATCCCAAGTAGAAACAAACGGGTGCTGAGTTTCTGAGAGCGGGTGGAAAACGGTTACATAAAGTCCTTCAGAAGCTGTTCTACTCCGTCATACTTGACGGTAATACGCCAGAAGCGTGGAGCTGAAGTGTGGTGGTGCTCTTCTACAATAAAGGTGACATCACTTTGTTGAAGAACCCATCTCACTTCTGAGCCACGTTTATAAGTAATCACGAATCGTCTCGCACGCAGGTTTGACGACTTCCAGCCCAAACCAAACAAACAAGCCGGTTTCCGAAAATATTGGTAGACAATTCACCCACAACACCATCTGACCCCAAACTAAGCAAAGCTTGTACTATGGCGGCCAGATAGCTGATATAATACTTATAAAATACTATACTACGAGTACCACAGACCATATCCATACACTTCGGCAGATTATATAGAAAACCGACGAGTATAATCGGCTACTATGTATAGCGTAGGTATATCGAAGTGTTGAAGTGTTTATACAACAAAGCCACCATGTCTATCCGTCTTCAGGACCAATGCACAAATCCGATCCAAATGCAAAAAGGGGAGACAGGGAGACGTTATCTCTCCGAAACTGTTCACCTCTGCATTGGAGGATATTTTTAAGCTTTTAAACTACAACGGATATGATATCAACATTAATGGCAAATACATCACCCACCTTCGATTTGCCGACGATATAGTCATTATGGCTCAATCGCTAGATGACTTTGGCTCAGTGCTCAGAGACCTCAATACTGTCACTCAATAGGTAGGGCTAAAATGAACATGGGTAAGACACAAAATCATGTCAAATGCCCATGTTGCACCCATACCGGTCCATGTTTGAAACGGCAGTATCGAAAGTGGCGACCATTACGCTTATCTAGGGCAGATGATCCTGTTAGGCAGATCAAACTTTGACAAGGAGGTCAGCCGACGAATCCAACTCGGATGGGCAGTGTTTGGCATCACATCTTCTCGTCAGAAATATCACAAACTCTCAAGGCGAAAGTTTACAATCAGTGTGTGTTACCAGTGATGATATATGGTACTGAGACGTGGTCGCCAACTATTGCATATTGGCATGATATGCAAACTCAAAGTTGCGCAACTGGCAATGGAGAGAGCTATGCTTGGAATTTCACTGCGTGACAAAACCCGCAACGAGGAAATCCGCAGAAGAACGAAGGTCATCGTCATAGCTTTTAAAATTAGCAAGTTGAAGTGGCAATGGGCAAGCTGCAGATGATGATGTATAGCGTATATGGGCTATGAGAAAGCCTTCGATTTCATCGAAACCTAGGCAGTGCTTCAGTTTTTCCAGCGTTGAAGTGTATAACAGCAAAGCCACAATGTCTGTCCGATTACAGGATCAGTCCACAAAACATATCCAGCTACAGAAAGGCGTGAGACAGGGAGATGTTATATCTCCGAAACTGTGCACACCTGTACCGTCTATTGTTGCCAATACAACACTCGGAGTTATTGGCGAATACGTTTAGAGTCTCTCTACGCGACAGAATCCGTAATGAGGATGTTCGCAAAAGAACGAAAGTGGCCGACATAGCTCAGAATAAGAAAGCTGAAGTGGCAATGGGCTGGCTACATCGCTCGCAAAATTGACAACCGATGGGGAAGAAAGTTTCTCGAGTGGCGACCATGAACCGGAAGACGCAGTATTGGACGGACTCCCACTATATGGACAGATGACCTCACAAAGGTCGCTGGAAGCCACTGTTGAACACGTTTGTTGTGGAAATCTAGGGGGGAGGCCTATGTTCAGCAGTGGACGTGTTGCGGCTGATGATGATGGGAGATGACGAGGGACAAATGGGAAGTACTGGCAGTATGAAACAATATTTTTAAACAATTTCTCTTGACGTCCCCGGTGGGAAAATATCTCACTGGATTTGAATTGGACATCCATATATAGCAATTGGACGTCCGTATACAGCTATTAAGCGTCCGTTTATAGCAATTGGACGTCCGTATATAGCTATTGAGCGTCCGTATTTAGTAATTCGACGTCCGTATATAGCTATTGAGCGTCCGTATATAGCTATTGAGCGTCCGTATATAGTAATTGAACGTCCGTATATAGCTGTTGAGCGTCCGTATATAGTAATTGAACGTCCGTATATAGCTATTGAGCGTCCGTATATAGCAATTGGACGTCCGTATATAGCTATTGAACGTCCGTATATTTCTTCTCTTTATCGTCAACGCTCAATTTTAGCACGTATATTGAGTCTAAGGCTAAATTAGCCACCAAAAACTAGGTATTCTCTCAAAGGTGCAAAGATACCATTCAGATAGACATACAGATTCAATTCTGAACAGTTGCTCACGTTAAATAAAGCACAGATACGCTCCTATATGGTGTTCGCATCTTTGGGATGGATCGGCTAGGCATCAGCTGGAGACTTTGGAATCGATTGAGAGACGTGCCGAAAGGCTCATAGGTAATGACACTCTTGTGCGTAAAAGAATCCAAAGTCTTGATCATCGCCGCAAAATTGCTAGCTTATCGGTTTTATACCGGTTATACTTCGGAAAGTGTGCAATTGATCTACATGATCTAATACCATCTTGTCCTTTTTTTCTATCAGACTTCTCGTATCTCAAAAAAGCGACATCGTTCCATGGTTGATGTTACGAAAACACCAACGAAGAAATTTGACTCCCAAGTTTGTGACAAGAACGTCTAGTTTGTGGAATGCGTTGCCTCAGTGAGTTTTCCCTTATAGTTACAATATTGGTGTCTTCAAATCGAGAGTGAATCGTTTTCTTCTAGGTAAGCACGCTCCATTGTAGATTGCATCGTCACTTAACATCAGGCGAGATGGTGGTCAAGTGCAAACCTATTAAATAATTAAAAAAATGGCAATTGGACGTCCGTATATAGCTATTAAGCGTCCGTATTTGATATTATTTTTCTTTTCCGAAGTCCTCGATAATTCATCTTCTATCTACATCTAATACATTCCAATGACACATCATTTATTGTTTGCAACTTTTTGAAAGTTTAAATAAAGTCGGACTTCTAATAATACGCAATGCGTACAACGCCACCTACGGCGAATATTATTTTTTTTGATTTCATACCGTGATAAATATTATGTGATCTATTGTTGCGAGCTGGCAACGTCGCAGTTGCGGACGCCAAATACGCGGATCCATAGTCAGGAAATCTCCGAGTTATACGGCTGTGAATATACGCGCGACAGCAGCGCCTCACCTGCGCTGAGATTTCGTCGCGAACTTCTTAATATATAATTGAATCCATTTTGGAGTTTTTTTGGCTTCTATCGATATTTGTCCTACGGCTAGTCAGGACCGATAGGACGTAAATGGCAATGGCTATAAAAGTGGCGTCCAGTATGCGGACGCCAAAAGCAGGTGGACGCCAGTTTAAATGCACTTTTTCCTTCAGAGGACGGATAATTGTTTGAGGATATATATATATATATATATATATATATATATATATATATATATATATATATATATCTATACACTATATTTCTATATACTAATATTAAATACATATTTCCAATGTATATGTAATAATATGTATGTCTAAAAATATATGTGCACGTACATTAAATTAGTAGGCATTACTTACTTACTTTACCTTTAGAATTATACCATCATAGTTATATAATAGAATAAAAGTTTTTATTTACATAAGTTTTTCAAAAAAAAAAAAGTTTATGTATACGTTATGCCTGGTGCCCACGACACAGGTTGCCCTAGTGTGGGTACCAGTGTACTTGTGTTTCAATATATATGTTTTTTAGATTTAAGTAGATACTAACTTGTTTTTTAAGTAATTGTGTTCTTGAACCAAATAAATTTCATTTCATTTCATTTCAATTTCATTTCATTTCATTGTTAAATTGTCATGGAATAGCTATTTCTGCTTATTTTTTTATTTCATGGTAGTTAAATTAGAATCCTAAGGCATCTTATCAAAAGCAATGTTTTTACCAATTCACAAAAAGATTTATTGACAATACCTACACAAAATAATTTAAAAAAAATACTCGTTAATTGAAAAAATGTAGCAGCAGACTTTGAGAAGGACTCTCAAGAAAGGAAAGATTTTCAAAAATAAAATCAAAGCTTTCTTAAATTACATAAGGCTACACAAAAGTGCCTAATTATTAGAATCGAGTTTAAAGTAAACTTTAATGAATTTATTGTTCGTGATTAGTTCCGCTTCATGGTTACACGCGAAGCATGAAAGGTTTATTCGTAAATCGCGGTTTTTCTCATAAGCAAGTGCTTAGGTACCTTACGGTCGGCTGCCATATCCTTAACTCACCCGGCACATTGTGATTCGGATTGTTAAAGTACAAATCTCTCCTTCTCTTTCACTCTGGCCGTTCAAGAAAGAAACAGAGTATTCTCATTCGAAAGCTTCTGAATGTACCTCTATACATTTTTAGCGGTCTTGACGCTGTTCTATGTTCAAAACAGCAATCAGCTATTCCAAACAGTTGACGCTCAGAATTTCGTTAACGCTGGGGAAGAAAGGTTCTCGAGTGGTGACCACGAACCGGAAGACGCAGTGTTGGACTGCCTCCCACTAGACGGATGAACTCACAAAGGTCGCTGGAAACCGCTGGTTGCAGGTTGCGCAGGACCGTTCGTTGTGGAAATCTAGGGGGGAGGCCTATGTTCAGAAGTGGACGTCTTGCGGCTGATGATGATGAGGAATATCAACGCTAAGACGAATTTCGTTTACCGGTAGACTGGCTTAAAGTGGTCAAGTCCAGCGTCAAGGGACATGGCCGCCGCCCGTCTGGCACCCGCGGTGATAATGGCCATAATTAGAATATTCCATAGAAGGTGCAGCTGATGTGTTGGCTAAACAAAGGAGTACATAAACCGTGTTTGCTCGTTAGCGATTTTTTGCGACGCCGATGATGTTTATTTCCTTTATATGTTTTTTATTCCCGGGCCTCATCGAGATACAATGCTGTTATGCTACATCTGGCAGGTTTTACGTAATGAAACAAGTCGTATCGGTTTGTCTCATCAGTGAAATATCTGTTCTTAAGTTAAATAAAATAAGAGTATTAATGCGTTTGTTTTTTTTTAAATATATATTTTGAATACTGAGTAATTGATTCCGACTCTTGATCTATATTAAAATATTTTACGATAATCTTGAGAAAGAATCCGTATTTTCTTGGATCCTATAAAATAACGAAAAAGTTAAACATCTGTTTCGTTATTTTAGGTTTTGTTTATTTAGCAGAATGTAAAACGTAGATGAAGCGGTAAAATACTTTAAATCCCTAAAATTTTACATATATTTTTTTTTTTACATTTCGATGACGCAATCTTGTGTAACTTCAGAATGACTAATACGTCATTTTGTACATTTATTTAGTTTGATTGTTATTTTGTATTTTGACGAGTTATATTTTTTGATTCTTAGAAAAAGCTTATTTTTCAAATACTGTATTTCATATTCTCAACACAGTGGAATACCATTGGAACAAGTGGATGTTATTTGGGCAGTCTTAAAAGTGTTTTTTATACACAAACGGGATATAGAAATAGTAAATATAAATATTTCCCCACCTCTCAATAACTGTTACACATACATTTTTCACAGATGTTAAAAAGTTTCGGGTCTTCCTTAATTTGACATAATAGTTCAAAAAATGTTTTTTTTGTAGATTGCAGCTTTTATGTCAAAGATGTAAATCTGTGTACGTATGTCATTAGGATAGCGAGTGTTGGAGCCGTGCCCGGCGACTGAGTGAGTGGTTTACAACTCTCATGATAGTTTAATGAAATATTTATGCACAGTTATGTATTTATCATACGTAACGTGTGTGCCGAGGGACAACAATGCGATCAAATTCGTGAAATTTCGATTGTGACTCTATGGAATTTACACGACTCTAAAATATTTTGCAAATAGTTCGAACGCGGTGTGTCAATAAAAATTACGATTTTTTTCAGTAAATATGATGACATGTAGATAGATAGTCAGTTGAATGGGAAAGTGAGAAAATAAGTGCTATTTTTTAACCCCCAACCAAAAACAATAAAAAAAACAAGATAACACCCTTTGTGTTATCTTGGTTTTCTCTTTCATTTCTATAATACTCATCATAACTATTAATACAAAAAATATGTGTAAAATGTTATTGCGGCGATAGAGGCAATGGTCGGTATATGCCGCGCAGTCGTGGTCGCTGACCAACGTTGTACCTAGAATTGACTGGCATAGTGGCTTAGTTGGTAGTAAGTTTGCCTGCGAAACCGTGGGCCGTGGGTTCTATTCCCACCCAGGGCAAACATTTGTGTGATGAATACAAGTATTTGTTCGGTTTCTGGGCGTTTCTATGTATAATAATAAGTATGTGTATTTGCAATTACTCGTATATGAGTATTAAATCATCTATCTGGCTCCAAGTACAAGCTTTGCTTCGTTTGGGGCTAGATGGTGTTGTGTGAGAAATGTCCACCAGTATTTATTTATTCGTACGAGCAAATTGATAAAAAAATACATTTTTTTTTTTTTTTTTATTTGAGGCAACAAAGGCGGTCCATGGCATGGGTGACTTGCTGTGTAGTCGTGATCACTGACCAACATTGTGTCTATGGGGCCAAACCTACTCAGACAACGTAATGTCTCTCCCGAAAAGGCAACGCTAATGGTGCGTCCGTTGTCCCCAGGGATGGTGTTCATCGCCAGCTTCATCGTGATCCTGTCGGTGCTGATGTTCTTCTTCCCCCAAGCAGATCAAGCCGGAGGCGCTGCCGCCGCCGCCCAAGAAGCCCAGGGAGAGGAGTGAACCGTTCTTCAAAGGTATCACTACAATATTAAAAAAAAGAACAGTTTAATAACTTTAATTTAGTTGTAGTGGTAGGACTCTTGGCAGAGTCCGCCTGGGGAAGTACCACACCTTTGCCAGTTATTCGACCGCCAAGCAGCAATTTGCAAACATTACTGTGTTCCGGTTTGAAGGGCAATGTTTCCAGAGAAATTACAGGGCTTAGAGATATAACATCTTAGATCTCTGGGTGACGAGCGCAGTGCAGTGCTAGGTAATGATTTGGACTCTTCTTGTTCCAATAGCTGCGTGTCACTGTGCTGTTATGTGGCAGGCATGTTGCTTACCATCAGGCACATGTCCTGATCGTCTCGTCACTTTTTATTAAAAAAATAATTAAAAAAATAACAGATAAAAAACATTTTGTAATACTATATACTACCTATTTAAAGACACTTGGGTGATTGAGACGAATCTATATATATCTTAATTGTCAAAATCCATCCAGCCGTTTGGAAGATACATGGGAACAAAGAAATTTACAAACATACAAGATACGCGCGAAAAACATTCTTAAACGCGCGAAATACATGCTTCTTTCAGTCGGGAAAAATCAAAATCAACGCTCTTAGCGGAGTTAGACCATTTTAGTTAGGCGGTAGATCCTAGTCTCTAATTTGCTCATTGCCGCGTCGAATACAAATTTATATCGTCTCGATAATCCTATTGCGAAATGTAGCGACGTTTGTTCTGGAATTTTAAAATGATTTCCATGTAGTTTCGCGGTATCTCGCTCGTTGATCTTATTTACATCGCGTTGTCTGCGAAATATCCCGCCTACTGTCTTCTCTTTCATGTTCCTACAACTACGAATGAAGACACTACAGAATAATCATTCCAAATATTGTTTTAAGATATTATGATCATTTGCTACTATATCATGTATAATTAACTAGTGGCTCGACGCGATTGCGTTCGGTTTAAACATTCACGTTTAATAATACAATATTGACTATGAATATCTAGAGAACGGAGAATCTAATCGTTGTCTAATGTTTTTTTTGTGAGTCTTCTCGTGGCTTCTGTTGTTGTGACGAACATTATAATGCGCTTGAGTAGCTTGCCATAAAGTAATATCAACATGAGTTCGAATCGTGAAAATAATAATAGATTATCAATAATAGGTTTGTGCTTGACTGCCATGTTGCCTAAGCGACGATGGTGTGCACTTACTTAGCAGAATAAACAGATTCACTCTTGATTTTGCATTGAAAGCTGCCACCACACTGCGAATAAGTATCTTTGATGTGGCTATATCCATAGACGGCTGTGATAATTTAATGTAAGGCTGCGTACACGGCTGTAACTGTAGCAAAAAGTGTCTGGTCTTTTTACACTTTTTCCGGTCAGAGCGAGACGCGCGATAAAGAAATCTCGTTCCAATATTACACCGCCGGCGCTGTCCTCACTGTTACAATTCTGTATTTACTTGTTCGAAGCTCTACAAATATTTGGCGACGCTACCGTATCTGCGGTTTATAAATGGTTTGTTTATTTGTAACAATCTCTCAGTCCGCCTAATCGTGTTTTGATTAGACTATGATGTTATAATATAATGTTTGTTGTCTAGTGAGATTAATGTGCGAAATTATTCATATTGAATACATTCTGATGAAGTAAAGAATAAAGTCATATTTTTAAACAGAACTGTATGTGTTAGGTTTTAGTAATATTAATAGTTTGATATCAGGTAAATTACGCTCAAAAGTGAGCGTATCTTGGAAAAACAACCATAAGTTATCAGCTGTCGTAACCCTATAAACCTCGCCTGAACTCTGCGGAGAGTGAGAGTGTTCCTAGGGAGAGTGAAACATGCTTCGAAAGCTTTGAGAGATAAGCTAGTTGCAACGGTTACTGTTCAATAACAATGATTAACATGTTTCTAAAATGTTTTGTTAATTTACTCGTTGAGTTAAGTTTTTGAGGAATATATTTTAATGCAGTAATGGGACAGAAAAAGTGCGTATAGTTTTGAACCAGAATCTGCGCACTTCTCGTCAATATCAACTTTTTACATAAATTCCAATATGAAAAATATGCTAAAATTTCGTTCGAATTCGACAGGTACGAGTATGATCGTTTCAAACGATGACTTGAAACGATTCCCTAAGAACTCTGTTCACAAATTCACAAAAATTTACTATAGCTACCTAATTTTAACTTTATAATGTGATTCATGACATGACATTAAACAATTAATTATGTGTGTGAAGCAAAGAGTTTACATATACTACGTATAGAGATAGATTTTCCGCGCGGTTCCTTTGTGTCAATAGTAAGCAGACGACGTGCATACTTTCTATGGCAACAGAGTGATGTGTCGCGACAAAAGTATGACACTTCCACAAGAGCGAAAAGGCAAGAAAGATGCTACCCGTGCTTTCGGTGTAAAGCGTTTGTGCCAACTCTATATGTAGTATATGTAAACTCTTTGGTGTGGAGTGTACACCAATATTTATTTATTTATAATTAATTTGCACACCTAGTATGATGTTGTTTTGACTGTGAATATAATTTCGTAAGATCTTCATTAGCTAGTAAATAAAGAACTGAATTAAGAACCAAAAAGTTATCTAGAATAAATCGCTGTTAACGATAAGATCGCTATACGTGCCCATAATTCGTTGTTGTTTTTCTTTTCGTTTGTTTGTGGTACCAATAAAATATTTTTGTAATGTTGCGACCATCTCCATCTCTTTATTCCTCCTTGTTATATCAACCTGTAGACCTGTACTGACCAGGACTGTACCAACGTTGCAGATTTCTTCGCCACGATCAAGCGGCAGCTGACCAACGACATCCTGATGCTGCGCACCGCCAGCTCCGTGCTGCACCTGATGCCCATCAGCGGCGTCTACTCCTTCCTGCCCAAGTACCTGGAGAAGCAGTTCCGACTGCCGACGCACGACGCCAACCTTGTCTCGGGTGAGCCACTTCTCACAGCTATAGTTGCCGGCAAACAAGTTGACCCAATGAAGTTAGCTGAAGTTGGCTGCGCAGAAATTAAGGTCTCTTTGGTGGAAGTGCACATGCGGGAACTTTCCCCTTCCACGTCACTGTTGGGTCAACTTGTTTGCCAGCTATTATAGTAGGGTCACACAAGGGTTGCCAACTCTCTTCCCTTTAATAAAAGTGCTAGATGACTGTGTGTTTCTAAAAATACTGCTAAATTTATTGATTTTGAATGATTAAAAAATAAAAACATAAAATTTGTCCTACAAAATTGTTGTAAACAAGTCATAGTCACTGTCTGTGTATCTGTCTGCTTTCATCACTTTGTTCAACCGCCGTTGAAGTGGATGGTTGTTCACTTGAAGTTTATACTGAGTGTCAAGGGTTCTAAAATTTTGAAATGTACTTTTCTTTATTTCCTTATTTTTTAAGAATATGCAGGGAATATCAAATGTGTAGCATGTTTAATATTTTTTTATAGTGTAGAGTGACGAGACAAGCAGGAAGCAGCCTGATGGTATGCAACATGCCTGCCACATAACAGTACAGGGACACGCAACTATTGTAACATGAAGAGTCCAAATCATTGCCTAGCACTGTACTGCGCTCGTCAGAGATGTCAAATATTATATCTCTAAGCCCTGTAATTTCTCTGGAAACATTGCCCTTCAAACCGGGGTACAGTAATGTTTGCACATTAGCAATCCGATGACCGATGATCTAAGAGAGGTAGCTTTCGAGAACATGCGTTATCCGCCAAAATTGACTTGGTCTGTGTGTTGGATTATGACTTTGAGTCTCTCCTTGTGAGAGTCTCAGCCTTGGGAACATAAAGTGGACTTTTTATGCTTAATTAGTGAATGATAAAACAAAAGTATACTTACCTGTCCACAGACAGGGCTGATCTGCGCGTAATTGCAGACGCAGCCAGGGGCCTACCGCCGAACGGAAAATGTCTTAGCTTAATATTTCTCTCTCTTTTTTTCCGATTGAAATGATAGAGACCCCAATAGCAAAGCGAAAGCCGATTTAGTTGGGCGGTAGAAGAGCGGGTCCGCAGTCGAGGTACTGCGTTTCTTTAAAAAGAGAAAACACAAGCATGACGTCTCCATACCAACGCATTGTCCAGATTCGGAAGCCCCCATCGGCCCTAGTGCTAACGTAACTTGTCTCGTTTCCGCTTCCAGGCCTGGGCGGGATCCTGGTGATGGGGCTGGGCATCATCACGGCGGGCGTGGTAATCCTCAAGCTGGTGCCGACGGCGCGCCAGGTGGCCGCGTGGACCGCCGCCACCGCCGCCATTTACAGCGCTGGTATGTCTTCAACATAACTACTGTTATTTTACTGATCATTGATGTAATAATATAAAAAAAATTGGCAGTCATAGGAACGGCCGATAGAAGTGAAAACTTATAACTCGGGATTCTAAAGGCAACTTTGGAAATGCTGACAAATTTCTTGATGGCCAATGGCTATGGTCCCGAGTTTACCCGAAGATTTCTTATCATTCCCGAGCGCGACGCTGGAATTCAATTCACAGCCCACGAAAAATGTGTGTGGCGCGCCAAAAAAAGTTTTCCCTTGAAAAATTATAAAAAATGTTTTATTGCGGCAAATTTACAACCTGTCTTACCAAATGCTATCACAATCCCTATTTTAAGCAATTCTGCTCGAAATTCAGACTGTGTCACAAAGTAGTCAATTTGAACATCAAAGTAATCTATACTAATATTATAAAGCTGAAGAGTTTGTTTGTTTGTTTGAACGCTAGGATCTCGGGAAGTACTGGTCCGAATTTAAAGATTATTTTTCTATTGGATAGTCCATTTATCGAGGAAGGCTATAGGCTATAGAAAATAACGTTACTATTAACAGAAGCGGAGCATGAATCAAGAATGTAACAAAATCGGGAAAAAATATTCCTTTTTGAGAGTTTTCGTACGTTTCGTGCTTTGACATGACACATGACAGCATGTGTCTAAGATTGCGTCATTGAATATCACAGATTACATACCTCTTGAATATAAAACCTTTTTGCTAATCTCTGAGTTGGTACAACCAATTTCCGACAGGTGGCGTAGCAGGTAGCTGAAGAGGTGTTTTGTTTGAAAGCGATATTCTCGGGAATTAATGAACCGATTTCAGCCATTCTTTCACGGGATCCTGATGAGTGCTATATAATTAACCACGGGCGAAGCCGGGGCGGACATCTAGTTTTCAATATATAACACAATCAAGCAAACTGCATTGCGACAGTTGTGGTTCATTTGACCCATACATTTTGTTCACGGGCCTGCAGTCGAATACTATGATAGTGTAACGTGAGTGGACTACTCATCAAGTTTCTCCATCCTACTAATATGTGAAGTATGGATGTTTGTGGCTCAATCACGTTGGAACGGCTGAACAGATCTGGTTGAAATTTGGAATACACTGATAGCCGAAGATTTAATCAGAATCTGTGGGAACTTTAAAGACAACTCTTTTGATCGCTAAAATAGGTACCAATACCGCATCGGCCTCATAGTGTGCAAATATAATTTGCCGTGACATTGAAGAGATCGATCCATTGATTTTTTTTTTAATAAATGGTAACGAGACGATCCGGACATGTGCCTGATGGTAAGCAACATGCCTGACACATAACAGCACAGTGACACGCAGCTATTCGAACATGAAGAGTCCAAATCATTACCTAGCACTGCACTGCGCTCGTCACCCAGAGATCTAAATCTTATATCTCTAAGCCCTGTAATTTCTCTGGAAACATTGCCCTTCAAACCGGAACACAGTAATGTTTGCACATTACTGCTTGGCGGTAGAATAACTGGCAAAGGTGTGGTACTTCCCCAGGCGGACTCTGCCAAGAGTCCTACCACTACAATGATATCACTGCATTATCGTCCTGTTCTTGTCGTGGACAGTGCATCGAACCTGAGATTTTCTAGTTTATTCTCATGAGACCGTGTTGTCCAGGTATGGTGATCCTGATGTTCGTGAGCTGCCCGGAGGAGCGCTACCGGCTGATCGGGCCGGCCGGCGTCATGGGCGGCGGCAGCAACCTGGACTGCAGCCCCGGCTGCTACTGCGACGACGTGCAGTTCAGCCCGGTCTGCGGACAGGTAACCACTCGGCAGCTTGCAGCATTTTCAACACACTCATAGTGTCTCTAATTTCACCGCAATCAGGCATATAATGACACTTGTAATCAAACTCTGACTTTTGCGCTACTAATATTCACAATTGTGTTATGTTTTGTTATTGGTGGAGTTGTTCTGTTCTTAAAATAGTTTCGATAAAAAAAGATCGTGTTCGGAAAATAGATTAATGTACTTATTGTTCATGCAACTTTTTATATACCTAGTAGTAAATTATACTCACCACAATTATATATTTACACACTGTGTGTAAAGTTGATGATTACGGCTGAGGTGATATGTGAGTATAATTTACGACTAGGTATATAAAAAGTTGCATGAAATGATCAAACAATAAGTACACGCACACATGTGTGTATACACACTTAGTGTAAAGTTGATGATTACGGCTGAGGTGCCATTAAGCTGAGCTGGCTGAACCGAAGGCCGAAACCGAAGGTCCCTAAGAGAGCCGAAGACGGTAAACATCATTCAATACACACGTGTATCATACGACGTTTTTCCACATACTCGCAAGCAATATAAAATAATTTCAACACTGAAAAAAAAATTAAGAAAAATTTTCGTCTTGGCGGGAAAATATAATCAGTTGTCATAATACGCGCGCAATTAAGCCACAGACAAAAAAAAAAACAGTTTTCTTTTTTTTCTTTCTGTGGATAGCGTTTGTTTTAGCCACTTATTCATGTTTTCTTTATTACAAGAAACCAGCAGCTATATTTGAGTGAATGGTTTATTAGAGACGTACGTATGTGTGTGTTTCAGGACTCGTTCACGTACGTGTCGCCGTGCCAGGCGGGGTGCGCGGGCAGCCAGCAGCTGGACAACACCACGTGGCTCTACTACAACTGCTCGTGCGTGGCGGGCGGCGACCAGCCGCGGGTCGCCGACGCGTACGTATTTTGCATTGTGCCAAACTATACATAGCTCGTTGAACGCTACCTTTAAGTTTTAAACAGTATTTGGATTGAATAATACGTTTTCTGAAAAGTTACGGCTGGTCTAGTAAGTTACGACTGGTCTAGTAAGTTACGGCTGGTCTAGTAAGTTACGGCTGGTCTAGTAAGTTTCGGCTGGTCTAGTAAGTTTCGGCTGGTCTAGTAAGTTACGGCTGGTCTAGTAAGTTACGGCTGGTCTAGTGAGTTACGGCTGGTCTAGTGAGTTACGGCTGGTCTAGTAAGTTACGACTGGTCTAGTAAGTTACGACAGGTCTAGTAAGTTACGACTGGTCTAGTAAGTTACGGCTGGTCTAGTAAGTTACGGCTGGTCTAGTAAGTTACGACTGGTCTAGTAAGTTACGGCTGGTCTAGTAAGTTACGACTGGTCTAGTAAGTTACGGCTGGTCTAGTAAGTTACGGCTGGTCTAGTAAGTTACGACTGGTCTAGTAAGTTACGGCTGGTCTAGTAAGTTACGGCTGGTCTAGTAAGTTACGGCTGGTCTAGTCGGGCGGCGAACGGCGCCTGACCCGGGTTCAAACTCCACACGCACCACTGTCTTTTCGAAGTCATGTGCGTAATGCCGCTAAACTAAACTTAAAACGGCGAAGGAAAACATCGTGAGGACACCGACATGTAACTAGAACCTTTCGAAGTCATGTGTCATCCACCAACCCGCACTGGGCCAGCGTGGTGGATTATGTATTAACTATCTCCTTGCGAGAGAAGGCCCGAGTCCCAACAGTGGGAACATTTAGTTGGCTGTTGATGATGAAACTATACATAAGTGAAACACGATATAGACTGTTTGAAGACGAAATAAACTGTACAATTTACAAGTCAATTAATCTTTACTAATATTATAAAGCTGAAGAGGTTTTTTTTGTTTGTACGCGCTAATACCAGGGACAACAGGGCTGATTTAAAAAAAAATCTCCGTTGGATATTTAGGCTATACCTACATTGTGTACACAGCGCGAAGCTGAGGCATGAAGAAAAGAAATAAGAAAGAAATAGCAAACTAACAGTTTACATTTTCAAACTCTCAAACATTTCACTGTACGATAATGATTAATTATCGTACATCTAGCTATCACAATTGTATCGTAACGTTACCATCACTCTTTAAAAACTAGCTGTAACTATACGAAGTTTGATCGATAAGCCAGCATTTTAATCTGTTTTTGAAGCCGAAACTTGAGGCTGTTTGAACTATTTTAGGAAGAATGTTCTAAATTTCCGGTCTCATAATGTGAGTCAGCTTCCGTGACCTCGTGAGAGAGTGTGGTACAGTATTTAGCTTGTGAGCGTTGCGTATGTTGCAAGAATGTTTCTCTCCTCGCGTGTTGTATGAGTCTAGATTATTTCATACACAACCACTTGGTAGATCAAGATTGATGGTTACGTAAGGATGCCAAGTTCTTTGAGATATGGTTTGACGGATGTGCGTTGCGACACGCTAACGATGGCACGTACGGACCGTTTTTTGCGGAACACACGCTCTCAGTCAGCACCGCACGCATATACTCGTAGTTCGGCGCCGTACTGTAACCGAGACTAACTGTAACTGTAACGAGTACTGTACTGTGGCAAAGTAACACGCACGAGACACATCCGCAGACACTCGGATACCCGTCTTAGTGCAAAGCATGCAATGCTCACTTTAGATGCGGTGTTCCCATGTCATGCAGCGATCAATCTCGAACCATAGAAATGTTGTGTTCCGTGCCTGCTCAATCCGGACATTTCTTATCTTATGTTAATGTTTCTAGAGATATTATAGGTATACAATGAGATAAATTATCTCATAACTCCGAGTGATGAACGCGGTTTACTCTACATATCTACATAATAAAACATATTATAAAACTGAAGAGGTTTTTTGTTTGAATGAGCTAGTATTAGGAACTACTGGACCGATTTCCATTATTCACGTGATCCCTGAGTGTAGACTATATTATGTACCATGGGCATAGTCGGGTCGGAACGCTTATCAAAAAGATAAAATTAATCTTCTGCAGGGTCGGATTTAGAGGTGTGGAGGCCCCGGGGCAAGAGGCCAATAATCTTGTCTTTAACCTCGTACGTTGAAATACACCTCCCTCCCTCAGGTTAAGTCTCTTATAGTGGAGGCCCCGGGGCATGTGCCCCGGTTGCCCTCCCCTAAATCCGGCCCTGATCTTCTGAATGATTTTTTTTAACTGTAATAGGTTTGCACTTGACCGCCATCTCGCCTGATGTTAAGCGATGATGCGATCTACGATGGAGCGTGCTTACCTAGAAGAGACCGATTCACTCTCGATTTGAAGACGCCAAGATTGTAACTATGGGGAAAAACCCACTCAGGCAACGCATTCCACAACCTAGACGTTCTTATCACAAACGTGGAGTCAAATCTCTTCGTTCGTGTTTTTGGAACATCAACCATGAAACGATGTCGCTTTTTTGAGATACGAGAAGTCCGACAAAAGAAAGGGCAAGGTGCTATTAGATCATGTAGATCAGTTGCACACTCTCCGAAGTGTATCCGATAAAAGACCGAATGATGCAGTTTAGTGTTAGATAGTAATTTAGAGTGTTCAATGATGGGATGTGTTGACGTCCGCAGCATCAGCCGCTACGGGCTGGCGAACTCGTCGGCGGCGCGCGCGGCCGGCGGCCTGGCGCTGACGGGCGAGTGCGGCGGCTCGTGCTCGCAGATCTACGTGTTCATCGCGGTGTTCGCGGCCGTCATGTTCGTGCACTCCAGCGGGGAGGTGGGCGCCGTGCTGCTCATCATACGCTGCACCGACAAACACGGTCAGTGCGCGCGCGCAAGGCGACCTTCTCCTGCGAGCAACAGGCTCGGGACCGCGAAAATTGGAGAGAAACCTTTGGGACAAAATATAATAATTTACATCCTGAGATAATAATAATAAGATCATAGTCCCAATAGTCGTGTCGGCAAACGCCCTTATAGCGAGAAGTCTCGACCATCATCTCGATATTTTCCTCTTCTTCTCCTTATCCAAGATATGTGTAAAAAACGATAATTGTAATGACAAAGATCACGGACCCCGGAGTCTGTGGAGTGGCTAATTGAAAAAATGAAAAAAAAAAGTCTCGACCAACATCTCAGGAGACTTTCGCTAGACGGTTGGATGGCGGGTCAGATGCACGCGGCGGCCATCCTCGACACAGCGCGCATCGTCAGGAGGTCCCTCACTCTACAGCCCTACCCACCGGTAACTTGGGCTCTGCCCCGCGGCTGGCGGCACCCTAGTTTTTAAGTTTTTTATAATGTTTATATTTTTTATTCATTTTGTAAAAAACTTGGAAATTAAGAAAAGGAATAAATTAGTGTATAAACGTGTGCAATGTACAGTCCTTTTTTGTGAGTGGCCAAATACTTATGATCGCTTAGTGTGATTGCATACACTAAGCGATCATAAGTATTTAGCCGCGTACAACAAACGGGCGTGTCCATGACACAGCCACGCCCACTTTGAACGTACTCGTAACCGTATTTGTGTGTGTGTGTGTTTAGATAAAGCGATGGCGATGGGCGTGATCCAGTTCGCGATCGGCGTGTTCGGGAACGTGCCGTGCCCCATCGTGTTCGGCGCGGCCGTGGACGCGGCGTGCCGCCTGCGCGACGCGGCGTGCGGCGCGCTCGGCGGCTGCGCCTCCTACGACAGCGACAGCTTCCGCCACCTCTATCTCGGTACTGTTTGTGACCCCTGCCTGTTTGGTTTTTTGTAGGGGCAGGACTCTTGGCAGAGTCCGCCTGGGGCAGTACCACACCTTTGCCAGTTATTCTACCGCCAACCAGTGTGTTCCGGTTTGAAGGGAAATGTTTCCAGAGAAATTACAGGGCTTAGAGATATAAGATCTTAGATCTCTGGATGACGAGCGCAGTGCAGTGCTAGGTAATGATTTGGACTCTTCATGTTCCAATAGCTGCGTGTCACTGTGCTGTTATGTGTCAGGCATGTTGCTTACCATCAGGCACATGTCTTGATCGTCTCGTCACTCTTTATAAAAAAAAAGAGATAGGTAGTTGTTGTTTTATACCACGCAGATGTTCCGGAGTCACATATCCAACATATTCTTCAGTCCTGTCCCAATAAAGTCCACTTTCGACTTATGATAAAGACGATATCGTCAACTCCCTTAAGATATAGTTTTCAAGTTTCGTTTAGTTTCACTACATTTACTTTTGAAGCGAAAACTTCTTTTGGCGCACCACAGCCAGATTTTTCGTGGGCTGCGAATTGAATTCTAGCATCACGCTCGGGAATGATAGGAAATCGTCGGGTAAACTCTGGACCATAACCATTGGCCGTTTAGAATTGCGTCAACATTTCTAGATGGCCATGTTGATGGCCACGCCCTCTGGTTACACCCGCGTAGTTTTCAAAGTAAGCTACTAAATTCTGAGTTATACATTTTCACTTCTATCGGCAGTTCCTATGACTATTAATTTTTTTTCGTAAGTCACGACTGATCTAGTCTTGAGGAATCCGACATGTTGCTGGAATTTCTCCAGGTAATGCGTTATTCATCATCCCATTTTTTTGTTAGTTTGCATTTATTATATGTTTATTGGTTAACGTTTGATGACATGGTATCGTTTTGTGCAGGTCTGTCGGCCGGGCTGATGTTCCTGGCCTTCATAATGGACATGCTGGTGTGGCGGCTGGCCGGGCGCATCGACATGAACCCGCGCGACGCGCCGCCGCCGCGCCTCGCCGCGCCCGACACGCAGCTCTGACGCGCGCCGCCGCCGCGCGCCGCCTACGAGTCGCACGTCTAGCTCCGGCGACCGCCGCCGTGCGACTGACGAGACCGCACTAACGGACCCGTGTGTGCGTGTGCGTACGTACACACATCTAACGCTGTCACCGGATTGGTTGATCTTAGTACGCAACTCTGACGCACCGGCACGCTGCAAGCTGCGTACAATACGTACTTCTTACGTATTCGTGTCACCCGTATTTTCATATTGTAGTTACATCTGATAGCGCTACAACGTGCTGTGACACCGAGACCTATATACAAGTCTGACTATGTATAGAAGGACCAATCCAACCATCCAACCAAATTAGTCCCGAAATTTAAGTGTTAAAATAACAGGACGATTCTTCATACTAAAAAAAAGAAAGATAAGATAAGATAAAAAGATTGGACACTAGCCCCTAACTGTCAACCGTTTGTGAAGTCATCAACGGTGCTATGAGATCATTCGTTTTATAGAACATCGGAATTGACGCCATTGACTAAACAAAGCCTCGTCATCACGCAGCGATTGACACTCGATCGTTGCGAGATGTTTCCTTTCCTAAAAGAAAGTTGTCGCGAAAGTGACACTCTCAGAGTGTATTATTATAATTATATCTTTGTTGTCAACGTTATAATTAATTAGGAGCCATTCATGAATTACGTCACATCAAAAGGAATCAAAGTCCATGAATTGTGACATAGTGTGGACAAGACATGAAATCCGAAATTCATGATGATATACAATATCTAAGTTATGAATTAAAACTTCAGTGAACTCCAATTCTATTTGTAGAAGTATATATAATACTAAGCTACTTAATGAACTGCTGTATTAATTTAATGACTCCTTAGTGTAAAATTCAAAATATTATCACACACTGTAGAGGAGTCTCACTATTGCCACCAGCTGTGACCAGGACGAGGTGAACTAAAATAGACCAGAAGATTCGTGTGACGTCATTTATGTATGGCCTGTTGCGGGATATTACCCGGTGTTTGTTGCCAACGTGCAATCTCGTACCTACTAACATTTAATCGAGTTTATATGTAGTCATTTTTATCGCTTGCAACCAAAGAAGCGATGCCGTATGAATGATGAATGAAGTGAACCACTACACCTCGAAGTGAACGAACATCTCTACCGACAAACAAAATTGTGTCTGACAATCTGTCTGACATCTGACATTGATATTGTTCTTTGTATTTTTGCGAAATGAAAGAAATACCAATAGCAAAGTCGGAAGCAATTTTGCTAAGTACTTTACGGCCATGTTGACTCTGCGCCATCATTAAATGCCTATGTATTGCGAAAATTTTGAACAACGTGCTTCATAGAATGATATTCGTTTACTATTCTGGAATTCCCTCCGGTCATCAACTGTCATGTGTCAATGTACCACACTACCACAGAGTATTAAAATCACAATGGCGGACGCAGAGCTGACATGACCTCGTTACTTCGATATATTCAAATATCTTCATATAGTTTTGAAGAAAACGATTGATATAATTAATTATGGAAATAATATTTGACTATTTTATGGAAACAGTATTTCACTTTTTTTTTTGTTGATACGACAAAATTAAGACTTTTTCTTAATTGCTTTTTATTATTACGGTCTGTGTGCATATTATACACTTTAGCTAGGTGTAATGTTAAGCTCAGTTTTTGGAACGTAATATAATTTTATTGCGCATAATATTATGAATAGTTGAGAATTTCTTTGATTACGTAAAAAGATATCGAAAATAATTTTATAAATCATTGTAGTTACGATCCGAAAATCTCTTACTAATAATTAGGAATTATGTTAACATAGAAGTGACGATATTTTCTTAAAGATTAGTTGTATTATGCGAGAATATAATTTTTTTGTTGTTTACGTGTGAAGACAGGACCACAAACTTATCCAATATGATGGCCAAAAATACAACGAACGATGCCAATAAAACTTCGATGGCGAACGCGATTGTGGCGCCGCCTCTAAACGGACAAGATAAGTTTGTCGTCCTGTAATTTGCGTAAGTTACAAGTGAAGGAAAACACAAAAGTGGAGGAAAACTCAAAAACTGTTTTTTTTAGGATTTTAGGCTGTCACGTGATACAGTTGCATAATACAGTGCAATCGTAATTAATTAGTGATTTTTATTCGTTTAATGAATTGACACGATTAGAACTAAGCCCGATGGCTCGAAGATAGATAATAATGTTAAAACAATAATTATACATTCTTTGACGTGACGAAAAATAAAAATGAAAATTACGGACATCCATCGGTAACTCAAGATGTTTGAGAAAAATGTTTTTGTATTTAATCTATAGTTTGACTATGACTATCGTCTTCGTTAACTTCACATAACGCTAATAATTGTATAGATAATTCTAACGCTCGCAATAAGAACGTTATGCTCCAAACTAGCGTTCACGGGACGGTGTCGCATGACGATAATCGAGACAACTTATTTTTAAATACTATTTTGAATTCTATAATATTTTCTGACCCTAGTAACCAATGACAGAGAGATGGACTAAAGATTATACTTAGTAGGTACTTGGACTCCGAGAGAGCAAATGGAACGAACTTTTATTTAATTGGTTGCCTGTAAAGTCGGTATACGGGCGAAAGTTTTACGTGACAACGACTTTGAGTGGTAAAATAATTTTACGGAAGGGACGCGTGCCTTTCACTTTTTATGTCTGTCTCTCTCGCTCTTAGGCGGGCTAACCATGCCCGAGTGGAAGGGACGCGTGCCTCTCACTCGCTCTCGTTGTGAGCGCATAACGTGAGCGGAGCGTAACGCAGTTTCTTGAAGTGTCACCCGGCAAACCAATTTATAAGACGTTGTCACGTCAAAATACATTACGAAGAAAGATACGTGGGTAGTTGAATCAGAATGTCTTTTTTTTGCAAAAACTGTGCATAAAATGTAACGCATAGGTTTCAATGCCTTACCCATTGTATCGGTTGGTTTGGCTTCTGTTGCCACATTTCTGTCTTCTTACACATCGATATAAATCAAAAGATGGGCCCGAGCACATTGAAATTGTTAAGAAACTGCGTCTCTGTGTGTAGTCTGAGTGGTTAACACCTACCAATCTACTCGTCCCCTACAATCGGTAGGAGCGAGGAATGTTGCGGTTCTACTTATTTGGGTTGTTAACAACGAATAGTGATAAGTATAAACGTCCGGCGTTCACCGCTTTCTACAATCGACTAGAACGGAAAGAGTGAGCTCACTCTTTCCAATGATAACATAATTACGTGCGCCTGAAGTTTGGGAGGGCGCATCCATTGATTTATATCGATGTTCTTACATCGCAAAGACTCGTACCAAACGCTGATCCTAGCGGTTTCTCTCAAAAGGAAATATGAATAATAACTTTGGACAGTGCTGATTGGTTAAGAGACCTTTTATTGGATCGTTTTTTCTTTTACCGGTAAAGCCAGAGTGGCATTATTGGTCTTTAACATCTAGCATTTGAAAAAGTCCGGGTGCGACTTACGATTTCTATGATTTGTGGAATTGGACGCTTGCTTTTCCTGTCTACTTAAGCAGCGTAAATAGCTCAGTTCGTGATCCCACATAGCCGAGCCATTGGTCCTTCTCTTATAAGAAGGTCCAGACCAGTGGGTTAGCCGTAATCCAGTCAGCTTACTCACCGGCATGCGGGCTACCGGATGACGCACACCTCGAAAGATGTCCGTTCTTGAAAGTACGCTAGTGAAATACGCCAAAATGCGAGGGATTTTTTTTACATCCTCTCACTTACACATTATCGTTGTAACTAAACATCACAGCGTTGCTTAAAACATGCGAATTACATGGCTAGTGATTAGACATTTATTTAGTTGTTAGTTTTACGTATGTAATCATTGTAAATATATGTATCACATTTTATAGATAAAAAAAATTAATTTTAGCATAATAGGTACATACATATTTTTAATGTTTTAATCGATTAGTTGATTACATTGATTTGTGGAACGTAGCTAAATGTTGCGTTTAAAATTATATTTAAAAACGATTAATTCTAAATGAATGTTACGTTAAACGGTGGGGTTGGACTGTGGTAGATAGTCAATAGCTTTGGGAATAGAATAACAATATATTTTTAATTGATAAACGGGTTGAGCACGTGTGTTGTGGTCAGTCTAGCCTGACTTGAGCTCGAGGTGCAATTGGTTACGCTATTCAAGAATAGACGCGCGTGCGACCGCGCCCCGTTTGGCCTGCGGGCGACGCGGCGGCGCGCTCTTGCTGGAAAAAGCCGCGAACGTAACTGAGAACTTAAGTCGAGCTCTGATATTGCTCTCTTTTTTTCTCTAAATAGAAATAGCAAAACCAAAGCAGATTTAAGTAGACGGTAGACCCGCGGGAGTGTGTTGATACCCGCAGTGTCTAACTGGACGCGAACGCGCGCGCGCACTCTCCTCGAAAATGGCCGCCGAATGCTACCGAAACGTTAGTCGGTATAGACCCATTATCATTTGTAAATAACCCGTTGATGAATTAGAAATGGTTTAGTTTTCATAATAAATTAAGGAAATATAAAATTGGCAGGGTAAAATGTTATAGGAACTCTATAAATAAATAAATGATTAGACTATATGCTATTTATATGAAAGTGTTATTACTATCTAGTGAAATTCGACATATTTAAGTAATATTATTGCTAATATCAGACGGTATGAAATAAATCTCTCTACTTGAACGAAATACTTAATTAGTAAAATTAAAAATAAACCCTTTCTATAGATTTTTGGTAATTAAAGCGTAGAGTATTTCAGAACCATTGTACTATCAACAAATATAGTATAGTACTGGTTGCAACCAGATGTTATTAATTACGCTGATCAACAATAATTTTGCTGTCCCGAATAAGATATTGATATTGGGATTACTTACACGATTCAAATACTGATAATTTTTGGAAATGTTTAGTTTACTTAGTTTATTTACGTGTTAAACCTAAATTCTACTATGTGTTTTACAAATAATAATAAATAAATATTATGTATAATATAAATAATCACATAACACTAGCTAGAACAATGTTTGTACCTACTGAAGCACCAGACAACTCTTAAGTAACAACTTAATGTTCGATCATATCACGCGGGAATTAATTTATAATGTCTAACGACAGCGTTCGTTTTTATACTAAAATACCTATTTCTAGAAAACATAAACATTCTCAGAGTTATCCCGGGCAGTAGAAGTAGTTGTAGCTTAATTTACAGTTGAAAGTGACTGACTATGTACCGTAGTCCGACGTGTTAGGTAGTCTTTAGGAGGCTGGGCCAAGTGTAAAGATATAATAATTAGATTAATTCAGCATCATCAGAAACGTGATCAGAATCTATTGGTTTTCAGCTTTTCACTTGTTTAACCAACTTTACTAGATCTGTGATGCTTTATCGGACGATAATTAGATTTTTTTTTAATCGAAATACCATTTGGTATCTCTATCGTAAAATATTTTATTGATTTGTACAACGTTTTTTTAGTTGTATATATACATTATTTATTAAGTGCAATGTACTGTTTATTATTAATGAATAATGGAATATTAACATGTTAATTGGTGTATTATTTTCTAGAAAATACAGTTATATTTATATATATAATATATATATAATGATGTATTATTCTCATGGGTGCGTATAGACTAAAATTATACCACAGACTGATATCCGATTCAAAATTATAAAATACTTAATTATTTGTTAAACTATTGTCATTAATTATGAAATATTTACTGTGTTTTGGTAAAATCTGTTTTACCATAGAAACTATAGAAATATCAGGGTCTTGCTTCACTGTATAACCACGGCAAATATCCTGTAAATCAGAGCTTCTCAAACTTTTTTACTGTGCCACCCTTGGGAGCTAGGTATTAGTTCGCAACGCTCTTCTGTCTGGTTATGCAATGACGAGCTTGAAGTATGGTGTGTTCTGTATGCAAGCGTAGTCTGAAAGCATGCAGCTCTCTTTTGCCTAAGTCTCGTCGTCAGATATATAATCTCTATGGATCGCATAATGGGAAATACGCCACGACGCCCCAGGGCGTCAGGACGTACAGTTTGGGAAGCTCTGTTGTAAATAATGACAATAGACAACCGTGATAGTATAAAATAATGTTTAGTTATTTGTCGTATCAAGACTGTATAAAGTCTCCATGTGTGCAATGAAAATATACTTTTATTTATCAAATATCGAGGAGTGAATGGCTTATTTGTATTTTTTTCGAAACAGAGATAAATATATTTTCGGAACCAGCAAAATGTAAACAACTCTATTTCGAAAAAAAAGTTTCGATTAAATCAAATTTAGCCTTTCTCACCTAGATATTATAGTTTGCGCTTGACTGCCGTCTCGCCTGATGCAAAGCGACACTGCGCTCTAAGTTAAATCTAACAATAACACACAACGAAAGCAAAGAAAAAAATTATAAATAAAAAAGTGGTTCCTTTTCTATCAATGGTGCATTATTATTGTGCAATTCACCTGTAATTGTATACAAGACAGTAATACTATTTTATACTGTGTATACAATTATTTGTTAGGTTATATTTAGGTCGATTTTATATACAACAATAACAATTTTTTATATATTGTAGTGGAAAATCAATTAATTAAAATAACACGTGCTTTATTATATTGAAATATACACTTATTATAAATGAATTGTGTTAATGTATCAGTAGTTAAATATCGTTGTTGTATTGTCGTTTATTAATTAAAAAAGAAATGTAATGTATAAGTTAATATTTCGGCGTAGTAACACAAATGTACTAGTCTGCGTATAAATAAGCAAAAAGAATACCTCTGGAGTTTTAGGCATAAAGTAACATTTGTCAGTGTTGTAATTTAGAAATTACGAAAAAAAAAAAATTTTAATAAGACATTTTATAAATGTGCCTGTGTGTTACTCAGTGCACCTGCGCTATGCCAGAAGAGTCGTTGTCTACTCATCATGACCATCTGTGGCACCGACTCCTAAACATTCGAGAAATATAAACAAAGTTGTGGAAGGGCTCTTTGCAGAGTCCACCTGACTAATCATGATGATATTTTTTCGAGATTTTGGGTTCGGCCTCACAACAAACGTACTAATTTCTTCTTTACTGTCCACAACACAAACGTATGGATCCTTAGAACTTCAAAGTTGCTCAAAAGAGCAACCAAAATGAGTAGAAATCCTTTTCAGGCTAGTCCAGGCGTTCTATGTTACGCTGTATAACTATAACGGTTACATAATGGGAACATAACAAATTTTGCTGTTGTGTCGTTATCAATGTTTACTAATATCGATATGTGTAGCATAAGTTTTGTATAACGTTTCTCATATTATCACCTTTTCTCATTTCTCATCTCGAGTAAACAATATGAAACCCATCGGAATTGTCGGAATGTCTCTAGTTGTAACCGGGCCATATGTTAAGTACGCAATATCAGCAACAGTTGTATAACTTATGCCTTCTTTTATGTCAGAAAACCAGAAAAATCATCACAATTCTGAATTGAACCAAAAAAATACATTATAATGTTACGTGATAAGGTACAATTTCGTATGTCACAGAACGGTTTATTTTAAGCTAAGGTCAGTCTACTTGATACCAACGAGTATCGATCTGAGGGTTAATTCTGTACTAACCGATGTAATTGTCTATGATCGCCATTTTTGTTTGAATAATATTAATAAGGAATTTGGTAATTAAAAAAAAATGATTGTCATAGAGATTTTGTTGTTTTAGTGAGAATGACCCCTCTAGTTATTTACATATTTTACACTAACTTTAAAATAAGTTTTGTAGTGTTATTGAGACGTCGGCTCACATTTTTTTAATTATTTGTAAATAAAAAATAATGAGACGTGATGCAACGTTTTATTTTAGTATAAACACCTTTTTTGAAGTTATAGGTACCTACTACTTTTGGCGTGCTCGGATTAAATGGTGAGAATGTTTTCTTACGCTGTCTGTGCACACCGATGGCAAAAAAAGAAAATGATGAGGTTGGCTGATAGACTGCAGGCCCGTGAACATAATTTATGGGTCAAATGACACAGCATGAGACCTATGTAGGATGATAGATGGGTATAAAATAATAAGATTCAGCACTATGCCGTCACTTGTAAGCTGTCCAACTGAGTGCAGATGAGCATTCAAAAGCGCAAGTAGAGTGGTAAATTTTGGTCATTTGTTTTTGTACGGCATTCTTACCATTAAATAGATCCGTAGAAAATAATGAGAAAACGCGTAGTGCCGTACAAAAATATTGGTCCACCAAATCGGAAACATGTTTGAGTTTAGAGTTTAGTCGGAAAATCATGAAATTTTCCGACGAAGTTCAGGGTAAATTTGGTCATTTGATTATGTACGGCATTGGTTCCCTACAGTTTCAATACCTGTTCTAATCCATTATTCCGCAATGCCGTACAAAAATCATGCGACAAGAAGGAAAGAGCGAGGGTCGCAACCCCCCCTCTTCAATGACGAAATGTGGACGATTGAGAAGTGAGTATGTACTAAGAATGCATGCATACTCGCTATCTTGCTTAGACGACCTATTTTGAGATATCAGGTAATTAAGGTACATACAAAATTACTTCTTCACGTAAATTCTCCTAACTGATTACTTAAAATACATTCGTTCATCAGAAAATACGCGACGTATGGCGGGTCTGGGATTTTGGTTATTTCATCATCATCATCTGCAGCCTGCAGATCGTCCATTCACACAAGAACGTCCACTGCTGGACATAGGCCTCCTCCAACGATTTCCATAATGACCGGTCTTGTGCCGCCTCCATCCACCGACTTCCGGCGACCGAGACAATATCATGCATCGTTTGGCGTCCTGCGTTTGCCGGTTCGTGGTCGCCATTCGAGAACCTTTACTCCTCAGCGGTTATCGGTTCTGCGAGCCATATGGCCTGCCCATCGCCACTTCAACTTGCTAATTTTAAGATCTATGTCGGTGGCCTTCGTTCTTCTGCGGATTCCCTCGTTTCGGATTTTATAACGCAAAGAAACTTTGAGCATAGTTCTCTCCATTGCGCAGCTTTCAGCTTGTACATTATGCCAATAGTTAGCGACCACGTCTCAGTGCCATATGTCGTCACTGAACTATATCACTTCAGAGTAAATATGACTAAATGTGCGTGCGGCCCACATACCGGTCACCCAAATTTCAAACACTGAAGTTAGTTTGCGCGTTTTTAAGTGACCTATAACACTTCATGCGCGGTCCGAAGGGGGGGGGGTCACAGGGGACATGACCCCCCCCCCCAAATCGTATACGTTAAACTAAAAATCTAAGAAAATTAAAAATATCTAATAGTACATAGACTAATTTTTAACGCGGGAAAACAATTGGCACGGCAACTACGCGGGTAAAATCGTGGGGTGCTACTAGTAAAGTATTTTTTTACTCGATTTGTTTTTACTCGACCCCCCCCCAAAATCAGAGACTGCGTACTGGTGACCCCCTTCAAAATTCAAGGCTGGGACCGCGCCTGGGACACTTGGCCTCAAGTGTACTCTACTACTTACTGCCTCGTCAACTTAGGCTTAGCGTAGAAGGAGCGTTAATTGCGTGATGGCTTTAATAAGATTAATAACTACTTCTTAAAATTTAATGAATATCTTCTTGCGAGCGTACGTAATATCTGTCATCATATCATAACTGTATAAAAAAAAAATGTACAATGGATGCCGTCAAATACAGCATTGATTTAGTATTTTTAGAGATTTTCAAGTCTTTTCCGGATTTTGACTACTTTGACAACATCCGGGGTAGGCAGGATTTAGAGGTGTGGAGGACCCGGGGCAAGGGCTAATAATATCTTGTCTTTTACCTCATACATTTAAAAACACCCCCCCCCCCTCTCCAGGTTAAGTCGTTATTGTGGAGGCCCCAGGGGTTATGCTCCGGTTGCCCTCCCCTAAATCGGGCCCTAATCTGGGGTACGCCCAGGTATGATTCCCATTAGCGTCTGTCTGTATAAAATTTCAAATAATGTGAATAAAATATATTGATATTATGGTGGTTGATATTATGTAACTACTGCGTCCGAAGAGGAACCTCGTATCAAGGAGTGACGTAACGAGCAGGACACGTGACTGATGGTAAGCAACACGACTGCCTCCATAACAACAAAGTGTACCGCTATTATTGTTTTGTAACATTAAGACTCTAAATCATTAAATGGCACTGCACTGTACTCGTCACACGGAGCAGAGATAGGCAGATTATTCTTTCTATTGATCTATTCTTTCTTATGCCCTGTAATGTCTCTGTAAACATTGTGCTTTGAAGCGGAACTTTGTGATGTTTGCGCATAACTATTTGGCAATAGGATAACTGGCAAAGGTGTGATACTTCTCCAGGCGGACATTGCAAAAGGTCCTACTACTACAGTTTTTTCCATTCAGCGTGGTAATGCCGCCAGCATGCTGGGTACGCTTCCGATTGGTAGTGGGCTTGAACATCTTGATTATCTGTAGACCTACAGTGGTCTATGGAAAATTCAGGTGTGCTTAGTGTAAGTAATTAGGTAGGTTTGTATTGTAGTTCTCATTGTATTTTAGTTTTGTTAATAAAGGCTCTGCCCAGTAAAAAAAAAACTACTACAGTAGATTTGTATGTAGATTCCAGGCGAATATTTGGGATTTTGCAAGTCTGTTGTTGGAAACCAGAAAGCTCCTAATTAAAACACCCGAAGGAAAATATTGTGTTAAAACCCATGTTCCAGGAATCTTTCAAAGCCAATCGTCATCCACGAACCGTAACTGATCCAGCGTGGTGGATTATGTTCTTAAGTCTCTTTATGCGAGTGAAAGCCCTGAGTAGCAGCAGTGGGAACATATAGTGAGCTGTTTATGCTTATTATGAGTCCAAAACGAAACCAATTATGTAAAATTAGTAGTCTCTGTGATGGCAGCCATAACCCTACACGGACAGAAAGAGCCAGGAACTTATAATTACGCTTTAATACTTTTTTCGCTTCCCAGAAACCAAAGTCACGTAGGTGAATGACGCTCGATCGCAAACTTTTACACGCAAAAATGATCTTCAACGCCTGTTAATAAAGTATTCATTTGTTTGTTTGTGTAGGCAGTTTTTGTCCGCTATTGTTTAGCCAGGTCGTGATCGATAGATGTAATCGATTGAATCGATTTGTTGGCGACGATTATTAAAAAGAGTATAACCGCTAGTGGTATTTTGAAGTATTATAAACAGATCATAATAAAACAGGTTATTTATAAACACATCTAGCTCGATGTCATCTGAAAAAAAAACGTTTAAAAAACGATTCGTTCGCATCTGGCAAGCTATTATTTAAGGTTCTGTGGGAACAGAACATCTACTCCGGTGACTTTTTTTATATAGCATAGAGTGACGAGACGAGCAGGATATGTGCCTGATGGTAAGCAACATGCCTGCCACATAACAGCACAGTGACACGCAGCTATTGGAACATGGAAAGTCCAAATCATTGCCCAGCACTGCACTGCGCTCCTTACCCAGAGATCTAAGATGTTATATCTCTAAGCTCAGTAATTTTTCTGGAAACATTGCCCTTCAAACCGGAACGCAGTAATGTTAGCACATTACTGTTTGGCGGTAGAATAACTGGCAAAGGTGTGGTACTTCCCCAGGCGGACTCTGCCAAGTCCTACCACTAATTAAAAGCATAAACAGCCCAGTAAATGTTCTCACTGCTAGGACCCGCCCTTCTACCGCCTAACTAAATTGGCTATGGTTTTGCTATTGCTGTCTCTACCATTTCAAGTGAAAAGAAAAGAGAGGTATATCAAAGCTAAGACAGTTTTAAGTAGTTAGGCGGTAGACCCTCCGGGACCTTCTCTCGCGAGGAATGAGTCAAGGCTATAATCCACAACGCTGGCCCAGTGCGAGTTGGTGGATGACACATGACTTTGAAAGATTCGAGTTACATGTCTTTTTTTTTTTTTTTTATTTAAATTAGCCACTCCACAGACTCCGGGGTCCGTGATCTTTGTCATTACAATTATATATTATTAATTTTTACACATAATTTGGATAAGGAGAAGAAGAGGAAAATAGGAGGGAGTTGGGTACATTTAATATCTAATTCTAGTGCTCGTCTGTAGAGCCGATCACTACCGGCTGGGATTCCGCTAGTAATCGACTCGACATCGAGTGTTTGCCTAATTGCCTTTTGCCATTTGCCTAAGCTGCCTCCTCCCGGCCCAGAGCCTCCACAACGGCCGCATTTCTGTCCCTGATGGCCATCTGTAGGTTGAAATCTCGGATGGTCTTTGGTGATGCAGCCCACGCTCGCCGCACGAAACGACCGATGGCGTCGTCGGTGTCGTCAGCGTAGTATGTGAAGGTCCCCGTGTGCCGTGAGATTGCAACAACCGCATGGGGTACGCTCTCGTGCAGCTTCATGTTTGCCTTGGTTTTGATTGCGATTACCGACTCGTATGTTAGTCCCTGAGCTTCATGGATGGTAAGGATGCGTGACCCGGTGCCTGACCCATAACCCTGGTTTGTCAGGGTCTCCTTCTCCTCTTGAGTGTGAACCAAGAAGAGGGTGTTTGGTATGTTGTTGGGTATTTGCGCTCCCTTATATCTTCTCTGCTCTAGGGACTTTATTCGGGGCGCTGAGGAGTACATACCGGAGTATATTTCCCTCAGCGCATATGCGACGTCCATTGGGTTTCGATGTGTGCAGAGCAACTCCTGGCTGATCTTTGTTACCAGGTTCGGGCGATGATACCTCATTTCGAAGAGATTTTCCCTGTCGATATAAGGCAACTGATTGACGTCTCCAATGAGGACAATTTCACCAACACCAGACAGCCTTGAAGCCATCACAATGGCTCCAAAATGGTTCATGAGAGCTTCGTCCACCATGAGGCGGCTGAAACTTTCTCTACCGAAACCATTTACCAGAGCAGAAGCCATGGTTCGCACTCTGGTTTTGACCAGGTTTCCGATTCGGTGCGATAGCTTTTCTCTTAGATCTTTGCTGCCTCAGTTGTTGTAGTGATGATGGCGTCCTTGTCCACGTCGAAGTGTCTAATCACCCATGTTGTTTTTCCACATCCTGGAACTCCGTTGACCCACTGTATTCTCGGTACCTCCCAATTTTCCCAACCTGCTTTGACGTTTCCGTTCCCTTCGATGGTCTTGGCCATCTCTAGGATCTTATCGTCCAGCATAATCTTGGTGCATCGGGCAGTAACTACAATTGGGTCGTTTGGTGGTGTCGCATAAACAGGCACTCCCGCGCGCTCTGTCTCTCTCTCGTTCAGTGTCACGAAGCCATTTTCTGCACTGTAAGCTGCCATATACTGTCCTGTCATGGTTCCCTTGATGACCCGGGAAGTGACATTATTGTAAATGGCTGCTTCGGCCTCCTCGAGTTTCGCCTTTAAAAGGCTTTCACTTCCTAGCCTATAGGACTGCATGATGTTTTCGCAGGTCTTGAGGTTGACTTGTCGTGTCGCGCTCAGTGTGGCTATGAATTCGATGAAGGCGTTACGTGCATGGCTCCGCGGCTCCGAAGCCGTGACATAGCGGGGCGGTTCCACCTGTCCCATGTCGGCTCTCGTTCGGCTCATTTGTTGCTGTGAAGCTGCTTTGGGGTCTTTGACGTCAAGGGGTGATGAATGGGATGTGATTCGGAGTACGCTCCTTGCTGCTGCGTTGAAGGCAGTCACGAACGCCGTGTTGGTGCCTCGGCTGCCAGTTAGATTGGCTGAGGCTTTTTCCGCGGCTGCCTTCTGCTGTGCTCTTTCGGAGCCGGTTTGGATGGTCGAACTAGGAACAGGATGTCCCCAGCTATCGGTTGCATTTGTTTGGTCGTGCGAAGGGGCTCTGAGGAAGCTCAAATTTTCTCCCCTGTCTTCGTATACGACAATCTCATGATGTTTAGAGGCCTCAATGCAACCCAGCCGGTCTGCGACTCTTGCTCTTGAATATTCGATTGCCATCGCATCCACGCTTATCACCCGGGGTGCTTCACCTGCATTTCTGCTCAGATGTGCGAGCAGCGCACTTGCTGTGTGAAAGGCGTCCGACCTTCCGAGTACTCTATTAGTGCAATCGTTTTGTTTTTCGATCGCACCAACCGAAATCGGTGGCCGTCTACCTCGCACACCGGCATGGCGTCGTAGGTTTTCCGCTTCATTGTGACTTTTGCGGTACTCCCATTGAGCAGGCAAGACAATCCAGGTGACAAACGGGCTCGTTTCCGTTCCCAGGCGAAGCAAAAGCTTATTCGAATCTTTCTTTGTTGCTGTCCATGAAGAGAGCCACTCCGCGGATACGGATCCCTGCTTCTCCTCGGTCTGCGTTCTCCAGTAGTTGTTTGACGGAGATGCTCTTCGAGGAGTTATGTTGGGCGGAAACCGCATGCCACGTGGCGTCTACAGACAGCGGGGCAGGGTGTGGTGGCGATGGAGGGCGCGTATTTGAGTTAGTGGAGTTTCTCATGGCCGCTATGCGGAATGAGCTCTCCATGAAGGACAGGAGCCGTATTCTGTTGTCTGGATCTACTAAGATGTTGTGGAGATCCGAGACAACCAGCCTTCTGTCGATCATAGATTCGAGCTCATGTCTTGCGACCATGAATCGGGGACAATCGACTAGCACGTGCCAGACCGTTTCGGGTTGGTCGGGGTCACACTCGCATGCCGGACTGTTCTTGAGCTTAAATCTGTACAGGTAATCTGCTATTCCTCCGTGTCCCGTCAACGCTTGTACCTGGAAGGAGTCAGTTTCGTGGTTCTCATCACCCGATATGCGTTTGCTATATCGGGGAGGAACGTCTGGGTGACTTTTCCGGTGTCCGAGGTCTCATATCGATCCTGCCATTTCTTGACCGATTCTTCACGGATTTTCCTTTTGACGTAGGACAAGGGGATCCCTCGTAGTCCCTGGGTGACTCCGTGAGTGCCGCCGATTTGGCCAGTTCGTCGGCTCTTTCGTTGCCGACGGTGCCAACATGCGCTCTCACCCAGAAAAGACGAAGAGATCTCCTTCAGCATTTATCTGTCCAATGTTTTCCTTTACGCACTTAACCAAGGGGTGGCTCGTTTTGGGTTACTTAGCAGTTCGAGTGAAGATCGGGAGTCACTCAGGACATTGACTTCGGGTCCTTGCTCTTTAACGCCATTTGAGTTGCCCGGTAAAGAGCATAAAGTTCCGATTGAAAGACTGTGCATTCGGAGGTGGAGCTTGAAGGTCGAGTTCTTGACCTCTCTGCCATTCTCCCACCATGTTAGAGCAGCTCCGACTTTACCTTCAATTTTACTGCCATCAGTATAAATTTGAGGCCCTTGTGGAAGATTGAGGTGTCTTCTAGGAGCTCGTACTCTACGGAAAACTGCGTTGACGGATGAGGTTGGTCCAGGCAGTTAACATTCCGTTCGAGTTCCACTTCTGGTGGGAGGTAGTCTTGGGAGGTTTTTTTACTCTGTACAAATTTGCCGCTTCCTGTATTCTCAGATCCAGGGAAGCAGTCCGGAAAGAGCAAGTGCTGCTTTCAGAGAAACAGTACGGTAAGACTTACAGATTTTTGGGCAAAACCTCTTTGGATAGCGTTCAACTGAGACTTGTTTTCCTCGAAGTCTGCCGCTTGCGCCCATACACTTGAGGCATACATGATGATAGGTTCCACCACAGCGACGTAGATAGTTCTCGTGATTTCGCCATTTAATCCCCAGGTCACCTTCGCTGCACATGCTAGCTGTTTATAAATGTTCGCCACTTTTTACATTGGGCGGTCACATGTGCTTTAAAGTTGAGCCGTCGGTCGATCAGTAGGCCTAGCAGTTTGACTTCCTCGACCAGGTTGAGCCGGACGCCAGACATGACTATGTTTGGAGGTTCGTACTTCAACTTTTGTGAAAAGCATCGCGTTGGTTTTATGCGCTGCAAAGTTGAGTTTGTTGATTTTACCCCATTCCACTGTCATGCTCAGCGCCCTGCCCGCTTGCTGTTCGATGATGTTCGGACTGCCTGTAAATACGAAAACGACGTCGTCCGCGAATGCTTGACAGTATACTCCCTCAGCTTCTAGCATTCGCAGTAACGAGTCTAGGATCACATTCCAAAAGGTTGGTCCACAGATGGACCCTTGGACGCATCCCTTGGTTGTTTCCTTCTCATAGACTGCTCTTGCATAGTTGACCTTGATTTTACGGCCGCTGAGGTATGAGTTTACCATGTCGTAGAGGTTTGTTGGGCACCTCTTCTTCGATAATTGATTTTTGAGGGCGGGCCACCATGCATTGTCGAAAGCGCCTTCTATATCCAGGGAGATTAGGAGTACGGTGTCTTTACTGTCTACTCCTTTTTTGATGTGCTCTACCAGATCATAGAGGGCGTCCTCGGTGCCTCTTTGGGGCATGAAGCCGTATTGTTTCCTACTGATGGTTGGGAGGAGATGCCATTGGAGTCGGTTTGCCAGAAGCTTTTCCACGATTTTTCCGGGAACGGACAGAAGACCTATGGGGCGGTAAGATTTTGGATGTGTGTATGTAATCTGTCTTACCGGGTTACATGTCGGTTTCCTCAGGATGTTTATTTTCACCATTTTAAGTTTAAGAATTACGCACATAATCGATGATTAATAATAATAAAAATACTCTTTATTAGAAGACCACACGTTAAATAGAAACATACCTAAACATAAAATTACGAACTATCGGGTGAGGCTCCTAATTTGCCTTGTTGCTTAAAGCAACCTTGCACGGAATGGGATAGAGATTACTTACTACTACCCAGTCTAATTGAAAATTGGTTAACTATTTTAACTCGTATGTTCCCAGACCATAATGTGGCCCTAGGGGGACTTTCTAATGGCTCGTACCATGCGCGGTCCGAGGGGGGGTCACAGGGACATGACCCCCCCAAATCGTATACGTTAAACTAAAAATCTAAGAAAATTTAAAATATCTAATAGTACATTGATTATTTTTTAACGCGGGAAAACAACTAGAACGGCAACTTCGCGGGTAAAATCGTGGGGTGCTACTAGTAAAATATTTTTACTCGATTTATTGTATTTCTACTGGTGACCCCCCCCCCCCCCAAACCTGAGGCTGCGTACTGGTGACCCCCTCTAAAATTCGAGCCTGGGACCGCGCCTGGCTCGTACGAAGATGGAAGTGAGTGTTTATGATTATTTTTTTAATATAGAGTGACGAGACGAGCAGGACTTGTGCCTGATGGTAAGCAACATCCCTGCGACATAACAGAACTGTGACACGCAGCTATTGGAACATGAAGAGTACAAATCAATAGCACTGTAGCACAGCACTGCGCTCGTCATCCAGAGATCTAAGATGTTGTATCTCCCTGTAATTTCGCTGGAAACATTGCCCTTCACCGGAACACAGTAATGTTTGCATATCACTGCTTGGCTGTAGAATAACTGGTAAGGGTGTGGTACTTCCCCAAGAGGACTCTGCCAAGAGCCCTGCCACTTCTAAAAGTCTTATAACCTACTTCAAGGCAGAGGTTTTCCATTCGTATGAATCTACTTCTATTTTATTATGACGTTGGAATGGTAACCCTTAACCGCGATAGCTAAAAGCAATGGTTCAATGATGGTTACATTTTTTTAGGAAAATCAATAAAAATAACCTCACAATTACACTGAAGCAGTGCTCTTAGTTGATATACATACACATTTTAATTGATTTCAGGATTTTTATTGTAACTAGTTGAATAGCTATATCATACCTAATAGTAACTTAGATTATTATAGAAATGTCTGAATAAATGTGTGTAATAGTAAGTATACTTTGAGTTACATCATGTGAGTTTAAATTCAACTAAAACCTGACATTGTCGTTGTTCGTTTTTGAGAAACATGTTTATCACAACTAACGATGTTCTGGGCAGATTCTACCTGTTAATCCTATATGTATAGGTAGGTATATTTATAGAGGATACCTATACCTACAACCTACCAACATATTGTAATTAATAGCGTTATTTTGTACGTTTTCTGTTTTTTAGGGTTCTGGAGCCAAATGGCAAAACACGGGACCCTTATAGATTCGTAATGTCTGTCTGTCCGTCCGTATGTCACAACCACTTTCCGAAACTATAAGAACTATATATACTATTGAAACTTGGTAAGTAGATGTACTCTGTGAACCGCATTAAGATTTTCATACAAAAATTAGAAAAAAACAATCAATTTTGGAGCTGTCCCATACTTAGAACTAAAACGGATTTATTTCCATCAAATCCATATGCGTGGGTTATCTACGGATGTTGATGTTTCTAACATATTTTTTTCCAAACAGAATAGTTTGCGCGAGAGACTCTTCCAAAGTGGTAAAATGTGTCCCCGCCCCCGTAACTTCTAAAATAAGAGAATGACAAAACTAAGAAAAATAAATATGTATATTATTACCATGTAAGCTTTCAACGAAAATTGGTTTGAATGAGATTTAGTAAGTAGTTTTATTTTAATACGTCTAGGTACGTAATAATACGTAATAAATTCACTATTGTTAAAATAATAATTAAAGTAGCAACGAACTACAAGAACTCTTATATTATGTTACATGCTGCTACGGAAGCCGTCCTGGACGAGTCCGACTCGCACTTGACCACTTTTATTTATTACAAGAAATCTATCAATCTGTCTAGATAACATTTGGAGGTAGTTATAGGTTATACGTATCCTTTATGTACCTACAACGTACCTTTCGATGATATACTCAGAACTCAAAATGTCATATTCTTCTCAATTACCCGTTTTCGGAATATCCCGAACGGATGAACCGATTTCGATTTTATTTTTTTAGTTTGTTTAGCCGGGACTTTAAGTGAGGTTAGTTATGTATCATCAGGATTCAACCATTTCAAAGCGATCAGTTCTTTTGTTAGCTGCGGCAGGAATCTTAGACGCTTAATGGGTACCTAACTATTTCTTTCCAGACAAACGTGTCCTTAATTAAAAAAAATAATTGTTGCGTGCTTTTAAAAGTGTTCTTGTTGACAGTAATATTTATATGCCTACATTGCAAAAACTCCTCGTCGAGGTTAGATTTTCAAAGATTCTATATTACCACAATACTCATGTTCCGTAGTGATAGGAATCTTTGGAGAATCCACCAGGGGAAGTACCACCTATGCCAGTTATTCTACCGCCAAGCACTAATGTGGAATATCACTGTGTTCCGAATCCAAGGGCAATGCTTTCAGTGAAATTGCAGGGCATATACTTTTAATGAATGTTATGGATTATTTTCATGTATTATTCGATGACTATGATTACTTAAGTTAAACAGATTTGACATTAATATTTATGTGACATTGTTGATTATTGTTTATATCTTAATTTTTTTATTTAATTTTATTTTGATATTTGTGTAAAATGTACACATGATGTATCCCTATGGATTAACTTTGTGACATGTAACATTTTCGTTATGAATAAAATACTATGACTATGACTATAGATAAAACATCTTATATAGCTGGGTTACGAGAGCAATGCAGTGCTAGGAAATGAGCTAAACTCTTCATGTTCCAATAGCAGCGTGTCTTTGTGTTGTAATGGGCAAGTATGTTGCTATCAGGCACGTGCCCTGCTCGTCTCGTCTCTCTCGCTCTCTATAACGGCTATAAAAATGTTAATACTTTATGTAAGTACAATACACAATAGCGTTGTGTTGTAATTACTATAATGTTGTGGTTAAGTAAATTATTAGTTTCCTATAATCGTCGTCCATGTGATATGATAGCCATAAATCTTTCGATCCTCTCAAGGGGATTTCTGTGATCATAAATACAGTCTGACCTCTACGCTTCAAGGAGGTTCCTCCTATTAATATATTCGAGATTGAAGAGCTCTAACAACAGTAGGTACTACTTATATAAGTCTACATATTTGGACAAAGAGGTAGATAGATATACCTGGGTACTACGTACGTACAAATCTGTATCTCTAGTCTTCAAATCGAGAGTGAATCGGTTTCTTCTAGGTAAGCACGCTCAAGCGTCGATCGCATCGTCGCACATCAGGCGAGATGGCGGTCAAGTGTGAACCTGTCATAATGAAAAAAGTCTACTACTTGAGATAGGGCCCTACAGGTAGGGTATGTCTCTCCCTAAACTCACAGGTCGTATAATATTATGTCAATATGAAACTGCGTATCTGAATGAAGTAGTAGGCACCGCCTCCTCATTTTGCTCAAAATGCTAGAACTCGGGGGTTTGTTTTTAGGGTTCCGTAACAATATATATTCTAATTATAGATTCGTCACGTCTGTCTGTCTGTCTGTCCGTCCGTATGTCACAGCCACTTTTCTCCGAAACTATAAGCGCTATACTATTGAAACTTGGTAGGTAGATGTAATCTATAAACCGTATTAAGATTTTGATACAAAAACTAGAAAAAAACAAAAAAAATTAGGGGTGTCCCACACTTAGAACTAAAACTCAAAAATTCTGTTTTGATCAAAACCCTACGTGTATCTATGGATAGGTCATCAAAAATGATATTGAGGTTCCAAACATTTTTTTTCTAAACTGAATAGTTTGCGCGAGAGACTCTTCCAAAGTGGTAAAAAAGTGTCCCCCCCTGTCACTTCTAAAATAAGAGAATGACAAAAATAAAATTAAATGTATGATGTACATTACCATGTAAACTATCAACGAAAGTTGGTTTGAATAAGATCTAGTAAGTAGTTTTATTTTAATACGTCATAAATTGATTATTGTTAATACACTGATTAAAGTAACAACGAACTACAAGAACTTTAGTATTATGTTACTTGCTGCTACGGAAGCCTTCATGGGCGAGACCACTCGCACTTGACCACTTTTATTTAAGAGATTATAAGACAACTTTTAAAAAAAAATATAATTTAGAGTGACGAGACGAGCTGGACATGTGCCTGATGATAAGCAACATGCCTGCCACATAACAACACAGCGACACGCAGCTATTAGAACATGAACAGTCCAAATCATTACCTAGCACTGCACTGCGCCCGTCACCCAGAGATCTAAGATATAATATCTCTGAGCCCTGTAATTTCTCTGGTAACATTGCCCTTCAAACCGGAACACAGTAATGTTTGTTACTGCTTGGCGGTAGAATAACTGGCAAAGGTCTGGCACTTCCCCAGGCGGACTCTGCTAAGAGTCCTACCACTACTAACGGCTCGCTCCGGCTTCGCTCGTATATTGTCATATAAAGACCATTATGCCCGAGCTACACGAGGCTAGTTTTTCAAGCTATTGTTGGCAAGCTAGCAAGCCAGGACTTCTAGCTTCGTGTAGACAATACTAGCGTTGCGTAGCTAGCTTGAAAAACTAGTCGCGTGTAGCTCAGGCATTAATCGCAATAAAAATCTATCTAATCTATCCTATCTCACAAGTTGGACCAAATTGCACATAAATGACAACTTTCGTGAATCTGTTGATTTGGTGAAGTGTTCACTGGGAACAATCACTATGACATTTGATTTATAAATGAAGATAAACTTACCTTACGATAAGATGTTATGTTCTTGTAAATTATTTTTATTTGGTTTGTTCAATAAAGTGTCTCTATCTATCTATCTTCGATAAGGCCTTGTCTCCTCCGTGGTGCCGTACTATGAGTACGCACCTAAGTACCTGATAAAGTTTTGAAAATGGCCGTAAGTTGCTCTACCAGAGAGTCTACCGCCTAATTAAAACTGTTTTAGCTTTGATATGTATTACTATCTCTTTTGTTTTCGTTTGATATTTTAGAGACAGTAACACCAATGCCAAAGCAGATAGGTGATAGATCTGCGGGACCGATCTGCTGATGATTTTGCTGAAACACTGAGAAATGTGCTTTATTTTTGATTTGGCTCTTTCGTTTGGTTTGCCTTATTAGGTTACGATAAGGCTGACCTATACTTCATGCCTAAAAACCTCCGAAAAAAGAAGACATAGTTATCATTATAATGAAAAATCAGTTCCGCATAAAATGTTATGAGTACTTGACATTGATAAAACAGTAATTAAGTTGTTGGAAATAAAAATAACATACCTTTGTACACTGTGATTAGTTTCAGGTAAATAATTTATTACCTTAATACCTCCGCCTACAATCGGTAAGATTGTCTTGAAGAGCGTACAGTTTGTTTGTTTTGTGACTTGATGAATAATTCCATATGAGAGAAGACTCCGAGTCCCAGATATGGGAGCACAGAGTAGACTGTTTCTGTTAAATTTGATTTGATTCAAATTTGTACTTCTGTCCTTGTTATAATTTTCTGTGCTTATAAAAAATGATAAAATCTTCCAGCGTGTTTCAGGGCAACTGCTGGCAACATACCTAATAAATAACAAACCAAATAGCAAATACTGTATTCTCATTGAAGGGTCAGGTCCTTATCTCAGAAAATGAAAAGCCTTTACTCTGATTTATAACGGCTTTAATGGGATTTTATATAATCAGTTGTTAAACACGTTCAGTGTCCAATTAAAAAGTAGGTGATGTTTATTTGCATAGATAATATAACAGTCTGATACGATGTTGCCATTGCTAAATATCAAGAAACATAGACACTCAAATGAACATCACACAGATTAAATATACTGTAAAGTAATATTAAAATACAGTAATTAGCTCTTGAACCTTCATCATTGACAAATAATAAATAGTCCACAATCCCAGACCTGTTAGAGCTGCTGTTTTTTTCTATTAGATATACTTCCCTAATGAACTTAAAACCTTTATTGACCTTATGATAGCTTTTTTTAAATGCTGTGAAATTTATGTCAATAATAATACAAATAATTGTACTTGAGTTAAGTAATCCAAAGAGCTATCGAAGTTTGGGGTAAAACCGTGTTGATACAAAAAATTGACATATGGGGCGAGTAAAAAAACGTAAGTGTTGGATACTGTAAATGTTTTTATTAATATTTTTTATCAAATAGTACTGTCATAGATAACTTATACCAATGATGGTTAGGTTTATTAAAGCCAAGGGAAAAAAATAACTTTAGATTTTAACTTGAGATTAGAAAATTGTCATAATATTATGACTCATATAAAATCAAATGTCGAAATCAGAACAATCACATGCGGTTGATGGTTCGCTACCCAGACACTCGATGTAGCCTTGTATCTTGTAAACATTTCCTTACTCACCTTCACAGAACAAACCAAAACAAAACCGATTCCTAGTAACTACGAGGATAATATGCATGCGTATATTACTCGGACATGTTTTTTACAGACAAATTATCTATGTATAGATTTTATATTAAGGTAGTAGGATGGTATTGTAATGATCGACTGTCGATAGAAAAAAAAACTATCTAGGTACTCAATGTTTAGTTGTGAGAGTAAATAAAAAATGTCGCTCGGTTTGTATTCAAATGGTTCAGTACATAATTGTTATTCTAATTTGAGTTGGTATTAGTGGTTATTTAGTAGCTTTTTGCGAGAATCTTGACGAAGTAGGCATATTTGTTTACTCGTATTTACTTATTAGATAAATATTCGTGTCTTTTGCTAAATTGTATCTACTCATTATAACATCAGATTTCATTGATTTAGACATTATTTCGACGTGTCGCGGTTGTTCACTACATTAGCATTATTAATCCTATTGATGTTATAAATTTGGATGTTATTTGCTCAATCACGTCGTAACGTTTGAACGGATCGAGTTGATATTTGGAACATAGATAGATTATGATGTTGATAGATTATGATTATGATATAGATAGATTATGGAAGAACACATAGGCTTTTTATTCCGGGAAAATAACGGCAACGGGAACTACACGGGTGAACCGCGACGCGCTGCTAGTGACGGGTTCACTGTGGTAAACTGTCGAGACCAATTCCCGATATTTCATTGGGCAATTCGATATTCAGTGGGCAACAAACTCAGCTACTGAGAGAGAATATGATCGAGCGTTTGAACTTGGCCCTTGAGGCAGTCTCGAAATGGGGCGATGCCAATTTAGCCAGGTTTAACGAAGGAAAGACACAGGCGTGTTTGTTCTCCGCTAAAAGGAGTCCGATCCAACTGGCTCCTACTTTTCGAGGCGTGTCCGTGCCGGTTACTGACCATCTCGAGCTTTTGGGCGTTTCTTTGTCATCGACGCTCAACTTTGGCACATATATTGAGTCTAAGGCTGAATTAGCCGCCAAAAAACTAGGTGTCCTCTCAAAGGTTGCGAAGATACTTGAATTCTGAACAGTTGCTCACGTTATACAAATCACAGATTCGCTCCTGTATGGAGTACTGTTCGCACCTTTGGGATGGATCGGCTAAGTATCAGCTGGGGACTCTGGAATCGATTGAGAGACGTGCCAAAAGACTCATAAGCAATGACACTCGTGTGCGTAAAAGACTTCAAAGTCTTGATCATCGCCGCAAAATCGCTAGTTTAACGGTTTTTATCGGATACACTTCGGAGAGTGTGCCACTGATCTGCATGATCTAATACCTTGTATCTAATAACCTTGCCCTTTCTTCTATCGGACTTCTCGTTCCACAAAAGGGCGACATCGTTTCATGGTTGATGTTCCAAAAACGCGAACGAAGAGGTTTGACTCCACGTTCGTGATAAGAACGTCTAGGTTGTGGAATGCGTTGCCTGAGTGGGTTTTCCCTGATGGTTACAATCTTGGTGTCTTCAAATCGAGAGTGAATCGGTTTCTTCTAGGTAAGCACGCTCCATCGTAGATCTCATCATCGCTTAACATCAGGCGAGATGGTGGTCAAGTGCAAACCTATTATAGTTAAAAAAAATTTTTTATCAAAGTAATATAACATTAAAATTACTAAAACTTTTGAAGTAGCAAGCGATTAGTAACTTGCCACTTGGTACTACACTTCTCATCTGACGGGCTTCTTGAACATCTAAGTCAGGGGTTCTCAAACTTATTTTGTCTGTGGCCCACTTTGAGAATAAATTATTATTTAGCACTCCTTTTTTACGTATATAAAAACACTTTGCCTTCAAATAAAATTAATTAATTATTGTGAGCTATATTAGCGAAGATTAAATATTTATTCTAAACGAGACTTTTACTAGAAATAACCCGCAAGAGGTAACTTGAGACCTGAGCCCAGTAGATAACAAAAAAAATAGCAGTCATAGGAACTGGCGTTAAAAGTGAACACTTATAACTCAGAATTTTAAAGCTTACTTTGGAAACTACGCGGGTGAAACTGGAGGGTGTGACCATGAACATGGCCATCTAGAAATGCGTGCTAGATTGCACGTATAAAAATAATTAAAGCCTGGATTTTATTGCATTTTGACTACTATGTTATTAGCTGGCCTAAAATAAATTATTCTAGATAAAAATAAACCAACATACATGTATTTTCCTATAAAGTACTACAACGTTAAGCGGAGAAAAATTTGGAACCTACATAGGTACGTTAGAACAGAATACTTAAAAAGTTATTTGTTATACAAAAGTGCAAAGTTGTTTTTTAACCTCGTGCTCAATTTTGATGACCGAGCAAGCGAAAAAATTAGAATCCTGAGCGTAGCAAGGGAATAAATAGTGCACAAGGTGGAAAATCTTTGCACTCGAGTACAACACGTAACTTTTCATACCGCCCCAGTGGTCAAATGACTAAATACTTTGGGCATTATTAACTGTTTCAGCCAATTCTCTTGCCGTCAAGTAAACTTTTTCGTCGCTAAAACCACTCATTTTAGGTTTTTCACATGTTTTAAGTTTCCTGTTCTTAACCTAACGATTTAATAACAACAAAATAACGTGAAAATATGGAGGGTTGAGGTACCTACTTCATTTCTCCATTTTAGCGAAAAGAAAGTTGCGCGCTAAGCTAATTTAAAAAAAATAAATAAATAAATTCGGCCCAAGGAGGTAGAAGTAAATAGGTTTAATGATGTTTTGAATTCACCAATTTAGCGCACACGATGTTCTAAATTTAAAATTTATTTTACTCTCAAAACATAGCGATTTGTCGATGGCAAAAACGACTTTTGGACACATTAATAATCGAAGAGCAAAACTACTCTTTCCGAGGTGGTGGGATGAAGAAAGAATTTAATTAATATACATTATACAGTATCTAATACTCAGCTCATTCATTTCCTGGCTGAACTCACTTAGTTCAGCCAGGAAATGAATGAATTTCATTATCTAGATTGCGATCACAGAAAACGTACATTGTTAAAAACCGGGGGCATTGCTCATAATTACCTTCTCCCACACGTCCTAGCCAGATATTCTAATGACACTATCAATTTAGGAAGCGGAACCCTAATAAATAAAAACTGAAAAATCACATTCGAGCTGCAAAAAAGTGAAGAGTGTTATAAACATTAATTTGCTCGGTGAAGTCATGATCACATGAGGAAGTATATAAGGCGGGGCGGGCGAGGACTCGGCACAGTTCTCAACATGGCTCGACTGGCTTTAGCTGCTGTGGCCTTAGGGCTCTTCGTCTGCGCACACGCAGCCCCAGGTGACCTATTTACAACGTTTTAATTTGTTTTGTTTTGTGATTTCGATAATTACACAACTGTGTTCCAATTCGAAGTAAGTTTTCGATCAAATTACATGGCAAAAAGAGAAAAAAAATCGTATGTCTATGGGTGACGAGCGCAGTGCAGTGCTGTGCGATTAGAACTCTTATGTTCAAATCAAGTGGCGGTATATTAACATGGGCAGGCACCGTCACCTGTCGGCCAGGCAGGCTTTGCTTACTTAGCATTGTTTTAAAAAATACTAATATTACAACGAAAAATACACATATGAGAAATGATGTGCTGTATAAAGTGATGATAGATAGATAGAAACTCTTTATTGCGACACAAACAAATTAAAATATTACAAATAAACACTTAATTAACTAGTGCCACAAGTGGCGGCCTTATCCTGTCTTATCCGGCCTTGGATGCTGTTCCCCGATCATCAGAACTACGGGTTAAGTGTTTCAGCTTTCCCACGACTAGTTACCAGGGACATATTTCGAGCGTTGGCTCGAAGTATATTGAGCAGAGATAGCACCCTTTTCTTCAGGAATAGAGTCAAAGTAATGACAGGTAAACTAAAAACCTGTCTTGTTTTTGTTTATGGTGAATTCTTGATTTTACTAACTTCAACAGCCTTTCATGCACGAGCTTCTTACAACAAGAACAAGACGTACCCTTGAATTCTAAAGGAACTGTGAAAGGAACTGTGAAAAGTGGTTCCATAACCTTCGGACTAAACTAAATATTTGTATCATTTAATATTCATTTCATGATTTCAAATACAGTCAAACTATATACTTTTTAATGATATAGCTCGTCCTTCTCGACTTTGTGGAAGCATTTTAGCTTAAACCTACAGATATCCAAATTGCAAAATCATAGTCCATCAAATAAATTTATATTTGATAGCAACAGACAACTATACTCAAGTAATTGCAGCAACAACGCACACGAGGAAAACCCACACTCTGAAGCTATCGATTTAGGTGTTTCTAGATTTGATCAAGTCTTTTCATCGTGATGGTGATTAAGTCATGTATACTCGTAGTATATTCATTATGAGTATCAAATAGGTAAATGTTTTCATATTTAAAAGTCTGTCTTTAAATTCCAGGAGGTTACGGCGGAGGTAGCTCCGGAGGCGGTGGCGGTGGCTCTGGCGGCGGCGGCGGTGGTGGCCACGGCGGCGGATTCGGAGGCGGCTCCGGAGGTGGCGGTGGATTTGGAGGAGGCTCTGGAGGCGGCGGTGGATTCGGCGGAGGCTCTGGGAGCGGAGGACATAGCGGCGGCGGCTACGGTGGCAGCAGCGGAGGTGGTCTCGGAGGGGGCAACGGCGGTGGCTTAGGCGGCGGCAACGGAGGCGGCCATGGTAGCGGCAAAGGAGATGGTCACGGCGCCGGCAGCGGAGGTGGCAATGGAGGTGGCTACGGAGGCGGAAATGGCGGAGGTCTTGGCGGTGGGAACGGAGGTGGCTACGGAGGCGGAAACGGCGGTGGGAATGGAGGTGGCTACGGAGGTGGAAATGGCGCCGGTCTTGGCGGCGGGAACGGAGGTGGCCACGGAGGCGGAAATGGCGCCGGTCTTGGCGGTGGGACCGGAGGTGGCCACGGAGGCGGAAACGGCGGTGGGAATGGAGGTGGCCACGGAGGCGGAAATGGCGCCGGTCTTAGCGGTGGGAACGGAGGTGGCCACGGAGGCGGAAATGGCGCCGGTCTTGGCGGTGGGACCGGAGGTGGTCACGGAGGCGGAAACGGCGGTGGGAATGGAGGTGCCCACGGAGGCGGAAATGGCGCCGGTCTTGGCGGCGGGAACGGAGGTGGCCACGGACACGGCGGCGGCGGCGGTGGCGGCTACGGCGGACACAAGGGAGGATACGGGTAAGGACACCACACCACTCGTCCAACATGCCGTGAAAGAGTCAAGTTCTAACCGCGTTTATCTTGTCTTGCGACATGATATAAGCGAATAAAGAAACAAGTGCTAAGTGCTAGGCTAGCTATTCATTTTTAAATTGTTCACGCTCCAATAGCCGCGTGGTTGCTTAACTTTAGGCGCATGTTTTGTTCGAATCGCCATTCTACATTATTTAAAAGAATCTGTTATCTCGAATGTCATTCCTTTGGCACGCGCGATTAGTGGTAATTGAATACAGATACTACATTAAGTCATATTCTAATTACATTTTGTTTTGTTTCAGAGGTTAAGTTCCTGTCCAAACGAAGGAGTCAAGATACGAAGTTGGAAATTCCAAAAGCTCAATGTGATATAATTAGATATAATTACGCCATAATTTAGCACATTATATTAGCTCAAGATATATATTACACAATAAATTGCATTTGTTTTCTACTTTTGTCTTTTTTTTGCCACTTATTCTACTTTAATAGAGTGTCTAATCGAGCTATGTGTGTAGTTGATGGTATGCAACGTTCCAGCTGATAACTACCATGAGAACACATAACATGAAGAGTCGAAATCACTGTTCAGCACTGAAAAATGATTTATCTTATTGTCCTGAAATTTATTTGGAAACATTGCCTTTCAAGCAAATTAAGCGTTGGCATTCAGCGTGGTAATGCCACCAGCATGTTAGGTTCTGACTGGTAGTGACAGACATTTAAATTATCTGTAAGCCTTGTGTGTGAAGGTGTGGATAGTTCAAATGTGCTTAGTGTAAGTAATTACGTAGGTAGGTAGCGTAGTGCAGTCCTCATTGTATTTTAGTTTCGTTAGTAAAGGCTCTGTCCGTTAAAAAAATAAAATACAGAGTAAGTAGTGTTTTTTTAAATAAAGAGTGACGAGACGAGCAGGACATATGCCTGATGGTAAGCAACATACCTGCCACACAACAGCACAGTGGCACGCAGCTATTGGAACATGAAGCGTCAAAACCATTACCTAGCACTGCACTGCGCTCGTCACCCAGAGATCTAAGATGTTATATTTCTAAGACCTATAATTTCTCTGTAATTTAGTTTTCTGTGTTTATATACATAATTATTACTGCTTCGCGGTAGAATAACGGGCAAAGATGTGGCATTTCCCCAGGCGTAGTCTGCAGAGAGTACTGTACTGATTTGCGAAATTATGATTTTGTTTCAACGATTTGTTTTTTGCTTCAGGTAGGTTTTCAATGTTTATGAAATCGGTTGAGTGGTTTTTAAAAAAGCGATAGTTAGATTAAATATAACTTTTTAGGTATTCATATAAGATTGATTTTGGTAGTATTACAACTATGTTACTCGTAGTACAGGTTCTCGAATTTTTTTTAATATTTAGGTTTACACTTGTTCGTCCCCTTAGAATTCATAGAAAACCTGGTCTTATTTTAGGGCTAGATGGTGTTGTGTGAGATATATCCACCAACCAGAATTTATTTACTGACATGCTTACCTAAATAAATTATACATATGCTATAATTATATTTGAAATTAATTTGGAAGATTCGGTATGAGTATTTAGTTTGCTGTTAATTCCATCTTATGCAATAAGGAACACGTATTACAAGATTAAAAAGGGTTTCGAATATTTTCACCGATTTCTCCATCAATTGTGTACTAAACACAATTGATGAAGAAATCGGTGAAAATACATAGAAAAAAAACAGGCGAACACGGTAGGTACCTCCTCTTTTTTTGAAGTCGGTAAAAAGAAGGAAAGCAGACAAAAGTTACACTTACTAAACATTAAACAACTAGTTTATGATATTAACTAAGAAAAGCTACATTCACTAACACTTTAATCACAGATTGTTTTTGAAATCTGTGACTTTTATGTTAAAACTAGAACGCATTCGTTACTTTTGTCAGAAAAAAAAATCAAAAAAGGTACTCATCAAAACATCTCAATTGTCAGAAATATTCAGCGCAACCATTGATAACGCAACGTTAATAGTGGGCTTATTAACCGTCTTCAAAAAGAAGGAAGTTCTCAATTCCGTTCTAGCTTTTTTTGTGTGTTGCAGTGTTGTGTTACACTCAGAAACCAACCAATTATATATATCTTCAAATGTGTTGCACGATAACTCCGACAATTTTCATGAATCAACTAGCTGTACCCTGTCACTCTTCGTTGTGGCATATTGTTATGTAAAAATTAGATAAAAACA